>CM017797.1:88140336-89340336 GCA_008086715.1 Sitobion miscanthi | reverse complement strand
GTCAATAGTAATTTATTTTTACACCTCACACGTACACGCAGATCGCGTTATGTTATTTGGTTGTTAGTTGTCTTATTAGGTACCTATAAATATATAATCTGGCCTTAGTATAGGTTTTAGGACATGAGTTCTCTTTCCTCGAGATATCGAATATAGTAATAAAGAGCTACCGTTGATTTTTATTTGAACCCTGTTAGTTCTCTTGTAGGTAATTAAAAAAAAAAATATTAATCGAAAACTTCAAACTGTCTGGTGTTCATAGGCGTAACTAGGAGGGGGGCTTGGAGGGGACTAAGGAAGGACTTTAATTTTAGCCCCCCCCCACCGTCATAATTCCTAGTCCGCTAACGGTAACTACATTTTTAAACTTTAAAGGGGCTGGAGCAACCATTTTTTTCCATACATTTAGTTCAATAAGCGAAAGAAAATTAAACATACTTCCAGTAGCACGATTTCAATTTTGAAAAGTAAATTTAGTTTGTATTCCTCTTTTCTAAGTTTGCTCGGAAGTGGATTCTTATATTTTTCATTTCGTCGCTATCTACAACTAAGTCAAGTTTAAGTTTATTTTTATAAAAAATATAAACTATCTATGCATCATATTATATTACCTACATAAAAATGAAGTCGTAAATCTATTTCCGAGCAAACCTAGAAAATAGACTAACGAATACGCTCATATTTTCAAAACTTATATAAGTCGATCGAAACAAGGTGAATTTGTATTTCTCTTTTGATACTGTTTACATACAATTTCTGCCCTACAGCCGGAGCAAAAGTATTTTCTTCGTGTTGATTGACTTGTAAATACGCGTATGGGTGTATTAGAAAATTTTTAAGAATCTTAGTACGATTAATATTACGACAATACAAAATAAATCGTATACCCGGTAATTCAAATTTCGTCGCGAAAAATGCGATAACGGATTACACACATCACATAGGTATTAATGTAAATTTACTTCTCACACAGCCAAAATGTACGTGTAATATTAAATGCCTAAACATACTCCTTAAAACATGGTATGCTCCAGCCCCTTAACTTTTTATTCATTATAATAATGTTTTTTAATTAATTTGTGTTTTTTCAATAGTTAAACTCGAGAAGAATATTCAACACAACTTTAATACGTTAATTATTAAAAACATAAGTAAATACATTTACATACAGTCAATAAAATAAAATAACTCAACAGTACAATAAGCGTTCTATTGTTATTATTATTTAACTAATTTACAAAAGTGAAAATATTCCTAATTTTTTTTTAATGTTTTTAAACAAGTATTGAAAAGAAGTTTTTATACCAATTATAATAAAAGGCCAAAAGGGTGAGGTAATTTGTTAGTATGATACAAGATGTTTGTGTTTCTTATTTTGATAGGTACCTACTTATTGTACCTAAAGGTGTTTAACAATTATTTTCAATAACTATTAACTATATTTCAGTAAGAACTTAAATAGTATTCAAACACCTATTCACTAGACATAATTTACTAGTTTAGTCAAAGATACTTGTCCTCTGAAGTCGTAAGTTGCATAATAAAAAATGTTGTGGTCTGTTTGTGAGTACCTACCTATATGGTGGATTCTAGTAATTGGTTAAGGTTATATTATAACGAATAATTATATTATAAATGTATTTATTACTATTTAACTCATTCAACTCGTAATGATTAATATTGGTTAGTGGGTGCCGGGTGGTAAATTTCTGGGTTTGCCTCCTGTAAAAAGAAAATGATTGGCGCCACTTATTGGAAAATATGTTATCAGAAAAGTTACTATTGAAGAAAATCCAATCATTTTTACTGTCCTAAAAGGTGATGCAGACACAAAAAAAAACACACATCATTGTAAAATCAAAACATTCATCGCTTCGCTCAGAATCTAAAAAATAATTATTTAAATTGTAATTTTTTTTTAACGATTTATAACAATTTTAGATGTGAGATTTTTAGTTTGAGTAAAACCTGGCGAGCAGAATAATAATAACATACGAAATATAAAATTCGATATGGGTATTATGAAAACAATTCTGTCACTAACAATAGTTTTTGTACCTTTTTTTTATAAACGGCAAGCGGGCCGATCGCGATAAGAAATCCGGTTTTGAACTATGGTGCGGTATGGCTACAGCGAGCGCGGGGTAGTGGTATGAACACTATTTTTGAACGCTGCCACTAGTGTCAGTAGAGCAGCACATGACGGCTGTAAAATCGTGTTTTTCTTACCGAAAACATGGTTTTGTACTTCAAGTTTTCCTCAGCTCTCGTTTGTCGTAGAAACATGATTTTTTCACCAAAATAAACGTGAGAAGTTTATCTAGGTTTTTTCGTTCCAGATTTTTGATATCTTTTTTTGTCTATTTTAAATGATTTTTTAAAAATTTTGAAAATTTCAAATGCAAATATAATTGGTTTGAAAAAAAATTCGAAAATCTGAAACGACAAAACCTAGACAAACTTCTCACGTTTATTTTGGTGAAAAATCATGTTTCTACGACTAACGAGAGCTGAGGAAAACTTGAAGTACGAAACTATGTTTTTACGGCCGAATTTTCGTACCAGAACGGCCTCTTAAATACTTATAAAAAAAATGTGTGACTATGTTTTTTAATATTTTACAATTGCTATTGTAACAATATATCAAGAGCCTCGCTTTAAAATTTCACGCGATATCTACTTACCCACCTTTTTTAGTTTTTTTTCTATAAATATTAATAAAATTTTATTTGTTGGGTAAAAGTGCATGACATTTTAATGCGAGGCTCTTGATATATTGTTACAATAGCAATTGTAAAATATTAAAAAACATAGTCACACATTTTTTTTATAAGTATTTAAGAGGCCGTTCTGGTACGAAAATTCGGCCGTAAAAACATAGTTTCGTACTTCAAGTTTTCCTCAGCTCTCGTTAGTCGTAGAAACATGATTTTTTCACTAAAATAAACGTGAGAAGTTTGTCTAGGTTTTGTCGTTTCAGATTTTCGAATTTTTTTTCAAACCAATTATATTTGCATTTGAAATTTTCAAAATTTTTAAAAAATCATTTAAAATAGACAAAAAAAGATATCAAAAATCTGGAACGAAAAAACCTAGATAAACTTCTCACGTTTATTTTGGTGAAAAAATCATGTTTCTACGACAAACGAGAGTTGAGGAAAACTTGAAGTACGAAACCATGTTTTCGGTAAGAAAAACACGATTTTACAGCCGTCATGTGCTGCTCTACTGACACTAGCGGCAGCGTTCAAAAATAGTGTTCATACCACTACCCAGCGCTCGCTGTAGCCATACCGCACTATAGTTCAAAACCGGATTTCTTATCGCGATCGGCCCGCTTGCCGTTTATAAAAAAAAGGTACAAAAACTATTGTTAGTGACAGAATTGTTTTCATAATACCCATATCGAATTTTATATTTCGTATGTTATTATTATTCTGCTCGCCAGGTTTTACTTAAACTAAAAATCTCACATCTAAAATTGTTATAAATCGTTAAAAAAAAATTACAATTTAAATAATTATTTTTTAGATTCTGAGCGAAGCGATGAATGTTTTGATTTTACAATGATGTGTGTTTTTTTTTGTGTCTGCATCACCTTTTAGGACAGTAAAAGTGATTGGATTTTCTTCAATAGTAACTTTTCTGATAGGAAAGTGAATCTAGTTGGTACTCTGGGGGGTCAAAAGTAAAAATTTCACAGTAATTTTCATAAGCGCCATGAAAAACAAAAGAAAAATTAATGAAAAACGGGAATTTTTACGCAAATCTGTTTTCGAGAAAATCGATTTTGGTATTTTGGTGCAACTCAAAAACAAATGACCGTAAATACTTGAAAATTTCACTGAATGTTTCTATTATCATTTTTTATACATGATAAAATTTTTAAGATAATTTGACTCTTTTTGAGCTGTTTACGGACATTGTCAGTTTTCAATTTTTTTAGTTTTTTTTTTCTATAAATATCAATGAAATTTTATTTGTTGGTTAAAAAAAGCTTGAAAATTTAATATAAGGCTCCTGATAAATAGTTCTAATAGCAGTTGAAAAAAATTAAAAATCCTTAGTCACAGTTTTTATTTATAAACATTTAAAGTTCCTTCAAATTTTGACAAAATTTATCAAATTTATAATTTAATAATTATTTTGTAGTTAAAAATGTATAAAATGTTCAACTTTTATAGCTAAGGATTGAAAATTGAAAACAAGGTTCCACGTAAATAGTTTATATATAAATTACTTTATTCACAATAATATCATCAAATATACTTGGTAATATCATAGGCTGACTGACCGTTTTCGCTCAGAATCGTTTTTCTTATACAATGATATTATATCATTGAATTCAAATTTAACACCATCCATTATAGTGACCCACTTGTAACCTACTGTACAGCAGAGCGACATCCAATTACTCACCTTCTTAGAACTTAATCTCCAAACGTTAATTCACTACAATGCTGTAAAGCTGAAAAATATAAAAAAACGGCCAATAAAATTTGTTTTAATTTTTTTTAAGGTTCTGTAGTGAATTAACTATTAAAGATAAAGTTCTGAAAATCTTCACTGCACTTCTCCTAACCAATGTAAATCTAACAAGACTGTGGTTAGCCCAGCCCAAGGTTTAGTGGTGGGAATTAACGAGATCGGACGAATTTTGGTCGCCGCCCAGAAGCATTCTCTTGCCGGCACGAGTATAATAATATCTTTTTCGTACAATTCAAGGTACTTTTTTATTATGTTATATAAGTGAGTATGACTTAAGTTATTATTTATATAAGCTATTATTAATATACAAACGCACAGTGTGATACATTTAAAAATAATATATATATATACCTAATAACTATAAATTATAAAGTTATGAAATAAATTCCGTTTTATGCAAAAATAAAGTAATAGGAAAATATAGAAATGCAGAATGTTTTTTTTAAATAAACCATCATCTTATCAAGCTTTTTCCATAATGTCATTTCATTTTACATACTACAATAAAGATTTAGCTTAGATAATAATATTATTATGTTATGCTTTCCAGTTTCCACTGATTAAGTATAGGTATATAGTCTCCAAATATCTTTAAGTATACGGCATATTGACATAAAATAAAGTCTCCCCCCCTCCCTCTCCATAAAAAATGGCCCTAGTTACGCCCATGAATTTTACTCTGTTGATACCTAATGTATAGCAGAGCGTTCCTCACTTAGTACTTACCCACATTTTAAATTCTGAGCTAAACGGTGAATCTATTGATTTTACAATGATAATATACAGTGTATATCATTATGCAGCTAAATTATATTGTTTTTATGGTATTTCCGCTGTATCATCGTATCAGTAATTTCTATACACTGTATTTTACTACTTCCAATACCAAATACCAATAGGTAACTACATCGTACATGCTATAACGCTGACGCTAGCACCAGCCAAATTATTAATTTTTATTTCGACCATAATCGCAATCTATTGTCAATAAATTAACAACAATTTAGCATAACACATAATCACGATCCACCGTTCACGGTCAGTGAGCAATCAATTCTAATGTGCTCGTTCCCATTTCCCACTATAGCATACGTAACCACTAACCAATCAGAATCGCGGAAAAAAAGTCCTGGTAAAAAAGTCCCGATAAAAATGGATGAAAATATATCAAAATAGAAGTATAAATATGTTTAAATAGTATTGTAAAATAGTGATAAGAGTTACATAAAAAATCATATATCATAAAAAATGTTAATTACTTACTTTAATCACATATTAAAATATAATAAAATTTAATTTAATACAAGTCTAAAATAATAAAATGTAATACAATAGTCAATAATAAATATAATTATAGTACCTATATAATTATAATAATAATGCTATAAAAATGTAATATTATAATTAGGTACACCTCTTTCTTGTGTTTTGATAAGCCTGTTTTTAGGTATATATATAAGTATATAACCTATTATTATACCAAAAAACGTTTGTTTTTGTATGATTCCTAATCAAAGTTCAAATTATAAGTAATTTCGTATACATTTACAGTCTACTATATATTTGAAAAACCATCCAAAATGAATTCCTATAATAACAAACTAAATTTTTTTTTAAATTACCTCTGTTAATTACCTTTCAATTTATGAAACCCTCTATATTTATCTATACAATTTAATATATACCATATTACCATTGCACTAAAACTAAATAGTAAATTACTAAATTATAGCAAAAGCTAAAAATATGATCTGCATTAATGAACTTGAAAATTAAATATATATATTATAATATTATATACACTATACAGATAATAGGTATGATTAAGCTCCCTTCTATTTTTTATGATATTATATGATTTTTTATGTAACTTTTATGTATTTTTTAATACAATTTGACATATTTACATTTATTTTTTTCAGGATTTTTTTTACCAGGACTTTTTTCCGTGAATTTTATTTCAAGTTACCAACCGAACACCTTGATCCTCAGAACCCAGACAGAATATTGTTGGATCCCGGTGAGTCATAGGCGACAGGTTTTAGTAAATGTGGCTGTCTTTTTTGAATTCCTCGTCTAAAAAATTTATTATTTCATATTAAATTATTATCAGTGTAAGGTGCTTTTTGGGGCCACTCGCTAGTACAAGTATTCCACAAAATGTTAAGCATATACCATACATCGTTAAACGTCAAGCCGTCAGTGAATATTATATATAATGCATAGCGCATTAGCACCTTTAAAAAATGTCAGCGGGCTCGAGCCGTTGCATGTGTCGGTGGACGGAAAATGTTCTTGCTCATTATAGTAGATAACACGTAACGACCACCCGGCTGTAGTTCTTGTTGCCGTTCGGCCTTGAAACACGTTTTATTGCACCGCCAATCTCCGGCTATACACACGATGTTTCAATATACTTTCTATTTGTTTGGCTGAAGAGGGTAGCACTATAGTGGTAGGAGAGGCTGAAGGGCACTGTTGTTCAGTCACGTAGACAAGAATTTTTATTAAGGGGAGTGTAATATATTATTTATTATTTTTAAGATAAATCGGATGGTAGTGTTCCACGTACTAAAATACTAGTATAAAAAATACGTAAGTAGTAATAAGTTACTTCTATGATAAATAATAAACTGTAATATCAGAGTTTACTCATTGAGCCCATTTA
This sequence comes from Sitobion miscanthi, assembly GCA_008086715.1. NCBI lineage: Eukaryota > Metazoa > Arthropoda > Insecta > Hemiptera > Aphididae > Sitobion > Sitobion miscanthi. The sequence continues at coordinate 89,333,180 of CM017797.1, read as the reverse complement.
TGTCATAAAGAATTTTTTAATTTAGACCCTCATATACCTCATTTGAAGACTTAAGTTGACAACTTGTACATCATATCTTAACATCTACAATTATTTATTCTAAGACAGATATAAAATGCATTTTAGTAAACGTCCAAATAACCTTCTATAGGCCTATTTTTGTTAGTAGATGGTATTTTTCTGGGACAGTAAAATAATGAAGGTCGTTTTACCTACTACGTCGTTACGATCGGCGTCGATACAGGCGGCGGCTATTGGGGTTGACAAGGGTAGGCATACATTGTTATTATTGTTATTTCTTATATTGGAAAACTTGGGACTCTAAACGATTAAACCGGTTCCCGTCTTTACACCCTCTTACTCAGAATAATATATTGTTGGAAGTAGGTCTTTTTCATGTGGAAGATTATATATAGTATAATATATTGTATAATATGTTATATTGTACATCGTTTTCTCGGTTTTTTTTCTTCAGTTTCATGGCATTTATAACCGATAACGGCGAGAACCCCAGGGAGTTGTATACTCAAGGCAGTCAAATGAAATATTTAAGTATACAAATACACGCACACGGGGGCGTCACAATGGAGAAATAAACATCTGCGTTTGCATTCCACAGTAAACCAGCATACTATTGGCACGTATTATTCAACTATATGATATTTTATTTTCAGTGGTTCAAAATAATATATAAATTCACCATAATATAATATAAATTAACTTTGTTACTGCCGGATGCTGGAGTTCATCAGTGCTCGGATTACCCCGATATGCGAGCATTATGTATATTATATTATATCATTATATTTTATCGATAGCGGTAATTATGTTATACATTATAAAACTATATATTATCGTCGTGAAGCAACTGCAATGAGTGCAGATACCGAAAACACCGAAAGATAAATATTATAACGTTCACTGCGTTGCTCATTAAAATATGTACCAACTCTATAGGATTCAAACTTTGTTCAATTCGTTTTTAAGGGTATTCGGTGTATGATGTTCAAAACTTAAACATTTTCATCGATCATCTTGAATATATAATTATCCGAGAGATAATTACCCTGTGAGACACATAGTATGTGCTCAGGTAGCCAATCCACCTGCGGTGGATTGCAGACTCCTCGAAGTGCGTACGTAATTACGAATGTTTTATTAAAACGTTGATATTTCGAACACAACAAAAAAATAATCAGCCAAATCGGTGCAGTCGTTTACGTGTGATGGAGCGTCCAAGGCAAATTTATATATAGAGATAAATTTATCATAAGTAAATGCCGACATTTCACGGCGACGCCATAGAACACGTGGTTCAACTTAATTTTCGTCAATAGGAAAATCGTGGATATTGTTAATAATATCGACTATATCACTATAATTAAATTCAAAGTTGTTATTAATATTGTTATCATAAATTCTACTAATTAAACCCGAGCATCATAAGAATAACCGTCGGCCGTCGGACACAATAATAATTGATAACTCCTTTGTTAGAGAATTAAGTTAGAGAATCAATCAAATGCCATAAACCTTCTCCGCAATGAGCTCTTCAATTTAAAAAAAAAGTCATAACAATCGGTTCAGCAGTTTCCGAGAACATAGGCCTCAAAGGTTTTCATTTTCACATTTATATATATAGATATACTTTAGATAAATGGGTAACTGTCTGTGACATACTTAGAGTGTAGACCAAAGGTATGGTTAAAATAATTGTAAACCATTTGTTTTGTTTTTTTAGTTTCTTTGCAATTAAAAATATAAACCATAAGAATTTTACAACTTATAATACCAAGAAAAAATATTAAATATTTTAAAAATCAAAATATATAAAACAATATGCATATAAGGTAGGTTACATATTATATTATACAAATAAAAACAAAATATATTGTTTAAAAAAATTACTTTTGTGGTAGAAAAAATATATATGACATTAATTTTTGGCATTGTACCCATATTTGTATTATTATATCATAATTGTAAAATTCAAATAATTTAGATTTTTAATAGTAAAGAAACTAAAAAATATATTCATCGTTCCACTCAGAATCTAAAAGAAACTGTAAAAAAATATTTTTAAACATACCTTTGTTTGAATAGACTTCTGAGTCTGTTAAAATATTGTATAGTATAGTACTCACCAAAAAATATTATGGACCAAACTAGTTTAGTCGTAATAAAAATAATCCCGGGCCCAACTAGTGTAGTAAGTACCCGAGATAAGCACCTAGTGCTTCGGACCCAACTAGGATGCGCTGAATATATTATATTTTATGTACCTACGGATTTCCCACGTTTTGACAACAGCTCAACATAGAATCCTGCAAGACTTCTGTATAGTGTTTTCTACGAACGTTGCTAGGACCACACCTATCTAAATTTCTAGAACCGATGAGTGACATACGCAGACTCGTTTATACAGTTTAACCAATAATAAATATTTTTAAAAACGTTAATAGTTTTTGAAAAAATGAGTGTCTTATGTTCTATGAATTACCCAGTAAATATATAATATATATTGCTATGCTCACAGTTCTATATTATGTACGTAAACGACGCTATTTATTTATTAAATACTCAGTCTAACATCGTTATCAAAACAACGGCCACTAAACAGTTTGGCTAGGGCCTAAGACGCAGCTAGTAAGTATAATACATATTTTAAGAATATAAAGTGGTTTGGTTATTAATGTGTATATATTATATATTGTAGTTTTAACGTGTAAAATATATCGTTGAAATGATCTTGAATACAATTCCTTACCACAGCACAGCGCCACCTGTAGGCTGTAGTAGTGTAGTTTCGTACGATTATGTGTCGTGGGGTAGGTCGTGGCTCTCGTCTTTTCAATCGAGTTTCGACTGTGTAAGAAGCGTGTGTGAGCGTGCATCTAATTTGGCGACGTTCGCGGATCATTAATTCCATATAGGTAAGTGTGACATTAGTAATATGTAATATATATCATATGCAGGGCTCGGGACTTATAGCACTTAAAATTATTAAAATAAGCGCTTGAAAACATCATTATAAGTGTCAAAAAAATCAAAAAAAAAAACTTTCTTTTTATATCATAAAGTAGGTACTATAGACATAATTTGTTTAACTGTGCTAAAAAAAGGATTAGGAAAAGTTTCTAACTAAAAAATCAAAAAAATAAATAAATCTTCATATTATAAAAAAACTTAACTTTCGAGACAATTTGCATTATTATTTATAGATTTTCCGAGGGATTTTCTGAAAATTAAAATGTAAACGATATTTACAAACAGTTAAAAATATTAATTAATTAAATCTTACCGTCATTATTGCATTAAATGATTTAATTTTAATTCTATCAAAAACAATTTTACAGTAAGAAACCATATAAAAGTAGATAAACTGGTCAAAAAGCAAAAATTACCAAAAAACTAGAAATAAGCATTTTTGTTTAAATATCGATAAAAAAAGCAAATAAAAGCACTTTCAAATTTTATAATTGAACGTGTCGTAACACGGCATACATTTCCATAGCACTCTGCTACATTTTAAGTCAATCCATAAAAATAAGCAAATGCTTTAAGTCCCGAGCCTCGATCATATGTATATATTTTGGTTTTGCATAAAACTTATGTTATTATTATTATAATTGTTTAGTTTATAAGTTATTTAATGATTACCTACCTACATAAATGTTATTGTTTTTTTCATTCGGTACTAACGATTCACTTTTGCTGACGGTTCTCGTAGGTTAACTGAGTGCTATACACGGGAGAGGGGGGCAAGGAGTTAAATCATTTTTTTTGCAATTTGTTTTCAAACTTTCATTCAATTTATAGATCTTAAAAAAAATCAACCCGGCCGTCCCACATTGTCCGCTATCCGACAAAGTCGGATTGCCTACCTGGATAACTGAGGTGTTAGAAAAACATACCTTTTTATTTTGGCGCAAATGGGCTGTACCCAAAACGAATTAATTTTTTATGGCGTAAATGGACGATGCCCTTCCAGGCGGCGACTGTTTGTGCCGTATGCTTTAGCACGGTCGCCCGTTTCCCGAGTTTTTTGGCATTTTTTTTCACATTATTTTTCATATATTTATATGCACTATACATGCATAGTGTATATATTTATATTTACCTGCAGGTAAATGTTAATATGTATTGTATTGGTTAATATATTGTGTATCTATTTGTTATTTAAATTATTGGGAATTAGAATTGCACCTTTCTCGAAATTATCATTGCTGTATATCATACAATAAGATATATATTATATTTGTTTGTATGCATATAGTTTTTATTTTTCGTAAATTATTTCCGATGTTTTGTTATTGGGTTTTGGAAAATACTATATTTTCTTTTCACTTATAGCCGCCTAACGTCAGGTCTGTTATCCACCGCATATGGTTTGTCTACCTCATTTCCTGCAACACATTGTCCGCGATCCGAGGAAGTCAGATTGCCTGTCTGGATGGCTAATTTGAAAGTTAATGATTACAATTGAGATAACTGATTTGCTAGACAATCCAGCACGGTTTTCGACTTAACACTTTAAAATAAGAAAAATCACCGGACAAACGGCGGCATATACCACTTTATTCGTCGCAGGTGGATTGCTCATTTTGATTTCGTCTTAGACGGGTGATAACTGATTTGCTTCAAAAATGTCATTTTCAATTCAAAGTGTCATTTTGCTAGACACTAACATCCATATTTTCAAATATACATTTTTTACATATGCATAAAAGCACCGGATATACGCTGGGGGATCGTATCATTTAATTGCTGATTTTCATGGGCCATGGGAGATTTCTAGACACTGAAACTCGACTTTTAAACATTGTCGCCATCGAATCGAGACCACCAAAGATCTAGTAAAGGTCTTATCAATAATTCTTATCACCAAATCACCTTCGATCTGTGATAGTTTTATAATTCTGAATTGAATGGACTCTGTCTACAAAATCGGTACTTACTTACAACTAACACGGGGGGGGGAGGAAGTCCAGGGGTCTCCCTTGGCTAGACCAGAGAGCTAGTCTTGTATAATGTATAAGAAGTTTCTTCGCCACGTGTGAAAATTTGTATTTCACCCATTATAAATTAATTCAATAAACAATTCACCTTGTTGGTAGGTGACGTGACGTGCACCCAATAGTAATACTGTCTGGACAGGACGTACAATGTATAATGTTACTTCTAGCATGACTTTTAAGCGTTTGCATAATATTATATATGATGTATGTTTATATATAAATATATCTCACGACAATGGAACCGGTTGAAATTATATTTGATGTGCCATACGGACTAATTACCAATAGTCAGCTACTGAATTTATACAGTCAATAAGGCCACAAATAACTGTACCTAAAACAAATACATGGTGAAATTAACCATATTATGCCGGGAAGCAAAATGTTCTTTCGACTGTTACCATTATCACAGTAGGAAAACATGTACTTAATTTTTACAAACCTAATATTGTGTCTAATGTGTAATAAGTTAATACTTATTTAAATTTTATATTGTCTGCATCAAAAATATATCGGGGGGAAAAAGTCCATTTACCTATAAATTGTTGCCACAAAATATTTAATAATTGGAATAATACGTACATCCGTGAGCGTGTTTATAACATGTGTATGAGAAAGTGGGGTGTTTGTGTATTAATCATGAATAAACACTGAGGTAGATAACAATATAATGGTGACACGGACTTAGTATGTTCGTAATGATATGAAAAACGAGTTGTTTGGAATGCCTCACCCCACCATAGGTCAACATATTGAAAGTTTGTAAGACTAGCATTAAACGATTACATTTTTTAGTTTTTAACTTAAAAATTTTCTGGGTTAAAGGTTCGTATCACGTAGTATTACGGTACCAAAATATTTGCATTCATGTGGAATTTAAATATATTATATAAGGTAGGTAGGTAGGTAGATATATGTAATTATTGCAATTTATAATATATAACTGTATTATTTGTATTGCAGCTCCGAGTTCAAAAAGTTACACACAGTTACATAATATAATATTTTTGTTCATTTACATAAAAAATGTCCGCTGAAATGTTACTAAAATGAAATTTCAAATAATATTCTGCGGACCACCGGGAAGCAACCGTTCCTAAATAAATATATAACACTCTGTAAAGTAAATAATCTAAATGTGACAAATTTTTAAACACAATATTTTGAAATAATTTTGTTGTGTATTTTTAATAACTTCTGTTTATTTAAATATTTTTAATAATAGACCATACTTATATCAATAAAAAAATAGTAATTAGTTTGAATAATACTTAAATACTTAATACATATTCATGGCTAGGTGCCCTTAAATCGATATTTTAAAATACCTATGCTTTTATAACTTACCTATTTGATGATATTATAATTCAGGGCTTGAAACCGGTTACCGGTTTTTACCGAAAACCGATAATTACCCGGAATTTTGGGAACCTATAATCGGTAACCGTTATTATAAACCTATTTGCACTCTCGGTTATCGTGACAATTTTTCTGCTAACATAAAACGTTATAATAACGTAATATATTTTAACCGTTTAAGAACCGATTACCGGTATTTATAAATACTGACTACCGTTACGTATGAACTATAATAATATTATGTTTAATTTATTTTAGCTACATAAATGATTAGACGCTCGTAGCTACTAATGGTTTAATAAATAATAACTTCTTAAAACTATTCTTAAATCATACTATTATATCTTCGTTTTTTTTTCCTAGTCTAAATTCTTGTAATAATAATTCAATATAATTGGTATTCTACATTTTTATTTTCTACCTACCCATAACATAAAATATCGTTGGTTGGTAATGACGGCACTCGATAGTCGATAAACCCGGTCTCCCTCATCTTATTGTACTAGGAAATCTAAAAACAGCATGATTATTATAACAACATGAATATTGTATTAAGTATATGGGTAAAAACGTGTAGCACAATTTTTTTTTTAGAAAACCGGTATTCAATCCGTTACCGGTAATCGACATTTTTTGGAAGCGGTTATCACTTAACGGTAACCTGTAATTTTATATATTGTACCGGTAATTGGTTACCGCTAAAAACAGAACCGGTATAAAATCGGTAACCGATATCCAAAAAAATTTCGGTTACCGATAAATTGATAACGGTTTCAAGCCCTGTATTATATTTTACGTTATTCAACGATAACTCAAGTTATATTTCTGATTATATTTTCTCCTGATTCACATCCTATAAATATTTATTTAGGAGCACATGAATATGTTATATTTAAACTAATTAGTAAAATTTTATATACGTATAATAGTGGGTAATTATCAAATTATCAAAAAGAGTTCAATAGGTAGGTAACTGCGATCACCGGTATTAAAAAATTAATCTTCTTTAAGTATCTATAATGCGTTAAATATGTGATTTACATTTTTTGACTTTCTCAAATAAGTATATATTATTATAATATGCATTTAAAAAAAAAAATTTATTCAATTATATTTATTATTATTACATAAATCTGAAATAAAAATAAACTGTCCAAAATATGTATATTATAATCTATTATTATAATATATTATATATTATTACGGGGGACGGAGCGGCCGAGCCGGTTGTGACGCACACCGACTCTGGTTCAAACCTTGGTTCACGGGCGGCATTTTTCTTCGGGCAAGTCGCGGCGTCCGATGAGAAGTGCCGCCATCCCCCACCGGGCATGGCAGATACCTACGAGTGCCCACTTAAAAATCTGCCGAAACTACACACATGTGTTACCCCTAAAAAAAAAACAAACATCTAATGACCATAGTTGCCGGGCTTCACGACCAATAAAAAAATAAATAAATATATCTATTAACAATATTTTATCGAATAACATTTAAATTTTAAACATTAGACATTAGCTGATATACTTATCAAAACATTTATTATAATTTATACCTAATTGTAAAATAAATGAGTCTTAATCGGAAAATAATTTGATCAAATCCCCGTATGGGTTTTACGACTTTACGTAGTCGTTTCGCCGGAAATCGGCTATTATTCATGACTTGGAGCTGGTATACAAATAATAATATACAATTATATCGCTAGTTGTAAATTGTATAAGTATTTTAATGACCATAGTCCACGCTAAGGCTAACATTTCGAACTAAACACGATACGATGATATTTATTACAAAAACATATCGTTAATTATTAAAAAGTGTGATCGTTTAATATTAATCTTATCAGAGTCCAATAGATTTAAATTCGGCGGCCGCCGAATACGACCGAGTTAGTGTTCCAGTGTATAGTAATCTATATCAATGTGATTAAACTTTAAACTCGTCTACGAGCCATTATATTATTTATCCGTTTAACGGATAAACACACACGTGTAAGGCATAATATATTCATATATTATAATAGATAGGGCCTAACCTGTAGGTACATGTGGGCAAAGTAGGAAGTCGTCGGGCATTGTGCACAATGACCGAATACTGTGCACAATGCCCGATTTTCAAGGGCAAAGTTGGAATAATTCAACATTGCCCTGGCTATGTACATAGTGCCCAATATAGATTACATATTATAAAAATTTAATTTAATAAAGCATCTAACTGGGTATTTAAATTAACATAAAACAACTTGAATTAGACTATTATTCAGTTAGGTACCTAACCTAACATAACCTACCTACTACTGTATAATTAATATTTAAGGCTGGTCATTAACTCGTTAAAAAGTTTAAGTTAAGTCAATTTAACTTTTAAACTTAATAAGTTATTTGTTTATAATTATTAAATTATTAAATTAATTTTGGCTAAGATGCAATTGGTATTATACATTTTATAACTTATAATAAGTATTAATAATTATATTGTTGCGAATAAGAATTTTTATTCTGGACAACAGAAAAGTTAAGATAAATTTAGAACATCATACACCGAACATTAAATAAGGCATTGAACAAAGTTTGAGTCATATACAGTTTGTACATTTAACCAGTGTTTGGAACGTTTACTAAAAAAATTAACTCGTTTACGTTCACGTTCGTGTTTTTTTCAAACGAACGCGTTCACGTTCACGTTCTTTTAAAAAACGAACGCGTTCGTTGGGTCGTTCATTTAATTTATTTTTTATGAATCGTTAGCCTGCAGTCATAGGCGCAACTAGAGTTAACATTTTGGGGGGCTAGCAAAACTATTTATTGAAAAAAACCTATAGGAGGCTTAAATCTAAATCAATAAGGGATATTTTTGGGGGACTAAATCTTAGTCAGGGGGGGCTAAGCCAAAAAAAAAACCAAATTTAACCCTTTTTAAATTAGCCTATATATTCTTCCTAGAGGTCTAATCTACACACAAACATTCATTTATATATATTATATATCAGTACTTTCATTCGTAATGTTTCGAATACTAGTTGCGTTACGGCTTTGACTGCCGTAGTCAAAGTATTTGATCGTTTTGGTCGTGGCATGGTATTGTTAATGAGAATATCGGCACAATAAAACAAAGTCGTACGTAGAAAATGCATGGTTGTGTAATTATAATACATTTATTTTATTTTGTTTTTTGTTTATTTAAATGGTTGCTATTGATTACAAAAAAATATAATCGCGGACAATTTGTGACAACATATCAAGTAGGCAATCACCTGCTATAAGTGCAACTCAGCCACCTCGGATGACAATGTGCGAAAATTCGATTTGATGCATTCTTGTCCGAATAACTTATGGCCACCAACAATAAATAAATACTAATTAGTAATTTCTACTAATTATTTCTCCTATTTTTTGAATATTTTCAAGGTAAAACTTAAACCAGGTTAAAAAAAACAGTGAGCTCGCCGAAACCAGATTTTTCTAGAATTTTAATGGGAATACAATGATTTGCAGAACCAAACACCGTTTTTAAAGTCTGTATGGACTACATCTAAATGATTCGATTAATGTGAATAGATATTTGATGGTTTTTTTATAATTTAAAATAATAACTGATTACACATACTTTATTACATATAAATTGCCTAAATATTCCTCCATAAAACATGCTATGCTCAAGCCCCTTTAAACAAATTATAATGCATTTCCTACATAACAAAAATATAAACTTAACAAATTAAATTATTTTTTAAAATTGTATTTTTTCTTCCAAAAATATGGAAGAAATACATGAAATATTAAACCACTTTCAATTGCCTTAATTTTCTTATTTAATTCAATAAAGATCAAAATTAACATATTGTGAATATTGTTATAGGAGAACTTGCAGTCAACATCATAGAGTACGAGTAGATGATATAACAACCCTTGGGTCTTTCAATTAAATCAATACATCTGATTTATCAGCTTCGAAGAGACAGACATCCAGCAGTTAAAAATGGATCCAAAGCAAAATGAAATTATTATAGATCTTACAAATGATAGCGATTCGGAGGAAGACACTCAAACAACCACTGATGAAAGTTCTGGAGACGATACAGATACTACAATTGAACTTGAACCTAGTGCATCATCTAGTCAAACTCCAACAAAAAGCGGTGTCAATAGATTACCTGCATCTTATAAATGCTTGTTGGGTGTATCTGAAGATGTGGAATATGTTGATGTTAAAATCAGCGATTGTAAAGAAGCTCTTTTGTTACGCAAAAAAAGCGAAGCTTCGAAAAAACATTGATAACATACGATGGTCATTTTTGCCATAGGTATTTAAAATGACCATCAAACGCGTATTAAATTTATTATTTATGCAAATAAATAAATTTTATATAAATTAGAGTCTTGTAATGTTCCTACCTATACGTAAAAATTAATAAATATAATAATAACTGTTGAATTTTCAAGGTCATAATAGGTAACGCATTCGTGTATGTATTATACACTATTTATGTATGTACCTGAGTACATGAGCATATTATCCATAAATGCGCACACCGCACACATCAGGATAAGCAGTTGACCATTCCGTGAACGTTACTTTTATGTGTGCATGGTTATACGTTCCTAATCCATATGATATAGATATTAGGTGAACAATAGAAGTTAAGTAGATATGTTACACAACATTTATTAACCGTTATCCATAACGTATAACGTTGTAATAGGAAATAAAAATTACCAGTTATAAATTAAAATTGTATCTTATGACTATTATCAGTTATAAGATATATTTCTATAAATTAAAACTAAAAAATATATATATTTCAAATACCCTATATAGGTATGCACTTATTAATTATAATTATTCTACGACCAGGGACTGGAAAAACGACAACGACATTTATATCTCGCGTATTTTATACATTTCTAGTTCGGAACTAAAATATGCACCTACAACACTATTGGATACAGTGGCGTTGCGGACTTCATTAACTTATGAGGCACAATAGTTTATATTAGTAATTATAAATACTTACGTATTTACTTAAATGGTAACTAAGAATGATTGGCTTAGTCTTAGAGTGTACTTAATAAATTATTTACTATATGTGAAATGCCCCTAGTCTCCAGGCCGCAGTGGCGTAAATTGGGCTAAATTGTAAGGGTTGCAATAAGTTTATAGGTTGGACAGACTTTTGGGGGGGCTTAGCCATCCACGCCTCCCTAAAATGTTCTATTTTATTCTATATTTAAGTACTGTACAAGTACAGTGTAAGCTCAACTAAACTATTTTAACCTTAAAGGCTTAAACACATATTGTCATATTATATTGTATCTATTGGTAATTGGTATACCTATATTATGAATATGCACTACAATTAATAGGGTAATAACTAATAATTACTTACCGACTACTATCAATATAATATGTATACCTAATTTTCTTAAAGAATATATGAATACATAAAATACAACAATTCTTTTATTTTGTAAAATTTATATTTTAAATAACAGCTGCCATTTAGATTTTTATAATATGTACTATTTATATTTGTATTTGTATGTTTAAATACATATTTATCACTATTATATTACACAAATTAACCAAAACATTTACTATTATTTATATTACGTAGGTAGGTATTAGGTAACTATTTACAGAATTTTCACTTTGAATTAAGGTAGAAGTAGGTATTTAACAAAATATCCTTAGATATTTAATGATATTAAATTAATATAAATATAATTTCAATAAATTGTATACGAATTCTAATTATATGATATGAAATTAATTATTCACTATATTTAGGTACCATTTTTTGATCTTTTTCCTGGGGAATAGAGGTTTTCTTCAGATAAGCTAACATTTTTCTTAGCATTTGTATTTCTATTTTTCTAATAAGCAGGTACAACAATTAGTACTATAATAAAAGAAAAAATATACCAAAATAAATTTAATTTGCTCAATATTATAATATTACCTTAATAATTAATTTAAAAATTAACTTACAGATCAAATATACATTTTTTTATTTGTCAAAATTGTAGTCTTAAGATAATATAAATCAGTAATTATTTTAAGGGCTACTTTAAACTTAATGCATACTAAATAGATACCTATTAAGTATGCATAAGTTTAAAGTACTAAACAATTATACGAATGTAAAGAAAAAATTGACACTTACTTTCGAGTTTTTCGATATTTTTACAATAAATTTATCCATTTTAGTAAGTTGTCGAAACACTTAATTTTGAATCGTTCGCGAATAAGAAATAAAATTATACAAGTGTCAAGAATAAATGCATGTATAAAACAAATAAATAATATTTTTAAACTATGAAACACGTTTTCACTATCAGCTTATGACAAAATAAATATAATAATAGAATAAGTATAATTGTATAATAATAGAAAATGGTTAATAACAAAACTATGAATAAATGTGGAAAGGATAAAATATTATAATAATTCCAGTGCTTCTCAAAATATAAATTAGTTAATTTATTATTATATTGATATTTCAATTTTTTGAAAACTCGAATCATGATTTTTTGGAGTCTCAAAAAGATACTCTTGCAACCCTATGATATTTCCAAGGCACCAGGCACGTGCCTCAAATAAAGTCCTCGTCACGCCACTGCTTGGATAGCATATTTTTCGTGACATTAAATATTTATTTTAAGTCTTAAAAGTAAACTTAAGCCCCAAAAGAATATGAAACAAACTTACTTTAATTATCGACTCTTTCGGTGGAATCCTTGACTGTGTGAACTGCGACGCCGATTAGGAAACTCTCCAGAATACAGAACTTAAAATATTGTGATTTATGAAAAATAAAATTATACGGAACGCAGTAAGTTTTTTGCTCATATTTGCTTTGCTTATTGAAATTTTAGAATTTTTAATCGATTGTGTCTTCTACAACGACTTTGAGATTTACCGTAGAGTTTAAATGATAGATATTGTACTAGGTACGTCAGATATGATAAATCCACGGATATAATATAATGCAACTTTTTATATCAAAGAGATCCGTGTTAAGGAACAATTTGTTCATTGAAATTTAATATGACAATAAAGCAAAATAGTTCATAATTTTGAATTTGAATTATAATAATATTATATAGGTATTATTTAAATTATTAATTTCGTTTATTAATTTAATTATTGATTAAGATGGTCTGATGGTGAATAGATATCAGAAGTACATAAGCATATTTTTATAAAAGCATATTGTATTTTATGAATCATTAAACAAAAATGTGACTACTGGATTTTAGAGTTAACATAAAGGTAAAGGTACATGCATCAAATTTACAGAAGGTCAGTACAGACTAAAATACCAACTAGATTTCTAAAATTCCAAGACTATCATTTTCTCTGAATACTGCTGAGTACGAAATTAATAATAATGATTTAATATGTTAATTTTAAATATATCGGATATGTTTTAGATTCTGAGCGGATCGATGACTGTATTATATTTACAATGATGTGTTCTTAAATTTTTTTAATTATTTTTTCTTGTGGTCTGAGTAAACGATAAGTATTCGTAACAAAGATTCAATTTTCATGTACCTATAATATTTTATTATAGACACTCAGTATGTAATCATATGTTTATTTTTAGTTTAGTTGTAAGTATTTAGTAAATAATAATAGGTATACAAAATTATGTTTTCGAATAACAATTTATTGTTTGTGTTAGTACTATAAGTACCTACACCATAATAGGGAACTAAAATTTTAATTTGGTAGGTGTAGTGCATAAATAATGTACAAATGTATTTTTGGTGTCTTAAGGCTGCTGTAAGATCAATTTATGAGAATCCTTGCATTAAATTGTTGGGATATTTTTATATGAATAATTATTTTATAGAAGATTTTTACATATAAGTCGATCAGAAACTATTTACACTGAATGTTAATAGTAAAAAGCTATTCAAATATCTATTATTGGTATTTATTTGTTAATAATAATTGAGACTTAAATATTAGCAGTAATCTTGTTCCTTTCACAAAATGTTTTTTAATTACTCTTAATTTAGGTAATTTATATCTATACGTTTGGCATTTATTCCAAAGTGATCTCTGAATAATCATTCAAAGATGAATTTAATAGTTACATTCAATTTTATTATAAATTAGAATAAGCTACAGTTACAAGCTTCTACTACAACATTATTTTATAATGTCATAGAATTTTATTGACAACCCAAGCCTTACATCATATGCTTGTATAATAATTGAAACATGTAACTTGTGGGGGTTGGTTGTCATGGATATATGGGTTTTGCTAGTTTGTTAGTTTGTTACCTGCATAATATTTAATGTAAAAATTAAAAGACGATTAGGTGTAGTGAACAATAATCAATTTTATTTATTTTTGTTTACTTACTACGTTTGATCAAAAAAGATAAATACAAAAATTTTACATTATGTGCACAACGAACTCTAAGAATAATAATAATAATTATGTGACGTCTTACAGAGAGGGTCATAAATTTATACCTAACATACCGTTTGAAAGCAATGTAAGAGCAACTACTGAATTGTAAATTTTATAATATTTCACCGAATATGTATAAATTCTTAAGGTTGGATAAATTGACTGTACAGTAGAATTATGAAATCAACTTTTAATTTATTATAATTCATTTTGGTCACTGTACGACAATATTAATGTAGACATTATTATAATTAACCTAAGCATAATATTTTAAGAGGGTAAAAAAAACATTTTTTTTTTTTTTTTTTCCCAATAGGTATCGTCACTGGACACTGGAATTGAATCGATGCCCAATATTCCAGAGTTAAGGCAATGGAATTATGACACGTCGACTAACGTTCATCATGATTTTAAAATTAATACCATGGACCCTATGCAGAGATCTACGAAATTAAATGTTGACCAAACTCACTATATCATGCCTCAGTTAGAAAAAGTACAAAACATAAAAATACATCAATTATTTTTAATGTTTGAAAATAATATACAATAATTGTCATCATAGTATTGGTCGAATCCTCCAAAACCAATGTTCATACCACCATCTGAGTACAATGATAAATATATACAACCAAAATTGATGTCAAACATCAAACAGATGCCTACGACAATGATTTGCGTAAGACTCATTATTAAATGATTTATTAAGAAATTAGTAGGTACCTGGTTGCATAAGCATTCACTAAAAATTATCCATAGTAAGGTAACATATAGTCCAAGATTAAACATGATTTAATGACCCATGGTTAGTCCATTAAATTCTAGTGAACCATTAAATTAATTAATTTTTTTTAATGCAATTAGACATTAGAATTTAGTTGTTATTGAAAAACAGGTTCAACCAACTCCGGTTGCTCGTAAACATCTTGACACAGTACAAACGCTAAAAGTTAGTGATGCCGGAGCAATCAAAAAAGTAGACCCGTATGTTAGTATGCAGAAGTTAGATTACATCGAAATAAATCCAGTAAGTACCAACTCTTTTATAGTATATTTTATTGAGAGTTGAAATCAACAAATTATTGAAAAATAATATTATAATAATATACATTGGCTTTATTTACATTTATACATTTAATAAAATACATTAGGATATAGCAAAACAAATAAATTCTAAATATTCAAAATTACAACGCAGTACGCCAGAGTATAAGCCGTTTTACAATGAACCAATATTCAATCGACAAAATACAATACGTTTATTGCCTAACACTTTAAAACATGTTCCACACAAGTAAATTAAATTTGCAAAATATATTTGAAATAAAATTTATTAGGTAAATTATGTTTTATTTTTTCAGTTGCCTCACATCTGAAATGAGAGCTTCATATAAAAAACCATTTCATACATCAACATTTGTTGATACTGTAGAAATGCCAATATCCATTTCAAGGAATCCAACTTTGTCTCAAATATTGTCTGTACCTGGGATGTACACAACTGAATATTCAATAATTGGTGGCAATTAATAATACACAAATTTATTATACAAAAATAAATAGCTAAACGATTATAAAAATATAATTTTACAATAATTTCAATCTAAATATTGTTTTAATATTTGTTGTAGTAGAGTCATATCATAGTAATCAGCAATTGCTTTAAATGTCTTTAGATATGACATCATATCATTTCTGGGTATTACTGTTGTGTAATTACCAGCACATGAACAATAAGCATTTAGATTTTCCATTTTTATCTGTAAAACAATAGCTTTATTGTAACAATTCACTGAAACAACAATAACAAATAAATTTGTAATATTTATTATATACATACTTCTGAGCATTTTGTACATTGCAGATCTTGTAGAGTATAAGCCATTACTTTTCTACCAAGCGCATCAATCAAAAAATGTTCAATCAGCATATTATCATAACTACTATTGCAATTGGGACATAGCCATGTTTTTCTGAAAATATCATTTGGTACATGTATTATTTTTTATAACATTTGATTTGATATTATTGGTTTTAACTTTTATTTCTGAACAGTAAACATACTTTCCATTAACTACACTTCGATGAGAATCTTTACACAAATCTATGTCTCGACAATGGTTACAACTTTTACAGATTACTTCAGGTAATGTCCAAGAAAGACATGGGTCTGTCCAATCAGCTTCATCACTAAAATTACCAACAGAGATTAAGCGTAATAGATTTTTTTTTAGCTTCATAATATCTTCTTCAATTCCAAAATCCAGTGAAAGTACCTAAAATATATTTGACACACAAATTAATACAATAAGCAAATATTTCTCGGAGAAAATAACTCACTTTGCAAACAGTTTTCACAAATTGCAGAGCTGGATTTAAATGTTTTCCTTTATTTTGCAAGAATGGTGAAAGCGTTTCCTGAAGCTCTACATCCAATACTGGATATTTTTTATACATTTTTTGTGTTATCCTATTTAGAACATTATATTATAATTATTGTTGAATTAAATAAAGTAATATAATTTTATAAATGCTTTTAATTTACGAGAATAATCTTGTGGTAAGTTCATCTGAAATTACAGTTTTTGCATATTCTGCTATACTTTCACATGATGCAACGCCTAACATGTTACTTTGGGTGACTTGTGATAATGATTCTGAAATACATTTCAGCGTCACAGAATCAATTGACTGCATGTGTTTATAAATTGCACTCATGTAAACAGCAATTGTTTCTTCAAAATGTTTTCGAGCATGACAAACATTGGGTAAAAATTCAGATATATTCCAATTCATTTCAATTCCAACCTAAGAATGTATAATATAGAATATGTAAATATTATTTTTATTTTTCAGTAAAAATCAACATTACTTCTTCAATATCAGGTCCAGGTGCTTTGTGTTCTTTGAGAAGATGTTCAACGTCTTCATTAGACATATCAATTATATCACCCATCGCTTCTTTTAATTTATCAGAAAACTTAGCTTTTACTCCAGAATAATTCCACTATTTAAAATTTTAAAAGGAATTATTAGATGTTAACGGTATCATTAACAATGGTTATAAAAATTAGTTTTACCAAATCTAGCCACATCAAATATTCCCAACATGATCCTAATGATATTTGTAAGCTGTGGAACAATTCTTTGTTGGTAATGTTTTGTACAACATAGCGCACATAAAAAATTGCATCTTCAAGTGATTTTTTTTTGGTACATATCACTATTTTATTAAAGTTGGCAAATATTATAGTAGAACCAAGCCGTTTGAATTCTGCAATTAACTATATAAGAAAATGGTAGGTATCAGTTATATTCATATTATGTTATTATTTAATAAAAATATATTTATAGTATTTTACATCAATACAGTACTCACTTGCATAAAGAGTTTTCTCATCAAACTGTAAAGTGTCTTGCGTAAAGCAGGATCATACAATAATGCATTTGGTGATCTTAGCCACCTAAAAAATAATTTAAAAATGATAACTCAATTATATAAAAGCTTAAGTATTTGTTTAATGACTGATATAGTGGTTTGATATATTAAATTATATTTATATTACCTATAAAAATGTACCATTTGAAAATCGGCAAATGGATTTTTGTGCAGCACAACATCACGGAACCAAACATTTACCATTGATCGTAAAACACGAAATGCAGCTGAACACAATGCTATTTCATCGTAGGTTGGTGTTACAAATGTTCCACCATCCATAATTTCTTCAAGAGAAGCTTGAGGTATTTGATCAAATGCAACACCAGCACTTGTGCCTAAAATATTTTTGATAGAAGATGTTCAATTGAATATGATAATGATAGTTAATGATTTTAAATAAATAAATCATCGTTAATGAATCTGTGTACTAGAGTAGAAGTCTCCTTCGTGAATCAAATGGCATGCGTACTTACAAAGAATACAAATTATGTGTTGTTTAAATATTATATACCTTCAAAATCATGAATATGATGTGACTGTAATAATGTTGTTACAGGTAATGCATCAATTTCAAGTTCTATACAATAGGAAGTATAACAGCCTTCATTATTGACGAGCATACTTGAACTTTCTTCTGAGTCCATTAACATTCTATTTAAAAAAATAATAATAATTGGTATTAAATATAGGCAATAAGTATAAATTAACTTTAACAATATCATGGTTTAGTTATTCATACAAATATGGATGATTACCTATTGTCGTCTGATTCACGACCGCCTAAATCAGGTTTATCAGTTTCTGAAATCCATAACACAAAGTTGTGTTTCATCAAATGTCTAGCAAAGAAAATATCTGATGCAAACAATGTTACATCCGCAGGTAAATTTCCAAGAGGTATTTGTAGGTATCTGCATTGCTCCAACATAATATTAATATTTTCTGGGCTATTTAGATATTGGTTAACAATCAAGCTGCACCCTAAACGTTGCCATTCCATTTGAGCGTACATAGAGGCAGTTGAGTCTTGTACGTGGAGAGTTACCACTGGGAATTCAGCCATTATTGGAATATTGGACAGCAAAACTTGACTGTCTACATTTACATACCCGATTAATGATTAAGAAATAACATATTTCTTAGATTATATTATTACCTATTGGGGACTGAATTACCAGCATGGTAGGTCCTCGTTTTTCATCCCTATATGATTGAAGAGTTCTCTGTATCTGTCTGTAAACTTGCCTCTCTGCTGTTTCCACTCTAACTTCAAAAGTGATATCAGATGGAGGAATATTTGATTCATTGTGTCCACGAGAAATTCTTAAAACATAACATAGGTAAAGCAAAAAAATTTATTTAAAAAAGAAATCTTAAATCAATTATTTATCAAAAAATATTACTTGGTATTACGATCTTTGCTGTACAATGTGTTTAAATTTGCCATGCGATTTGTACGAACCGTATCCGTGACCCAAACAAACGCTTTTTTATTAGGTGTTAAGAACAGTGCATACATGGCTCGTAAACCTGTTGGTGCTTTATTGCAGTACAAGAATATATTTTTTATAGAACTCTAAAAATAAATTTATCAATTGATACTTAATATATATTTGTTAGATTCAACTGAAGAAAAAAAATTATACAAACGTTAGTTAAATATTTATGAGACACTTGTTTCATTTGTTCTAATGAAAAATTTCCAAGATCTGGCAATGCGGCCATTTTTTTTGCTGCTTCCAAAGTAACAGAACACACGCATCCAAGGTTTAATAAAGCCCTTAATTCAGGCGTCACTTTGGTTTCATATATTCCTTCAACGCCAGGTTTGGATAGGTTGCACATAAAATGACTAAACAGATATTGAGTGTAAAATTATTTTAAGACCAAAACATGAAATTCACTTACTCTTTAGTTTCACCAAAATCTTTTTCCAAAACTGTGTACTGATACAAATTTAAAATTGGTCTGGCCCTGGGCAATATCATGTTCACTTTAGTACAAGAAATATGCTTTTCACTAACATCAATCTCAGTTTGTCTTTGATTTACATAAAAGAATCTAGGTACATTCATTCGAATATTGTGTAATTCATCTCCAATCATGGCCCAAAGTTTTAAAACACCGGATTCACCAGACTGACACACCTGTATAATTTGCCAGGGTTGACTCAGCAGCGTTTGCTGTGCTCGTCTTAAAAATCCTCCTAGTGTACCAGCACGTCCTTTAGGAACATGTATTTGATCATCCCGCATACGTTTCCCATGTTTACAAACTATTTTAGCTCTCATTTCAAGTTGCCAATTCCATTTTTTCTTTTGATATACAATCCAATTCTGAAAATATTGTATCAAACTATGAATTAGTGACAATTCTACACATTTTCTATTGTTATAATTTGTCAACTTGTTAAACAAAGAAAATATTTAAATACAATACTGTTTTCAAATATAATAATTATAGTTTATACTAAGAAAAAATAATTAATATTTGATTTTAAATTGTATGCAAACCTGAATATCACTAGCTGGAGGTGGAGGTCCTAAAGCTTCCTTCCAGTTTCTAGCATCAATTGGCGAAGGGTCACGTTTACGTTTTTTGGTTACCATTGGTCTTGGTCTAATTTCTACATGGCTATTATCTTTGTTTTCTCCAAAATCTTCAATATCTTGAAGTGCATGTTGTTCAGTCAAATTTTCTTGTACATGCACAGGCATTGCTTGAAACATAGTTGTAATTTTTCTTTGCTTTAATGGATCAGCTTTCATCAACATTTTTTTATGCAACCAATCAGGATGTTTGACTCTTGGGACTGGATTGGCAATCTAAAACAAATTTGAAAATTTAAAAGTTTTAAAAGAATTTAAAAGTAACAACAAATTACTTACTCCTTGTAAAGTTGCTGGAATAGTAATGATTTTCTGAATGGTGCCACTTAAACGTTCTATATAGTAATCCCAATCCAGAACATCACGAATATCAATATCATCAATTGAATTGTCACTAAGCCATCTTCTCAAATAATGTCTCTTCACACTTAACTCAGATTGAAATATAGCTAAAGGTATAGCTCTTTGTGTAACTGGAGTACCTTCCGGTTTTTTGGATATTATAAAGCGACAAGCAAGTCCTTTGTCTTTCACCATTTGATCGCCTAAAAATTCAGCTAAACGCTTAGCTGTTGATATAGAAGTTGATTTTTGAGCTCCATAGTCTTCAAGCTTGCGGCTCATAGAACGATTTTCCGATATCAGTTCAAACAATTCAGAATCTGGCATGTTTTTACCCTGTAGAAAAATATTTTTTAGTTTTTTTTTTTAATTAACATTTTATGCTTACTTTAGAGTATAAAACATCTAGCCAATAATCAGCAACAGTTGCGACACTTTCATAACATTTTTCTAATGTATCACCTTTTAAGAAGGCTTCAAAGACTGATGATTGAAAAATCTTAATAATTTGAAGTTCTCCCCTTCTTTTAACTTCAAAACTATTAAAAGTTCAAGGTTCATATAATTTAAAATTTAAACCGTTAATATATTACTTACCCTTTTAATTCTGCTAGTGATTTATCTAAATTAAACACGGCATAACGTTTTTTTAGTTTTTTCCCTTCTTCTTTAGAAGCTGGTAAGACCATTGCCAAGTAAGGACCATCAACTTCAAAGAAAATAGAATTTTCACTTCTTTGTTCATAAATTAGATTTTTTGAATCAACTAAGTCATGATAGATATGATTGGTGAAATGTTCCTAAACGAGGCTTGTGATTAATTTTTATTAATTAAGTAAATAGAATTATAAAATAATTTATTCCACAAACTTTGACCATTGAGTTTAAAACTGCATTTGGAAAAGATACAGTGAATTTAGTTTTTTTTGTATGTGTTGATTTGACATTATAATTTTCAGGAAATGTTGATGGAAGTACACACCATATACCATCGGTATCTAATTCTAAAGGCCGCCCAATTCTCTCAATTATTTCACGAGCTTTTTTAATTATAGCAGCACCAGTACAACACACTATTCCAGCCATTTCCATGCTATGCCAACGTGCACTGTAAATAAATCAATAAGTTAATACAATAAACTATTTAATTATGTAATTTAGGATCAAATTTAATAAAATACCCATTTCAGGATTTCCCCTTAAATCATTTCCATGAAAGGGGAAGAGTTTGTTCATATTGAAAATGCACACATTAATATATATAAAATTATAATTAATAAAAAAATAGTTTGCAAAAATATGTATATTATTAAAATTTAATATTCAACATCTGTCACATTTAGATATGAACTGGATTTTAATGTACAAAGCCAAACGTAATTTATTATTTTTAAAATAGTAATGCGGAACAGGGAATGATCACTTTATCAACAACTTTCAAAAGTGCTCTACATTCATCCCAAAATTGCTATCTTTTACAATACAAAATTAATTTATTGAAATAATTATTGTCTGTAGTACAATATTTTACCTAGATTTTAATATTTAAAAATAAGCAAATTATGACTTCACAATATTACATTATACATTTTCAATGTTATGCTAAACTAAACTTTGCAAAAAAGAATATATCTAGATTCTGTACTTATTGTAAAATACTTTAAAAAATAATTTTGATGAAACATATTACTAAAACAATAAAATATTGAGAATTTGTAAATATTTTTGACAAGAACACAAATTGTTAGAGATCACTTTGAAACATACCTTTTTAAATGTTAAAAGTGCATATATTTTTATAAAAAAAATATTTAAGCTAAATGCTAAAATAAAAGCCTTTTGTTATATTAATGAATCATTTTAAATACATGATAATCAATTACCCTTTTCTCATGACATATCCGTAAAATGAATTAAGAATACACTTGTGTGCTAATTGTAATGAATCATATAATATTTCACGGTTTTTAGCTGATTTGATTTCAACAGGATCACCAATTGTTATTGCTTCAGATATTTGTTTTTTTGCAACTTTGCAGAGCCCTTTATACTCATAACGTCTATCTCTGAATGCCCGTACTGTATCAACGTAAAAAGAATTTTCTTTTTGACAAATAGTTGTAGAACGTTCTTCAATTTTGGTTATGTGAGTTTTTTTATATACTTTGCGACAATACTCAGTCAATCGTTTCTTTTCCCAAGTGGCTCTTTCGTCTCGTTTTAGTTGATGAAATGCTCTAGGAGGGTCATTAGGAAATTGACCGGGAAATTTCTCAGTTTCTAATTGCTGTTGGATACGTTGAAACTCGGTTCTTGAGGCAGGCACTAAAATCAAATAAGTAAATTAATGATCATTTTAAATAGTTAAACAATATATTGTAACATACTAAGTTCTCCTCTCCATTGCCAGGTCATAGTTCTTTGGCATTTAGCACCTGGAATATTAAAATCACAAGCAGCACAAATTTCTTCATTAACCATAGCTGAAGGTTGTAATCTATTTGTAAGTATAATATTGGGGTACATAGCGCCAACATCCAAATGGTATATTAATGGTTTCAATAATGGATAAGGATCTGCTTTTAGGGCTTCCAATTTTTCAACGACATCTTTCAATATTTCATCTAAATTTGTCACACTATCCATAGGAACTTTTTCTTCTTCTTCAATTGCAAATCTTAATATTTCAGATGCCTTCTCAATGAGCATATCAAAAGCTGATGTATCTAGTCTAAATCTACAAGGTATGTCAGCTCGAAATACACCAGATTCTAAAGCTTCCACATGGCCACCAACATAAGTCTCTTGATCTAATACATGGCCATCGTCACTAAGTTTATTTAGCTCTTGTTCTTGTTTATTTGGAAAGATAATGTTTGCATGAAATGCTTCCACCATCAAAAGACTTTCACATAGAGTTCCAGAACCTTTTCTTAACACCTAAAATGTAAACATAAATACTTATAGTAAAAGTTTTTAGCTTAATGATATATTAATTGGATTGAACATTTATTTATTAGCCAATATTTATATTATTAGGTACTATAGGTATTTATATACCAATAATAATAAAAATATGCATTTTAAATAAGTACTTCATGTGGTTTAATTTAGCAAAATACTACCTATTACTTATTAATTCTAGTTTTGAGAGTTATTTAAATAAATTAAAGAATTGTGTGTTACTGTGTTGTAATAACTTCCGTAAAAACTATAACTTATAAGTATAAAATTAAAACTGAATCTTTTGTTATTACCTACAGTAAACCACCTTTTTTTGCTAATTCTAAAACGAATAACTGTAGATCCATGAAAATTTCACTTTCTCTTTTGAGCTTTTTATAGGCATAAGAAAATTTCGAGTTTTATTTTTATATTATTGTCGATAAAAATTTTTTGTTTGGTCAAAAATATGAAAATATTATACAACGTTCCTCATAAGTTGTTGTTAGTGGAAATTGAAAAACAAATTGAGCCTAAATCCACGATAATTATGTTTGAACATCTAAAGTTAAAATTTTGACAAAATTCATCAAAATCACGAAAATTGTCAAATTTTTTATATTTTGTTGCTATTTAAAATATAATAACCGTAGATACTTGAAATTTTCATCAAACGTTTATTTTATCATTTTCTATACATGAAAACATTTTCAAAATATTAATGAAAATTTAAAACAATGATTTTCATAAATAGTTCAAACTATAACAAGCAAATCTAAAAAATATATAAACACAGTTATTTTTTATATGTTTGAACATCCAATGTCTTCAAAATTTGACTTGCTCGAAACGCTCTTAAAAAAATTATGTTGTTTTAAGATATATATTTTTTTTTTGATGGTATTTTATTTTGTTTTTTTATTTATTGAGTCAAATGTTATCTACATTTAAAAAAAACATGCACAACTGTATTTTTTTACTTTAATATGTAAAATCAAAAAATGAGCAAACATTTTAATCTTTATAGTTATTGTTTTATGTATTATAAAAGAAAAACCAGAAAAACAAAAATTAATTCAGTTAAGAATAGTTAAACATTTTTTTACAATTATCTTAGAATTAAATTATACAATACTCAAACAGTAGTAAGATTCTAATCAAAATTTGAACTCTTTACTCTAATACTCTCTACTTTTATATAGATATTCACAGTATTCAGTTATTTTTCACTTTTTAGGTATGGCAGTATAAAATAAATAAATTACTTAACATTAATCAATCAACCTAAATGATGTTCTGTACCTAGTACAAATATCTATGGGCTTATAATCAGCAAAACAAAATTTAAATTTAAAAATATGTATATCATAAGTGGATAAAAAAATTTGTTTAAGTAATTGAAATATATTAAATCATTTACTAAAACTCAACTGATACAACACAAGACATGTGACATTTTGACGCGTTATTAATCTTATTTTATTTACCTTCAGAAGTTGTAATTGGGTAACGGGAAAATGTAATAACAACCATCAACATTTAATATATGTCAATCAAAAATTAAATTAATTTTCCCTTTAAAATTATTAATAATCTCGACCCTTGTTCAATCATCACCTTAATGTAACTTGATGTGTTTTAATTATTTACAGTTATTGTGTCTTTAGTTAGAACTCCTACACAATATTAAAACCGGAATGACATTGTTATATAAAAGACCAACGACGGCTGACAATAATCACTTATCAGTTTACCACCTTTCAAAAAACCACATCTACACTTATTAAAACATTCATTCAAGGTACGTAGTTTTTGAATATTTAACCCGTATTATAAGGATATTACTTTAGTTTGGTATTTAAAAATTGTGTGATTGTTTCTGACAATCTATTTAGATTAACCTGCAAATTTTTTTTTAACATATTTTTAGAATACAATGAAGATAAATCTCTATTTGAGTTCACTCCTCTTGACATTAGTCATCAAAATTGTAATATCCGATTTGAAACTACCACCTCAACAATACTGTGGTTCTAGATTGGCAGACATAATGCAAGTAGTATGCAAAAACAGGTACAATACCCCACGCCCACCAATTGGACAAAAAAGAAGTAAAATAGGTAAGTACATAATGTATTATATACCCTTTTTAAATAACCTAAGTATAATAACAAGTGATTAAATTCAAAGTAAAATTCTAGCAAGGTTAAGTTCATTAAAAACACTGTTGTTGATTCAAATTTAAAGTCATTATAGGTTATTATACAAAACTTAAAACATTTAAAGATTTTTAGTAAAATTTAATATAATAATATTATTGTGAATAAAGTAATTTAATTCTATTATATTTAAGATTTTTATACAGAAATTTAAATTCTACTAAATAATATTAAGTAATATATTATTATTAACATTAAAATTTATTTTAATTTACTATGTTGTGCTTATACATTTTTTAAAAATATTAATGTATTATTATTGTTACAATACAAAATAATAATAGTAGTAATATGGATTTCACAACAATAAGTATTTTAATATTTTATTAATAGATTCAGAAGTATGGGATTACAAAGACCTAGAAGACTATAATGCAATTGACTATCCATACCAACCTAGGCAAGATTCAATGTCATTTATGCCCACACGTATACTACGCTCTTCTAAAAGAACAATCATTGATGAATGCTGTCGCAGACCCTGCTTAATATCTGAACTAAAAAGTTACTGTGCTAATTAAGACTAATAGATTTAGTTATAAGTGTTTTTAGTTGCTGAATAAAGTTCTAATTATTATTATATAAACGTAATATTTATTAAAATCCATACCTCATCGGGCTCCATAGGGATGATAGTGCATAAAGCAAATATGAAAGGATGAACATATTTCATATATAAATAATAAGTAGCAACGGCATCTGACACTGAGTAGTTAGAAAGTACTTGAGGTTCATCAGTGGCTAGTCGACACATGTCTTCTGGATCAAGCTCAACGGGATCATAACGTAATTTTGCTTTTGCAACTGCTTTTAAATTTTGTGATCCTACTGGAAGGTAAGAATCTCGTTTAACCCAACTGAAAAATTAAAATATTCTATAATATTAAACATTTAAGTATTCAATAAATTAAATTATAATTAGTAGTTTATAATATCATAATACCTACATTGTATTATATAAAAAAAATTACTAATATGTAATTCTTTTGTTAATTAATTGAAAATATGCAGACCATTATGGCAGTCATACACTAGTAAAATATTTTATAATTATTTTAGCTATTATTTATCAAGTACTAAAAAATTTAAAATTAAAAAAAAAACTACGACTTTAAAAATGTATGATCTGATATACTTCCACCTAGAAACTTTTTAATACTTTTAATAGATAAAAAAAGTTGAGTTGAATCAAAAATTAATCTTTATCTTGAACTCAAATAAATACTAAAGGAATGTAATACAATAAAAATTAGGTAAGACTGATTTCTATAAGACGGAAACCCAGGTAACAAGGACAATTTATTTAGTTCCAATTCAAATACACATAACGAATGTGAACCCTGTCAAGTCAGAAACTCTAATAAGACGGAAAAATTGGATGGCCCCAAGTGATTCCGTCTTAGCGTAGTTTTACTGAATTAAAATTTTTTTAATAACAAATTTTAAATGATAACACTAAGTTTATTAACAAATATAATACATATTTTAACTTTAGGTAAAAAAAAATTGGATGTTTTATTAAAATATGATAGAATAATAAAATTATTTCATACATTTTATTTCTATACATATTATAATTTTTGTTTTTATTAAACCTTAATATTATCTTTTTTTAAGACATTATTCATGCTAAAAATAATTTATATAAAATAAATAGGTATATAGTTTAACCCATATTTAAATAATGATAAGGTTTATTTATATGTTGTATCCTACCATAAGCAATCCATATGCATAGCGGGCCGACAACTATATACTCCAGCCGTATTTTTAGAAAATCCTATTTCTTGAGACATATTTAAATCATGAACTGCTGCTCGAGTTTCCACAAATGGCCAATCAAAAAAGTCACCATTGTATGTTACAATTATATGAGGGCGAATTTCCATTATGTGCTCAAAAAAACGATTTATCAAAGCCGCTTCATCAGGTTCATTAAAAATAGTGAATAAACCTAAAATTTTCAAGCTTTAGAATTCATAATATTAGTATTTTTAGTAAAATTACTGAATTACCTTCAAATTCTGGTTTTGGTGTGTACTCAAAATCAACAACATCTGCAGATATAATTTCTCGATTATTAATTAAATATCCTTGACCATCAATCATATATGAAATCATCATAATTTGATCTGTATTTGCATCAGGAAATTTAAGTGGAAGTTTTGTGGTTTCAATATCAAATGCCAAAACAATCATGTCAGGTCGGTCTATAATATCATCGCGTTGAGTAAATGTGGCTTGGTTATAGGGTCCACGACATTGAACTGTATACCACAATCCGGTGAATATCTTTAAATCTGTAGATACTCGTATATGATAAACTACATCATACTCTCTAGAAAAATTCTTAATATTTTATTATATTTTCATAAAAAACAAATACAAATAGGTTTTTCTATTCATACATTTTTAAAAATATTTTGGCACTTTTTGAGCTATTTTTAAATATTTTGAATTGCCAACTTAATACAGGGTTCATTGTAAGAGCAATATATCAACCTTATTAATTATTATAGATAATATATTATGTATATAAATATAAAATGATTTAATGTATAACCTGATATCAATTATATTTTCCATGTGATCAACTTGCTTTTTTGATGAGACTACTTCAGATAAATTAGCTAAAGATTCTGTCAACATTTCTGTGTAATAAGAATTATTTTTTAGTGCTAAGCGATTTTTACGGACTGCTGGCATTATAGCTTGACGCATCTTATTCATTTCAGTAACTGTTGCAAATGAAATTTTTATATATCTTTGTTTTAAGCCGATCAGATGATTTGGCTAAAAATATAATATAATAATTTATTAATTAATAAGATAACATGACTAATAATTAGATTATACACATTTATACAATCATTACCAAGTCTAGGTCTTCTTTCATGACAGTGTCAATACTTGTAAAACTACCGGCAAATTTTTTACTTATGTAAGCAACAACTTCTTGAATATATTCTTTTTTAGCTAATAGATAGAAATATGGTTGAAATGGTTGGGTGACTCTAAATCGAGACCCATCATCTTTGATGAAATAATAATCAACAGCAGCTACCAAACGTTTATCCTCATCAACAATTTCGGTCTACAAAAAATATTATTAAATATTATTATTATAATCAAAAACAAGTAATAACCCATAACGGACAAAGAATACTATTCTTTTAATGCAAATATTACTTACGCTATGCATGTTGATGAGATAACCAGTATGCTCTTGGTAATCTTTAATGCGAAAAAAACCATATTTGTTGTCAATCAAATCATTTTCTATAGATTGCTTCAACCGAACATCACTGGAATCTTCTTTGAATTGGCTTCATAAAAATATTCAAAATATAAGAATGAAATTAAAATGCATAATATTATACATGATTGTGTTATATAGGTACATACTTAAAAAATGACTTCTCTAAGGGTTTAACAAAACGACCTGTATTCGCAGGGGCCATATTTGCATATTAAAATCAAAACACGTTCACTAAATCTATTTTTTTAATAAGTTCAATGTAATCAAAACCATAAACCACAGTCAATACTCAATAGCAAAATAATAACATACCGAATAATACCTAAATTCTGGATAGTAAATAGGTACAACCCAAGGTTCATTGTGATAATACATTGAACAAATTGGCGGGAATTTTAACCATGGATGAAACATTATTCGGTGTTTATTGATAACATATTGATAATGGGCACGATTTAAGATAGTACTATCTTTAATCATGTATTGGGCGGAAAAAATATCAAATGGGCAATGGACCATGATAATGTCATTGATATCTATGCATATTGCATATTTGAACAATTTAAAGGGGTACCTATGCTGACAAATAGATGCCGGGTCAACGAGATAGAAATAATATAAATATATTTTATTCTTTAAATTTTTATATCTTGAATATTATTTATTTATTTATTTTTATTTATTCTTCAAGAAGATAACATGTTCGTGATTCAAATTAATACATTGTGTTTGTAATTTGTATGAATAAAGTTTCTCGTTATTTGAATTAGATCAGAATTAGACACGTTTTAAGATAATATCTCATATCGTGGACTCGGATCAGAGGAATTTAATAAAAAGATTACTACTCAATCGTTTTATTTCATTTTCACCGTGCAGAATAATAGTGCCGCTCACGTACGATTAAGTATACGTTATTGCACAACAGTTCTATGCATGACGTGTACTGTATGTACAAAATATAATATACAATGTACAAGTTACAGTATACAATAATGAATGATCTGTCCTGGTCTTGCCACATCCATAGTCACTGCAGTTGTAAGTATAAATTGGTATGATTAGAAAACATAAATATGGATAGTAATAGAACGTATATATGTTTCAGGGTGCTATAATTGCAAAATTAAAGGTCACTAGGGCTTAAAGCTGCCGTTAGTGTATTATTTATATTGCACATCGAGAGATTATATCCATGCCAGAATACAATATTTTAATTTACGGACGTGACAATACAGCTGATGTGATTATTAGCTATAGAGTATAGACACAAGCTACTAGAGAATCTTCCTTATTAAGGCAATTTATTTTGCGTATATTTTCACATTTTTGTACATAATTAACACCTCAGGCATCTCATCAAATTTTACAAATGCTGCTCATCACTATTCGTGTTTTTGAATGTGCCTACTGAACATTTTTATGTTTGGGTTTTAAATCCTCAATATGATACTGCATCAAATGCTCCTTGAATTTTCGAAAGGCGCCGTAAACCAGGTTTTAAGTCAGATGGATTACAAATTTTAATTTAAAAAAGGTGGGTAAGTGAATGTCGCTCTGCTGTACAGTAGGTTACAAGTGGGTCACTGTAATGGATGATGTTAAATTTGAATTCATTGATATAATATCATTGTATAAGAAAAACGATTCTGAGCGAAAACGGTCAGTCAGCCTATGATATTACCAAGTATATTTGATGATATTATTGTGAATAAAGTAATTTATATATAAACTATTTACGTGGAACCTTGTTTTAAATTTTCAATCCTTAGCTATAAAAGTTGAACATTTTATACATTTTTAACTACAAAATTATTATTAAATTTTAAATTTGATAAATTTTGTCAAAATTTGAACTTTAAATGCTTATAAAAAAAGTGCCTAATGATTGTACCTATGTATTTATAATAATTTTCAACTGCTATTGTAACAATATATCAGGAGCCTTGAATTAAATTTTCACGCATTTTTATCCAACAAATAAAATTTATTGATATTTATAGAAAAAAAAAACTAAAAAAATTAAAAACTGACAATGTCTGTAAACAGCTCAAAAAGAGTCAAATTATTTTCAAAATTTTATCGTGTATAGAAAATGCTAATATAAACATTCAGTTAAATTTTCAAGTATCTACAGTCATACGTTTTTTAATTACAACAAAATAAGAAAATCGTTACATAAGAAATCGAGTAAATATCAAATGTAAAAATATGAATTTCAAACGCTCATAAAAATTTAATTTGACTTTTTTGTAGACATATTTTTTTTGATAAAGGTAGACAAACTTATGAAGATTTGTATTATATTTTCAAATCTTAGATTTAAAAAGAAAATTTTTAATGAATTCTGAACTGAAAATAATTTGCACATTTTCGTGATTTTTACGAATTATTGTGGATTTACGCTCATTTTTTTAATTTCCTTTAACAACAATGCTTACAAGTATTCTATTTTCAAGTTTTTACTTATTTGTTATCCGCAATACTCGTCATAAAAATTTAAAATAAGAAAACATGTTGCAATTCAACAATTAAAAGTATAATTTTATATATTGATCGGTGTTTTTTAAGGACATTATGGGGATCGGGAGTAGCTATTTCGAGTGAAATCAGGCGCAAGTTCGTTCCTTTTGCTGAATTTTTTCCACTTTTCCAAAGTACGATGCGCTGTCTCATCAAGGGAAAAAGTACCTACCAAGTACCAGACAAGTAAAATCCTCTCTGGTGTTCTACAAAAATAAATCCTCTATTCGATGAAGGGCCCAGGCATGGTCCGCACATTAATTACACCAATGGCTGCAAATATAATCATTGTGAAAATGCATAGGTACATGTGTGTTAGAAAATGTCAAAAAATGCAACTGGGCGACGTATAAAAAAAGAGTGGCTTTCAAGTATGCACTGACGGCGGTGACATAGGGTGCGACCGTAATACATGTCGAAGAGGGGAGGTATATATATGTAGTATAGTAGCTGCTAGTGTACAATGAACAAAAGAGGTTTTTTTTTTGTTCATTTTTGTTATGCATCTCCCTCTACTTTTACCCACAGTGCTCACTGTTCTACGCCAATTATTATTATTTTTCACCAAACTATAAGACAAAAGCCAACTCCCTCCGCCTCGTCGTTAGAACACACGTAAGGGATTTTTTTTATACATCATAATGAGGAGCGTTTTTGTGCGTGCTTCAAGCACCCGCCACTTACGCGAGCGCTGTCACCGCGCTATTGCAGAGGCCTGCCACTGCCATCACCACCTCCACCACCGCACTATGTATGTACATACCTATCTACCTATATATAATGTATAATAATATGTATTGCTGAGAAAAAAAGGGGTGGCGCGCAATTTGTATAGGGAATCTATTGTCCAATATGTGAGGTATATAACTAACATTACGACGAAAATATCGAGATTCATGGAACCAATGATTTGGTTCTTCCAATCGTACCTACATACAGCAACATTTTTAGAACCAATGGATTATATAGTAAATGTATTACAATACCGCAGTTGTTCCGTTTTACACCTGGTTTTTTTAATTCACGGGGCCGCCGCCGCCTTATGTTCCTTCCTGTGAAAGACGTTACATAAGGAAGAACCGAATATCCCCAATGGGACCAGTTTTTAGCTAACATCTGCCCTCTTTTGTTCCACAATCATCGAATGTAATAAAATATAAAACAGGGGGTCTTTTAGTTTTGGGGGGAAATGTCCGAGGGCTCTTGACGTCCGTATTCTTTGAATATACTGCACGTCTAGAAAACTGAAACGTAACAGTAATAATTTTACTCTCTCGATCGTCAATTTTAGTTCGAAAGTTGTACACATAAATAATAAATACACCTAAGTTATACGTGGTAATCCATTAATTAACGTAATTAGACACTCATTATTATTTCAGGAAATAGTCAAGTTTTTTAAAATATTTCTTTTACATAATTTTAAGTCGTTACAAAAACATTTTAAGAAAATAATTATATTTTTATCGTTTTAATTTTTTTAAGTTTTTTACACTTTTAAATGACAAGATAAATTTTTTATTTCACTTTCCGTAGCAGAATATTATTCAGAGTATTTTCATCTATAAAATCAAATTTTGGACAAGTAGTCTAGGTATTTTAAGTTTAGATAACTAGCGAAATATAGCGTGGACTAACATTTTGCTTGGTAGTTGGTACCTCTGTACTACTCCTGCACTTCGCTCATATGAACTTTAAATACCTATAATATTAGGTTCCGAATTAAATGCTATAATAACTATCAAAAAATAACCAAAAATGCATTTTAAACCCAATAATGCCATTAAAATATTACCATACTTTTTTTCATAGGCACGCAACTATGCAAGCGACAGGAAAACGATGGTTTTACTTTCAGAATTTTTAATACTTTTTAATCTGAGGTAACTCAACTAATAATAACATAAAAACAAACTTAGACAAGCGCACAAACGAAATAAATAAACAGTATACCTACTAGAAAAAAAATGAGATCGCGATGTACCGATCTCCAACTGACTATAATATTAGTTAATAGTTGTTATTACCACTGGTACTTATTTGTTTGAATCAGACACGAGACGCCACATCTGATTATCGCTGAAGATAGATAAAGATGTTACCGCACTCATATAGGTAGAAGTGTAGAACGATTGATATTTGGTACGTATGAAAAATATCTTAAAACTATATTAAATATAATGAATTTTGCATTAAAATCCGGGCCCTACCATTATACTTACCTCATAAACTGTTCATCTAAAATTCGATTTAATCATCTCGAAGACCTTCAAAAAATATTCTGCTTTAAAATAAGGAATTAAAAATACATATAAGTAAAAAATTAAGAATTAGTAAAACACTATTAGTATGCCTAATGTGCTATTGCACATACCTACTCAAAATATTTTTAAAATTGTATTATTGATTTTGCATAGGTATAGCGATATTTAATAAGTACATAGATATTTTTACGTTACCTCGGAATTTTTCAGGGTTATTTAAAAAAAAAATCATTTAAAGCCCATCATGTTACCTCTGCTCACAATCTAAAACAAAATTGATTTGGTCAAAAACCGCGTGTTTTATAAATATTCTTGTTCTTTTTTATAAATTATTCAGAAAATTGGGAATTTCCTATTTTTGACCATTCTCAAATTACTAACTATATAGATAGAACTTGCCAACAGAAATCATAATTGTACATAATTGTTGATGATTGGAGTAAATGTTCTTTAAAATGTCCAGTTGAGAGATACAAAAAAAAACTCACATCATTGAAAAACGAAAATTAATAGATCTACAACGGTTTTATTTAATGTGAAAACGTACTTTTTTAAACTATTTATATTTGTCAACATTAGATTATAATATGGTATATTATATAATTAATCTTGTAAAGATGTATTAAAGCCTAGTTTTTGTTAAATTCTATGACTGAAGTTAAATAAAAATGTAGTACTGTACTCAGCGTAGAATATAAATGTACGACTTTTGTCTTCTTATAAAAATATAAAAATGCTAACACTACAAAAAAAGGTACAAACATCTAAAATCTTCAGAAGATTTGCGTATATTATACTATATGTATTTTGTTATTTAGTATAGGTACTGTTTTAGAAATATAGATTTATATTTTTAAGTGTTGATATAAAAATATTATACAATCTGTTAAAGTTATCGCATAAACATGTTTAAGAATGATACTTATTTATATTTACGCAAAATTACAGGTTATTACCTACCTACCCACTTATAATAATATTATATTCATTGAGTAATGTTTTTAGTTGACGTATTTAATAACTCCACAAAACTAGAAATCGATTCTTAAATTCTAATTCTTTAATTAAAGTATAGCCGTATAGGTACCTATAAAATTGTAAGTTTTAACGATATAGGTAGGTCACTGCAGTAAAAGTATTTCTTAATGTTAAATGTCTTAAATATTGTAATGTATATTATTTGAAATATGATATTATGCATAATAATAATAATAATTAATTTTATACTACCACAGTTCCACAATTCCACGTGTTATATTTCAATAGAAGATGATAACTTGTAAACAAAAATGTTAGTACTTATACAGCCATATAGGCTATAATATAATATATTATATATACCCATATAGGTACTTATATAAGTTATAACTTCAGTAATTAAAATGATGCCACTCACGCATTTGAGGTCTCCATCGCCTCCATCATACTAAGTGCGTAACAATATAACATAGCAAATTTAGTAAGTAGTTCACTTCACAACAGATTAATTAGTTTTAATATTAGTGAAAATGTACTTATCGTCATTACCTTAAAGGTACCTATAAGAACATTATCTGTGTTTATACGTCTGATTTTTACGATATTAAAATTTTAAACGTGTTATGAAGATGTTTATATCATTCTTTTATACGCATACTCATAACTCATTAAACAATTAAAATAATTTAAACCTAACTTAACATACCTATGTCAATTTAGTCTAATATTAAAACTAACGAAGTGAAACGTGAACAGCTGAGTGTAAATTGCCATGTTGTGCACTTGTGTCTTGTATATAATACAAGAAATTCGGTTATCCTATTATATAATATATTCATTGTCGATTTGTAATCTGTATGTTTTGGTCAGTAAAGAAAAGAACGCAACACAATATTTTGTATAATTAGAGATACATATATAACTGCGCCAACTACGGTTTGTGCGGAACTATGTAATATAGGACACGGAGAGAGTGCTATATAGTATATACACGTTTATTGTACTATTTAGGTATTATAATCTGGTGTTATAGGTATTATAATCTTTATCTAAATGTCATATTTTAATTACTAAACCTGAGACTAATCACTAATATATAGGGAGATATTATTACCCAACTACCCAAGCAACATTTTGTATGAATATTAAAGTACAATATGCGAGTTTAAAATAGTAATAAAAAGGTTACATGCTGTAGAAATAAGTACATATACATATGAATATAAATCAAAAACAAATACAGCTTATATTTTGTCGGTTAGATAAGAAAACGCTGATTAAAAAACACACTTGCAAGGTTAAAGGTAATAGGTAAGCAGCTAACATGGAATAATAAAAGAAAAATGTACTTATATAATATATATACTACATAGGTAGTAGGTCAGTAAATGGTACTATATGTACAGTATTTATTTAATACGAATTATTACGTAAATATAATAAAAAAAATGAGCTGATTTTATAAAAGTACCTAAATAATACAAAATAATAATTCATAGCAAATATATAAATACCTATACCTAGGTATGTATGGCTTATATATACTGGTTAAAATTTAAAATAACCGTTTTGCTTGTAGCAGCTGTCAAGTGTACTTCGTCATTCAGTAAGTCACCACCTATATGTAAGTGTTTAATTTGAATTCAATGATAAATCGTTGTATTTATGAAAAACGATTCTGAGTGAATTCGGCCTGTCAGCCTATATTATACCTACTGCTAAGTAGGTACTTATATTTTATGATGTATTTATATTGCTATTGTTGTAATTTATTTTACCATTATTTATAAGTAGGTTAAATTAATTTTTGTCGAAAACATTGTATTTTAAAATAATCTCATTACGTGTGTATAAAATATAATTTTTTTAAGATTCTGAGTGGAACGATGAATGTATTGATTTTACAATGATGTGTTTTTTTAATTTTTAATTTTTTTTTGTGTCTGTCATCACCTTTTAGGACAGTAAAAGTGCTTGGATTTTCTTCAACAGTAACTTTTCTGATAGGAAAGTGAATCTAGTTCGTACTTTGAGGGGGTCAAAAGTAAAAATTTCCCAGTAGTTTTCAAAAGCGACGTGAAAAAGAAAAGAAAAATTAAGGAAAAACGGGAATTATTACGCAAAATCTGTTTTCGAGAAAATCGATTTTGGTTTTTGGTGTAACTCTAAAACAATGACCGTAGGGACATGAATTTTGACTAAATGTTTATAATTGCATTTCCTATACACCATAACATTTTCCAAATATTTTGACTTATTTTGAACTGTTTACGGACATTGTCAATTTCCATTTTTTTCTTCTATAAATATCAATAAAATTTTATCTGTTGAGTAAAAAATTAATAGAAGGCTCCTAGGTTATTGTTTCAAAGGCAGATGAAAAAATTAAAAATTCTTAGTCACAGTTTTTATTTATAAACATTTAAAGTTCAAATCTTGACAAAATACGAAAAATCACGAAAATTAGCATATTATTTTGAGTTGAGAATTCATAAAAATTTTTCTTTTTAAATCTAAGATTTGAAAATGCAATACAAGATTATCTATAAGTCTGCCTTTATCAAAAGAAAAATGTATACAAGCAAATCAAATTAAATTTTTATGAGCGTTTGAAATTCATATTTTTACAACATTTGATATTCACTCGATTTCTCATGTAACGATTTTCCTATTTTATTGTAATTAAAAAACGAATGACTGTAAATACTTGAAAATTTCACTGAATGTTTATATTAGCATTTTATATAAACGATAAAATTTTGAAAATAATCTGACTCTTTTTGAGCTATTTACGGACATTGTCAGTTTTCAATTTTTTTAGTTTTTTTTTCTATAAATATCAATAAAATGTTCAACTTTTATAGCTAAGGATTGAAAATTTAAAGCAAGGCTTCACGTAAATGGGTTATATATAAATTACTTTATGCACAATAATATCATCAAATATACTTAGTAACATCATAGTCTGACCGACCGTTTTCGCTCAGAATCGTTTTTCTTATACAATGATATTTTATCATTGAATTCAAATTTAACACCATCCATTACAGTGACCCACTTGTAACCTACTGTACAGCAGAGCGACATCCACTTACCCACCTTTTTATTTATAAAAATTTTCATAA
Organism: Sitobion miscanthi; assembly: GCA_008086715.1. Classification (NCBI taxonomy): domain Eukaryota; kingdom Metazoa; phylum Arthropoda; class Insecta; order Hemiptera; family Aphididae; genus Sitobion; species Sitobion miscanthi. The sequence continues at coordinate 89,294,668 of CM017797.1, read as the reverse complement.
ATTAACAATATATATAAACAACAAATAGAATTTTATGATTATTAATCTCTCTTCAGCTGAGCTTCGTAGGCGTGTTTAGAATTTTTTTACATATGCGGCCAACAGAAATGTCATAGGTAACCTATAGAGTCGTCAGCCCCCATAAAAAAACCTGAATTTTTTTTTTGCAATTGTTGGCTCAACGTTATAGATGAATAATATGCTTAAAAAAATATCTTAAAAGCATGTTAATTCCTGAAATCATTTTGAGAATACGATGGTACCTATAGTAAATTGTTGCGGACAAATCTATGTAACTTATAAGCGTCGACGTTAAAGTGTCTAGCTTCCCGAAATCTGAATCCTTCAAATTTGACACGTTAAAGCTACGTGGTAAATATTTTACCATTTTTACTAGTTTGATATTTATGTTATTAACATAATTCAAAATTATACGAGAATTCTACGAGAAGGTAAAGGGGCCTAGTCCATATTGGCCATACCCGTAAACATGCCTAAGCAGTAAGCATGCATAGCTTTGCTGAGCTTGTGACTTCGGTTTGAGATTGAAAGTATACATTTTAGTAAAATAATTAAAATAATATATAATAACATCTCAAAATTAAAAAAAAATAAATAAATAAACAAAATAGGTTATTATCTAATATCTATACATATAAAAATATTTGAATGCTTAACATATACATTCATATGTTCATGCTCGTGCTTATTCAACACATTACCGGAGTTCTTAATTAGTTTATTTCCTATGTTAATAAAAATTCATTAAAAATATCCGATACTACTTTCGGCTTTATATTTGCATCGTACACCTTGTCATTCCTTATTATATGATTTCAATCTTATTCTTTCTATTATAGTTTTAGAGCCCGTTACTTCATTGATAAGTTGTCACTTACCATGTTAATTTTGGATCATGAGACACGTTTGAATTCGTTTTCACAAAAATTCTTTTTTGCAAGTCTTTAAATATTTGTGTAATTATTTTTATATTTTTATAGTGTAAAGCTAGTTTTATGTTATTTGGATTTTTTTACATTTTTATGAAAGAGCTTGCTTTAGATCTTATTAAACTTGCAATAATAGGTATGCGTTGACATTTTCAAGTCATGATGGCCACATTTGCTATTTTTAAATTACATAAAAATAATTAATGAATAACTAAAATTGTTATTATCTTTGTTTAATGTCTTAATTCGTCATAATATTAACTTAAGTCTAAAAAAAAGTTCTTTATATATTTTTTAGATTTTTTGGTTCAGTAACTTCTTATGAGAAGCCTTGTATAACATTGTCAAGCCTTATTAGCTGTAAAATATTATAATAGTAAACTTAAGAAATGTTGTTAACATTTGAATAACGTTGAAGTTTAAATAGGTACCTACTTAAATAAAAAAAAACCGTGGATAATATATTAATAGGTATTATGTATACTTACCTATTTTTAGTTTTTTTAAATGGCTATAACAACTTATGAGGAACCTTGTAATATATTTTCAAATATTAAGTTTAAATATATTATACATTTTTAACTACTACATAATTTTCAAATGTTCACGATTTTGACGAATACACATTATTGTAAAATCAATACATTATTCTGTAACACTCAGAATCTAAAAACAACATGTTTTACTAAAAAATGGGCTTATAATTCATATTAATAGTAATATGTTTTATAAGTTCATAAAAAAATACAAAATACCAAAGTAGAGGCTTTAACATTTGAAGTCACCGCTTAAACCGTTAAACTTTCGGAACACGTACCGAATTAATTTCAACGAATAATGGATATTGTGCGTGTGTTTGTTAGGTGGTACTGTTGTAACCAATAATGTATCTAAGGTTAGCATTGTGAGGGGAGGGAGCTGAAGTATATGTAATTCGTTATTCGTATAAATTTACGATAAGAAGGCGATAACTGCTGCAGGATTGCGAAGTGTAAACACACAAAGAAACGAATAAATTTGTGAGGCAGGAACTGAGGATTTATCGGCACATTAGAAAAATAAGCAACAGAATTAAAACCTCGGTAGACGTCCCAATCTATTTATCTACAATCTTATGTAATATATTTATATAAATTACCCCCCTTCCGTTATTAACAATAGTTTAATATTCTACCCTTATCAAAACACAAATTTCTAGGAGATAATCAAATTAAATTTTTATGAGCGTTTGAAATTCATATTTTTACAACATTTGATATCACTCGATTCCTCATGTAACGATTTTCTTATTTTGTTGAAATTAAAAAACGAATGACTGTAGATACTTGAAAATCTCACTTAATGTTTATATTAGCATTTTCTATGCACGATAAAATTTTGAAAATAATTTGACTCTTTTTGAGCTGTTTACGGACATAGTCAGTTTTCAATTTTTTTAGTTTTTTTTTCTATAAATATCAATACAAATTTATTTTTTGGGTAAAAAAGCGTGAAAAATTAATGTAAGGCTCCTGATATAATTTTACAATAGCAGTTGAAAAATATTAAAAATACATACGCTCAATTTTTTTTTATAAGCATCAAAGTATTATTAAAGTTCGAATTTTGACAAAAATTATCAAATTTAAAATTTAATAATTATTTTGTAATTGAAAATTTATAAAATGTTCAACTTTTATAGTTAAGAATTGAAAATTTAAAACAAGGTTCCACGTAAATAGGTTATATATAAATTACTTTATTCACAATAATATCATCAAATATACTTAGTAACACGAACTACTACACAGTAGTTCGTGCTTATAGTAATATCGGCTGATTGACCGTTTTCGCTTAGAATCGTTTTTCTTATACAATGATATTATATCATTGAATTCAAATTTAACACCATCCATTACAATGACCCCCTTGTAACCTACTGTACAACAGAGCGACACCTACTTGCCCACCTTTTTTTCTATGAATGTCGATAAAATTGTATTTGTTGGTTCAAAAAGCGTGAAAAAAATACAAGGTTCTGATATGATATTAAAATAGCAGTTCAAAAATAATATTTATACATGTAAGTACAAATTTTTTTTATAAGCATTTAAAGTTCAAATTTTGATAAAATGTATCTAATTTAAAAATGATTTTGTAGTTAAAAATTGTATACAATGTTCAACTTATATAGCTAAAGATAAAAAAATTGAAAACGAAGTTCCACGTAAGTAGGTTATTCTGTAACCAAAAAATATAAACACACAATTTTTTTAAAGTTTTTACTTATTCTAAGTTAATATTTAAACGAAATTAGATATTTAAACGAAGAAGAACTATATTTTTTTAAAGTTTTTACTTATTCTAAGTTAATATTTAAACGAAATTAGATATTTAAACGAAGAAGAACTATATTTTAGTTTTTGTTGTATTTAAAAAATATTTTTTGTGGGTACTTGTAACTTCTAAAATCTAAAGTATATTATTAAATACAAATATGTTAGTATAAACAAATAATAATAATTCAAATTAACCGGCTACCGTATTAAAAATAACAATATAAATATAATAAAAAATATCCAAGGCTGACCAACCGCGTAGAATCGTTTTCTGTACCAATATACATTGATATTTTATCATTGAATTAAAATTTAACACCATCCATTACAGTAACCCCCTTGTACCCTACTGTACAGCAGAGCGACACACACTTGCCTACCTTTTTACTTTTAACCCCCTAAAGTACCAACCCACTTTCCTTCCAGAAAAAAGATGCTGAAGTAGAAAATCAAAGCATTTTAAACATTTACTGCCCCAAAAGGTACAGATAGCAGATGACAGACACGAAAAATAAATATTGTGAAATCAATACATACTTTCGCTACACTCAGAATGTAAAAATTAAATAGTTACTTATTTATTATTTACATTTGATTTATTGTCTTAATAATATGTGATTAAAATTGTCTATAACCCCTTAACAGGACGTCGTACCAGCACCTTTTGTTTTCGTCTAACTATACTATAACGCACTATATATAGTGCACAAAAGCAATTAATGTTACACTTATACTCAAACTTTTTTTACTTGCACCATATTATCTAATTATTCGCTCAAATCTCGAGATTCTCTCCTATATATAATCCGATACGGAAGTTCATACTTATAATACTTCTGCATGAAAGCTGGTGTACCCTGGTGCGACCTCTCTCTAGTTCTATTTAATATTTATACAGCTGGCATACCTATCTGCAATTAGAACAAATGTTATATACCACTATAGACCACCATAGACCTCTGCTTACTCAGACGACACCGAAATACTTTATGCTAGTAATGACTCTGGTCATCTAACCTACTACAAGTCCACTTGAATTCAATTGACAACTGAGCAACTGTAAGTGGCGAATTAAAATACACCCAGGTACCATTTACGTTACAAAGAACCGACGCTCCATCGCTCCACCTGTTTACTTGCAGGGTACTCAAATAGTTAAATCCTATCTATACTTCGTCCAAGAGAAAATGTTGTTGCGATTAATTAATCTAAAGGCTAAAATGTATCAGGTTGGGTTGCTTCACTGCAAGTTGGCTTCCTTCCTCATATTATTTACAGTTAAAATGTATTATTATTTATCATATTTGCTCATTGTTATATTCTAACACAGATTGTAAATATTATGTTGTATATTTTAAAAAAAGAATATTATTTAGGTTCCCATTATTATTTTGATATTTTAGTTTTAAAATAGTAAATGCTCATAATTTGCTTCGAAATAAATAGACCAAATCAAGGTTATGGAGGACCCTAACAAATACTCTTACCTTCAAGTTTGATAATGGGTCATTTCGCTAAAATATTAAAAACAGTGTAAAATAGATTATTATGAACTTAACATTTGCCATGTTATGCGTAATGCGTTCGTATGACGTCATGTTAAAACAAATTTAAAAAAATTAATAAACTATAATAACATTGTAATACAAAATATTATTATGTAATAAGCAAGTTAAAATATTAAAAACATAATAATATGCAAGGACTGAGACTATACTTTTAGTTTTTGCTCCCCCCCCTTACAAATGGGTCTAGACTCTATAACAACGATTACCAATCTGTGGGAAACACACTGCTGGGGAGGCGCAATCAGTCTCCACGGGGCACGAAGTAAATATTGTTTTTAATTATTTACATAAACGGGGGAAAAGACGAACAATTAATAATGACCAGTTAACAAATATCATTAAACGCTCGCAATCTCTGCCGGGGTTGTATCTATTAAAACTTAATAGCTTTATTTTTTATTTTTTTGCCTATTAAGACAAAACAGTTTTTATTAATTTTAATTGTTTGTGGGGGAGGGGGTGAGAGATTTTTTTAAATCTGCTAAGGGGGCTTGGAATAAAAAAGTTGGGAAACACTGGTCTAGAATCTAGATGGATATATTAGAAACCGACGGACGCCGCTGCAGCAGCAGTTACAAAAAAAAACAATACGTAGGTACGTAAATAATAATAATATAATATATAATTTATATAAGCGCGCAAAAGGTTAGTAGAGGTGTGGGGTGGTGCTGCTATGTTACCGGTTTTATATTTTTTTTTTTCACTACCTCTCTCTGTCGCCCCTTTCCACACCCCTTTTTGGCTTCTCGTGCGAGCGAGCTCCGAAATACTATACGCGCGCGTCACTATACAAAGTGTATTATAAAATAGCCGCGAAAATCCCCGTCACCGACCACGACTCCAAAGCGCACTGCAAACAAAAGGTCTGCCAAAAGGGATCTCGACGCACACACTCTCTCCCCTATAATAATAATAATAATAATAATAATAATAATATATATGTGTAATATGCGCGCGCGCGAACTCTCGTGTGAGCGGCGTACGATTTTTTCGGCGGGTCCTTGCACATACAGAGTGATTCACCAAGCAAGCTCACCCCCTTTCTTCCTTTATTCAAATTTTTATTTTTGGAATATTCAAGTTTACTTAAAGAAGGCCATATTTTTTGACACCAACTTAGATTTTTCTTACACTATCAGGAGTGTATACTGTGACAATACAAACTTAGGTTTTTCAAAAGAGTACCTCCCTATTTATACTGTACATTTTTAAATAGCTAATTTGTTTTGAAAATATTGTGGTACCTAAGTCAAAATTTGAACGAGTAGTTTCACAGTTATTAAAATATTTAAACTAAGGATAGTAAATGATTATTATTACCCTTAAAAATGGTTTACAAAATTATAAAATACATGTAATATTTAATCTAGTACCTATACTTACTCCTATTATCATGGACATTACATCTTTAGTACTTACATAATGTTTAATAACCCAGAAACTACCCGTTCGAATTTCAATTTAGAAACAATAAAATTTCCAAAAAAAATCATTGCTAAATAATTAATAGAAAAAAATATGATTCAGCTCAATTTATCGTCAAGCAGGATACTTAATAATAGGTACTATAAAAATCTAAGTAATTAAAAATATGATATTTTAGTATGCTCAAAAATTTTAAAAATAGGAATTTGAATAGATACAATATTTGAGTAAAAAAAAGGAGGGTATTTGGGTAAGCAATGAACATGCCTGATGAATCAACCTGTATAATATATGATATGCGTGCGATCGCATATTTCAGTGTATGTGTGTAGTGTGTGTGCGCGCGCAAAGAACAAGAAGCGATGGATAATAATAATAAATAATAATGAAATGATGATGAAAAAAATAATCGACATTATTTTTCCCGCCAGTCGATCGCCGCCGCCGTTGCCCGTTGGTCCGAAACTCCCACCGAAACGCGACCGTCGACGGGCGCGCTCCGGCGGGTGTGTGGATTAATTTTCATTCATCAGGCACCCGGCACCGATCGGATGAGTCGTCCTGCGGCGGCGGCGGCATAGCGTACGGAACTACGGAAGGAAAAGCGAGCGGGAAAAGAAGAAGAGAAATAAAACCTTAAAAACCAATCGCGCGTGAGTGTGCGCGCGCCCGCGGTGTGTGCCGTGCTCGTGCAGTCGTAGTCCGATCGTTTTCGTCGTCGTCGACCGCCGTTTTTCTCTGCCGCGACTCATCGGTTTATTCGTTCCCGGTCGCCGTCGTCGGCAGCGAGTTAGTGGTGGCGTTTACACCCCCGGGGCAAGACGGCCAGAGGACATCGCACGCTTATCACCGGTAATATTATAATAATATATATAAATAGATTTTTTATAACATAAAAATAATAATATAACGCAGTTATTATTTTGGTATAACTTCGTTAAATAGTATGTACCTAGGTATTAATAATAAGATCGCGAATTAATAGGTTCATCGTCGTTACGATTTCGAACGAAAAGCTACGATATCATTATTATTTTATTAATACAATTAATATTATTATTACCTATACTATATTTCGTAGTTTTTAAATTATTTAATAATTATATTGTTTAGAGTATAGTGTGAATTCGTATTTATTATCGTACGGGTGTATTATAATCTCCACGGTAAATATTATATAGGTGGTAGGTGGTGGAGCTGCTTTTGAGCGGGCGCTGTACATGCAACGACAACGACAACAATAGTAATAATAATAATAATAATAATGGCCCAGTGGAATGCTGTGGATTACAAAAAAAAAAAAAAAACCAAAAACCCGCAGGGGGTTGGTTCGTAAATTGCATATACGTATACCTGTACCATAATAATATAAGGGAAGTCGGGAGAGCACCGCGGTCTGTGATGTGAGCGTAGGCTACCTATTATATATAACCTACGTACTACCTGCGGAGCGAAGTGGAGCAATGTATATAATATTATTTACGCGTACCTATAACATTGTTGTATTAACACACACAAGCCGATCATCTGCAGTGGGTGCCAAAATATTTTTTTCATATAAATATAAATTATAGGTACACGTTTTGTAAACATAAAACACGTTAAATTTTAATATTGCGCTTTGCAGTTGAGATTTAATCTACATTTTACACATTATACAAGAGGTAAAAAAAAATAATTTTTAATTATTAAACAATGATATTTGAAAATAAATCTTAATTATATTTCTTAACAATTTGTTCAGGACACACAAATTGACAAAATGTCCATATATAGATAGGAAAAGACCTTAAAATACAAAAATGTAAATTTCAAATTTCAAAATTAGGTGTTTTTTAATTTACTTTGAGCGCATTAATAATTTTGTCCTAATAGAGCTAGCTGCCATAGACAACAAGCAAAAATAGAATAATAATTTACTTTAACTTTACAGCCCTTGAGCCATACTAATAATAAGTACATGCATACTTAAAATTTTAGAACATAAACATTAGAAATTGCTAATTTTTTAAAATTTATTAATAGAATATTTTTACATTTTTACTTATAGACCATTAAGACTGTGTTAGATATAATATAATCATTTTAGATTTCGTAAGTAAACGATTAACGTTAGCTGATGTTAAGAGCTGTCATAAAAATAATTTATATAAGAACATTATATTATATTCTCATCTCATTGTTATCGATGTAAAATTTTTGTTAAGCAAATCATACTGAGATTATTCCGCAGAATAAAGTTGCTTAATCAATAACGATCAAAAATCGTATATTTGTATATCTAAATGCATAGGTACATATCGATATTATTCGTTAAAAAAATTCCGATGGCCTTGAGAAATTTCAGTGGACATAATTGGTTTAATATTGTTTAGTATATATTAGGTTATAGGGTCATTGTAAATGTACACATATAATATAATATATAATATATTGCTATCGAGCCCAATAGAAATAGGAAAATTTGGTCATTTCCATACAAAACGAGAACTATATAAGTTAATATGACATATATGGGTTACATAAAATAATTTTTTTTTATAAACGCTGGCAAATAGCTGTTTATTGCCTATTGGTTAATTATTGTGTACGCCATGAGTTACGTTTTACGTCTAGACAAAATATACGCATGTAGCGTAATATTATTTGATTTTGTTAGTAGTACTGTAATTCAAATCAATTACATCGTCATCGCAACTATAATCAATTTCGATATGGAGTGTACAATATTTAAAAAATTTACTAATTCATTTTTTTTATCTGAAGATGGTAGTTAATGTTATTTTTATACAATTAATTTAATAGTTGATATACCTATAGAAATTTACGAAACAAGACTATAATAATATAATATGTTAATTATTAAATCAAGTACCAATTTTCCGTTTGAATTTATTTTTAACATAAAATATTCATTTTTTATTGATCTATTTTACATACTTCCAAAACTATTATATTAAATATAATATAATATGCATATTAATGTATTTATATTTTACAGTTATTAGACGACTCGCCCATCACAAGATTAGAACAATGAAAATAAGCGTTCAGTTAAAAATGTTCGCTAGATTTAACTAAAACAAAAAAGAAAGAAAAAACGAGTTTTATTCATTGACCAACACACGAAGCCGTATAATATTGTTACCAGACACCGGTGGTACGAGACCGTAAGCCACCAGCTATCGGGTTTCGACTGTCGTCTTGCATTACCACGTGTTCCCACCCATCAACCCTGAGGAAATTGTACTCGCACGGTGAGTTTAAAGGACAGATATTTTAAAACAATAATAATACCCAAGAACATAATATGATTTTTATGAATCAAGCAGACGGAAACAAATGAATACTGTTATATTTTATGCAACGCCGCTGCTGCACGCCTTTTTCCCTCTACACGCGATAATAGGCATGGGTTAATATGGGCATCATAGAACAATACTGTTTTGCGTATATAAGTCAAAGGATTCCGGGCAGACAAGCGCAGTATTCGCACGACTCTTCTTTTGGACATATCAAAGTGTGTGTCCTATTTCTATATAATGCATTAATGTATGGTCTATATATGAAAGCTGTGTTTCTAATCGGATCGTTAAACGTCGGTGAATACTGGTTTCGTATTGGTGCATAGAAGTATTAATTTTGTAACTTGTCTAGCACCATTTGAAACCAGTACTTATCGACGGGATGTCTTCCAGAAGAACTTATTCAACTAGTGGAGGTATCTATTGTAATATTATGCATATAATTGTCATTTTTTTTGTAGTCTTGTATATTGTCTTGTTTATTTTTAATCATGGTGCAATTAAAAATTAAGTTGTACATTTTCTGTTTATATCAATACAAAGTGAGCTTTATTTATTATTTTATATAACATATTTTAATCAGAACAAAATATCTATAACACAATTATTCTAAACATACCTATTGCTCATTTATTTGCACGTGTTTCTTCATTATATTCATGTCTCTGGAAAAAAACATTTTAACAACAATTATATTATACTGTGTAATCTGTATTACGTTTGAACGAAATTAATTATAAATAATAGTTATTCCTTATGTTATAATTACCTATTTTTAATATTGTTAAGTTATTATAAACATATTTAAATTTCCTTTTAGACGTGTAAAATATTTATTAAGTATGACTTTTTCATTAGATAGTACATCATTGTTTATTATTTTATCTATATTTAAACAATAAATTAAGAAATACAATTATTCTTTAACCAATATATTTTGAAGATTCTTTCGCTTTCAGGTAAACTTTTATTTACAATCTTTAATTTTCTGTTTTACATAACAGGTAAGTAAATTTTACTAACTTTTTTTAAAATACAATTTTTAACTGTAGGAACCATCATACTTTGAAGAGAAATTTTTAAATTTATTTTTAATTAATCAGTTTTCTTGAAGATATGTAAATAAGCAAAGTTTTTATAAAAAGTGTTTCAAATTCTAGATTAAATAAAATTATTTCATATTGAATTATATATTGTTTACCATACCTTTATTATTAATCTTGCAGTTAAATAAATATAATTAGTTGGTTAAAAAGATATTAGCAATAACAATTTAAATGTTCATAGTAAAATTGTTGTTTTGATATTTCAAATAAAATTATATACAATAATCCATTAAAACACAATTTTTATTTTAAAATGTATTTGTAACTTGTTTTTTAAAATAGTTATAAGAACTAAAATATTTAACTTTTGAAATAATAAAAGAATCTAATAGGTACCTATGTAAAATATTTAAAATTAAATAATCAATACAGTTTAATTTTTCTAGAAAAATTTGAATTCATTTTATAAGTGTAAGGAAAAGACTATATTTAAATTAACAACAGCATAACTAAACATATTTATGATTTTAATCAAGCCTTGCCTAGAATATTTTTTTAACTATGATTATTAGTTAATTTATAACTTAATATCACAAATCCTATATCGAGGTGAGTAAAATGTTGAGAATGCCCAACAATATATTATAAGCTATCAACTTGTTTTAAGATTATAAATGTATTAATAAAAGTTTATATTAGGTTAAATCAAATTTCAAAGTATTTATATTGATTTATTAATTTGATAAATTTAGAAAAATTGTCAAATTATTTTAACAATAAAAATAAATATTAATATTTGATGCTAACTTTATTGAATATAAAACAATATATAATATAATATTACTGTACTAGTCATAGCTCGTTAGCAAATATTGTGTTTATAACACAAATGTGACAATTTAAAACAAAAATAGGAAGAGAAATTTGATCAAGGCAACATTCTAATGTTGTAATTTGAAACTGAATGTTATTCAGCAGCTTAGTGTTTACTTAAATCAAGTTCCCAAATAATATTAATTGTTTTTTTAAGGGCCAGATTTCATAATGTTGTTTCAAATCAATCTAGTTTTGTGCAACTGTTCAATTTCAGAAAGGTTGAAGATTGCATTAATTTATAATTTTAATGATAAATTTATTATTTAATCTAAATTTGTAGAACTTTTACCCTGATTTTCTAAATAAAGACTGGTAATTGTACAAATTCAAAAATGTTAAGTTAAATTTATTTGATTCATATTTTCACATTACTTTGAAAATTGTATGTCAACATTATTAAAACGGCATTTTAAGGACAAGGATTACATAATCAAATTGTAAATGTCATATCACAAAACAAAAAAAAATATCATTTGCCTAAAAAAATATAATACAATTATTGATCTATACTCTATAGCATTATAAAATAAATAATATAGACTATATGGTAGTCATGTAGATTGGTTTTGAAAGTTTTTCAGTTTGTATTAAAAACACAATGTTGAATGTTTGAAAAACTAAATTATTTATGTGTCAACGAAAAAAGATATATTTTCAAGTTATTGATAGTTTACTAAAATTTTTTAGAGAGCCATGTACATTTTAAGCATATTATTACAATGATGAATGCCTTAATACATATAAAACTAAGGAATTACATTTGTATAAGAGACGTAAAAGAAAACAAGCAGCAAAATCTACAGTTATTGAAGAAAAACAAATGTCCTGGTAAGTAATATTATTTTCACAAATAAAGAATTACATTTTGCTACCTAATCAATTAGACATTAAAGATTTTAATCCAACAATAGATTGATAAATGAAATGATAAATTGACATAACAGAAACTAAAAAAAGCGTTATATTAAAACTGGAAGAAAAAGACACTGATATAGTAATAAATAAATATGAGTTGAACCTTTTTCACAAGATTTTCTTTGGCATTCTGATAAAAATAACATTTTATTTTTAAAAAATGGATTTCTATTTTAGAATATTGTCAAATTAATTAAAATTATCAGTATATAAATTAGTGGTTTAAAACAGATGTGCCGTGGTGTGTCTCAAGCGTTCTCTATGTGTACTGTGAACTTCTAAATGTTTTTATATTATAATAAAACTTAATAAAAATATAATATAATGAAATATAATTAATAACTATTGATATACCTATATAAAATAAAGTATAATTTTGTATTTCTAATTTGGTGTAAAAAATTATATAATGGCCTTTGATGAAGAAAATGTTCATGGCTGAGACATGTGCTGTAAAAATATTGTGAAGAGAACTGTGTTTAAAAAAAGGTTGAAAACCACTGATATATATTATTAGTTTGGAATACTAAGTATCATATAATATCATCCAACTTATGATATTTGACTATGTATAAATATGTATATAAACGTTCATAAAATAATAAAAATATTTACTTTGTGACATTTTAAAATTATTTGTTGTAGAACAATTGCTAAGTACTAACAAAATGTATATTACTACATAAAACAAAAATAATAAAACTATGTAACTGTAAATTGTATGGCTAAGGGCCCGTATTACAATCGTTAAACTAAGGTTTAAGCACCGAATTCGGCCGGTAAAATCAGTTGGTTAGGCGTAACCGAGGTTTAAACTATGATTGTAAAACAGGCCCTAAATAAAATACAAAAATACTCAAAAAGTATTGATACAATAATTTTATTAGTACCTAAACCTCTATTAATTTTATCATGAAACAAAAAGATAGTTATCAAACACTATATTTAATAGTCTATACCTATTCTAAATATAAATTATAATTACCTAAGCTAGGTATTAAATTATATTAATACCATTTAAGCACTGATAGTGCCTTCTTCTGCATTTGGTGCACCTTGTTGTCTCAATTGATGTCTTCTTTGTAATAATCGCTTTTCTCTTTCGTAGTCCTTCATGCGATCCAAATAACTAAAATTTGTTATTAAAAATTCTTAAATTATCTAGTTATGTTTAAACTGTCATTGGAATATGTATTATAAAAAAAAATATGGGAAATTTTAAGTATATATTATAATCAGAATTTGGTTACAAAAGTAGTAGTATCAGTAGGGATATTGTATAATTGCAGTTAAAATCATATTATATTTATAAAGCAAACTGTTCATGAGCTATATAGTGTACTCTCGGTAAATCAAAGCTCATGAGGGAAAAAAAATAGACTCAATAAAAATGTTATCAAAGTCTTAATGTGTTATTGTTATTTGTTTGAGATGTCGAGAATTTTGAGTTATCAAGGTACGAGTTACCGAGAGTACACTGTATATCCTATAAAATGCCACAATAATTGGGCAAGTCAAATGTGTATCATATTTATTTATTTATTTATTTAATAGGTTAGGTTAGGTTAGGTTATTTAATTTATATAATTATAAAAGCCAATGGCTCGATGAAGGAGTAAAGGGCAAAGTATAGAAATACATACTCCACACTAATCTTAGACTATGAGTAGGTATGACTTACTCATGATACTGGCATTCATAATATTCTTCTCTTTCGTGGTGACAATGGTGGTTGAATGGGAAGTTATCTCTGATACAACCTCTTAAATTCAATAACATGTGTGTACAAAAGTCTCTGGCATCTAATGGAACTTTAGCTGATTCCATTTCTGCTAGTGAAGCGATCATTTCTAAAGGAGAATTCAATCCAATATTTAATACATTGTACAACAAAACTCAAGTCGTTAACGTGTGGTGATACATTACTTTTCTCTCGTCTTTCCGTGGAAAAACCAAAATGTGGTTCAAATTGCGATGGTTTGTCTCGCAATGGCGTTGTCTCCGGGGCGACATATTCTGACCATGTGTGTCCCATTACGGCAATATCGCAAAACGATGATCTACAAGGATGGTTTTAGCTGGAAAATTGCATGTAAAATTGTAAAATAAATTTTAAGTATTTTGTAGACTGTAACTGCTGTAACTAGTGTAACTTTGGAGTAAAACGAATGTTAAAAAAACGGAATGATAAGAAATTATCTTTGATTAAAATCATGAAACAAAAAGTAAACCACAGCTGATCAATAACTAATGGCATTGAGTATAGACACAGAATTAATAATAGCCTACAGTTATATTTCATATTATACAGTAATACAATAATACAATATTGTATTATATAAATATCTGTGAATAAGTGCTTATTGCCTATTGGCTATTGGTGACCGGTGTTACGTCCCAACCGACGTCGATATATACATCAACGCAGGAATAAAATACGTGATGTACTAAGTTATGATGAATGTTTATTAACGAAGTACAAGATTACAATGTTATAATATAAGGTGTAAAAGAGGTGTTACGATCTTTACGATAAAGTTTATACTGTGAGTGGTGTACGACCTGACTCAGAAAGTCCCTAACCGTCTGACGAGTTTTGTCGTGGGTCCTATATATATGATCGAGTCCTTTGGAGTGGGTGGTCGTCTCCGTGGCTAAACCTGGTCATGAGACAGGTTTGGGTCTCGTACTTGGATGCTGGTCGACTCGTATCCTTGTATGCGTGGGTTTTCCAGGAAAAGATCGTTTGTGACTCCTTTATGGTGTAATTGTTTTACTACGCTTTGCATGACCTCCGCATGTTATGCTATAATAATTCCTTATTAGGTATACCGTTAATGTGGTATATGGTGTCAATATTATTAGAGACGTGCGGGGCGGCTCGCATAGTTAATATACGATTCCTTCTTCGTGGGTACGTTCACCGGTACGGTAATCAAGATGAATATCTAAGTATTAACATCAAAGCGGTTAACTTTTATTTTTTAAACCCCGTTTTATACCAAAACCTTTTTTGGTTTTTGGTATCTGTACTTAATATTTGAAATATAATATAAACTTAAGATTTAATCAATTAATTTTCCTACTGTTTCACGTAAAATTATCGCCAAAACAATTTTTAGTTAACTGTTTGTTCTCAGTACCTTCGCGAAAACGCGTTTTATATTTAACAAAATTTAAAAAAATATAATTTATAGAGCATATTTATGGAATTTTAAGTTGTATAAAATCCCAACCATGGCAAGGGCGGTTCCAGAGACTTGGTTGGGGGGGGGGCTAATAGTTATAATTTTCACAAAACTTATAATAACAAATACAAAACAACAATTTTTACAACACAAATTCAAGTCTTTTTTACTTAATTAGTATTCTCGTAGTCCATACAGAATATTGATCTCAACTGTAGCGATAAGAATTCTAAAAACAGATTTGAATTTTTCGTCAAGTAAACTACTACTAGTAGTCTACCTGAGATCGACTTTCCCGGATTTTTAATTTTTTGATTTTATTTTCAACAAAAATTTGAATATTTTATTTCTCTTTTAGTACCAAATTTTAGAATTTAGGGGGATAAAATCAAAAAAAATGGAAAATAGATCTCAACTAGACATGGCGATAAATTCAAATCTATTTTTAGAATTATTATCGCTTTAATAGATCAATCGGTACGTTGGAATGAAAACCTGTCTAAATTTCTATGTTCCACGCGTGTTAGACGAAGATAGACAATCACAGCTTCCAATTCCCTTAAGAGTACGTCGCACCCGCATATGTTGTCTCCGTCTTACACACGTACGACATAGCAAAAACGTTTTGGCGCTAGAAAGAACCGAAAACACTTGTCATAACCAAGAAACGAATTTTCACCATATATAAAGGAGAACTTTGGCTGTGCAATATCATTTTTATTTTTTTGATATCGCACTTATATGAAAAAAAGTTCTTATTGTTTCAAAATCCATTTTAGATTCTGAGCGAAGCGATGAATGTATTGAATTTACAATGATGTGTGTTTTTTTTTTTTTTTTTTTTGTGTCTGTCATCACCTTTTAAGACAGTAAAAGTGCTTGGATTTTCTTCAATAGTTACTTTTCTGATAGGAAAGTGAACCTAGTTGGTACTTTGGGGGGTCAAAAGTAAAATTATCTCAGTAGTTTTCAAACGCAACGTGAAAAACAAAAGAAAAATTAAGGAAAAACGGGAATTTTTACGCAAATTCTGTTTTCGAGAAAATCAATTTTGGTTTTTGGTGTAACTCTAAAACAAATAACCGAAGGTACATGAAATTTCGTCTGAATGTTTATATTGGCATTTCCTATACACCATAACATTTTCCAAATATTTTGAACTGTTTACAGTCATTGTCAGTTTCCATATTTTTTAGTTTTTTTTTCTATAAATATCAATAAAATTTTATCTGTTGGTAAAAAAGCTTGAAAATTTAATAGAAGGCTCCTAGGTTATTGTTGCAAAGGCAAATGAAAAAAGTTAAAATCCTTAGTCACAGTATTTATTTATAAGCATTTAAGTTCAAATATTGACAAAATACGAAAAAATCACAAACATTAGCAAATTATTTTGAGTTGAGAATTCTTAAAATTTTTCTTTTTCAATCTAAGATTGAAAACGTCATACAAGATTATCCATAAGTTTATCTATCTTTATCAAAAAAAAAAAAATGTCTACAAGAAAGTCAAATTAAATTTTTATGAGTGTTTGAAATTCATATTTTTACAACATTTGATATTCGCACTCGATTTCTCATGTAACGATTTTCTTATTTTGTTGTAATTAAAAAACGTTTGACTGTAGATACTTGAAAATTTCATTGAATGTTTGTATTAGCATTTTCTATACACGATAAAATTTTGAAAATAATTTGACTTTTTTTGAGCTATTTACGAACATTGTCAGTTTTCAATTTTTTTAGTTTTTTTTCTATAAATATCAATAAAATTTTATTTGTTGGGTAAAAAAGTGTGAAAATGTAATATAAGGCTTCTGATATATCGTTCTAATAGCAGTTGAAAATTATTAAAAATACATACGCACTTTTTTTATAAGCATTTAAAATTCAAATTTTGACAAAATTTATCAAATTTATAATTTAATAATTATTTTAAAGTTGAAAATTTATAAAATGTTCAACTTTTATAGCTAAGGATTGAAAATTGAAAACAATGTTCCACGTAAATAGGTTATAATATATAAATTACTTTATTTACAATAATATCATCAAATATACTTGTAATATTATAGGCTGACTGACAGTTTTCGCTCAGAATCGTTTTTCTTATACAATGATATTATATAATCATTGAATTCAAATTTAACACCATCCATTACCCACTTGTAACCTACTGTACAGCAGAGCGACATTCACTTACCCACCTTTTTATTTGTGTTTTTCAAACTTTAATAACTTTTTTGAAGTTCCGATAACGAACAAATAAAAACGATATTGCACAGCCAATGTCCTCCTTTTTATGTGGTGAAAATTTTGTTTCTTAGTTATGTGACTAGCGTTTTCGGTTCTTTTCCGTGCAAAACAGTTTTTGTCATGTTGTACATTTGTAAGACGGACAGATACATGGCGGGTGCAACGTCCTCTTAACCATGGATGTATGTGCTGATAACATAACACGGGGCTGTATTGTACTCGCAGTTGTAAGTTATAGATACTATAATAGATAGTACTATTATTGTGTACTACAACTACTTCTTTAGTATTTGTTGCCCACTACTCCGTAGTCTGTGATTTATACTCTATCTATAAATTCTACAGTCTACAGCTGTGTGTCATACCGTCAGTCATTCGCCACTCATACTCGTAACGTAGATAACATTCTAAAATTTCTAATACCACTTGCATATTTTAATTATAATTATACAATATTATGTTTAAACAACGTATTTTGAGTAATCTGGTGTTCAATATTTTAATAGTCATTCACGAACCAAAGACTAGCTAACATCAAATAATTGTCAATTTATTGTCATTAAATAATCTCAAAACTTAAACTACCAAGATTCGCTAAGTTGCAAGTAGCTGCCAATGCTACTTATCTCTTTTTTTACCCAGTTATTTCGCAAAAAGAACCAATTAATAACTTCGTAATTTAAAAAAAAAGAATAAAATAAAATGAGTCCTAAAATATTTGTTAACATCTTGACTTCTCCAAAGTCTTTGTAAGTATCATACAAATATTTTTAATAATTTATTTTATTTTATTAAAGTATCTAACAGTTAGTTGTAATAAACCTCCTACCTTAATAGTTATTAGTTGTGCTAAAATATATTTGTCTATTTTATTCTGAGGAAAAGATTGCAATACCGATTTGTAAATAATTACAATAATTATAAGTTACTCGATTAGCTTTTCTAGTGAACATATTTTGTTCTAGTAGTTAGAAGTGGAAACTGAAAACATAACATTTCCGTAAAAGTTTTTGTTTAGTCAATAACAAAATATTTGTTAAAAAAAAAAAAATTGGCCATGGCTAAATAATATTCCATAAGTCCATATTCACATTCTTATGTTTATAACCTGGTAGACGGCTGGTAAACTCCTAACTATAAATTGTAATAAATTTTCTTACTTAGATAAGGCAGAGCTGTTTTTAATTTGTCTTTAAACCTTCATGTATTTTATGAGATTAATAAACTAATACCTTTTCTATGCTTATTGCTTATTAGTTATTAGTTATTACCATCATTATAATAGGTATTATTAGTAGATAACGATAACACATAATATGATTAATAATTAAAATGTTATTGATAATAAACTAATTAGAGAAATAAAGAATTATACCTAGGTACCTAGTAAAATATTATTTATTATAATTTAATAAACTAAAATATTGGAAATAATTATCTTGGGATTATTTTGATATAATGTACTTTTAATCTCATTAAAAAATGATTGGAAATAAGTATTTCCTCCATCTTAGTTAAAGAACTAATTTTTTATTATTGAGTTTAACTGGGGAGATAATAAGAATTTGACTTCATAATAAATAATGGGCTATTAAGATTCTAAACTGAGTTAGGGAATTACTACCTCCTATTAGTATAACTGTTTTTTTTACCAATTACAGACTTATTTAAAGTTACAGTTATATATACCTTCATTTTAAATGTAATATTTAGATATTTTGTGATCTTAATTTTAATTATATAAAATATAGTTGTAGTCTCGCACATAGGTTTAACATCTGCAATCAGGGGCGGATATGGAGCTTGTTTAAAGGGGGGCGAATAGGAATATTTATGAATGATATATAAAGTACAATGAGGACTTGACCGTAATTAAATTGTTATTCGTTAAGTAAAGCCCAAGAAGGGGGGGGGGGTGACCACCACATCCCCCCCACATAATTTAACCCTGTCAGCAATACACACATGTGGATGTGACCAACAAAAAATAATGCTAATAAATTTATTAATTTATATAAATAACATACTATACCTACAGAGATTATATTAATTTTTAGATTTAAATCACAAATAACACATGGAATATATGTTCAGCAAATATACAGACGCTGGAAGAATGAATCACATCTGCCGCCAAAAGACTTTAGTAATTTACAGACTATGCAAGACAGTAATTATTCATATATACTTATTATTTGAAGTACTTATTTCATTGTTGTTAGTCTAAACTATATTATAATGTTGTTAAGTTAAACTAAAACTGTCCAATATAATGGGCATATCTGGAAAATATGAAAATGAAGAAAGGGGATGGTTATCTGAGTATCTGCCAAAGGAACAAAATGAACTACCACCTCGCTCTATGAATGTAAGTTCATAAGTTATTAAAATGTATTTATAATTTTAAATTAATCCATTTGACATTTTAAGTGCAATTATGATTTCATAAATTAATAACAAATTATGTAGGTAGTATGTTTTACTCTATATTTGTAGGACAGTTTTGACAGAGCTATAGTCCCTTGAGCACTAATTTGACATTGCAAAATAAGTACACTACAACATTCAAAAGCTTACGAATTGGACGCCTTTTAGAAGATATGGATCTTTTTGCTGGTAAAAAAAAAAAAAAAAAATTTTAGAAAAATATTAATAATATTATTCATAATTTTAGTTTGGATTGTTATGAAGCACATTTATAATCCAATGCAACCACTGGATGTTCCAACACCATACGTTGTTGTAACATTACTAGTAGATGATGTTGTTATAAATGCTAATCGATTTGTAAGTTAATATTTTGATACTTAACATTAAATAAAAATAATAATCAAGATTTTTATTTCAGCCAGATAAAGATTTAATTCTAAGTGGCCAAGTAACTCATGTTGGTAAAACTTCATTAGAGGTTACTTTGTGGCTTGAACAATTTAATGATGATAAATTTGAGCGTATTACGAGAGCTCATTTTGTTTTTGTTGCTAGAGATCCAACAAATACATCATCTGTCATGGTAAATAATTTAGTACCAGTGGGAGAACGCGAAAAAAATCTAATGATTCTTTCTGCAAGTAAATATTAAACTGAACACTTTTGAATACAAAAAAATTGCATCAATAGCAAATGTAGACAAAATTAATTAAATTTGTGATTTAGAAAAAAACGAGGATAGAAAAATGGCTCGCCAAAACTCAATATTGAATAAAATGCCAACACCTGAAGAACAATCACTTATTTATGAAACATTTATGAAAACAGTCGATAGAAAAGAGCCAATAATTGGTAATAAAATATTACCAGAAAATAGTGTGTGGATGGATGATACGATGCTTGAGACTAATATTCTTTGCCATCCTGAAGTATATTATAACATATAACAAATAATATAATACTGTTTTGCCGTTATGTATAGCAAATTTCAATATTATTTTAGGATCGAAACTTACATAATACTGTTTTTGGTGGTTATTTGATGCGTGTTGCTACTGAACTTGCATTTTTAGTAGCAAGTGCACACAGCAAAACAAGAGTGACATTAGAAGCAATTAATAGTATTACTTTTCGAAAACCAGTTCCAATTGGTAGCAAATTGAAGTTAAATGGAAAGGTGAAACTTTAATTTTTATTAATCAATTATTTAAGTTAAATAATTTCGATATTTTTCTTATTCATTCATTAGATATGTTACACCAGTGGTA
The DNA here is from genome assembly GCA_008086715.1 of Sitobion miscanthi. Lineage (NCBI taxonomy): Eukaryota > Metazoa > Arthropoda > Insecta > Hemiptera > Aphididae > Sitobion > Sitobion miscanthi. The sequence continues at coordinate 89,273,127 of CM017797.1, read as the reverse complement.
GAGTAATGATAGTTGAAATTATTGCCAAAGTTGAAGAACTTGAGAGTAAAAGAAGTTTAACTTCTAACTCATTTTACCATGTTTATGTTGCTCCAAATGATGTTGATTCAGTATTACCTCAGAATTATCATGGTAAAAATGATAAATTATGTAATTCATAAGACTAATAAAATAAACTTATTTTTTTAGATTCTATGCTCTACATTGATGGGCGTAGACGGTACTTGGATTTTGTCAACCACTTAGCAAAGGGACGACCAGAGGATAACTAAGATTATGGGAATGGGGTTTATAATATTTTGAAGGAGTTTAATAACACATTCTAATAAACTAATTTTCTAAATTTCATGATCAGAAATTTTAAAACTAAATGGGTGTTGGTAAACAGTCTTTATTCAATACCAAAAGAAGTTTCGATGAAAAAAACATTTTTTTTTTTGTATAAAAAAGTTACCTCTTTAATTTTAAAAACTTAACATTTTTATTTGTTGCATTTTTGAGTTTATAATTTGTTAACTAATAATAGTACTTCATAACTATATACTTAACTTTTTTACTATTATATCATTCCTAGTATTAAAAATATTTGTATGCATTTTGTGTTAAACTAATAGAGTCATGCAAAATTCATAGCATAAGCTTTAGCTGCCAATTTATAGCAAGTCGGAATCATTCAAAAATCCTTACATGTAGGATGCAATTCGCTTGTCATAATATTAGAAATTCTTACCAAGAATCTTGGACGCAAATAACACGCGGGCTATTCAAGTACATTATTCAATTATTGAATATGTGAATGATAGAAGCTTATGCTGTGAATCCGGCATCATAAATACAAACATAAGTTATCTAATTACAATTGTTAATCTATTAATAATTATCATCGTCACTAGATGATATATCTGAATAATGGTCTAATTGATCTAACCACCATTCATGTATTTCTTTCACTGCATTTATAACTTTAGGGGTACTTGATCTTTGTTCCCTTGAAGAAGTCGACACATTTAAATTAGACATATTTAATGGTTTTAAGTTCCTGTATGAAGCTTTACGATTTCTTTCTTTATCCGAAGGATCTGATAAGGTTGGTGTCAAAAATTTGCGTCCAGATCCACTGCCAACACTATCTGAACGTGTAATTCCTGAAGTTGATTTGAGCTTTGTTCGATTTGTATCAGACTGAAATCAAGTAATAATGAAACATGAATTGTTTAAAGTCCTTTGTAATAATATACTTTTAAATCTTTCTCTTCATTTTCTTTTTCATTGTTGGCAGCTTGTTTCTCTTCAAAATCTCTAAGCATCATTTCATTTGTTGCACGAAGGCCAGCTAATAGACTACCTTGTTGCCTCTGTAAAAATATCAACCTTAATAATCATGTCTTTAGAAATGTAGCACTTAAATTTACATTAGCTGCTCTCATTTTCCGTAAACATCCTTCAAGCCAATTACGTATGGTTTGTTTAGCAACTTCTTCTTGAATATTTACTTCAAAATCTTCACGTGCAACTAACTCTTCAAGTTGTAAAGCTTTTGTTATATCGACCGTGCGATACGATAACATACTATGTAAAAATAAATAAATAATAAATAAACGTTGAATGCTATTTAAAGTATTTTAAAATTACTTTAAAACATCATGAAATGTTACTTCTTGTCCATTGTGAAGCCTTTCTAATTCATAACACATGTGTTTCAATAACATTTTTCCTTTTTGTGGATCGGTTTCTAATCTACCTTTCAATAGACGTAATAAAAACTTCACCTGTGAACATTTATTTTGTGATTGAAATTAAAAACATAAGCAAGTAGTCGCCAGTCTCAGAAATATATTCTAGTTTTTAAAAAAATATAACCAAATAGTTTAAAAAAATAATTACATAAAAGTAAATGTCTGTGGAAAACATTTATTTTTAGTTAGCAGATACTTAGCTTTAATTAAATTACGGATATGATGTGTGTTGTCTAAAAATTTATAAAAGTAATTATTATTTTCTATCAAACCCACTTTGTATACTTGAATGACTCCAGCTTGTGTGTCGTCAACAATGTTCCACGAGTGTTGGAAATTCCTAATATCTGCATATGAAAGTAAAGCATCCTCCTCGTTGGAATAAAATAGGGAGAAATTTTCCATTATAATTGCTGCAAGAGTAAATTAGTTTTTATTTCATACTAGTCAATTGGGTTGTCTTATTAAAATTCAATAAGAAATAAATTACCAACTAATAGGTTAAGTACAATGTAGGTGATCATTACGTAAAACGAACAGAAATAAATTAAAGCAGCTGCATAGTTTCCACAGTCTGTTTGCCAATAATTATTTGCGGGTGTACATTGAGGTGGTAATATCATACAGTCATGCATAATTTTGTTCCAATCTTCTCCAGTAACAATGCGAAATAGCATAGCTACTCCAGTAACTGGAGAACCAAAATTTGCAAGTCTATAAAAATAAAATTAAAAATGTAAAACCAAAAATTATTTATAAAAATATCTCAATATGATAATTATTATTAATTACCTGCCAATTCCTTCGCCATACTTTACAGTACCGAATAAAATAGTTCCAGCCAAGGCATATGAAAACACCAATAGAAACATACCAAATATTATGAAAAAGCTTTTACATACAGAAACTCCAACAGTCAACATGAGCATTTTAAGTGTTGCGTGTTTGCCTGTGATTGTAAAAAAGCGTAATACGACTACTATATAGCCAAATGAGAAAGATAATTCGTTCTGAAATTAAATAATTATTCAACAAAAATACAATTTAAAAATCAAAATAATATAGGTGCATTCAAATATTTACATGGAATACAAAATGTGTAATTATCCAAATCACTCCTAGTACAGTGACTAAAAGATCATATCGATTCCGACGTGACTGCCAATAACCACGAGCAGTGAATGCAATCATTTTCATAATTACTTCTGCTACAAATATTAAAGTTAGAAATGCACTAACCAGTGATAAAGGTTCAGTATGTTGGTCTACGGCCCGCCACTATAACAATAATTCATAAATATATTGTATAATATCTACATTCAAATAATTAATTACCGAAACACACAACAAACAACTGTTGATTAACACGATAACTGCAAAAAACCTCTTAAAATGAATTTTTTGGGTAATATCATATATAAATGCTCGGAACTTTCTACGATCTGGTCTGGGAGGTAAATGTAAAGGTTGAGCAATTTTCAGTCTTTTCTTCAAGTCACACCTGCAATTAATCAATTTTAAAACAACCTTTCAGTATGTAAAGCCTTTTATAGATTACCATCGTCTTTGATCTACAGTAAGTAATGCAGTTCCTTTATTTTCAGAATAGTTAGCAATTACAACACCAACAAATAAAGTGAGTCCAATCATACATCCCAAGAATATAAATATATGAATGTATATGGCATGAATCTAATAAAACAAAAATAATTAATTTTACAATATTATAATATTATATTTATTTTGTAAAAATAAATAACATCATGCTTTCACACTAAATTAAAAATACAGAATTCAACCTCTTTTTGAGCATAAAACAAATAATCATAAAAAGAAAAATGAAGCTAGAAGCACATTGAGAATCAAATAAAATCAAACCAAATAGGTATTGAATTTTCAACTCAAAAATTTAACAAATCTAGATTCCCTTAGACTGTCACAGTAGCCAATAAATATCGAAGAAATAATTATTTATAGCTGTAACATTAAAAGCTAATTGTCTTATTAGACACTAAAAATATAAAAAATTAAGGCTAAAAATATATCAGTAATATACAGTTCCAGCCATGCTTTGATTCTATTTTAGGGCTAAACCCCTAAGCTTTTTTGTAATGACAAGTTTCAAAGATGCATGCCCGATCATGGCAAACAAATTAAACATTACTGGTCCCAAAGCGCTGATCAGTATATCACGAACATCCAGCCAGCCTTTGAATGATAACACTTCAAACAGCGTCAGCATTGCGTAGCCTATATTATCGAAATTGAACCTCCTCGGGTTCGCCCTTCATTGTGAATACACAGTTCCTCAATTTGTTTTTGTTTCTCAGAATTTTATTAAAATGTACCCGTGGGTAACATATGGTTTAACAGTTTTATATTTACCAAACTCTTGGCACCAAAATGGCAGGATAAGTTTCATTTGGTCCCGGGTGCATTTTCATTTTTGTTACATAAATTTGACGCATAAATACTCCAGTACAAAGTGCACGGTCCTTAATAGTTGGATCATTACATCGAGCTAAACGACCACCAAAAATTTGAACACCATAACTGGCAAATACAAACATCAGCACAATCAATAGTACGGATACCTAAAAATAGATATTTATATATTTAATTCAAGTTGATTTAAAATTTAAATATAAATATTATTTTTACTAACCAATAAAATTTCTTTAAATCCACGACAAAGTTCATCAACTACTTTTCTCATGTGTGGGACTAGTGAGAATATACGCAGTGGACGTACACATCGGCAAATCATTAGCAAATGAGCTGACGAATTTGTAGCTACATTGGTTGGCATCCAACACAAAAATACTAAACTTGTCTAAAATAAAACAAATTGAATATGAAAACATAATTAAAATAATTAAAATTTATAACAGTTATACAGGTAAATTACTTACCACATAAACAAATATATCTAATATAGCAGCAACATCTTTCATATATGCTTTAGGTGTAAAAAAAACTCCATCGGCCAAGATTTTTAACGCTAATTCCATACTCATGAAGCAAACGAATACATATTCAGCTATTTGCAAAGCTGGAGTTTCCATTACACGATACAAAGGTGTTTCAAACATCATTGATATACAACTTAATGTGGTCACCAATATCATTAACCAATCCAAGTAAGTTACTAGACCCAAAAAGTTACTGTAAATAATTGAAATGTAATTAACTATATATATTATAAAATAATAAAAAAAATTTTTTATCAAAGAAAAGTTCAACCTACAGTGATTTATTATGCGTAAAACACTCATTATTTTAAAAAGTATTAATGTTTTTGAAAATATTTTTTAACATAGTTCCAAGTTGTAAAAAAACATTTTTAAATATTTTTTATCCTTATAATTTTTAAGTTTTTAATTTTTTGGACGACATAAAGTTTTAATTTCATATTCCAAAGCAGAATATTTTTCTAAGTATTTTGATTTATAAAATATAAAAATCGAATTTAGTATATATTTAAAAATAAGTATTTAAAGTTTAGATGGGTGGAGTGGAGTGGAGTGGTATGGAGTTACCTCGCAAAATGTTTGTCCACTACTCCGCTTGTCTAAACTTTAAATACTTGACTCATAAACTACTCGTCCCAAATTAGATTTTTATGTATCAAAATACTAAGAAAAATATTCTGCTTTGGAAAATAAAATTAAAACTCTGTTGTCATTCAAAAAAGTAAAAAAACTTTAAAGATATAAGGATAAAAAATATTTAAAAATATGGCTTTTTAATAAAAACGTTGTTTATTTAACAACTTGAAACCATGTAAAAAAATATTTTAAAATATATTAATACTTTTTGAGATAATGACTGCTTTACACTTAAAGAATCACCCTGTATAATATAAAATACTGAAAATCTTTACATAGAGAGTCAAATGTTAAAATATGACCAATTTAATGATAAACTGAGACACAGTTTAAAAAAATACCTTAAAAATAATTTAGGGTGTAATAAAATTTATAGCAAGTTAAGAATACAATTTTTAACTTACTGAAAACCTTTATATTTAACTTGACGCTCTTCTCCTGTGAGTGGATCTCTTAGTTTCAGATCATATCGAGCATATACAATTAATTGACATAATTTACGAAATTTTGATTCTCTTGGAACAATAAATAAAGGTGTATCAAACAATGGATGATTCTCTCGTAAATCTTCCTCTCGTTGATTACGTCTCATTTCTGCTTGCTGTCGTTTAGCTTGCAATAACTTAATATCAAGATCATGGGGCCTAGCTCGTGTGGCTGTAGCTAAACGATTCATGCCACCTATATCTCCATTTTCCATGAGGTGTTCATATGTCTGTTTGAGTTTCATTGATCCACGACGAATACTATGTCTCATGGATCTTGATATCATTAAAATATATAAATGCATTAATAATAATAATAATAATAATGATAAATTAATTAATATTTGTAAATATAAATATTAAATACTTTTTATGATCCATTCGTGTATGTTGCATATTATTAACAGTGCCTTGAGCATGTAAACCACCTTTATTACCAGAATTTGGAGGCAAAAATGTTGAATCTCCCAAAAGCAAACGTTGGTTATTAGAATCACTGTAATAATTAACAAATTATGATTATTAAAAACTAATTATTCGTCATTACACTAAAATATTTTGAGCATTTACTTAATTATGTTTGATATAATTGATTTACGAATTTCTGGTGTTACTATTCGTACTTTTGGTGGATTGGATAACAACCGCATTGGATGCTGCTTACGAGTGATCAAGGGAGGTTTGACTACTTCACTTGCTTTATTTATACTATCTGTAGAAGTTTCTTCATCACTTTTATCTAAAACAAACTGTCTCATAAAACTTTCACGAACCTAAAAAAATAATTAATCATACAAAATTAATAATTAATATTAGTTTTTTTTATACTTGGTTTAATTTAAAATATTACTTTAGGCAAATTAAAATCAGATGGTTGCTTATGTATGGACGTCATTTTAGGGCGGTCAGGAAATTTTTCAAAAATTCTTAGTCTAAATGGCAGTGTTTCTTTGATTTCAGCACTTTGTTCACGAAAACGTAATTGTTTTAATTTTTTTAATTCTTCGTCTAGTTCAAGGTTATCCAAAATCACCGCAACAAAAAGACTTAATACAATCTAATAAAAAAAATATAGGTTTTAGCTTATTAAAATGTTTTGAGTTTAAAAAAAGATAATTTTCTCACAAGTGTAACAAACAAATGATAGAGAATAAAGTAGACAGCAACTAATGGTACTAATGTCTTACGAGTCCTTAACATTGTTTCATCCATAACATCAACCCAGGCTTCTTGAGTAAGAATTTGAAACATAGACATGAAGGCCTACAAAATATAAATACATGTTACAATTTTAAATACATTTTCATAAAAGACTTACTTCTGGGAAGGTTTCAAACTTTGGAAAATCGCATAAAAAGCAAAATAGTTGCATGGAAATTCCAGATGAAATTACTAATAAACACAAAGTAAATATGATAAGGCTACCCAGTTTTTTTCCAGGTCCAAATATTTTGTATACAAAATCTTCTAACATAGGTGAAGCTTTGATCAATCGAACAATTCTTAAAACCTAAACATAAATTGATTATAATGCATACTTAAATACTGTCATCTTATTATCCACTTTAATAATGAAGAATAACAAACCTGAAAATAAGTTAATCCTGATAAATAAAACTGTGGGAAAATATGTAATGTAGTTCCAACAGCTAACATTAGTTCAAACTTATGGTATGAATGTTTGAAATATTCTTTAAATCCGAGTAAAACCATTTTAAATAATGTTTCAAAGTTAAATATTATTGTATATACAACCTGGAATAAGATAGAAAAGTGAATATCAAATTTACAATAAACATTAAAAATGATTACTTCAATATAATAGTATTGTTGATAGAATTCTTCTCTTTTCCGTCCATCATGCTTAAAATTCATTGTAGCCATAGCAATTCCATTACTTAGTATAATGCACATAACAAGTAATCGAAACCAAGCAGAATTAAGAATTTTATGTCCTAATGGTGATGCTAAAGTTCGATGTTTGTTCTGTTCAGGAGTAACTAATCTCCAACCATTTTCATCACTAACTAAAATCTAAAAGTGTTATAAATATATTATATTTATTATATTCAATTTAACAAAAATGTCAAAATGCTCATAATAATAATATTTATTGTTATTTTTCAAAAGAATAGTTACAATTTAAATTTAATATAAAAAATGAATTATAATATTATAATTTATAATCTTACTTCAGTGGATGTTTTGTTTCCAACATGTCTTCTACTTCCCCACAATTGTTGAAATTGCACACGCATTTCATTAAATGTCTCCGTTATTACTGCAATAAACACATTCTTAACTAACCATGCTAAGAAAAATATTAATGTAGAAAAGTAAAAAATTGCTCTCCAGGCTGGAAGACTATCAAATGTTCGAAACATTATATACACCCAACCCTCTTGTGATGCAGCTTGATATACAGTGAAAATACTTGTTGCTAAAAAATACAATATTATATTATAGATATTCATATTTAGAAATTCAAAGTACACATAAAAGCATAATAATTTACCAAATTCATCAAATCCACTGAAGCCAGTTATGTACCTTGACAACTCTAATTTCATACATTTCATTCCTTCTGGACACTGATATCCAGCACCTGGTTCCTTAGAACAGAATGAGTCTGGTATGGCTAAATTATTAAGAGTTACACGCCTGTTGAGTAATTTAAAACATATTATTATGCAATATATACTGTAATAAATACATTTAAAAATGATGAATTACGTTGGATCTGTTGTATTAAGAACACAATGGTTTTTCATTTCACCAAAAAGCTGAACACCGAGTACACCATACAAAGACATAAAAAACAGGAAGAACAGTGTTACATTGTAGATTTGTTGACTTGATCGCCTAGAAGAATTAAATAAAATGTAATTCAAACATAAAAAATAATAAATATATTTTAAGGTTTAGTACTTGAAAATTTGATTTATCCTAGATTTTGGCATTGAGAATTTTAGGAAGACACGTATAAATCGGATCATTATGAAAGGCCTTGGTGCTCGTAGTATTGATAAGTAACTAAATTCGGGTAAAAATTCCACAATTTCAAAAATCTGTAAAATTACTGACACCCAAAGAAAAAATGCCATCGTGCCATCGAATTGACACCAGTGGTCTTTCATATATGGCGATTCTCCCTGGAAAAAACAGCAATAATAATATATAAATCTTTTGGTATGTCAAAAAAAAATCACTGATACCTTTAATATCCCACGAATGTGCATTTTTGCTATCATTTCGGCGGTGTACAAACCAGTGACGGCAAAATCGCAGATGAACGTCGCATACTGTAGAAACGGAAAAGCCTTAAAAGTTTTTGGAGTGTTGAGACTGACGCAGAGTAAACTCAGAAGTGCGCAAAAGCGCATCAACCGTCGGACCCAAAGCTATAGAGATCAAGCATGTAGGGTTAATTAAGAAAATATTATTATATTCGGTGGAGAGCTATCAAATTTACCTTATTCACCCAATCGATTTCAGCGTTCTCGTTTAGAGATTCATCCTGAACATAGTCAGGAGCCATTATATCCGCCCGGATGCTCTGTTTACGGCCCAACATGCCTTAAATTGCCTCACATTTTCGCTTTTGGTCCGGACCTAAACCTCAAGAGTCTAGACTCCAAACTTTTGACTTTGGAGAGTCGTTAATCGTTCGCTGGTAAGAACGGCGCAGTGCAAACCGCAAATTCGGTATTTCAGTATTCTTAATTCGTAATCGTTATCGTAAACTCGAATCTCGGATTGATTAATTTATTTTTTGACGATAACGGGAAACTCTTGATAACATATTATCATACTTTTTCAAGTTACGGAATCATGAACGAAAAATTAGACATACAAGTATATATATAAGTCTAATGTACTATGAACCAATTATAACCATGGACTTGTTAAATATTAACTAAGTTTTAGTTAATAGGTCTATGCTATGAATGTATGCAGTGACTACCTTAGATCATAATATACAAGTAGTTGTATCCAAATACTATATACGATATACCTTAGATCATATACTATGGATAGAGCTATTGGCTAAATATTTGAAGCCAACACAACCAAGGTGAATAGGTGTAAATGAGCATGCGCACAATTGATATTACGAATTCACGCGCACGATTGGTACAACTGTTATCACGCGCAGTTTATATCACCGCTAGCTTAGTGATAAATATGCGACGAGTACTGACACACATGCGCAATAGAAATCAGTCACCTTGTGACTGGTCTTAATGTTGTCTTCAACTCGTTATACGCGTTTATAATGCAGTAGCTCTATCCATAGTATATAATCTAAGCGATATACTAATATAGTAATATACTATACTGACTATAGGTATATACTAACTACTAACTGGCTATACCAAATTCTCTTATCTATGGTCACAAACGCCCGGCCTACGTTGGAAAACCGGCAACGTCGCGCAGTCTCCTCCACCAGACTGAACTCAACAACGTTAGGTCGACCACAAGCTGCGCCAATCGAAACCTTCGCTGCCGGTGCACAGCGCGGAGCGAGTAATCCGGACGTTTTATTCAAACGAAAAAAAAAATCGGCTTCAAAGATAAAAGTTTGCCGGCTGACTACTGTGACAGTCCGACTGTTGTACTTCATTGCGTTTATAATTTTCGTCATCGTCGCGACAGACCCGCGTTCGTCCCAGAAATAATTATTGTTAATGTTTTTTAATTAATTAACCGTTTCCGTTTTTGTCGTTTAATTTTTTCCAAACTATTCGACGATACCTTTACACATTCAAACCAATTGTTAGTAACATAATCGCACCACAAAACTGCTATCGCCGACCGTCTTTGGGCAATTTTTTTTTCGGCCCCAGACCGACGTGCGTCGTTTCCGTCAGATATATAACAACATGTGGAACGACGGTTACCATCATCACAGTTGCAACAGAAACGGCATCTGTTCGTTTTACAGAAGAAGGCACGTTTACAGAGACTTTCAGTCGAAAATGAAATCTGTTGAACAGGGCACGCCGTTACCTATAATGCAGGTCAGTGTGACGCGTGACAATAATAGTATAATTATTAATTACTAATTACTATTCAGTAATCAGTAAGTATGTGAACGGCTGGCGGGTAGAATATAATTGTCGCCGCGAAATGGTATATTATTAACATATTTGCATTAAATAATAAATATCGGTCGTACACCATCGGCATGACCAAGTTTGGTTCGGTCCGGGGGCGGACCACCACGGACCGGTTGCAACTTGCGGTGACCGGGTCGCGTAGCTATTTGCTTGGTGGGAGGTTAGGAGGAGTAGGCGGTGGCGTTCTGTTTTCGCTTTCTTTCTGGCCGGCAAGTTCTATTTGCGGTTCATCGAGTCCTGGTTTTCACGTGTGTTTTTCTAGATTATTGTTTAATATTATTTATTATTTTAGTCTGCACCTACGTAATGACAATCGTTTTTGTCCCTCACACTACGTAATAATAAAACAATATTATTATAATTCTGGTTGTTCGTTATCGGGTTCTAGCCGCTACGGTGCAACAGAAGATTTCAAATATTATTTTATTCGCTTATGTTATTATTTTTGAGTGTCGCGACGAAAGGTCGTGCCTCGGAAACCGTACCTTTGCCGTTATTGTAGGACACAGCGATACATAAATTATCTATAGAAATAAACTTTTAAAACTATGAGTACCTAATAATAGTGTTTAACGTTAAATCACTGCACGAGTGCACGATTATCTTGATAATAATATCAACAAATTGTTGCATCCCGATGGTTCATACTTCATAATTTCATATTATAATACCGTTGCAAAACTATTTATGATAACAGCTGCTGATGCATTTCAGATGTGATAAGAACGTATGAGTTACATGCACATCGTGTCCGATTTAATTTATGTTTCAATTTTATATACGTTTTAGTAGGTAGTCGGTAGTCTGTTAATAACACAATATACACACCCACGAGGGCAATCCTGTTGCATAGTTTGGTAATTTTTGTTTGAAAACGAAAGAAGTTATTTATAAATAGGTCAAATTGCTTTCAGTCTAGATACTTACACAAATTTAAATAAAAATACTTTGCCGTGAATCCTTACCAAATTCTTGTCTCGGCCGTCTTAATCTACTTTTAAACTGAATGATGCACAATACACCGCTAATGACACCTGAAGGCGAAATCACGAGTTGAGAAGATAATATATTTGAATTAATGTGTTACATTATGTAATTTAAATACAGATTTTTTAAAATATGCAAATTATTTAATAGTTTTTGTTAATACTTGAAAATATACTTCTATATTTTTATAATGTTTTGATTTAAATATTTGGTAACTTGATTTATGTATAGTTACAATGAGTATCATTTCTATTCTAAAAAAAAAATGTCACCATTTTTATTATATTTGATTTAAATGATTAAACATTAAACAAATTAAATACGCCAACGCTGAACGCAGACGATGCAATAATAAATATAGTTCTTAAACTTTGAGAGATGAGTGTTAAATATTATGGCGGAACAATTCTAGTTTAGCCTCTCAAGCGATATTTTGAAATTTTTGTAAAATGTGTGTTTTTGTATGCTTTTTATAATGGTACTTAAAAAAAGTCGCTCAAACTTTTAATGGAAGTTATGTTCAAAAAACTTCAAAATACTCGATTTTCAAGTTTCAAGTTTCGAAGTTATGACACTTCAAATAAGACAGTGATTACAGTTTGTAGACTTTTACTTTTTTTTAAAGTACCGTTACAAAAAGCATACAAAACACATATTTTGCAAAAAAAATTTCAAAAAATCGCTTGGAAGCTAAACTAGAATTATGCCATTTATTTAACTTAAGTTTATTTTTTATAAAATAGTTTTAATTTGATGGTTCGTCAAGAATTTAAAAATATTAAATTAAATTCATTACATAAACTTTAAGAAGAAAATATATTTTATTAATTTATTTCATCTTTTAAAAATAATAAACGGTAAAACTTGCAACCTAATTGTTAATGTTATGTGCTTGTATTGGTTACACCTGACTGACGAAACAAATAACAACACGGATACCTAGGTATAACAGCAATTTTATGTTTTTTTTCAAATTGTACAATACCTAATATAAACCGGTTACTTATTGGACATTTTCCGTTTACATCGGGAACGGAAAATGAAACATTTATAGATGTTTTATTCTTAAACGTATGTATAGCAATAAAGGTATTATTGGTCGGTGATCCAGGTAATCATGCTCTATCCATTGTTATTATTTGCTAAAAACACAAAGTTTATTATATCTAAGTTCTGATTTAGACACTAAAATATTGATTATAGGTAGGTATGCTATTTACGCGAGTAAAATATCTAAATTCTGAGAACTTTAATTTTTATACTATTAAAATCGCTTAAAAATCTACTTGTCCAACTGGTGTAAGCCAGGCGTAACAAACAAGAAAACATTTTAATTATACTCAGTTCTATTTTTATAGATTATCTTGTATAGACATAGTGTAAATACGTATATTTAGGTATGCCACTTAACCAATATTGCTATAGTAAAATTGGCAAATTATCGAGGGACAGCTATGAGTATTATGTATTAGCACTGCATTATGTAAGCATTTTACGTCATTTTTAAACTAATATTTCATCAAATGCCCTGACCTCTGATTTAATGCACTATTATGACTTATGAGTGTATGAGTTGAGCGATACCTATTTACTTAACATTTTAATTATTTCTTTATCTGCTTGGTTAAAGTTCTAATAGTTTAAAGCTTAAGTTACTCTCTATTGAAAGTTTAATCTTGGAGATAAAAGTAATATACCTACAAAGTTTTCTGTTTAAAATCTGATAATAACAAGTTGAAGTAATAACATTATTTATTTAAACTTTATAACATTATACTTAACGTTTATTTTATTTACATTAGTTGATACTTATTACCAAACTCTCTGTAAACAAGATTGTGGTGGAAGTAGAGTCCAACTACAATAATTTAGATCCTTATTTAGATAGTTTGTTGATTATTATTTATTACTACAATTAATTAATTAGCATACAATCCATACAAAATAATTATTAAATAATAAATATCACACCTAAGTATTTGACTGAAGTTACTCTGGTTATATAAATACAATTTTATTTACATACATGAATTATTATATTATTTTTCTTTCCACTTATAAGTATCAAAGGCGTCCGCACTGGAGGATCAAGTAGGGGTAGTTACTTCCACCCTTTTGGCTTTTTCTTTGTTGATTATCATGCATTATTATTGATCATTTTAATGTTCTAAAAAAACTTAAAAATGCCCTACCAATTTTAAATTATTTTTATTTTTTATATTAAATATATAAATTCTAATTTACCTACATTTTAAACTTTTAAATGATTGTATTAAAGTTTTACAGACAGAACTTATCAATTGGACTACTTAAATTAAATAGTTTTTTTAAAACTTCAAAATGCTCCAAAAATCTTTAAATGCGAAAAATGATCTTAAAATTTAAAATCGTCAAAAAATTCAATGTAGGTATGTTATAAACTGAGTATCGCGTAGCTAGATTCGTAAAACAATGCAATGTGCATCGTAATCCCAACCTCAATCATTACTGTTGTAATATAAAATATCCCAAAATAAACTTTTTTTAAATTAAAAATAAAAACATTTTTTTCAGAGTGATTTTTATTACACTCGATTCAGAGTCAGAACTAGGAACATTGCTTTTATAGATTATGAGATGTAGTGGTGGGACCAAGTGCAACACTGCAGTGTCAACCAAATTTTTACTTTTTTGATAAAAAAATTAAATGTTCATAGACGTCATACAATAGTTACAACTTTTTAAGTTTGTGGTACAATGACTGAATAAGCTAGAAATATTAAATTTTATAAATTACCTAAAAATATAAAATCAACGATAGCATTTTATTTACTAAAATATAATGTATTTGATAATTTAAAATGACATAACAATTAATTAAAACTAATGCTGTAAAATTAAGTTTTAATTAACTACCTATGTACGTATAATTCGTAAATATTTTTTTATTCCTTGTCTATATGATAGAAAACATGTCACAAAAATGTTTTATAATTAATAGGATAATGAGACAAAAAATGTAAAAAGGAAAATATTTTGCCCTCCCCTTGACAAATTCCTTTGGACGCCCTTGATTAGTATTATTTAATTATAATTTGTTCTGGTGTGTTACAAATTGATAACGTAAAAGGTGTAAAAACTTAATTTTTTTATTCAACATTAAACTATTATTATTATACTATTTATTGACCACTGAGTACTGACACCTTTTGATAGCATTCGTTTTCACCTCGGTGGTTAAGTTCAATTATCATCATCAAAATCTAATATTAATACATTACCGTATGTCGGTATATATCAAAATATGGTAAATCATTTTTATAGATTGAAAATAATATAGGATCTAATAATGTTCCTTGTGGTATACCATACTTGACAGTTGACTCAACACCCGTCACTTATAAATTATAATACTCTTAATTTTTGCAATTTGAGGTCTATTAAATATATGATTCGTACCAATACCAAAATGTGCTCTAATTTTTAAGTAATAATAATAATTTGTTCGGTGTTTTAAGAAGAAAAATGTTTAGGTAGTTTTTGTTTTTCAACAAAATGTTATAAAATGTGATTAGTAATTCAGTCTTTAGTCCACATTTTAAAACGCCGACCGTCATAAGTAACATAATCAAATTGGTTAGGTATAAATGACATTCAATAAATCAGTTATAAATGCATTATATACAACCATGATACTGTTTAATGAAAAAAAATTGTAAATCCTTATTTTATTGTAAAGAAAGTTTAATCATGTATTTTACCCTTAGTTTTTATAATTTTAACCGCACCTTTAAACATATAATATTTTATTGATTATTTACCTTGTATATTTATTAGTTACTGCCGTTCGTTCGAGACGTTCCACATTAGGCAAAAAAACGTAACACAGAGCGTAATAGTACGTTGTTTTTGGCAGATCTGCGTTGTGTACCCAATGACGCAGTAAGGTCATTCCTTCGGAAATTCGTTTGTATTCGCGGGACCTCGATTGTAATAAAATGCAAGTAAATAACAGGTAGCACATTCTCTATAGAGTTGAGTTATTACAAATATACGTATACCCAAATCGAAAGTTTCAAACTTATTTTAAAGATAAAACTTATACCAGGAATATCACTAATCAAATATAAAATTATAATTTATTGATTTAATAATAATATTATATACCTATCATTTTTTTTTGTTAACACATAAAAATTACTAAAACAAAAGTACTCATAAAATTAATCAATTATTGTAAGCTTGTCTGTAGGTACCTACAGTGAGACTTGAAGTTAACTTATTAAAACATAAATATTAAATATATTCTGCTATTTTCGTTTATAAATTATAATATTGTAATTTAGAGGTTTCAAAACACTGTTAAAACTCGATGTACGCCACCGGAATGAAAACGGGTCATCTCCTTCCGGTCGACGTTCTATAGGAGTTTTCCACCCACTACTATTATAGTTCCTTAAATTTATATTAACAATGAAAATACAACGGGGAAAGTAGCATCAAAAGATTTAAATAAGTTTTATTTTCAATGACGCCTACACATGTCTTAGATATCCTACTCCATATTTTAATACAATGTTCGTCGTTCTACGATAACATTGTATATCCAAGCTAAAATATTTAAAATAAATTAACAATGTGCAATGTTTATTGCACTTTATCATAGCATAAATAAAATTGCATAACGAATAATAAACTTAATGTACTTAATTTAGAACATGTTCAGAAAAAAGGGTGGCTAATCGTTATTGAATTTTTCTTTTCTTCAAACTCAAATTCATAAAATGGTTTTAAATTGTAGAATATCCTTATGCAATATTAAATATTCATAGGAGATAGTCGCAATAATAAAAACCTTTACCACCAATTACATCAATTTTGAGCCGCATAGTTAGCATGCGTTTAACCGCCGATTATACACGGGTACTGTTCAGGTATTTCGAGGCCGTGGCCATTCTCTCTTGAAAGACTAACCTACTACCCTGACATTGGTTCTTTATTAAAATATAATTTTTTTTTTCTTCTATTCCTAAAAAAGTAGAGATTTTTTTTCAAATGTTAATATATTACATATTACTTGTGTCTATATTATGATATATATCACCCAGGTTAGAGTAACGCATAATATGCAATATTTAATGTGTTATGATGTTTACTTAAGTTGGGAGCGATCGGAGGTTCAGATTAATAAACCGTTCGCATATTCTCGAACGTATGATTGTGTAATAACGCACGTTCTCCTGAAGACCTTGGTGGACACACTCTCCCCCACAATTAATCGACGGAGGAGAACCACCTTAAATGTTACCGTTGTGACGATACCAAACAGTTTTCTTTAAATGACCTAGCATGAATCACTTTTTAGTTGTTGACAATAACTTCGATTGAATCTAAATAATTCAGTTTACCACCTACCTATTTCGTAATTTATTTGTTTTACAATCCTAAGACGGCTGATGTATTTTTATTAGATATATTGAATATAATTTAGGTATCTATTTTTAAATAATCAATAATGATCCCTCCTACTTCAAGTTCAAATATTAAACATTTTAACATTTAAATGTTACAATATTGCAAAAATGTATTTAAAACAACTACTTACATTTTTCCTATTATAGCTTATACCTAGATAATACACATAATTACATAATTATTTATCGGAGAATGAAATATTGATTTTCATTCTTTATTAAGTCAACATAAACTTTTTTTTATATGTATTATTTTATTGTTTACAAATATAACTACTATAAATTATTATTATTAAATATTAATAGGTATTCTAGTTTATTTTATTATAATATGTTTGTCGTTGGACATCAATCAATTAATTTATTAATATTTGTATTGTATACTACATACGTCATAAACTGTAGCATTCGCAGTGTAATGGTTCCTCATGTGACAACTGTAGACAATGACTATAATAATTTGTATTTTTCCTACATAATTTCTATAATTTGAGAAAAAGCTTGTGAATGGGGTATAAAAGATAAGATGATTTAATTATCTTCTATCCCTTAAAATGTAAATGGTAATAAGTACTAATAACCAAAAAACTAAACTTTAAATGCACAAATACGTCTTTAAAATCATAATATTAGAAATTTTGTTTCAGCAAATAGTTGTCTTTCAAGTTTCGAATGCACTTATGTCTTATAATACTATATTTTTTTTGTGAATGTATGATTTGTGTGTTATTATATTATATTATAATATACGGTTTAGACGTATATACACAATTAAAATTATTTAATATCTATTTTAGAACATATCCCACTTCGCATTTCCAAATCTATTTTCGAGACACTTCAATTAAAATATGTTAGAATTGTCAATTTTGTATTAAGAGGACGCCACGCCCGCATGTGTTGTCTCCGTCTAACAAACGTACAACATAGTACATTAATTTAGTACACAACTTTTACGTTAACAATAATCCATTTTACTGTTATTTTTAAAATTAGAGTGAATTGACCCATGATAAAATTTAAAAGATGATTATCTAGGGCTTTAAAATGAACCGTTTAAAAATGGTTATAACAGAGTAAAATGTATTATCGTGAACTTAAAATTTGCGTCATGTTATACATTTGTAAGACGGAAACAACACATATGTGACGTTTGGTGTCCTCTTAAGTATTAACTGATTCCATTATGTATGCATTAAGATAAATCAAACAGTTATAACTTTGACGTGTAAAATTACCTAACTAACATGCATTTTTATTTTTATTCAATCCAGTATATTCAACCATTTGTTAATACTTATACTAATTATTATTGTCAATGGTGTCTGGGTTTGGATTATATTTGATCAACATGCATTCGAATATCTTACTAATAACTATTTTTTTAATATATTAATACTAGTATACTATTATAATCACACTTTGGTTGGAAACCAACATTGCGTTTTTTCTTAACAAACAGAGGAATGTGTTGGTTAATCCTTTTATATTATATTTTGTCTGTTGACAAAAACACTTTCAGGTAAACAGAGAACTCTTAAGAGGACGTCACACACTCACACCCGCATAATTTTATCATGGTTTTTTTCTGAAACTGTAAGAAACTATAAGAAGGCTTATTTTATTAATGGTAACCTGATCAAATTACCCAAATTAACGTTTTCCCCTAGGAGAAGCCAAAAAAAAACTCATTAATTTTATTATTTACGAGTATTTTATGGGTTACGTTACACATCAATCTGGTTTTGTTTTTGGCCAAATTCATAAATATGTAAGCAAAGTTCACTAGGTGAGATAAAATAATTTGTGTTTGACATTTCACCTTGAGAACAATATTAGAACATATTATGCAACGGTAACTATCTGAAAACATTATTAATATTATTAGTCTGTGAAGTGTTCTGATGTCCAATAATCTTCGTTTTTTCAGTGTTTAAAATTGAAGACTAGTTTTTCAATATTTTTAGCTTTTTAGTTCGAAGGTCCAACTTGTAATATATTATAAACTGTATTTTGTAAATCTCCAAAATGTTGACGTTTTTGAATGTATAACATTAATTAATATAAAGATATTGCTATGATTAAATTAGGAAATATGATCTTATTATAATATAATTTTTCTTATAGTTAGGTTTCTAGTGAAGTATATCTTTCGTATTCGAACATTTTTATACAATATTTAAATAATTAGGTACGTACTGCATTAAAAAATTACATACATTTTTTTCCGCGCTAAATCGTAATTTATGAGCATTATGACACTGTTGGATGTTTATGTAATTAATTGATATATAGTTACACATCATCGAATACACAGTGCATTAGAGATTTAAACTTATAATTTATAAGCAATATGAAAGGCGTGTTTTATATATTTGCATGCCATAGAAATATTTAATATAGAACACAATAACAAACAACCTCTACTATAATTAATAGCATACAGATATTTTGTGTACATAATTATTAATTTTGAATAAAAATTGTGTATAAGATATAACTTATATACCTATAAACAAATATCTGAATTAAATAGTAAATATATTTTGTTGATTTATCATTATTACTCAACAGAGATATTTTATAAACTATCGTTTATAAAATAGGGTTATCGAATATAATGACCAGCGGTAGCATTGTGAAATGTCTGAAGTCTTAATTTAAATTTAATTTAGCCTGATTCTAGTGTAAAAGTATCATTACTAATCATTTTAAATACCTAAACTCTAAAGAAATATGATAATCAAATATTTGATATTTTGAACAGATGATTCAACTAATTTAAACATAAATCTGTATTCATAAATCATGAAATTATCAAATTTGTTTTGAACGCTTGTAAGGCGTTAAAAAAATCTAATCATACATTTTAAATATAATTTTTGTTTCACCTCCCCCCACCCTCCACCAGTTTGGAAATATATTTGCTGGCGTTCAACAAAAAATATCTGATAAATATTTATTAAAAATATAACACTTAAACTTAGCGGTTTCATAGATTAAGAGACAATTAATTATTTACTATTAATAGAAATTATTATCATTTATTTTTTTAACTTATTACTGTAAACAGTATATAAGCTACCGTATTTTACACGGTTATGATCTTGTCAAGTGTATAGTATGTAAACAGCATTTACATTTTGACATTGTAAATCTTAACAACACGTCAATACCGTAAGCTACTGAAGAATTCTTATTAATTAGGTAATTTAATGTGTGTAAATATGAACTGTATGTTTTATAGCAGCTAAATTATTATGATTAATAAGATCAGATGTTAGATTTTTAACGTACCATACTTTATTATGAATAAAAACTTTTTCGTATAAATAAAAAAAAAATCAATACAATTTGTATCACCAATTCAAGAAATGCAACAAAACCAATTGTCATACATTAAGTTAGGTATTACTATAAATTATAAAAGCATAACAGTTAAATAAAAAATAGTTGATGCAAATGCACTTTTAAGGAATTTTGGAATATTGCTCCCGACCCGATGGTAGTGTTGCCTATGACGTAGTTCTCGTCGTTCAAATGACGTCATACCGCCTGACACCCACGCTACTCCCGTTGGCGTCAGACCATTTGGGATTATAATAAAAAAATAAGGGAACGAATACATAAACCACCGCTATCCCTCGTCATCCCTTTTCATTCCGGTTTCTCCTTCATTAAACGAAGCACAGTTTGAATGCTTACGTCACCGTTTTCTTTTATTTTCCGCGTATTTAATATATGTTCAAAAATAGTGCAATGATAAAATTATTAAAAAATAATACACATGTACACAATATATAATGTTGGTTAAAAGTATACCTTGATAAATAATAAAAAAAAACTTGGGTGACCCTTGACCTGAAATCATTTAAATTTACCGCTGTAACAAGTAACTACAAAAGCGTTATCCCCCTGATTACATCTATTTAAACTTGTTTTAAATTTAATAATATAATTTGTATAATTAAAGGATATTTGTGATCGAGTATAAAAAAAAATGTATTAGTATGTATTTAATTTAATTTAAAGTTTAATTTTATACTTAAGTTTTGAAGTCGTTTGTACTAAATTAAATGAAACACAATAAAAAAAATCGTATTGACATTGTGTTGTGACGTAGTTTAATATTCAACATTTGCTTTTAACTATATTATTGAGATCGTGTACCTATTACAATTTTTATTGCTTACTTGTTTTTATTTCAAAATATTGTATTTTAATCACGTAGGTTAGGTACTATAAAGTAAAGTTAATCCATCTAAGTAGATTTATTACTGCAAATATTAATTTTGAACTGTTTGAACTGCTTGATTCATGATCAGAAAAAACATCGTAAATCGTCATGCAAACGAATAATACAAAATCGTTAAAACATTTACTACATTTTAGTCGTTGCGTTTATTATAAATTATAATTTACGTATAATCAGTGCGACGGCGCGGTATGCCATATTATACTCATATGTGACCAGACAGAATCGACCACACAACAGATGCGTGTTCAGGAATTCTTTGTGGGGTGGTTGCACAATTTTTTTTATTGACCCGTAAAGTTGTAATATTGTTTAAAAAAAAATTGCATGTTATATCATTAGTATTATTTTTTTTTTGAAATGATTTAATGGATAAAGCAAATTTTTCCCGTAAACCCTTTTTTCTCCCCCACTCACGTTGTTCATTTACACTCAATGCCAATGATAGGTTATTGTCGTCGCGTTGCGATGGCTAGTGTTGTACTAGACATAGTGCCTACCGTTAGCGTGTAAAGCGGAAGGACTTAGCTAGTAATTAGATATTTTACGGCTGGTATTTATTTTTTCCTGGCATCATCGCTCTACTGTTTCGCCTTGCCCTTTGGACGATATTTTTAGACCGTACCCGGTATCACCCGCGTGGCCGACAGCGTTCAGTCGCCGACGTCGGCGGAGATTCGCGTACAATAATTACCGGTCCGCACGGTAAATAGTAAATACCAAACGTGGCGGCGGAGACGGTGGCAGTGTTGATGGCGCGGTAACCCAACCGAGTGCACGGTGGTGTCGCTGTCGTCGGTGATGGTGGGGGGATCAGCGCGGGTCGTCGCCGGCGACGACTGATCGCGGATCGGCCGTGCCGCGGCAGTAGTTCCGTTTCGTTTGCGGTGTCCGATCGTTACGTAGTGTGTGCGTGCGCCCTCCGGACCGGACCGCTCGTCACCAAGTAGCCGTCGCTGCCGTGTCGCCGTCGCCGAGTCCTATTTGTTACGTGTTCCGCCGCTGCTTGTGATCCGAGCCGCGTGTGGTGCGTTTCATCAAATATACGTTACTTTTCCTGATCAAAAGCATCTCATCACTGCGCACCCGTGCAGGAGGTAGAGAGTGGGTTCATTACTCCGCTCCTCGTCGAAACCGTGTGCAGTTCACACCCGCCAGAAACCCGAAGCCACAGAGGCCGGGGCGCGTAATACGATGGAAAAAGACCTATACCTCAAAGTACGCCAATTTTTTCATTTTTGTTTTCACGTCTCGTCGCGAGTCTTTGATCGATTAATATTACAAAAAATATTTATTTAGTTATGTCACAGTATTATCCACCCGTCTGTAAAAAAAACCGCGCACGCGGTGTCTAGTCGTCGCCGTCGTAGAATTTTCGAGAATTTGCACCGTTCCCGGCGGGGCTTTTCCTCTTCCCTCTACCCCGCCGGACGCGCCGAGTAGAATGTTCCAGAAGGTTCGTCGCCGCCGCGCCCACGGTACGCGAGCAGCTGCTGCTCTCGGGAAAAATCTCGTCCTCGTTGCCTGCCGTGAATTTTTTCGCTTTCCTCGGCACGATTTATCACCGCGATAACAATAATATTATACTTGTAGCGGGTATCGATAAATCGTGGCGTTAAATTCGTGTTCGTTAACAATAATATTTTACATTATCTACGCGTGTTTTACTCTCCGGTTGTCGTGTGTGACATTATTGTTTCGTTTCATAAACGGACCGAGAACGGCCGATATTTTTTTCACTCGTGTTTTTTTACTATCGGTTACCGGAAATTCGATTACGGCGATAATATAATAATATTACGGACCATATGCGAAGGTCGCGCGTAAGTGCCTTACCATGTTTTGTATTTTCGTGATTTTTCCGCTATCTATCGTTGATATGTCAAAAACATAAAATAACACATTTTGATTAAACGAAGTCTCATCGATAATAATATTGTTTCATTGACTTCAGTTCGAAAATCGGTTGTTTGTTTAAGTTATGTACATTAAAAAAAATGTATATGTATTTTTTTTTTAATTAAATTAAATTTGGTAACTTATTCAAAATCCTCTTTTTATGGTGAGTAAACAGATCGTATGCAGGTTGTATTCCCGATTTGTAAAACTTTGCAAAACAGAAGGTTGTTTACAGCAATTTACGAATATTGTAAATAGGTATTACGATCGTTATAGATCAACAATTCGCGGCACACTGACAAAAAAATAAAATTCTGCATTATTGTCGTCCTTGACTCGTAATGTAATCGCCTATAGGTCGGTGGCACAATGGTCCAGATTTGTCTACGTAATTCCTCCGTTCGAATATTTATTTCATGAAATTCGCCACAATGCGTCAATATTGCATAAAATATTCGTAGATACCTGTTATTCATAAAATTGAAATCTAATTGTTTATGACGGCATCGTAAACAATACTATTGTAGGCACCTAGGTAAACGTTGATAATTAATAGATTGTAACGTATTGTTATATTGATTATTTTATAACATTAATTTACAGTGTTCAATATGCTTTGCATTTTTGTGAAACACAAATCCTACGCAATAATCTTGTGGTTTCGCTATCGCTTCAATGTATTTGTTGGGGGGACAGTGGGACACTCGTCACGATTTCTCGTTAGCAGAATAAAACTCCGCGAGTCGACCGCCGTTTCGACTGGTTGGTACGTCACTGGGCCGATCGATTTTTTTTTTGTTGTTGTTTTTCATCGATCTCAGCAAACGAAAATTACAGTTGACGTTATTGCCTCGGTTGGAACGTCATCGCGTGCATCATTCTCCGCGTATTTTTCGTCATGATCGGCTGTCATCGTCGCTGGTGCCCGCACCGCTATAACCATGTGCCGCCGGACGTCGGCGGGTGTGCACAGCTGCTGTGCCCGTGGTTATTCGTGGACTCTACGCCGATCGTCGTAAACACAACGTGCGCAAACACACGACGGACGTTGATAAATTCGTTAACCGACGCGAATTGGCGTTTTCACGCGCTCTTAAAGCCTAGCTCACAGCTACGTCGTCTGTCGTGGTGTCGTGTGGATTTTATCATATTCTGATTACCCGTGGTAATCATGGTATCATTCGCTAACCATAGTCTACTAAGAAATAGGGGGGGGGGGTGTCGAGCTCAACTTTTGGCCACGACATAGCGGTTACCTGCAGGTTTCGGTGCGGTACGACACCAGTACTATTATAGTATTGTACCAGTGCCACAGTGCGTGTTGTGTGAGGCTCAACGACTTGACACATATGGCAATGCACATGCTCGACTCTGGTCGACATGATTTCGAAATCGATCTTTCTTATGCCAGAATATATTATAATAGTACAACGTCGACCTTTGTTCGTTTGCCCTTGAACAACAACCAACCTTATCCATGATACACTCGTAATATGTGTAATGTGTATCACCATTCACCTTTGAGTCAACGCCGTGTGGTTAGGGTGTACAATGCCGATTATTATATGATATTAATCACGAGGGTTGACAGTAATTTTATGTTTTTGTATAAAATTATTAATTCCTGTATAGGTTATTCAGTACTACTGGGTAATACAAATTGCCTTGTTCCTCCCCGGAACTTTCGTCTTTTCTATTCCCATTAATTGTCCTATATAATATCTAAAAAAACAACATTTGGACAGGACGCTGGCCAACGAATCCACCATTCATCATTTGGTTTATTATTATTTCTATTATTAGGTATATATTATTTCAACGTAATTGTCTTACTATTTTTTTTCTATTACTTTTTACTCATTTTTTAGTTTGCTAAATCTTAGTTTGTCTGTTTTTAAGATATACATATTAGTTTTAACATATTTTGAATTGGGTTCAACTCATACATAATAAAATAACAAATATGTAGGTATCTCCTATTCGATTCGGCTAACCGCAACTCTGCTCTTGTTTTTTTTGTTACAGAACGGACGTCTAAACGTGTCGACAGCTGACTTAAACCACGTACGACCCGCTGCCATGTTGTCCACGTGTGACGACCGCCATCGTGGGTCCACCACCAACGCCGCAACCACAGGCGGCCGTGCACAACAAACCGATCTCAGCCGCCTGGCCGTCCTGAGCTACGAACAGGTGGCCCGACTGAACGACGTGATGGACGAGACAGTCAGCATCCACGGCCGCGGAAATTTCCCCACGCTTGAGGTGCGCCTCCGCGACCTAGTGGCGATGGTGCGCGACCGGCTACGTGCCCAAGCCGCACCAGAAGACGACGATGTTGCGTTCTCGGCTGAAAGGTCCGCGCCCCCGTCACCGGATGCCGATGACACGTGCTTCCAGGTGCGGAGCATCAGACTTAACGGCGGGGCGGCCTCGCACGTGCTGACCACGGACACTCAGCCGTATAATGACCTGGACCTGATATTCAACATCAGCCTATCAGGGAACCGGGACTTCGACCGCGTCAAGTCGGCCGTGCTCCGAGCCCTGGTCGACTTGCTGCCGGAGGGCGTCAGCCGCAAGCGGATGACGCCGTGCAGCATCAAGGAGGCATACGTGAGCAAAATGGTCAAGGTGAACAAGGACGGCGACCGGTGGTCGCTGATATCACTGGGCACGTTACCGGGTCAGCGGAACGTCGAGCTCAAGTTTGTCGATCGGATGAAGAGGCCGTTCGAGTTCAGCGTAGATTCGTTCCAGATCGTGCTCGACTCGCTGCTGCTGTTCTACGAGTGTTCCAGCGGCGTGCCGATCAGCGAAAGCTTTTACCCGACCGTGGTCGGCGAGTCTGTGTACGGTGACTTCCGAGATGCCATGTACCACCTGGAGAACAAGCTGATTGTTACCAGGAACCCGGAGGAGATCCGGGGCGGCGGGCTACTCAAGTACTGCAACCTGTTGTTGCGCAACTACGCACCCGACTACGATGGTGATGGCACTAAGAAGCTGGAACGGTACATGTGCTCTAGGTTCTTTATCGACTTCTCCGACATACACCAGCAGCGTGCCAAGCTGGAGAACTATTTGAAAAATCACTTTTGCGCGCCCCAGGAGGAATACATGAAGCTTCAGTACCTCAACGTGCTGAAACAGGTGGTCGAGGAGAGCACCGTGTGCCTGATGATACATGAGAGGCATCAGACGCTTTCGTTGATCGCCGAATTGTCGTGGCGGCTGATGGCCGGTCAAGGCATGTACTACTATTACCATCCACAGCCGCAGCTGACCATGTCCATCGGGCACCACAGTCAATTGCCGGCACAACTACATTGCCCTTCATAAGTGTGTTTGAATTTGATTTTTTTTTAAATATTATTATTATTTTTTTTTTTTAGAAAAATGATACGTTTAACAATTTAACAACAAAATGTTCATATTATGTTATTATATATATACATGATCTCTAAAAAAAAAGTCTCTCGCACTCTGCCTCGCCCCCTTCATCCCAGCAAATTTTTTTTTGACACCCGCGTAACGGCGCCGACCCAGTGAACAAATTTTCACGTTTGTATATTTTCCGTACGACTGAATGATTTATCTTTAAATGTCTGTTAATTTATTTAAATTGTTGTTTAATATATTATGATTGCGCATTCGCGTTTTACGTACGTTTTCCGTTAATAAAAATGTATTAGGCTTTATGAGGTTGAACAAAAAAAAAAATTTATATTTACTTTCGTTGCGTACTTAATTGGCTTCAATTTTTTTTTTCGTTTTGGCAGCCATCGTTGACTATTGCATATTATTATCTATATTATATGAACCAAAAGAGGGAATACATTCTGCAGTATACAGAGCGGAACGGTCAACAATTGAAACACCAAATCTATTGTTATGTTTTTACTTTTTTCTAATCCAATATTAAATTTAAAAACAAAATTATGTTAATATATATCTATGATTCGGAAGTTCACTAGACGGTTAATATTGCATTTATTTTATAGCAGACCGTCTTGTAATATTGGAAAAACAATCGATCCGAAAACCTGTCGTAAATATATATATACCTATAATATATAGTATTTATATGCTAAAAAAAATGTTTTTGGCCCGAGTTTGAGAGACTTATTCTTATTATTTTCTTTTTAATATATTTGTATATATAATAAATACACACACGCGCATTCACCGCGCGTAATACGATGTACAATAACAAAATTTAAACAGTTGTTTTACTCGAAATTAAAAATATTATAATATATTATATCGCGTGTCCGTGATAATATCTCGACCTGTGAGATGTGCGTATTGCGGGGAAAAAAATGTAAAAAAATAAAAAATATATGATAAGAACCGGTTACCGCGCCGAAATTTTTAAATCGTATTATGATATATCATTCTTATATAATATTATTAATCGTCCCCCTTACAAATATTGTGAATAAAAGTTAAACTTTTTTATTAATTTAACTCCCCCTCCCCCTTAAAAAAAATTAAAATAAAAAACAAAAAAAATTTTTAATTAAATTATACATCTTATTTATAACATTGCATTGTTTGTAATAAACATTCCGATTTTTAAAACGTGTATATAATTATAAATATTATAATATTACGTCGAGGAAACATTTACGAAAGAAGATGAACATCGTGACGCGCGTGCGCACCATCTCTCGCTATAGTGTCTGTAAATCATACGATTATTAAAAATAATAACTTCAACGTTTTTTCGTTTAAGGGCGCGTACACTACTTGATAAATACGGATTATAATATAATTATTATAGTATCCATACAATGTCACGTGTGTACCGCAAGTTGTTACAATTTATTTTGTATAAAATAATCGTTAAATTTATTATTTTTTATAAAGCTTCCAATCCAATGTTTTTTCAGTATTAAAAATTTTTTTTTTTAAAAGTTATGAAAAATTATTTTAAATTTATACACCTAACGTCTTTTTATCGAGCAATTCTGAATGTCCTAGAGTTATAAAATGTGATATTATTATGTCAATCTATTATTATTATTATTATTAATTATTATTATTATTATTATTATAATCATCATCATATATTATTATATATAAATATATATATTATTCTTATTATATATTATTGTTATTATAAACTTAATGTAATTTTCTTCTTGAATTATGTTGTTTTCATCGTTTTATCGTCCGTGACGATATATCCTCGGTTGTTGTCCGTCTACCGAGATCTGTACGTAGTACGTACTATTATATATATAGGTACACATCTTCCAGTAATAATAATATTATATAATTATTATAATTGATACCCCTTCCCTTTTTCTTTTGTTATATAATTACCAGATTGGCGTTTAGAGTGAAACCACAAAAATACGCACTGTTTGTAAAAAAAAAAAAAAAAATGTTTATATAAAAATAATAAGGCTGAAGTCTTTTTAAGTTTTTCTCTTTTACGATATTATGTGTTAATGAAACATTTAAAAGTATATATGATATTAATGATATTTTACGTATATATTCAAAATATTGTTACGAAAAAGAAAACCATTAGCGTTTAATCATTTTTAAATAAAAGAATATTTTAATTATTATTAGATAGTCTTTGTTTAGTGTACTATGTAATAATGTTTTAAACAAAAAAAAATATAAACCATTTTATTTGTGTAATAATTATTTTTTGTCGATTCATTGGATTTTTTACATTTACATATTAATTATATTATTGCATAGGTGTGCGGTGTATACGTTCTGTTTCCAAATAATAATCATTATTGCAGATTTCATCGTGCGCAACCGTGATTTACGTTTTGGGCCTCTAATTTTCGAGTAAAAACTTATAAAGGTGTAATAGCGTATTGCGCGCAATTTTATAGAAGAACACGACAGAGATGCGACGTTTTTCGTTCGGCAGTTTATCGAGAGTTCAAAACGTATTCCAGGTATTCGATGAAAAACATATTATATGGGTGGAAAATCGTTAAATTCTCCGCTGAAATTGTTCGGGCAAGTATAATAAGTGTGAAGTGGAGAGGGAGCGTATAATATTATACATGTTATATTATAACCATATTAATGTGTATCATCTGTGGAGTGTAGATAAACCCACGCGTGAAAATTCTCAATTCCGAATATAATATACGGTGTGCATTGGGCAATAAAATGTCTGCTAAATAACTGCATATCCGGTTATGGTTGAAGACTGATTCGAACATTTTTCCACCAATTTCCCCAGCACGCCCACCTTTTTTTTTTAACGTTTATGAGGAAAGTCGGTAATTCGCACCTGCAGTATACATACTAAGGAAATACAGCTGTTCAAAGCGTATTCGGTCGGTGACGAATTTATATGATATGGGCGGAAAATCATTAAATCCTCCGCTGAAATTAATCGGCAAAGTACTATCTGTAAACAACAGGTGATGTGAAGTGGAGAGGTAGCGTACACTATTATTTATATTATATTATCGTCAATGGAGACATTGAGTGTGGTGAATACCCACGCATGAAAATTCCGAATATACGATATGTATATAGGCGGAGGGAATTTAGTGGCTTACTTTTCTATAATTAAGTAAGTAAACCTTACAAATTCGTGTTATTTCAACACGTTTATAAATATTTCATTCTCTGTAAAAACATTTATTTTTTGTTGAGTGGGTGCTGCGTGTTAGTGTTTACCAAATTATCGAGCAGCAGTAAGAATATGTAGATGGGTAAATAAAAATTTAATTTTCCTCGTATAAAACTTGATATCATTGAAAAATGAATAAACAACAACTTCCAACCCACTGCGATGATTGTGATTGATTGAAATGTTGAGAGGCCCAATCGCGTGTCTTGATGAGCTGATCGTGTCAAAACAAATTAGATACGTTCTAAAAAAGTTATAGTTATAATGTTGACTCTTATATTTGTACAGCTATAAAATATTGCTATATTATTATTATTGTCCCGAAAATCCGATAAATATTACGATTGCTTTTACTGCAGTGAATGCATTTATTTTCCATGTTCGTTTTTGGGTTTTTTTTTTAAATATAGTTTTTATATGACTTGAAGTATTGACGAGTTATGCAAGTAAATAACAAAACATTTTTTACAAAATATAAATAATGTGTAATAAAAATGAAAAAAAGATGTTTTGGTACCAAATTGAAGCTTAGGTAAATAAAATGTTATAAAATATCTTATTATAATAATTCCAAAAATATAATATATTATAATCATATGGTCATCTAAGTCAAATATAAAATACGCCAAGTCGCTAAGTGAAAAGTGTAAACTAAAATAATGTTTTACCGAAATGTTTTTGTTCAATTCAGTATATAATTCGTCTATTGCACAAAATTATATGTACGAACTACGAGTGTACCTTAGGGCATAGACTTTAGACACAGACTACCCATGGCGTTACAGTAACAAATTTGTTTTTTCGTGTTTTTCAGTATGGTAACGTATCTAAAACCATGCAGGATCGTGAATAAAAAAATTAATTTTGCGGAATCGTGCACCATGTATGTATAAAACGGTAATTAAAATATACACGATTCCGCAATTTTGCGAAGTGTTGCAGCTAGCCAGTTTAATATTAGAATGAATTATCCTATCATCAAATTTAAAGGCGAGAATATAATATTATATAAATTATATTGTAACATCCGTATGCTTTTAATGATATTTAAATTTTAGAGCGAATATTATGAAAATTATGAGCATTATAAAATAGTTATAGGTATTATGCATAGTTATATAACTATAGGACTCTGATAGTTATTGAAGTTATAAGACCGGTAAAATATGAGGATAAAAAAATCTTAAAACATGCAAACAATGTATTAAATATGCAAAATAAAAATGCATAACCAATTCATCATTGGTTACATAGCGGTATAAATGTGTTATATCAGAAATATAGAAAATATTAAATAAACCCATAAACTAAGATGCACTTTTTCCCTATATTATATAGGTACAGTTTAAGAAATATGCGTAAGTATGCTGAAATATGCAATTTTAATTTTAGTTTTTAATCTTGTCGTTGTATATAATGGGTTTCTAGTTAGATCTGATATACATAAATTAAAATCATGTAGAAACCATTAATCTAACCTACAATTTCCTAGCTGTAGTTATAAGTTATAATAACACGAACCCGTGCTTCCTTCCTACTTTGGAGAGCTGCTGCATATGGATGCGCTATCACTCATCACGATTACGTCCGCTAACATTATATTTTTCGCTAAGTTCTTGTACATGAAAAATAAAATACACCCCATCATAATATGTTTTAAGTGAGTATCTCTTATGAGGAGATTAAAAAGAAAACATTTTGAAGTATTTAGGCTTTCGCAGTAAGATTTATACTACATTATATACAGTATGTTTAATTTAAGATTCCGAGTTGAGCTATGAATGTATTGGTTGTGTAAGACTTACGATGATATGACATATTTTTTTCTTTTTTTTATGTCCGTCAACCCCTATTTTGGAGCAGTAATACCGTTTCAATTTTCATCTTTGAGGGTAGAGTTTCCGGCAGCCAACTGTTAAATTTTGAGGTTCAAAACTTAAAAGTAAAACATTCCCAGTACTTTTAAAAAACCGGGAAAATAATAAAAAAAATTAAGGAATATGTAATGGGAATTTATACGCTAAACTTGTTTAAACTGGTTTTGTGATTTGGTATTGAAAAAATTAGTTCTACCTACCTTGTTATTACAAATGGAAAAATGAATTACCGATAGGAATGTAAATTATGATAAAATATAGGAAATATAGGCCTCCGCTTAGAATGGTATTTTATCGCAAATATGAATATATTATGTGGTTAATTAATTGAAATTGAACACATCCATTACAGTGACCTTCACAATGACTAGTTACTCTGGACACTTACCTCTGGTTTTTAATAATATATAAATACATTTTTACTTACAATACCCGGACTGGATTCAGTCCTAAATCGGAATAAAGTGCAAGGAAATTTGTCACGTTTTCGCGATTTTGTAATTTTCACGTAGGAGCATATTTTTTAATAATTTAGAAACTTACGTATTTTAAATTTTTATCGTTCGCGTACATGAATTTACATAATATGATTCATATGTATAACACGAGTGTATTTTTGTTGTGAAGGAACTTATATGTATTCGCACACTACTGTAATAATATTATGTCCTGTGTAACCACCGATACAACCACTCTTACCGCCTATGGCGTATCGAAACAACAATAATTATTCAATTTTGTATTTTAAGATGTGCATTTTTGTTGAAAAAATGAGTTATAATAAAACCTATATTTTACTACATACATCATTATAACGTTCCGAAGACGACCCGTCGCTGCCGTCGAAGTTTCCAAGGTCGAAAACGTTATTCTATAATGCCAAAATACAGTCGTCTCTGTCACCGATCGCCGCGATCGTTCGTATTAATATGACCGTGCGCGCGATGATGTTTACCGTCGTTTTTTTTTAGAGAAAAAGTGTTTTTCTCGTTCGAGGTAATCGTGTTTTTTTATACGTTGTCCGTGTTACTTATAGGTATGTTTACACGCGTACATATTATATAATTGGTAACAATCCGAGATGGCTGCAGCATTCTTGTTAAAAATACTTAATACGTAGGTATATTGTATATTTTTAAAATAGGTATATATACACTTATTTTCCGACAAGTATTTAAATAGATCTATAAATTAATACATTAGAGGGGGCGGACTTTGGCGTCGGTTGCGACTCGCACTGACGCCGGTTCAAAACCTCGGTTGCGGGCGGCATTTTTCTTCGGGCAAGTCACGGTGTCCGGAGAGAAGTGCCGCCATCCCCCACCCGGGCATGGCAGATATCTACGGGTGCCCGCTAAAAAATCTGTCAAACTAACAAACACACGTGTTTAACCCTACAGTACCTCCCCCGCGTTAAAAACCACCCAATGGCCTAAGTTGCCGCGGTTAATTAATAAAGAAAAAAATATATATATTGAATATAATGTAAAAAAAAAAAAAAAAAAACAGTTCAAATAGATTTCATTAGGTACTAATTTACTATTGTAGACTCTATAGTGTAGACTTTAGAGTCTATAAAATCCGGAGAACCGGAATGAACTGTATAGGTAGGTGTCTTTAATATAGGCGCCATAGGTACTCACATAAATAGTTTAAATTATGATTATAAGATATAATATTTTTGATAGACCTATACGACAATATCAAAAATGTACAGTCAAATATAATTCAAAAATCCTATAGAATTTAGCATTTAAATATATCAAATACCTGCCTACTTTTTAAGAATCAAAATTAATGTATTTAAGTCAGAACTCAAAAGTTATATTAATAGTAAGAAATATGTTAATATTATATGTACTATTATTGTACCTCCTATCTTGCGCGTAGACTGATCATGGACTATTATTGTATAGACGTGACGTGCCGTGGCTAAATATAATTGTATGAATTAGTTTGCGTGTATATTTTACAGCAGTCGTGATGATAAAAATATGAACGAGTGTGTCTATAACCGAACGGCACGAACGAGGTAAATGACCAAATACCGGACATGTAATGTGATTCATAATATCTAGATCGCGTAAAGATTCGTTTCCCGGTATACGTGGTTATACCCTTTATATAAATCTGTATATGGTATTAAAATTTAATAGCCACTATATATATATTGGGCTCATCCCCTTGACGTGTGCAGCATCATTATTTCAATCAAAATGAAAAAAGAGGTTAATAGATTTTCGTTTCCGCAAAATTGTTTTTCTTCAGAAATTATTATCGTTTTGATTTGATGACGACCACTAGTCGTAGTTTTGCTTTTATGTACTTGTGTCTTGTTGTTTAATGGTACTCTTAAAATTATATTCCCGAAAACAGGACGTTTCCGTCCACATTGTGGTCCAATTTCAGTTTATGCAAAACAACAAATAATTCCATGCACATTTCAACTAAAAATTCTACAAATCGACAATCGTATTCTTATATTCTAGTATATATATTTTAAGCATTCAAATTGTAATGTTCATACTAATGTATAATGGTTTATGTATATAATATGTATTAAATATACAAACAAACGGTTATAAATTAAACATCCAGAAAACCAAATGGATAAAATATTCAAAATAGATTAATTAACATGCAAAACTGTATTAAAAAAATATAAAACTAAAAATATTACCATAATGGAATTTTTGAAAACAGTACCAAAATGACATATTATTATGTTCTATGTACACATTTGGAGGAAACTAAAATCAAACCTTTTCGCTTTGACGGAAACGAACATTTTTTGTTTTGGCGGAAACGATAACTTCGTTCGTCAATCCCGTTGTGGGATTTGCTCCACACAATCTAAGATTCGCCGCCTTAACATCCTGAATCTAATATCAGCTGTAGTTTAAAATATTTAAGTATACCTACAAAACTTTTTTAAATATTAAGAGTTTCGAGTAATTATTTAGTTATTATTTCATTAATAATAACAATAATAATAATTATTATTTATTTTTTGGTTGCCATGTCAATTTATTATTGTGCGCAACGTGTACAAAATATAATATTATACAAAACTTTTTATATATAATAGAGAGATGTTGTTATAAATTATAATACTATGAATTTTGTCGTCACTGTTGTTCAAATTTAAAACCGGAAATTATGCCGGTGGTTGTCAGTAGTCACGTCCGTCCCGGTCCAGCTTTAATATTGCGGGGATCCAAAGTTAAAATTATTTCGATTGGGTAGGTACGGAGAAAGTACCTAACTTAATGACGTGATTATTATGATCGATATTGCTCGTGAATAAGGCGAACCATGTTCCATAACCCACTTAGCCACAGCCACCCTTAATTAGTATTACCACATATACTTACACAATATATGATAATTGAATAATGATTATGTACATGTGGTACTTTTCAAAATGCTTACTCTGTAGTATCTTATACGAGTGTCAACATAATATAATTAGGTACACTGTGAATTGTGATTAAAAACAGTGGGTCAATATCATTATTCATTAGCTCAATACGCTTACAATCAGAGTTAAGAGGACGCTACACCCGCATGTCTTGTCTCCAAATTGTCTTACAAATTTACAACACAGTAAAAACTGTTATGCGCGCGGGATAGAACCACTCAAACTGTAGTTAAAACTCCAAAGTCCATATTGATATAAAATAATAAAATATAGTTCAGAACATAATCTGTGAAATGTCGGATTAATTTTTTGATATCGCTTGTACGAAAAAAGCTCTTTTTGTTTCAAAATCCATTATTTTTTGTGTTTTTCAGATTTCAATAACTTTTTTTGTAGTTCCGATATCGAAAAAATGAAAACGAAATTTCACAGCTATTATATAGTTCTTCATTTTATGTGGTGAAAATTTCGTTTCTTAGTTATCACTGTATCTTCTCGGTTCTTTTCCGCGAAAAACTGCATTTATTACTACATGTTTTACATTTGTTAGACGGAGACAACACAATATGCGGGGTACCGTCCACTTAACATGGGCGTCTTTTGCTGGACGTAAGTGTGTACAATTATACACTAAACATATTAAAAATACTAGTTAGGTACCTATAATTCTGCCGACCGTCGGCTGATAGCCGTTAGTAAATACCTGACATAGATGGGTTTTATGTATAATGATCGGAACGAGTGTAATTCCAACATTACCTTTTTTAAACTGAGTGCAATTCGACATAAATGAACGCTATTTGACCTTAACCATTTCAATTCTCCCATGGTGTCCGCCATAGCCTATTGAAAGGTTTCGCCGTATAAACGTGTACATTAAATCCACAATTTACACTACATTAACGGATATCACCAACAATGTAGATGAAAATACACTTTTCGGTCAAATTAAGTTGGTTCCGACAATGCACTGTAATTGGTACGTTTCAAATTCTTATGCCTCCCGCGATGGTGCACGTGCAGTAGGTATACAACATATTAATATTATATTATTATTTAACACTTTCAACGCCGGGTGACGCTTAAACGCGTCAAAAACGTATACGTTTAATAATTAAAAATAAACGTCGTTTATATACGCTATAATTAAATCGGATTTTTTTTTAATAAACTCTGAAACTAGGCCATTGACAATGAACTCTAAATTTAAAGGTATGGATGGTTTTAGTTTTGGTTTTTTTGGTGGTTTCTGAAATCACAAGCGACATTGAACGTGTATTAAACAACTATTTTTGATACCATATTTGGGTGGGCCTATTTTTGCAACTCATTTTCAAGTACCTATTTTTAATATGAGGAGTGTTCCACCCCAGTGGCTGTATATAATATGCAAAAGTTTTTGGAGTCCTAACTTAAGGCCTCTAACTTTAAAGTCAGGGCTACTGGATAAAATCATACCCCCCCCCCCAGACAAATACTTAAATACGCCACTGTGAGAGTCATTTAGAATTTAGTAATTTATTAAAATGTTGAAAACCTATAACAGTTTGTAACATCTCTAGTTTTTTTTTATTATTATATACTAATTTGGTTATAATTGTATTATTATAAATAGTTAATGTCTATTGTTTAAGTATTATTTAATATTCAGTAAACATTGTAAACTTAGATACATTTTACGTTTTTAAAAAAGACCTAAAAACTTTAATATTTGATGATTACATTTTCAATCGCTTTTATTCAGTTAATTCGATCGTAGAGCCATATACAGTTGTAACGTCAAAACTCAAAATGATTTGAAAAAAATAAATCTGCCGATTTATGGTAGGTATTAAAAACATGTGTTGATATTTTTTTTAAAGCATTTCCGTGTATAGCTAAACCGGATATTTTTGTTTTGTTTTTGGTTCAATTTTTTTACCACATAGGATTGCTAAACTTCAATTATTGTTTTCAAAATGATTTTACTGGAAAAAAATAGGTAGGTATATTACTCGAAGCTATCGTACAACAATTCTGTATTTTGTGTGTATATACTGCAGGACGTATAATAATATGATTTATTACACCATTATGAGGGTAAGTTAAGTACCTAAATTAACTAAAATAATAAAAATATTATGTACCCAAAGCCATAATTATTTAAATATTTTAATTGCTTTGATTTGAAGTTAAAAGAATTTTATTTTTGTCTTATACTCTATGCCCTTCATACCCAAATGAATCAACTTGTTTGTTACCTACTTGTTATTTACTTCATACAATGTACAATTATTACATTTTATGGGTACCTATATAGTTTGTTTTTGTATTTTTAAAATGTAGATTATATTCGAGCGGTTGGTTGAAAACATTCCTCGGACGTCGAAAACAAGTTTTAATGAGTATTCATTTTAAATACGGTTAAAAATCTTTTTCGAAAAAGACTGACCAGAATGCTGTTTTAATTGTAAGATGTTTGTTGCCTATATATTATTCTGTACAGGGTCACCATTCACTATGGATGATCACCCCCGTTTTTTCCTTTAAAAATTTATTTCTACAAGTTCTGGTTTAAGAATTTTTAAATATATTTAAATATCATATTTTCAACCATATGTTTACTTCGCTGTTTATATCAAATGTGAACCCTCATTTTACGGTAAATAATTTAGTGGATTATTTTTTAGAAAATGTAGATGTACCTCGTTCATAATTTGAACGAGTAGTTTCCAGTTATTAAAATGTTTATACTTATAAGGTTAATAATATAGTCTTAAAAAATGGTTTTAAAAATATAAAATAGATGAAATGTTGGATCTTTATTTATTATACTTGGACCATTTTTATAAATAATACATAATATTGAACTTTGATGGATATTAATGACTAAAATGTTCAAATCACTATAGACCCCATAAGGCCATATTTTCCAAACCCATTAGCATGGAACTATTTTCCTTTGGTAGTTATTTTATTTTGATACTTCATAATTTTCAGCAAAATTATTTGCTAACTAATATACTGTACAAAAAAAGGTTCTAATATAAAAAAAAGAAGTTTTTATCTCTACAGGGCACTCCTTAAGTAGTTCAAAAAATCTCAAGAATAAGAAAATACGGTCTTTATAAGTACTTAATATACTTAAAAATTTCAAGAATCGGATATTGAATAACTGCGAAGAAAAAAGTGCATACTTGGTGAATCACCCTGTATATTTGAATAGGTATCTACTACTAGAATTTCCGTGACCATCCGTCGTAAATTCCCCACATACATAAAGGTATTTAAGAATTTAAGAAATAACACTATTGTCAATCATAAAGGCATGTAGAGTATGGACACACCTAATAATAACGTATTAGTATAAAACGTCTACCGTGTGTTATACATATACTGCAGAGTCGCAGACTAATGGCTATATAATATTAAAATTTAATGTCGCAAACGGAGGAAAAAGAAAACAAAAGTAATTTAAACCGACGGTGGTTGTTTAATGTTTTCTCATCGCAGTGGGTGAGACTGTCGAGGACACTATTTGAAAACAAAAACACCACTTTTCGATCGTTTTATCGGTCGTTATATTACAATACCCAATGGGTACGTAAAACGTAAAAATATATTATTGTTCACGGTACAAGGGCGAGAGGCACGAGGCTGGATTTTATAAAAACCAGACAGCCCGCAACAATATTTTCATCAGATACGCGTTGCTACTTAGCGGCCAAACAAGAAATGAACCACTGCACTCACTGCTACAGAGTATCCTTGGGGCGTTGATATTTTTTCTTACAAATTATAATATCGAATCGTATATCAGCTGTGTAATGAGGTCCCACAACAATAGCAGTAATAACAAAAACAATAACAACATTTAGCTCAGCAAAGCAGTTATAACTTATAATAGTAAACAAATTATTTATGCCGCGATAACACATAGGCAAAACTGAGATGGAAAACAATAAATAATGCGTAGCTGCGTATAGGTTACACACACGCTGAGCAAATAGCTATATAGCAATATTAGTCATATGTATAAATTATCATATGAAGGTGCCAAATCATACTTTTCTGGGGACGTTTTCAGGTAGGATCAACATTTAACAAATTAAAATTATTTTACGTCAATTTTCAGATAGAAAATTGATTTTCGATAGTGGTTGGAATTTTAAAGACGATTCTTTTAATTTTCTCAGTCGCGAGTCAATTATTTCCTCCGAATAGTGCGACGAGAGCTGCAGATATGTAGGTACGACCGTCAAAAATTGACGGAGAAATCGTTTCGGCTAACGAGGTTGTTATGGTAACGCATAGTTATGTTATTCGTTAGTTGCTATATAGTGGCAACCTAGGTACTATAGCAATATATTTGATTGGTAAACTGTAACGGCACAAAATCGGGCAGAAATATAAAAGTTGTATCCAGCCCAAAATAATATTTATGTTAAAAGAAACACTCAGTCTCTAATTCAAATTATTAATGAAAATGAAATTTAAAATCACACTGAGAAATAATGGTAGCCATATGATCTTAGTTTATTATATCAAAACCTAAGGGAATTTCACCCAAATTCATTTACATAACAGTTCAGCATTTCAACGCAGTGGCATAATTTGGAGTATTTGTATTTTTTTGGTGGGGGGTCAAATTATATTCAATAATTTTACCGATTATGTCTAAAAATAAAATGAGGGAGGAGGTGACACCCCTCTAGTAATAATTTACCAATAATTGTAGATCTATACTTGTAAACATTATAAACAGTAATTTTGTAGAAGTGTAAAATTAGTCAAGTTAGTATACCTATTTACTTGTCCATATTAAAACGAGCGAAACTTTAAGTGTATCGATTACGATATAAATAATTTAATAAAAAATTATCAATTACGTTGAACGTACGTAGAAAAATAATACTCAAGCTAAAGCAATATTATTAAAAACAAATAATGTGTCAATAATCCATGTATAATAATTAGAGGTTGAAACATGGAGGATAACGATATCTTTGCGGGAGGAGGCAAACCACACCAAAGATTACGCTTATGGTTCAACCACTGTTATCTGCTAGTGCTATTATAGATAACCACGCGGGTCAACGTATGCTCATAGTGTGTATTATAGTATATAATAGAGACAGTATATTATTACAGTGGTACGTAGAGTAGTAAATGTAAATTAGTATGTAAACATAGAATAATCTCTGCAGCGGTACTTACTGAATATATTCTCACCAATCAATATTCTCTTCCGGAAATTGTACTTAAAAAGCAATAAAATGTTATAACATAGGTACCTAACACATTGTATAAGCTATTCGCTTGTAATCTGTACACCGGCGTAGTCTTGTATGTTATTATACTGCGGTGTTTTAATTATAGATTTTAAACCAGGATGAAATATAATACATGCTGGTAATCGGTAAATCAGTAAATGACCATATATTATTTATTCTTTTGGAGATATTTTCCTGAAATAATATTACCCAGTGGAGTCGGTCCTGCCCACAGGGCTTATACCCGACGGGTGAAGATTGACGTGAACCCCGGGATGTTTTTCAATATTAGGGGCCAATACAACGAAATGGGAAAATGTATATATATTCAAATCACTTATACGAGTCGTGAGTGGAGCGTTTCAAATTCTTTTTGAATTAACGACTACACCATCTGGTTTATTCAACACGTCATTGTGTATTCAAATACGTTCTTATTCTTCATTTCTTCCGTGTACTTGTGCACACAAGTTGAGTATAAACGCATTATTTTCAAAACTTAAATTAGATCTTCCACAATCTAACAATTTCCGCACCATTTTACTCGTTTGTCTGTTGAAGAAGGTATCATCAAATTTATAAACAAATGTTAAGTTATAAATATGTTAGGATCTTCCAGCAGAAAATTAAAAAAAACAGTCATCAAAATCTGACAATTCTACGAGGCCCGACAGTTTCTTTTTTAATATCGTCTATTACCCAAAACCTGAGGTTACCGAGGGAGGTGGAGGCGGTGGCCTCGGAACTGACTACCGGTGGCGGCCCTGCCAGTGTAAATGACTTGGACGTTGACGTGGTAGGTTGGTGACAATGCATGTTCGGTAAGATTTGGGTCGAAACGGTTTTCTTCTGTTACCGTCACAGCGGCCCCCACGCCTGAGTTCATTCTCGTCAACAACAGTGTCCGAAACGTATGGTCCATTCCAATTATTTGTGAAGAATTGTTTTTTAATTTTTTGTCACTTCCTCACACGTGCACACATCATTGGTAAGGATTGAGATCCGAGTTTTCAATAAGCCAAGCTTGCAGCTATTGGGTTTTTCCAAGGGTTTTTCGGTGTTTCCTAAACGAACGTTAATGAAAAAATAATTTTAACACATTATAAGTGAATATAGGTCTATGTATTATAATATTACTTTCTGTGGAAGTCATCTGATTTCTTAACACGTTGACACTTTCGATCAACGTGGTCAAATAAGTTCTAACGCCTGTCATGCCTAATTTTAAACTCTCAATCGTTAACTCCTGCTTATTAACTGTATGTTGTATAGTCTGGATAGCGTCTATGTTGTCTTTCTGTGCTAAACAATTTAGCTTACATTCTTCAAAATGATGCTGAAAATTAAATCAAAACCATTAATTACTACCGATATTATGATTACTGTCCATTCGATCAGGGGCGGATCCAGAGTTAGGAAATTGTGGGTCAGGACATTTCAAGGGGCCACTTATTAAAACCAGATTAGAAATCTATACTTGTGTACTAGGTATATAAAACAAAAAAATGCATTTATACCATATAAACACATGTGTTTATTTGAGGGTCTAAGAGTCCAACTAACTATCCAAGATCTGAAAAGAGACCAATTTGATCAGCAAATATTAACTGTGGTTCAGCTGATCTCCTGTAAAGTTATAAAATACGGAAAGTACTCTTTCAAAAAAAAATATTTTATATTTTATATTTATTTTTTTATTTAAATACTGAATCATATTATAATACAGATTTAATCAACCTCATATTCTTTCTACCCGTTTCCCATCTCAAACCTGGGCTACGCTAAGTATTGATAAAATACGCCAAACAATTGTATTTTTTTTTTTCAATGATCCTTAAGCCGAGATCTTAACCTCATCTATCATCTATGGTCATTAGCTGTTTGTAGAGTTTGGAACGGTGAGTTTTTACACGTGAGAGTTTGTGTTTGGCAGAATTTTTAAGTGGGCACCCGTAGGTATATGCCATGCTCGGGTTGAGGATGGCGGCCTTTCTCTCCGGACACCGTGACTGCCCGAAGAAAAATGCCACCCGTAGCCGGGATCGAACCGGCGTCGGTGTGCATCGCAACCGACGTCTTAGTCCACTCGGCCTCTCCGACCCGGTCACACAGATACCTACGGGTGCCCACTAAAAAAATTCTGCCAAAACAAACACACATGTATTAAAAACCTACAGTATCCTCCCCCACAGTTCCACAAACTAATAACCTCAACCTCATTGAAGCCTCAACCAAAAAAAAAAACAATATATATATAACAGACAACTATCGTTTAATTTATAAAGTTTTAGTTATTTTATGGAACTGCATGCACAAAATATTGTTATGGAATTCTGAATATTATGTAAAAAATGATAATGAAGATAAAATATTATAGCATATTATTAATAAATAAGAAGTAATAATAAAAAAAGGTTTATACTGTTTATAGTAAAGTCATTCAATTTCCATAATATTTTTTTTAGGATTTAGGGGGATAAAATCAAAATTGTGAGATAGTCAATCTCAAATAGACATGGCGACAAATTCAAATCTGTTTTTATAATTCTTATCGCTTCACTAGATCAATCGGTACATTGGAATGAAAACACGTCTAAATGTCTATGCACCACGTGTGTTGACCGCTTACAATGTATTAAAGTAATAATTAATAATACTCTGGCAGCTTCATTAGCTGAAACCAAAAATGAATAAGAAATAACGAAAATGTTGCACATTCAATAATATTGTTCGTGGGTAACTAATAAGACGTATAATAACTACAATATACAAAGTACATATATTTAGTCCCCGCCCGACTAGGATATGCCACGCGGGCCACGTCGAATGTCGTCGGTACTAGCAATAACGAATTTCTACGAATAAATTTAGATATTTTTATCATCAATATTCGTACTGCGGCACATCAATAGTAATAAACGATAATTAATGTTATTTGAGATAACTAAAAACGTAGCCTGTTTAATATGTAATTAATTAGGTACAAACTACAGAATCGAAATAAAATTGTATTAT
Organism: Sitobion miscanthi; assembly: GCA_008086715.1. Taxonomy (NCBI): domain Eukaryota; kingdom Metazoa; phylum Arthropoda; class Insecta; order Hemiptera; family Aphididae; genus Sitobion; species Sitobion miscanthi. The sequence continues at coordinate 89,229,394 of CM017797.1, read as the reverse complement.
TAAAATGTCATTAAAAAAAAAATTTAGATTTCAATGATATGTAAAATTGGGTAACACACTAACGCCGTGTAAATCCTGAGCCTGATAAGTATTATTATCAGATTAACCATTAACACACAAGTCAGTACTTACTCCACACATGCACACAGACACAGTTATAAAACTAATCTGTAGTTGATTTTACGGTTTACTAAATCTGTCAAACTAAATTGTAAATTGTGTGCTTTTGAGTGTTAAAATAACAACAGTGTCTGCGAAGAATGAAATAAATGTGGTTTAATACAAGACGTTAAATACTGCATCAATAAATAAAGGAATTATATTAATTCCGAATAGATGCGTTGAACAGTTGAATAACTGAATATTGTAAATATTTTACATTATCAATATAAGTCAATAGTTAAAATGACATCACTAGGTATATTGTTGAATTAAATATTTTATGTTTAACATTATTATTTATTTCTATACGTAAAAATACATATGTATAAAATATGGTAGTTTGATAACCTGCAAATATGTGAAATGATTTAATGTTACATTACCTACCTTATATGTGTTTGTTCTTAAACAAAAAAACTTCTAGATTAGTAAATCTGTAAATAATACACACATTTAAACTATTTCAGAAATCATGTTATTAGTAAATTGATTTACTAGAAGTTTTTTTAGATAAAATTATTGCGAACGATACCACAAGGGTTGTATTACTTGCATAACCAATCGTTACCAATAACGTCGTCTCTACATGTGTTGTCACCGCCTTGCTAGGTAACGCATTGCATAATAGTATAATACATACTAAATGTACGTTCAGCAGTTCCAATTTTGTGTGGTTAGCAGTGAATTAGAGTAAATTTACATATTATCAACATTAGAGGCGATAACAGTATCTGTGTTATTCGTTTTTTACGATATCAAAATTTTTAAGTGATTATCATATATGAATTTGTAAAATATTAACAATTAAAAATGATCAACTTCACTTGAAAATTAAAACATTGTAAACAATTAACGAAAGAATACGGATAATGTTCTTAAATTTATGTTTGATAATAGTTTGCCACCTTAATTATAATACTTTTCCACTAATTTACTGCCCAATATATATTTAGGGGGCAGGGGACGGGTGGTTGGTACGTATCTGAAAGAAGAAAACTTCCTATAATCCGCATTGAACTTCGATTTTTCGTTTTATTTCAAAAAAAGGTAAATTATAAATATAATTTGTAAAAAAAAGCTCAAAATTGTGATAATTATGAAGACACATTATGAAGTTTGAGATTAAAATATTGAAAAACTGAATTCAATGCGGCCTGTAGAATATTAGTTATTACTTATTACCCACTATTAGTAAAATTATCAGATTTGGTTGATTTTACAGATCAGTATATCATTATTCCCGTAGAGCGTATTTTTGTGACAGAATTACATTGGGGCCACCAAGTTTCTCGCTACACCACTGAAAAGGTCAATTCATTCTAATATTTAAGGTAAGAACACAACATTATTGGAAATGCTGAACGTACATTTTCTAAGTCCTCTTAATTATAAATACAAAATTATAAACAACGAAATATTGATCTATGGTTTAGGGGGCCCCTAGAAATTGTCCTAGAATGGGACCTGATTATTGTTACTATATATAAAATACTGTTTATTTTGGAACTTATTTTATACTTCACGTAACCGTCGACGTCATCCGGTTTACGAGGTAATAGCATAATAGCAATAATAATAATAATAATAATAATAGCAATGGCGTTAATATTGCAGTGCACACACACACACGATTATAAAATTTTAAATGCGACCGAAAGTCGACACCGCCGCCGATCACATCCGGCAATTAAATACGCAATACGCGACGGACGACTATTATATTATTATTATTATTATTTATTATTATTACTATTATTACTATTATAATGTGTAACGCGGAGGCAACAGCAACGGCCGTTACGACCATTTGGGCCGGCGGGCACGCGGACGACAGACCTCTAGAAGGACGGCTACGGCGTCGGCGGCGTCGACCTTGTCCGGGCGATTTACCTCGGCGAAAATAAGAGAGAGAAAAATAAAATATAAAAATAAAATGAAAACCGCCAGTGATTTTTATAATAATTATTACACGCGACCTTGACATTTCATAACGTCGAAATTATACGCGAACACACCGCACACAAACACGCTAAAGCGCGAGCGTATACCTATTGGCTATATGTATTTAACACGCGTATTATTAATAATAATAATAATAATAATAATAATAATGTATAGTGTTGCGGTATCGTGTGAAAATATAATTGAACGATTTATAGAAGATTTAAATGGAAAACAAAAAATATATTATATCCGCTTGCGCCTATAGGACTGCAGTGCGCTTGGAAATATATTTTGATTTTTTAGTAGACGTTTATTATCGCCTGACTTGGCCCGGGTTAAAATTAATAATTATTCTATCTTTCTATTGATTTTTGTTTTGCTTCGGTTGAGAAATATTATGTAATAAATATAATCGTCTGGTTTTTGCACGGACCACTTCAATTCAATTGCAATGGTTAATTTAATGATTTTCGATTTCTTAATATTGGACGTCATATTTGTGATGTAAACACAAACTACTGGAGACAGATCCAACTAATACCGATGTAAATCCAATATCGTTACGAATGGTTTTCGTCCTTATGTGTTAACGTCAAAAATGTGTCCAGGATTAAGAAAGAAATCCTAAAAGTAATCATTGTAATAATCGTGTTCATATAACTATATATAAAGTATTTGATCTTAAGATCTGTTTTTTTTTAAATATATGCCATATTTCTATTAATTATAAATTTAATCTGTAACCAATGGCGGCAACCATTATCATCTAAATTTTAAATAAACGAAAAAATATTCAATTTTTGTGAGCCAAAACTAAATTAATGTGTGATAAACCATATTATATAGCAACCTATAGGGGTTAAAAAGTAAGATTTAAACCATAGGCGCAATTAGCGTTTGGGTTTTTTTGGGGGGAGGGGCTTAGCCCCTAAAGCCCCCTAGTTGTGTCTATGATTTAAACTCCTATTGAATCTCCAGGAAACGGTTGATACAACTTTTATTGAAAACTGTCCATACAGTTTAGAGGATAAAAAAACTGTCTATTGACTGTTATGACTTAGTTTTTTACATAATTAATTTAAAAATAATACTTTAAATTAAAATTTTTTTACATTAGTATGGTAAATATAGTAAATACAAATTACTAATACTACATTTTAATAGTAACAACACCATAATTTCTGGTATAGTTTCTTGATAAAATAATTCTAACGCTGATAGGCGCAAAATAATAAATTGTGTGTATTATATAATATTATATTTTTTATAACTAAGTTATGTTAGAATTTTTTTCATAGTAACTTTAAACCTAAAGAGTTAAATTTATTATTTATTAACTATACTTACTTCAAATTTAACGATCCGATGTTCATCGCACTTAACCTAACTTTAGTTAATTATTTAAATAATTTAACTTACCCAACTTTGATCATTATTATACGTTTTTACAGACACGCGTGATGTCGAACCCGACGCCAACATTTTTCTACAGTAAATTTATATCGGCCGTAGCAATTGCTTGACGCTATAGCTATTTGTCAGTACTACTGCAGATTTTTGATTTGATAAGAACATCTAATGACCTATTACTTTGTACTAGAATAATATATATTAATAATTTTAGTAATTATTGTGCTATTTACAGCGTAGTTATCGAATTATTTTATCTGCCGGTAGCGACCTTTTAAACTTGATGCATCTAGTTAAAAAATTTCCTAGGTTTTCTAGAAAAAATTGACAAGGTGCCATAATAATATTTAAAGTTGAAATTTAAGCACCACCCTAATAAGCTACTCGTCCCAAAATATTGGAATAATCGTTTCGAATGATGGTAATAACTATAGTTTTCAGCATCCGTAGCCGTAGCCGTAGCGAAATTGAGAGTTATAATATAAATATAATTTAAGAAAATACTAAATGAAAACAATTTTAGAAATACAAACCGCATATGAGTATAATATTACCTATATTTTCCATGCTTACCAGTAACTTATTATTAATTGCGATTAAAATATATTTTTCCGTGAACATACCTATACAAGGTTTTGAATATGCATATTAAATATTGTTAATTTAATAAAAATTTGAACTAATTGATTGAATTGTTTTAAAAAATAGTAACAAGTACGGACTTGTTATATTAGCCCACTTAATAATATTTAGATCACGATAAAATATTTATTTTATGTCTCATCATTTTAAGACTTACTATAAGGGTGCACTGAAAACCCTATTTTGCACTAAATACACAAAAATCAAAGTATCAAAAAAACATGTTTTGATAAAATTATGATATTGAATTATAATGTTTTACGAATAAAAATTACAACTCAGCTGATTTACCCAACGGATTTGTAAAACGATTTTGAGAAAAATTTTACAACTTTTGACTTCTTAGTTATCGATACCTATGCAGCAATTTCGCATTATAATGTATAACAAATTACGGTAATAATTTTTTATTTATCAGTTTATCATTACCTAGTTGCTGATCGTATATTCTAACTTACGTGAAATGGCGTATAATGTTAACGTATTATTATTTGTATAAATAACTATCTGTATTACGTGGCATTGCTCGGGGAGAGGGAGACAAATGAAACTAAGATCGTCAATCCACCTGAAGTGGATAATAATAGGACATTTTTTTCTCGAAATATTCTTAGTTGTTTATTGTCAAAATGTGAGTATTTTTTTAGTATTAAAACCTTGACTTTTATATAATAGGTGTTAGGTTTCCTCAATTTTATATTAATATAGAATATAAAGCTAGCTATAGGTAGCATAAATGGATAAATATAATATAACACAGACAATTACAGAGGTATGTCTAGGATAAAAATTCAGGACAGGCCCAGCTATAAGAAAAATGTGAACAATATACACATTTTTCTTAAGGGAATTTTTTATATACTTTTTAAAATGTTCAGTCAATCATATTATTAACAAACAATTAATATTTATATAATACATTTTTAATTTTTTACCGTGTAATATGGCTGTTTGGTTTGTTAATGCAAAAAATGAATGTGTAATTTCTTTTTTTAACTTAAAAATGTATATTTCGGTTGTATTATGAGGGTTCAAAATCAGGGTGGGCCCCGTGGGTCTACCTACCTGACGAGCCTCTGGACAATTATATTCAATCCTATATAATAACTATTTATTATCTGCGGTAGGTGCTAATCCTATACAAAAACAAAATAATATTCGATGTTCATGAGCCAAAACAAAATGCATGTGTGAGCCACTTTATAGCGACCTGAAGTGGTTGAACAATAATTAAGCTAAAAATCCTCCCAGCGTCTCAATAGGAATATATTGAAAATAGTCCTTTATTTTTTGAGTTTATATTGAGGACACAAACAAGCAATTGAAATTAAATTGATTCTTACATAATATTATAGAATATGAAAAATCATCTGAGAAAAAATTCTGTCTGTGCTTATCTGTAGTATACATAATATAGATACATAGAGTCCGAACGCCCCTCGATGAACCCACCCGGGTGAACAAAATTCCCACGGGTGGGGTCACTATATAATATTATATAATAAGCGTTCGTGACAAGATCGAGACTATAGTAAATAATATAATAACCCGTTTGTTCGGACAGGAGCCAAAAAAGTGTCACAACCCTTTAGTGTTCCGTCGTTATTATTATACTTACTACAGTTGCAATCATGAACGATTATAATACCAATTATATACCTGTGTGCATGCTAAATGGACGTTGTGAATTGTGATTAATCTCAATGCGATACGACGACGGTACAAATTATAGCGAATTTATATTACACGATACGTGTATTTGAAGTATTATTATTCACTGCCCGCCCTTATTTAAATACTAAACATAAAATAGAAGTTATGTTGCCGACTGCAGTACCTACCTATCCATACATTTATGTAAGTATTTATAATCTTATGTTTTTTTTCTTAAAATAACAATTTATCCATTCAATTTTATAATAATATGCGTAAAGGTGGGTACATTTTTATTATTCGTCGAAGTTTATAATATATACGTTTATACTTTATACACGAGACTGCAGCTGTGCAAGTATTATATAACATTTTTTTTATATGATTTTAATATAAAAACTAAAATAAGCAATGCTATAGATATTATATAATATTATATAATATTATTAATAATATTTTATTATTATTAAACATATGGCAATTATTTTTACTCAAACATTGTTGAAGTGTAATATATTTTACAGACATTCAGATAATTGATAATTTGATTGTATTGTTAAAAACATGTCGTTACAGTCTACATATATTTAGTGAAATGGTCACAGGGGTGGGAGTTGGTTCAAAATTTTTACTAAGCAAACAGATATTTTCAGACTAGTGAACTCTGTTCAATGTTCAATTGTTCTCCCAACAGTGGCATAAATTATCCTGTGCAAATGTAGTATGTCTTGCCCAACGAAATTTGAAATGTAGACCACCAGAAAATCGTGAAAATTTGTACAGGTTTGTCGAAGGTAAATTAGGTTAGGACGGTTAATACCTATCTATAATTTCTATTTTTAAAAGCAAATATTCATTTGGTAGATACATAATATTGCCATTTTTGTTATGATATACAAATGAGTAGTATTCGTAGGTACTTTAAGCTAAAGTACGTGAGTTTAATTCACTATGCTCACATATTATCAATTTTCTGTTCATGCAGTCTTGTGAAAAGAAGTCACTTATTGATGACATTTTCGAGGTTTCTATTATAATTTAATATTTTCCTGAAACCGTACGTTACATAATTTTCATCCGAGAATTTAATTCATGTTATACTATTTAATAACTATATAGATTGTAAAGATTTTACTGTTCAAATAATTCATACCTACTATTTTTTGCAAAAAAATTGTTGAGGGTGGAAATTAATTGTTTATTAGTCAGGGATTTACCAAGAATGTTGCATAGAATTAGTGGCTTAGAAATTAAATATTTCTCTGCACAACCAGAAATTGAGACAAATTTATGACACTATATAATCCCATTCTAGCATATTGATGTAGGTGATAAAATGTTTTGTATACTTACCTTTTGCTTCCTCACTATACTGTTGGTAGTACTAATCAACTACTTTTGTTACTATACAAAGATGTATTTTTCCTACAAAAAAATGTCAACCACCTGTTTTTGGAAATTCTTGTCCTGAAAATTATAAGTAATTCATTATAGAACATAAGTAGCTTAAACATTTTGTTAAATTTTGCCATATAGACTATCAACCAGTTTAAGGATGTTAAAAGTTTCCAACAGATAATATAATATAATATTTAGTTTGTTAATTTATTCAATATAGTTACTGTAATAAACATTATATTGAACAAATCTATAACAAAAAATAAATATTGAAGTCTAAACTTATTATATTAATTATTTAGACACTTTTTCGAAATTTGAAGATTTCATTTATTATGCAGTTCGGCAGTTCTATTACCTAATTATTATACAGGTATATCTATCATTGTTTTTCATTTCACTGTAATACAATTCATTTAACCTATAATTATAAATCTTAATGAAAAGAAAAAAACATATCAACAAAATCTACAAATATAAATGTGTTAGAAACAAACGTCTTAACAATAATTTATAATAATATTATTATGTTTATATAAAACAATAAGTTGTGAATCTTAGTTAAATTAACATCAATAAACCCGATTGCTATACCTACACCTAAACAAAAACTGTGATATTTATACACTGTACATAAGTGAGTGCAGATTTATAAAAAAGGGTACAAAAAGGGAAAGAGAATTTCTTGAATATATATATATGGGGTCATTTTTTTTTTGGGGGGGGGGAGGCATATAATCAATGGTAATTACTAAACGCTAAAAAATAACATTTGTTGTAGTATATTATTTGACACCGGTTGAGCATAATACAACGGATAAATGAAGTATAAATGAATTATCGCGGTAAGTATACCTAATAATATAATTTTATATATTTCAATATTTGTTTAAAAGTACCATTTAAAACCATACATGTTAGCAAGCTTTTCTTCAAAAATATTTAATTGTGATCACTGGCAGCTAGCGACGCCGGACGATGCTTGACCGCAGCTGCACTCATTAATGACTACTTCCAACCACCACGCCACAACGGGTCCCGAAGATTATGTTTAATTTTATTCTTTGCCGGTAAAACTGTAAAAGTGGATAATAGTTTAAGATTCAAAAGGCATATTATGTTACTGTTACCTATTGTATAATATATTTTTATTACAGTAGAATCTGTATCGAATCTGTTCGATTTATAGTTTATATTGACTATATTTTATGCACCCACGCGGTTTATTTTGTCGAGTTAGAGATACCACGTATATCAATTATTATTTAATGCATACTTGATATTTATTGTCATACATCTGTTTACCCTATTAATATAGATAAAAGAGTTTTCAATATTAAAATATTTAAATAATTCTCATTCTTGAAGAGTCTTATATTAACTATTAAGTAACTAAAAGTATAACACATTTTAAAACTTCGGGCCCATATTAAATGTATGTAATATATTATTTATTTATGTGTGATAAGTTTTACGGAGGAAGTTTACTTATAACTTATAACTTATAACTTATTAGCAATCAGAACTAATAAAAATACTTTAAGAAATGATTAAATACAAAAATGATGTTAAGATGTAAGACTATATATAAACATTATTCCTATATGGCTATATATATATATTTTGCTCTTTTTACTTTTATTCGTCATCATTGAGTACTGAATAGGTATATAATAAGTTGCTACTATTGATGTGTTAAATTTAAATTCAATCATTCTACAAGTACGAAAAACGATTTTAAGTAAAGGAGGTAGGTAGATCAGCATCTATTTCTAAGAATATTTGTGTTAGATATTATTATTTTAAATAGTACATTAGTGCCTAATTTCTTAATTCGATAAATTGAACTAATTTTTGCCAAAAACATCGCATATATGATTTAACTTATAACATAACACCCAACAGTCGTAATGTATAGAATGGTATTATAGGTTTGAGGTATCAATAGCAGAAAATGTGTATAAATATTTTGGAGATTGCATTGTGTAAAGAAAATTGTAATAAACACAATATTCTGAAAAGTTACAAGTTTCAATTATAACGAAATAACTAAAATCGTTGGAGAATAAATCGTTATTTTTCGTTTAATTATCTAATTTGATCATGAAATTTAAACTTCAAACGCTTTATCCAAAAAAAGAATTTGACTGTTTATGTATATTATTGATATTTTTTAACTGCTATGAGAACAGTTGATGGGGAACCTCACATTAGAGATGAATATTTTTGTCTCCCCCGACCCCCCCCCCCCCCAAAAAAAAAAAACAGAAGTTCATCCACGTTAAAATTAAAAATGTCTAAAGAATTTAAGAATTTCTTAAGTCAGTATGCATAAACACTGTATCTTATATGTGACACATAAATTGATTATGCATAAGGTCTTAGATTAAAAACAGCCAAATTATATTATGTCTAGAAAAATCGTTGTTAACACGATTTTAACCTTCTGGATTTCAAAAACCTGATTAGGTACAGCAACACAATTTTTTTTTAAATAGGTAACTCAAAACATTGTAAGAGCAATTAATATTAAAATATTATATTTAATGTAATGGCCCGCACATGTTCTCGAAACAAAAAATTATCAATAGAAAAAAGATTCTTCAACATTTTGTTTTTTTTTATTATACCTATCATTATTATTGTTATATTTCAAATTAAAATTATACGTTGCGTATGACATTTTGTGCCGAACATATATTATATATACTCTATGTTTTGTGAAATTAATTTTAATAATTTTTGTACACTTTTACAGTTATTCGACCTTGTCAAAGATAAATGCTGCAGTATTACATGCACATAAAGCAATCATAATAATATGTAATAAATAATAAAATTTGGACTGAGTACGAAATACTCAAATTGTATTTATTGCAAGTATTTGCAACTATATCGTTATGATTAATGACCATTACACAATTGGAGGAGGGCTATATTTTGTTAGAAAATAATTGATTGGACTGTAAAAATTCAGAAAATTTTTTCTGACTGGTTTTTATCTAAAACTGTATTGATTTGGAAATAGGTTTCCGTGGAATATTATTTAGGTACGCAAAAGAGTTTGCGTTGGGAAATTAAACGGTTGGCAAATAATATTCTGGAATCGTAATTATATTTAGTATATTATATAGCTCAGAAACCTATTTGTTCGAAAAGCTTTTCCGGGAAAAGTATAGGTATTTGTTTGAAACCGTTTACCGTAACCAATAATACACATTTCAAACTAAATATTTCCCATGAAAATAAGTTTCTGAGCAAATATACGATTCCGACCAAATTCAGTATGATACAGTTCTGTCGACATAATATATTTCCAACAAAATATTTCCCACATACGCAATTACGTTTCCGAGCGAATTCCTTTCCTTAATAATATATTTTAAAACGGATTTCGATTCCACCGGAATATGAGTGAATGCAAAATGAAAATATATTATTCTAGCAATATGACATGTTCCAACTTCCAACTGGATATTTTTCGACAAAATACAATCCCCATTGAATAATTTTCCAACTTTTTATGTGTGCCCAATATTTTACCTAATTTTCCATATTTGTGATATTTGCCACAGCCTATATGTATAATATATATATATTTTTAAATGGTTTAAATGGTACAATATTTGAAATAATTTTGATGACTATACATCTTTACACGATACGTACAAAATATTCTTATCATATTTTGGGTTTTTTCCAACTTAAACTCTTGTACAGTGTACACATTAGTAGGAACAATTTTTTTATCTATTTTCAGTGGTATTCAATTATCTTATCCAAACAATTAGTTTGTATTGACTTTTGAATCATAATACATAATATTATGAACCTATACCAGTGGCCCACTTATCCAAAGGCATATCGATGACTACATGACTGACATCATATTATGAGAGATTACCTAAGAAATCAGTGGATACAAAAACTACCCATAACTCATTAGAAAATATGGAAAAATGAAAACAATTAATCCTAATGTAACTATAATACCTATAATCTATATAATATTTAATATTATTAAAATAAACAGCGTTCTTATAGAAGTATATTATCATTATTATAGAAGTGGTTAGTATAGTGTAGTTTTTATACATTTTTAAATATTATGATGTTTAATTTTGTCATAATTTAAATTAATAACTTATAAATGATGAATAATTTTAAACTTATACAACTATAATATATAAGTGTATAAATATATTATGTTTCTTGGTTTTAAATATGAAAATGTAAAAGTAATAAATGTTTCACAAATCCTTGTTTGTTTATTACAATGTTACGTAACGTTCGAATAATTCAGAATATAAAGTATAGGTAGGTAGTCTAAATCAATACATTTCGGAACAACCAGTGGTAGATACGAGGGAGAGGTGATAGGGCGATCGCCCCCCTTGGGTCGTGTGTTTTTACGTAATTCTAATATTCTATAATTGTTTATGTGGTTGAAAATTTCTATTTAATATAATATAGGTAATAGAGGTAATATTGATTTTTTTCAGCGTTTAACAATTTAAATAAATAAATATCATAACTATATATTTTTGAAAATCCACCCCCCCCTGAACGACCCTCTGGAACCACTACTAGGAACAACGACATAATAATTATTGTAATACAGCATAATAATACAATTATAGTTTTATTGTATGTACTTTGTGCCTTGTCTGTGCTTTCAAATTATTTAATGAAAATAAAGTTAAAACTAGTAGATAAAATTATTTATTTTTGGTTTATATAATTTCTTAAATTATTGACTTATTTTACATTTCGAAACCATGTAATTTTCAATTTATTATTTGGCCGCAATTACATACTATGTAATACCTATATACCTGCCTACTTTTCGACTTATTTTGATGAGATTTTCAATTTTAGCTTTTCACTTTCTTAGATAGTTAAATTATCATTTTAATATAAATAATATGTAAATTCCTAACATAGCTTGTTGTTCCAAAGAATTGAAACTGTCAAAATATAAATTTTTAATATGCTGCTGTACATAAAGATAAGTTTATGGTATGTTTTTACTGTTAAAAATGTTTTTATTTTTTGTTATATTATAATGTTCACTAAATAAATTTAATAGATCAATTTACATAGTTGAAATATTCGTTCATTGAAAATATATTATTATTGTTACACAAACATTTTGGATGAAATATATTAATATGTAGTACCTAGTGTAGGACGTAGGTACCTAATATGTACCCTATGACGTCAGAAATTAAACATATTTAAACAATATCTCAATTAATTATTTCGTATAGTTAATAGTTATACATATAATTTTAATTACCACAGGTACATATAGCCTAAGTAATTATACACAATATACAATATTTAACTTTGTATGCCTATATACATTAATAATATTGCTACCATCAGCAATAGAATCATAATTGATATAAAACGAAGTTTCAGTCGGTACAATAATATAATGCAATAGTAATAACAATAATAATAATAATAATAATAATAATAATATCAGTTATTTATAGCCGTATGCGTATAGATACACATACGTTTTCACATACTGTTCAATATTAATTATTATATTGATTGCAACTTATTGCAACTGTACTATTTATTCAAAACATTTCAGTTTTTCAATTTTTTTTCATTTATATCATTTCAGTGTGGATTTTAGTTTATTACTTACTATTTATTTTTCTGTTATAAATATTTTCATATATATTTATTATTTTGTACTTATAAATAATTACCATAACAAATAAATTGTAAAATAGATGCACCATGACTGCTGTATTTTAGTTACAGAATATTCTTATATGATGTATGCAGATGGTCATTAAAAAATAAATATTTTTACACCTGATTATGCATAGCTTTTATTATATAGTTCGATTAGTTTTCTATTATTTTATAATATAGTTATAATAAGAAAGGGTAATCTAATCAATAAAAATAATTACTTCTGGTTATGTCTTTGGTAAAAATAATAACCAAGTACTCGATTCACTACATAACATCCAATTTGTATAATTATATGGCGTTTACTTGCAATATGTATTATAACAAAAACATTTAAATGTGTGAAATAAAATATCGAGTGATTTTCGTTAAGCACATCTGACCAAAATTACTATAATCACGAATAATACCTACAACACTAGACCATGCAATGTACGAGAAACAGCTATGTATCAAAATAAAGTAAATAATCAAACTATATATTATGGTTTATATTCGGTTCAATATGAATTGGTTATAATGTGTATAATATAATCTTTCCTTAACTGTTTTAATTCGAAATAAGTGTGAAGATTGAGAGTGAGGAGTAAACATCAATAAAAATCAAAGACTCTACGACTCTAGCAAGCTATAATCTAATATGCATAATATTACGTTTTAAATGTATAGAATTTTAGACTCTTTCTACGTTGATTGTATTTTTAGATCAGCCATCAGGCATTTTATGAAATATACTGTAAAATATTATTTTTTTTTATTAGGTATGACATATATGATTGGTATATTATACCTATAATAGAAACTTTTAATCATGGATTATTTTTCAATGTTTAGTCATAAATTATCAGATTTTTAAGTCATAACAATGTTATACCCTACTTGCAGGTCTATACTTTATTAATTTCAATACTATCAAATTTCGATTTTCAAATGGTATCTAATAATTTCCGAAAATACTTAATGTCCTAAATCATCTAAGCCCTATGTTAAAAACAGCTGTACGAGATTTTATTCTACATTGTTTGCTGTCGTTAATTTTTAAAATTAAAATTGAGATTGATACCTACATCAAAAAGGTTATCAGTACCTAGTTGTTATAAACAAATGCTTCTAAGATAGATTTTCATTAAAGCTACTTAAAAATGATAAATAAGTAATAAGACCCACATTATTTTAATGACATAAAAGTCCATATAACTATTACATACCTATTTTAATATTTCACAATATCTTGTTTAGTATTCGTAGTATGGTAGTAAGATTATATTCTTGTATATACTCACATTAATAGCTTATAATACAAATCGTTCTGAATTTAAATCAATTAAGGTTTGTCGGAAAAGAATAAAGGAATTTTTACTCATAAACAACAATATTATTCAATATTCTCACATTACTCGATATGCTCATTAATAGGTTTGATAATACAATAATTAATAATTAGTAATTATTGTTAAACAAGCTAAAATGAAATACATATAATTAAATTGTTGGAGTCTACCACAATCAATAATATTTCCTTGCTCAGTTTAAAAAAATATATTCATCGTCAAATTGAAAATTGATTAAAAGAAACACACGATTTTATTACGGGAAATTACCACGAACAATGTCGAAATTGTTTAACCGTGCCCTTTTATGATTATAAAACTCTTTGTAATTATTGCCATGATGTACCATTCAATTCAATTGGGATAGGCAACTATAAAATAACAATATTGATTACATTGATTTATTTGGTTACGTTATTAAATTGGCTGTACAACAGAAACTCAATAAGAGTAACTTTTAAAGCGTTTTATTTCTTTCTCAAATATTAAATTATTAAAGTTGTCAACAATAATGTATACTTACATTATTATTTAAATTAAATATTTATCCTTTTTAAGTACTTGAAGCACATTTTAGCATATTTTTGATGTATTTAGAAAAAATAACATTTGTCCTCAGTTGTATAGAAGCATAGCGTCATAGCTATATCATTCAAAAACTTAAACAAAACAGGTTAGGTTACACACAAAATGAATAATGAATTAGAAAAGCCACTGTTTAGGATACAAATGTGAAAAGTGAAAACAGAATAGAGGGCCGGGAAACGACCAGTTTGGTTATTTCCAATGGCTAGGAAAAAGTAAAAAGGTTATAACCCTGCTACACAAAAGACTAAAAAGAATCTATATTAAAGATTTGAGACAAACTCTGCATTGAAATGTCACATTTAAAATAAAACGGAAAGGTGACGGATGGCAGAGGTAACTAGGTAAGTACATGGGTACATGGGTACACTAGGTACGTTTGACCTGCAAGAAATGTCACAATATACAAATGAATCAATAGCACAACGGAGTTAAGGGTTGACGTGTAAATATATATGTATTATACAAATACATCTAAAGATGAGCGGCCAATATGAGATAATAATATATGATGTCCAATTTTATTTAACTTTATTAAAGTGTATATGAACAAATAAGGGAATACTTCAATAGGGTGGGTAAGTAGACATATTGTAATATTGTATATTTATTTACATTATACAGAGTGATTCACAATGTATCCTCACTTTCAATAATACTGTTATACAAAAAATTATTTTTGTACTTTCAACTGTAAATTATTTAGCGGATCATTTTGCTGAACATTTTTACGTATAAAAAAAAATTCGAAAGAGTAATTTTGAGTCATTGAACTTTATGTACTTACTAAGGATAAAAATATGTTCTTAATGATGAATTTGGGAGATATACGGGCTATGATAGTTAAATGGTATTTTGAAAATTGTAATAATATATATTAATTAATCAATATTAATTATAGCTTATAAAAATGTTGCAAGTATAATAAATACTCGAGCCGATATATATTATCATCTATTTTATATAAAACCATTTTTAAAGAGTAGGTATTACCTTGAGTATAAACATTTTAATAACTGAATAACTACTCATTTTAATTTTGAATTAGGTATACGTTAATATTTTAATGCATTAAATAATTTACAGTGAAAAGGAGGGTTCTCTAAAAAAACAGAAGTTTGTAACGCCATAAGACTCATTAAGTATATTACAAAAAATCTCAAGAATTTGGAATTATGGTCTTTAAGTATATTTATTATTAAATGAAAAATGGTGGGAGAATACTTGGTAAATCACTCTGTATATTATTTTATAATCTCAATGGAATATGATTTAATTTTTCGTAACGAGTGTAAACTGGAAACCTGCAATATACCGGTTAATCAATAAGATGCACATATTGTGTGATGCAAATTAAAAATATTTAAATATAAAGTAATAATGGTCGGATTTTTTATGGAATATCTCGATTAATTTTTTTCCGCAAAATTATGGTTTTGGTATATTATTATGCGTATTTATTACAAGAATACAATATGTAGTATATTTAAACCAAGAAAAATAAAACATTATGCAAATATATTTTATGTGAATGATGGGGTAGGTCTATACTCACTACTCATAATATATTATATAATTTATGTCGTATTCTTCATATATATATATATATTATGTTTTAAAGTATTAAAGAATTAAAATCATTTTGTATACCGCTCATATTTATATTTATTTTAATAGAAAAAATCGTTTAACATGCTAATGGATACTGCATTTATTTTAAAAGAATATAATCGGGATTATGAATAATCGAATAGTCAATTAAAATATTTTAAATTCATTACGGCTTTTGCTCGTAAATATTGTACATTAAAAACAAATAATAGGTACTTATAGTTGGCCTATACATTTTAAATTAAACCTAATAATTATTGTTGGTTATATAAAATTTCTCGTTTGTGTTTAATTAGTGTAGGTAATTATCATTGTACACCGTAACCTAGCTTATCTGCAACAGAAATGTTTTTATAGAATTTTCAATTTTTTTTCCTTATGCAAATTAAATTATTAATGATGAAAAACGATCCACGTGGTATTTATTTACTAGTCAACTATATCTAAATGTATTGAATATACTTGTAAACGAAAGTAACAATCAAATAAGTATCCATACAATGCTACATACCTGATAATTTTTGTAAGTCATATTATAACCTGCAGCAGGTATGAACATATTATCATTAATTTTCATTTGTCATTGCAAGCGTTGTAATAATAATAATAATAATTAATAAGTAGGCAGTTGCTATTTTACCTATATGGTTATTTATCATACAATATGCTGTATGTAGCTACCTAGTCAGTTCATCATATTATACTTCATACTTAATAGTTGATAAACTAATTAATTAGACACGTACCTATATAATGGGTACAGTGGTACACTAATATATTGCGTTGACTAGGGCTAGAATATTTATGATTTTGCATGTTTATTTTAGGTTTCCCTATTGCATGTATTAATAATTATTTGTTTCATGATGTCTATAGATTTAAATATCAAAATTGAGTATTGCATAAATTTGCATATTTTCTGAAATTTAATATAAGTGGATATTTTAGCTTTTTTCTGGTTTTAATCACTTATTATGGTTTTTGATACAAAATATAAAATAAAACGTAATTAACTAAAATTGAATCTAAGTTTGTATATCTGTATTTTATATAGATTATATAAAAATTGTCGCTTATTTATTATCGGTAATTTTATATAGTTGCTATTTGGAAATGTTCAGACAGATATACACATATATCATTTAAACAAATTCATGTTGTTCAATGCAATTCTCTTAAGAAATTTTTATGTACTTGTAATATTGTGATTAATACTTAAAAAATTGTTTGAAACACTTCTATTTTCGTTCTATAATTAAATTATAGAAATGTTTAATGCATATTTTTCAATATTTGTTTTAAATTATTTTTTAGTGCATAAACATCATAACTGATGACTTATAATCGTGAGTTAGATAATTAGTTAATTTTTTTTTTGGAGGGGGGGAGGAGGGAGAGCGGACAAATTGATATCGGAATGTTTTCAAAAATCTGAAATTGGCAGAGGTACTTATTAATTATTTTTATACACGTGTAAAAAGTAGTTAAATACACATAATGATATCTTATGACCTATAATATATTTATAATAGTACAACTCCTGCAGTCCTGCACAACTATTTTGTCTATACGGATATAATATTAAATAGTAAATACATAATGTTATATAATATATATTATATATAAGTCCTAAACATTTCAAATAATGTAAAAAGTTTTTTTTTTTATTTTAAACAAATTTTGAATAAAAATTTTTTTTATTAAATTAAAAATAAAGTCTTGCAGGACTGCACAATTTCAAGTCTTCTACGTGGATTTTAATCTGAATAAATAATTTATTATTCTCATTTAATTTGCCGTCGTCACTTGTACTGTTTGAAAATTATGCGCGATTAATATAATATTCGGTTAGGTAAAAACCTTGTAAGCATTTTTAATTAAAATTATAATACAATTTAAAAATCCGGATTTTAGTGTTGAATGCATTAAATCTCTCAAAATAAATAATTTACCTTAAAAATTAAAATCAACAATTTACAAAAAATTCAAAATAAAAATTTCTTTCTGAAAACCCTCTGATTTAAAAGTACATGAAACGTATATGTTACAAAATAAATATCTCGTAGTTAACTTCGAAAAAACAATTAAGTACTTAATTTAAAAAAAAACAAATAAATGCAAAGTGCATCCTGGCTCTAAATGATATACTATAAAACTTATTATTTATCTATTCACAGTAACCGAAAGTCTTATATCCACTATTATTATTGTAATCTACTGCGAGTACTGTAACTCTATTAATTTTACACTTTACTAAACGGGTACCCAACAAGTGTTCCAAATCTCCCTCCTATCTAGTATCAGTTTTAATATTTACCATAATTATTATTATATTAATTAGGTATCTATAATATGAAGAGTATTGAAGTGACTACCTATACCTACTTATAAGTTATATTATAATGCATATTCTGCAAAATGTCAAGTATTTATTTATGTAATTTTTTTGTTATATAAATTATAAACTGACTCAATAATTTGTTTTATTTAAATATTGTTGTAATTTTGGTTATTTTTCAAATACCTACCTACTTATATTATTTATATTTTCTACAATTTTGCATAATATATTTTTAATAAATAAACGTAATTAATGTATCAATATTAGACTTCTACAGAATTGTAATATTATTAAAGATGTAAAAAGATAATAATATGTATATCGAAATATAGTACCTACCTATCAATGGAGCGAATTAGGTATGTTAAAAAATTAGTTTATGACTGTATACCTTGCTATTCGATCATATGTTTTGAAATTGTGTAATTCAATTTTATTGCTTCGTAAATCGTCAGTGTACAAAATTTAAAACGAATCAATTGACATTCATTACATAAATAATTACAAAATTGTGATTGTCACATTATTGCAGTTTGTTGTAGATATCGTAAATATAAAATACGTCAGAAATGATAAGTCAAAAAAACATACTGAAATCTAAACAGTTGGTAGGTATAATAAACAATATAGTTATATTTATTTATAATTTTATATTAACTACTTCAGTGGTCGTATGATAGTCAAAATATAAAATATATAATTATATATTTTATAATATTTTTAGATCGATTTTCAACACTTACACTTTTTAAATGTATCATAATTTATTTTATATTATTATTACCTTATATACAATATGTATACAGGATGATACAACAAGCTTGCTCAACATAATTTTTTACTTTAATAACGAATTTATTCAAATTTTGATTTATGGATCTTGAAAGAGTTATCCCTATATTATTTTTTATTTGTATACTATTAAGAAGTTTTTTTTGGCAATAAAACTTCTTTTTTTGAAAATGTTGATCTATCTAAATAAAAATTCAAATGAGTAATTCCTAAGTTATTAAAATAATAAAATGTGTAAAATAAACTAAGAACAATAATCCTTAAAAATGGTTTTATAAAAATATAAATCGGATGTAATATTGAATATAGATAATGAATAAAAATATATAGTGTGTTATATTATTATACTCGGACAACTTTTACAAATTATAAATGTTGATAGATTATTATTAAAATGTTCCATAGCCACCTTATCTTCCAAACGCATTATCGTGGTCTTATTATTATATTATTTATAACACAAAGTTAAGTGATACTTAAAAGTTTCATAACTCAGATTTTGAATAAATTCATTGTTAAATGAAAAAAATGGGAGCTGAAATAACCCTGTATATAATGGTAACCGTAGTAAAATGTATTTTCACAAAAATATTTGATAGATTATATCTATTAATGATGATGTTGGCATAGTAAAGCAAAGTACACCTACAGTTTTATATTATTCGATAGTGTGTCTCGTACGCGTACAAACAAACTATACTGTAAATTATAATAAAGTTAATATTCGATTTCTTAAACCTATAAAAGTGGTTGTCTGCGACGCTTGCTCGACAGAATGTTTGAACGTTTGCCACATTCAGAAAAAAATTGAATTAATGCTATATGTATTATATAGTGTCGTTAAAAAATGCATTATTTTCAGCATAACATTATATTAAAATAATGATCTATAATACGAGTATATTATTATATATACTGGGTGATTCTTGCAAAGCAATAAAAACGCTAATTTTATCAAAAAAGTTTAATGTGTTTGATAATATTTTTCCACGTAATTTTAAGTCATTACAAAACAACATTTTTGAATTTATATATTTACCATTTTTTTTTTAAATGTTTTTTACTGTTTTGAATGACAACATATATTTTCAATTTCATATCCCGAGATTGAATATTTTTCTAAGAATTCCAATTTATAAAATTCGAACTCCCTCCAAGTAGTTAAAGTTTAAAATTTAGATGATCGGGCGGGTAATGTGGTTTAGAGAGGGGTTACCCTTCGGCGCGCGACACTAATACGAACAGACCCTGTAGGTAGTCATTGTATATATTGGTTTATAAGCACTGTGATGCAGATGATTTGAGTTGATGGTTACATTTGTAATGAATAAATTTAATTTCCCATGAATACATGTTCTCTAACCAAAATTTTCGTTCAACTCAAGTTAAAGATCTCGGAATAATCTTCGATTCTAAATTTTTATTTAATCTCCAAATATTATCTATAAAAAAGAAAGCCCTTCCTTTAATTGGCATGATCAAACGAAATTGCTCTAGCTTTAATAACCCATTTACTGCACTAAAATGCCTATATACTTCGATTGTTCATCCTATATTTGAATATGCACCAATCATTTGGGAAACATATATAACATAGGCCATTGCAAACAATTAGAACAAATTTAAAATAATATACTTCATTTTATCTGCTTTAAATGCAATCTATACAGACCACCTCACTCTGGATATGAAAATATTTTAAACTTTTTAAATTTAAAAATATTAAAGGATAGAAAAAAAACAATTTTATATAACCTTTCTATTTAAACTCCTTAAATAATAAAATAGACGATTATTCCCTCCTAAGTAACATTATTTTAAAAACAAATAAACCTAACACTCCAAATAAAGAATTATTTTATATAAAACCCTACACTCAAAATTATATGTCTTGTATACCCATAAATATTTTATTTTCTAGTAGAAATTTAGTAGATAATTTAGATTTTTTTTCTCTATCACTTAATATCTTAATAGTTAATACTTATTATCATAAACTTTTATATTTTATCTTTATTTTTCGTTATTTTATAATTAATTTAACATGATATCTTGTATATATGTATCTTTAATATTAATAATTTTTTTTTTTATCTAATTTATACACTATGTATTATTTAAATTGGATTAACGTCCGTTAAATAAACAAATAAATAAATAGTAATATTTCTAGACTTAAATCGTCTACTGCGAACGGGAAAACAGTGAAATGCTTCGATCTAATGTATTATGTATATCAATACACCAAAGTTCAGTACTTATTCCGGGTGTATTGTTTCTCGCCTCCGGTCTGTATAGTACTATATCTATGTATTACGTTTTCAAAACATATAATATAATATACCCTGACGTATGAAAAAAAAAACCCACAGCAGCAATGACTATCGATGTGTGCACGGAATACATCTATATTACGTGTACGGCTTACCTAATAATATAATAATAATATTATGTATGAACTATGGACATTTGTCCGTCAAAATATTCGTATGTTATGTTTCTCGGATCACATTAAAATATGATTATACCATACATATTTTATTTCTCACTAGACCTAGACCTAATATGCCTTCAAAACGGAGATTAGTCGTTGGTATATTATTCGACTAAATGACGGTACAAACCGGTACGCAGGTATATCATACAGTGTGATTCATTTAACGCAATAAACTAACTAAACTTTAGCAACTTACGTTTACTTTTAGTAAACTTCACGTTAATTAGCTTCTTGAGTTAATTTTTTCATTGATTTGTCCACCTTTGTATTTATGTTTAGATATACTATTATACTACTATAGATATTATTATACAAGTGATTACATCACAGTCACATTGAACAATATAATATGAACAGTGCGAAAATGTTGTAATTATGACCATCTTTTAGAAATGCTTACGGTGGTTATTTGTATATCTATGTAAGTACCTACATTGTAATATACAGAACGATTAGGAGAAGCATTTTTATACAGTTGCCAGTTGGAACCATCTTATTACAACACACTGTGTCTAAAATATAATCAATTGCTTTCGTACAGTAATTAGATAGATATTTACCTATCTACTCAAATACCTATGTATACTGTTTATTTTGACTGAATGACTATAATAAATCAATAAACTTATAAAGTAACAATTAAGTTTTGAAGAGTGGAGAAGTATGATGAGACACACAGCAAGTTTTCTGGGTATTCCAGCCACATAACTCATCTTACTTACTCTGAACGGTATCATCTAAATAAAAAAATATTCGTTTCAAGTATTAAAAAATGTGAACTTTTACAAAAATGAACCTAGTGTTACATAATTTCATACATCAACGTTTTGACTGAGAAAGTATGTAGGTACTAGGTATAACGTATCAATGAAGTTTCAGATTAATTGGATTGCGCTGTATGTGTACCGTACACCGTTGACTAATAATAGTGAATTTTATTTCGCTCTACCCACGATGTATATGCATTATTGTCATCCTCATAGCTGCCAAGTAATCAAAAATAGTTAATTTTTTGTGTTTTTTTTAATATCACTTCGTGGTCGTGGCAAATGTTCAACACCATATCAACAAATGCGCAACGATCATATTTCTTCAATATAAAATATTTAAATAGTAAGTCGTTGCAGCGTTAATAATATTACAAATATGTGAATAGCATAATATCATATTATTATTAGTGTAGCCCGCGTTCATTGACTGATAATATAATTTCGGGAACGAGTGAACGACTATAATACTTGTGCGTGTGTCACTCATCATTATACTGGATTGCATACTTAGATACATCACCATACCGTATAAATGAATATGTGATACTATTTGTGAATGTTGAATATTTTTCTTGTAAATTTTTCATGAAAATTATTGTAATTTGATAAGCGAATATTTTAATTTCTATCAGCCGTTATATTATATTTTCAATTGCTAATCAGATTTTTACTATTGTATTAGTTTTTTGCTCACCGCTCTAAATACGCCACTGGTTATACAGTCATACAGAGTATATCACCGCAAGGGTGCTCACCCCCTTTTCTTCTTCAATAATGCAGTTATTCAGTATAATTTTTATATTTTCAAATATACCTTAAGTTCATATTTTAAATTACTTAAAAAAATTTTAATAACTGTGAAACTACTTGTTTAAATTTTAAATTGAGTACCTACATCAACATTTTCAAAAAAATCATCTTCTAAATAATTTAGTAGTTTCTTATACTTAAATTATAATAGCTCAACATAAATATGGTCTTTAAGTAGGTATAGTATAAATCATTTCAAAAAACTGAATTTGAATAAATCCATTCTTAAATGAAAAAATGAGTTGAGCATGCTTGGTGTATCACCCTGTATATAAACATAATATATTATGCATATACCACATAATTAAATTAATATAATATTCTGAATATTGTTTATATATAGGTACTTTCTGTTTATTTAATGTATAGGTACATGTGAATATGTAGTGTTTCATTATTAAGTTGTTTGACATGACACGTATAGTTAATTTTTTCGTATTTGGATATATTAGCTATATGTTTATATTCATATAATATATTATGTGATTATAACTGTATATAGGTACCTACTGTTTTTTTTGTATCTGCTAATTTTTAGCTAATAAAAATTATGGTGTTCAACCTACCATGTTTGTCTAAAGAAACAATGTTTTTTTGATTTTCTTCGTGACGTAAAGGAAAATATGTTACTCGGTAATTGAAGATTGACGACAAATTGCACTTTTCTTGTCGGTGTATCACACGCATTACTTACATCAATGCCGTAACTTTTCTAAATAAGATCCTAATAATTCTTCTTATACACAAAAAAATCGTTAAAAAATTCTTGGTATATTATAATAATTATTTGTTATTTATGAAGTCGGGCGATATATATATATATATATATTTAAATATGGTTTCAAAATAATTTTATTTACCATCCATTATATATTTTTTTTTAAATTACATAACATCTTATATATTATAATATTATAAATATATAAAAAACTTGTTTTATAGGATTAAATACATTATTTAAACGATGCCTGTGTTAAAGGTGGAGTTCGAATATATACAACGTGTGATAATTAACAAAAAATAATGATACAAATTTAAACAAATTGATAGAAACAGTAATTAGGTTATGTAGTTATTATAAAAATATTCTTAGAGGTAGCTTATTTTAAATAAATACAAATAGCAAGATAAAATAAAATAAAATCAATAAAATAATTAAAACACTATAATATAAGCAGTACCTATACCTACATATTTCTAAATAAGCATAGCAACCAATCAGTGACGAGCTTAGAGCTTATTAACATTATAGACTGATTGTAGATAATATTTTTCTTTATTATTAAATGCATCGAATTAAAGTATATTGGCGCAAGTCCTCGAATTTACGACCAAAGGATTTTTTATAATAAATCATTTTAGCATCATAGTAAATAGTAAAGTGCTACATGTTTTCCTTTTTTTTTAGGTTATCGTATTAATGATAAGTGATAACCCAATAATTAATATTTTCAATCAAAGATATATTATTGCAGTTTTTTATATAATAATTTCACCAGAATAGGACATTAAAGGTCTAAAAATTATTTGAAGAGGAGACTTCTGAAGTACACTTGAGCAGACATAATATACTAATAAATTTGTTTTTGTTAAAGGATATACAGTATTATCAGTTACCCACCCCAAACTTACAAACCGTACTGAAACGAAGGTTGGTATATATGAGCAAGGTAAACTATAAGGATTCCTGATAAGGAACGTTTAGATCGGTTTTAGACGTAATTTTCAAAAGCTGAAACTCAACCCTGCAGTCGCATGTTAAACTGTCGAGATGTAAATTCCAACGCGTATTTTTATTGAAAATGTTTGTAATAAAGATTTTTCTATTAACATTTTATAATTTGTGAAAATGGTCTTTGTATAGGTAATATAAATAATAAGTCAGATATTGTTAATATGTTTTATATTTTTGTAAAATAATTTTTAAGGAATATTATTTGAAGTATACACGTAAACATAAATAATTCATTCAAATTTTGATTTAGATTCATCAAAATTTTCAAAAAAAACCATCTACTTAACAATTTGCAGTCAAAAAGGTTGGAAAAAAGTTCATATCACCTCAGACACTTAAAAAACCAAAATAATTAAAATATGGCTTTTAAGTATTTTTGAAAGTTCCAAAAATCAAAAATTTAATAAATTCATTATTTAAGGAAAACATTATGGTAAGCAAGCTTGGTGCATCCTGCTGTGTACAATAATATATATATGGGGTAATCCATTTAACGTAAGACCCTAAAGTTGATCACCCGGTGTATTATAATATATTTCTATATGTTCATTTTATAATACCTATAAATACACAACCAAATAATCATAATCTACACCATGCATATTTTTAAATAATAATTTAATTATTTTTGCTTTCATATTACCTAAGTGTTAAAAGAATATTAAAACTACACTCATATATTGTATAATTTGAATAATAATGGAATTTTTTTTATTTTCATATTGATATAATATTACAAACATACATAATATATTATTATGTTATAATAACCAGGGCTATGAATATAATTTCATTCGCTAAATGTGGGCTGGAGCATAATATATTATAACTTAATTTTTTTTTTATTTAAGTATCTAATATTATTTAAATACCTAGTTTATATCGGCAAAATTGACAGTAAATTGTTATGTTATTTGCATTTACTGATAAAAGTTGTATTTTTTATATATAATTATTAAAAAAATGTTTATTCAGGATGTTTTTTTAAATAATTATATATTTTTATTTTTTTTATTATATATATAATATAGCTATTAACAAATTCAATAAGTAATTTATTATTCCCACAAATAAAACATAATATGTATAGTGCATTGGTTGGGTTAGTAGTACACTAGTACTCCTGTATTAATTGTTATACATAGGTAGGTTATATTATTATAATGTATACCTATATATATTATCATAGATATACAGATGGTGATGTTCGTAGGTATTTTACATTTTAACTTCAAAGATGAAAACTTATTTCGTCTATAAATTATTTTACTTTTCAGTTTTGATGTACATAAATTATATTAAATGGCAACGAATTGCAAACGAATATTGAAAGACACGTGAAATATTAAAGATTGACGACTTGGCGTACTTAACTTCTTAGAAATTGCTCGTAAAAATTGTACCATAGTTAAACTAATATTTGCAGTACAGATGTTATAGTATCTATGATATTACCTATATATAGGCATATAGTTGTACCTGTCTATTTTACTTTGTAATTTTTAATTGTAAATGTGTTTTGATATTTTGCATAATATATGCATATAATTTCTATACACGCTTATCTAATTATGCATGCATAGTAGGTATACAGATTACAGAGTGATTCTTTTAACGTGAATCACATACCATTTGATATTTAAAAATCTAAATCCGTCAAAGGATCGACCGTATGATATTATACAATGGTATCATCAGACAATATATTAAATTAAATTTGTTTATCTGAAATCATTGTTAAAATGGTTGCATATTATCGAAAGTCGATGATATTAATTTTACATTTTTATCATATATCTACTATATTCCTGCTTTAAGGGTGAATAATTTGAATCTTTTGCTCAACAGTCAACACACAACTGATCGTAATCAGAGCACTGATTTTATGCACTAAAAAGTATCACAATATAAGCAGTAAAATGCATGAAATTATGTAATGAGAATGCAACAACACAAAAGTGCACTACTAAATCGTTTATTTATTAATTAGACACGACTTTAAACTTAAGTTAATGTAAAATAAACATTTTTTTAGTGAACCGAAAAACGATAGGTTTGACAACATTTTATTTGAATTTTCTACTCAACGAAATATTAGTTAAATTGCACTTCGATATAGAGTAAATAATTATCAAGTTTTGTTGAAGTATTCAAAAAAATAAAAAGGGGAAAAAAATATACAATCGTATACAAATCAGTTGTAATTATAAGTTATAACCACAATGAAAATATCGTAGGTGCCTACGTAGTATATGCGGATATTAATGTAATTTAGCCGTTATTATAATCTACTGTCGATGTTCAAATGAAGACTGTAATATTTTCAGGAGACATTATTACTTGGCCGTTTCACGCGCGAAAACAATCGCCCTGTGCCTACCTAGAATATGTTTATGGGTTATAGTATCATAGTTATAGCTGCAGGTATGGGTAATATATACAGACATACGGTAATGTTTTGCAGCTGTGCTAACTCATTATTATATCGGTAAGAAAAAAAATAATTGTGGTACAATAATTATTTCGCTTAAAAATCCGCCCAGCAGTCCACATTTAGAAATGTTGACCTGCTGCTGTTGTCGGTACGGCAAAGGATCAAGGTCAGTTTGGGCGTGCCAAGCACGAGCAAAAATACATACTTGCCCCTGTAACCGGATTTTCGTATTTTACTTCTAATAGAACAAGCAATGCAATACAATGTAAAACGGACGACTGGTGTATATGTGTGACCTTATGTCATTCCTAGACGATATAATATGCGGAATAGTTGCATCATATAAATGCAACGGTGTAGCGCGTATAGATCCCCAATAATGATATATATTATGTATAGGTAATGGTAGGTATATCATTTTTTATTATACTAGGTATATAGAAGGAGGAAAGGTAAGCTGGACTCCACGCTGCAGAGAGCATGGCGGTCTTCTGATTTGTGTAATTATATTTCAGGCTAACGACAATGATGAGCAGGATGTAAATCAAACGTCACGTGACGCGCGACGTATGCATAGATATACGTTGTCGTATATAATATTAATATGATCTAGATTGTTCATCAACATTAAAGATTTTAACATATATCTAAAATAATGAAATAATCATAAATAAATTATATTATGAATAATTCGTGTAAGAATGTGTGTACCTTACGTCTTCATAACCATATTGAACGCAATACATTTTTTACTAGGTATATGCCGCAGCTACCCGATGAAATTATTAATGAACTTATTATTGATGATTTGACAACAAATAGTATGGCTTGTTAATTTGGAGATTTGAGAGGAAACTCATAAAGGATACCTTTATGGTTATATATATGTATATGCAGCAAAGATGATTTAACGTTAAAAAATAGCATTTCAAATTTGTTCGTCAACGGAACTTTTACGACAAATAATTGAACAGCTTAACGGATCAAAACAATCATGAAATACGAAGTATACGGTAAGAAACAAAATATTTCAAAACTCAGTTAAGCGTGTGCAGAATAATTTTAGTAAAGATAACTCTTCCTTGACTTTGTTTTAGTTTAAAATGTGTTTAAAAATATATGTTTACAATTTTAGATTCTGAGTGGGGCGATGGATATCTACCCATAGATATTACAATGATATACAATGTTACATTGATATAAATTACTTTTTACATAACAGAAGGGATAGAAAAAATATTCTAATTTCTTTCTTTGACTTAGAAAAATTATTTGATTCAATCAGTAGGCAATTATTACTAAACAAGACGCAGGTTAAAATAATTTGGGTTTGATGACAATACATTAAAATAGTTAACTATTTATCTAAATAATAGACAACAACTAACCACTATTGGAACTCATTACAGTAATAATTATTGACATAGGAATTATGAAAATGAAAATTATTCATGTTCACTGTGATTTAATTTCGAAAATAATCGGGAAAAATTGAAACAAATTGTCGAAATTGATTTATGGTATATCTATTATTGGATGGGAAAAAATCTGTTATCACTTAGGTAACAAAAATAAATCGGTTTGCATGCCTATAGCTACAATTCATTCACAGCTTCCAGCTGTTGGATACAACTGTATACAGTAGCGTGTAACATAGGGTCCAAGTGTTGCTTTGGCAACGCCTTAAATATGGGTGGATGGGTATTGATAAATGAAAAAATAGGTAATTTTATAGGTCGGTAAGACAGTATTATGATAGGTAGGTCTCCTCTAATTATTTGAGCAATACCAATTTTTTTTAGGATACACGCCACTGTACACATTAGAAAATATGTTTGGATCATAATTTAAAAGGAGGTTTCTGGTACTTTGATAAGTAAAAAAACTGCAAATTTTTAAAAATAATCAGTGGAAAAAAATACGATAATTTGTTAAAATTATAATTATTAAATAATTGTTTGGTAACCTGTGGTTAGGAATTCAAATTTAACACATTCTTTACAGTGACCTACTCAATGACGAGGTATACCTATATTCGACACTTAGGTACCTGCTGTACATTGGATCGGTTAACTATTTTGTTGTTAGGAGATGGTATTTTGCATCAATTTTAGTACTTGTAATTTACTCCAAAATATAAAAACATCATGTAATTTGCGCCACAAATAATTATAATTTTTGGTAATCTACGCCACACTTTCAATTTCAATTGTTGGAATTTACCGAGTTCACTACCTATCAGTTATATTCTTATATAACATATACAACGTGGATAAATAACATGGTTTATTACTAAAACGAAAAATTGATCAATAAATTATAATATTCCTGATTTTAGCCAAATGAAATAATGAAATATTATTCATTATTATACCCAAAGCACGTATACATACATATATCTTCAAGTACAATTAGCTTACATTTTTTTGGTTTTACTTTGTGTACATTTTAATAATTTTCTTGAAACACAGCTATTAAATTAAACTTGATCGATGAATGATTTAAAATGCATCTTATTAATATAGGTTAAACAAAATTACTATTAATTATTTGAAAGTGGCGCAAATCATAATTTTAGTAAGGTACAAGATTGTGCAGATTACGTTTTTTCCTTATATCTAGTTTTATGTGACGCAAATTTACAATTTTAAAAAGTGGCACAAATCACCAAAATTAATTTTTAGATGTGACGCAAGTCAAAACAACCCAGATCATAAGATACAATTCAAAACATATTTTATCATACCTACGGATTATCATTATTGTTATTACATGTATAGGTATACGTGTTCATGCGATATTCGTTCGAAAGTGAAATGATTTAGCCGTATATACAACACTTGGATATGGGCCATTGACGCTACTATATGGAGAGATATAATAGCTCGATGGCTATTAATAATGATTAATATATGAATCAATCAATAACATTATGGTTATGATTTGCAACAAGTACCTACGGATATTTAATTATCGGTTCGCCGATCGATACCGATCGACATTTTACAATAATTCCACACGTCCCTCTCCCTGCAATACGAGGCTGTACTTTATTATATACGTTTGAGTGGTTTCATAACGATTTGTTTTTCAGTCTCTATGTGTTGTTATGACTTAAATAATCGTGTATTATGTAAGTTCGCATTAGGTAAAAGAAATTATATTATTATTGTGAATTTAACATTGAAAATAATTTGTTTTGATATCATATAATATACCTATACTGCCCAGTGGCCAGTACCTATACCTACGTTCACATGTATAAAGTATACCTATAATAGCATTATAATATGTTATGTTTTGTTTGTATTATACAGGGTGTGATTCACCGCAAATATACTCAATCCCATCACTTTTTTTTGATAATGTATATTTTATTCAAATTCTGATTTTTAGAATTTTCAAGTAGCTATATACGCCTATACTAAAATACTACATATTTTCAATTAAATAGATAGGTAGATTTTTATAGTATTTAAGAAGTGTCCGATACATGTGGCGATATAAACATTTGATTTTTAAATGAGAACTGCTCTTTTTTACTATAATTTATTTACCAAATAATTTCATTAAAAAATATTGATGTATGTAAATAAAAATTTAAACAAGTAGTTTCTGAGTTATTAAAATGTTTACACTAAGGATAATAGTCCTTAAAAAATGGTTTTACACAAATAAGATAAATGTTATGTTTAATCTAGTAGGTAAGGACTTACTATACCCACTCAGACAATTAGACTTCATAGAAAAACGTGCTTTGATAGAAGATAAGATCGATATTAAGGTATATAATACAAATAGTACATACCATATTCGATATTCCTGTGCCATAAAGTTAGCTTAGAGCCTTAGAATGTGAAATATATTTCATTGTTCGCGGTCCAACAATCTTCAAAATATGCAATATTTTTTCACTCGCGGTTCACGACTAATTTTAATTCAAACCATCAATATAACACAAAACCGATATTAATTTATTATAATATTGTAATATATAGCAATATAAGTACCTACATGTGAAACTTGTATGGTAAAATCTTAACAAGAGGACGCCACAGTGCCACACCCGCTTGTGTTGTCTCCGTCTTACAGCATTGCAAATTCAAGTTCAGCAGTTCTAATTTTGTGGCTTGACTTATCACATATTATTAAACTATAATGTAAGGACATCGTATGTTTTACGATATTTTAACTTAGCGAGTTATGAGATTTTTAAATTGTCATATAAAACATACTGCAGATATAAATACCTAGTTTAAAAATTAAAATATCCGTAAAACCATGACTTAATAAACAGCACGGACTATACCATGATTGCTAGATTACTGCACGCATATTTTATTCTTCCTCAGTCTTGGAAGAAAAACTGTAGATCACGCAGAAAAAAGTTATTCTCACTAGGTACAATTAGAGCACTATAATAGCAGGTATGTGCATCCGCCATTTTGGTTGCAAAAGATTTCAGATAACCCATTATCATATCTTCATAAAATATTTTGTCATCATCTAGTATTCTAGTCTATGCTTAAATGTTTCATTGGTTCATATTATAGTTAACTAAAGATCGTAAAAGAACTGAGCAGTAGGTAACTAATTTATATATTTGACCTGCATCAATATATTATGGCTCGTTTGTCTACATCTGACGATTCAATACAGATTAAAGAAAATAAAATCATTGCTGCAGATGACAATATATCACCCAAAAATGTATTGGATAATGATCCTAAAAAGGTATGTAAAATTGATTATGAAAATCGACAGACCAAGAAATAATCATTAATACTCATTAAATATATTTAACATAATAGCTTATACTAAATCATCTACCAAGCTGCCGTAGACTATGAGTATTAAGAATATGTCATACCCACATGTGTTGTCTCTGTCTTACCAATGCATAATATATCAAAATTTACTTCCTGCAATTCCAATTTTAAATGTAAGAATAATATCTGTGTTCTCTTGTTGGGTTTTTACGATATTATAATTTTGAAGTGAATATGAGTATGTAAATTATAAACATTAGAAAATGCACATAATTGACTTAAAAATTAAAATATCGTAAAAACCTAATGAGATACCAACACAGATAATCACAGATTCTTTCATTTAGGAAAACACATCCTCGGGTATGACATCCTCTTGAGTAATGACTAATGACTATTAATTCATTAATTTAGTTTATCAATTGAAAATTAACTATACAACGAATAATAACTTTTGTATCTGATTTCCATGCTACATAATTTTTGTTTAATTTTTATAGAAAAACAATCATGACTGCAATAATATCAAAGAGAAAGCTGAGCAAGAAATAGCTAATTTAAAATTAGAAATTGAAAAGCTGAATTTTAGAAAAAACAATATGGATCTTTTTGTTGTGCTGGAAACCGGAACAAACGTATACCCTCAGTACTGCGATTAGTGCAATTTACAGCAGAACACGACATTGTGAATTTGTGTCAAATAAAAGTCGGAGAATAATGAATAATATATTATTTAAACAATTTAATTTTGATAGACAAAATACAAAACTATTGTTATCAGATAATATATTGCAACCAAAATGGCGGATGCACATACTCATACTTATAGTGCCTTAGTACAATTATATAGAAATCTTACTGTTTCTGCCAAGAAAATGTTAGTGAAGGAAAAATTGGTTTTTTGGTGATCATGCCCGTTTATTTAGTCATGCGTAAAACAATTATGTTCTTAACTTTAATAGTTTGATAATAGTGATAATACGTCAAATAAATATATTATTAAGGTTTACCTACTGCTCAAAATCGGATCTGCTGAACATAAATTTGCCATTGTTGTACACTTGTACGTTTGTAAGACGCGACAGACGGAACAGATACGGGTGTGGTGTTATCTAAAACGAGCAACAAACGTCATATTTTTTTTTTAATTTTCAAATAAATTTCAAAGTCATTCTAAATATAATTTTCGATAAAATATTTGCTAACAACTTATTCATATCGTACGTATTATATAGGTAGATATCTTAAAATCAGCGAATAACAATATTTATCATTCATCAGCATATCTGCATAGATTAGGTACCCGCTATTACCAACAATTAAATGTTATAATCACGAAGGTTTTAATTAGTATATTATCATGATTAAAAGGTATCATATTATAAGATTTTAATCATTAATAATTAGTATATTATATAATTTAAAATTTAATTGAAAAGTCAGTCAATATATTATTATAATGTATGTGGTTAATAATGTTTATCTATTATTGTAATATCAGGTTAAAAAGATGTTATGTATATGCATTTTTAACTACCTATATTTTAAATATTATATCATAATAATGTTTCGATCCATATACAAATAATATTCTCTACTTACAGTAAAACATTTTTTAATATAAGATGTTGATTTAATTATATATCCTATATTATAAAGCACTGATAAAATAAAATAGATAAAATATCTTAAAAGATTAAAAACAAAACTATAACGCAACTTCGATTAAAAATAATATTTTATTACAAATAGAAGATTATTGATAAGTGATAATAATCAAGTTTGTTAGTGTAGTATTATATATAAGGTTCGTAATTAAGAAATTTATAATAAAGTATAAATTACAGCTTAAGTATTTATAATAATGTTGTCAGTTTATAACGTCTATACTACGGACTATTTATAATTTATGTAAAAGAAACTTTAATTCGTTTTTAATTGAAAACGTGCGTTCAAATCAAAGCGAAATAATCGCAATGTATTATGTTGCTAATGATCTTGAATAAATGTTCAACAATATATTTTGCTTCTTTTGACATAAACAAAATAATCGAAATTATTGTCTGAAAAAAAATAGTAATAATTGTACCTCTAGGTATTTATTGAATCTCAAATGCAAAATCCCCAGCAGGCTTTTGAACCCATAATTACACGACGTCATTAATTATAAGTTTTATTGATTTATTGTTAGCGGGTTGGAAATAATGCTCTCGACCCAAATGTGAAAGTTTAATATAAGGTCCTTGAAGTTTGATACATATGCTATTATACACATACCCACAGACACACACATGCGAATAAATTCTATAAGTTTCTCTCTAAGTCCGAGGGACGTCAAAACTGGACCCCAGCCTATTCGGTCAAGGTAGTCGCATAATTATTACTATTTGGATCATACGCATAGGTAGGTAACTGATTATTATTATTATTAAAAGAGTAAAAGAATTCATAAAACATACGTATAGTATATTAGTATATTTTGTGTCTGTGTGTAGTACCGGGTGACCGAGCTCAGCTCGGGTTCAGTTTCAGTTTATTTGTTTTTCAATGCTAAAACTTAAAAATTATAATTTAATATTACATTTTAATAGGAATTAATTAAGAAAATAATTGTCTTTATAAAAAATGATGTTTTTTAAACAACATACCGTGCTCTGCTTGGGTAATTAATTAACGATATAATACAATTGATTCTATTTATAACATTTTTTTTCGAAAACTGAGCCGTATATGAGAAAAAATGAAAACTAGCGGTTGCCAAGGTGGCCGAGTTATGTTCCTAATTTTGAGCATAACTTAAAAACGCGTATTTTCTCGGAGGCGAGACCTTCAACGATGAATTTCTTACTTTAAAAACCCTAGGTACGAAATTCTAACAAAATCCTTGGACCTTTTTCGAAAAAAAATGTATAGGAGACACACACGCAAATACGCAATTATTTGTCTGATAATACTATACAATAAAACTATGCTTGAGCGTTGACACCAAAACAGGAGTATCCTCATACGCCTAACTTTGTGTTATTTTTCATTAAATTATGCGTAATAGTCTTAAGTGATATTTTAATTTAGAACACAGTCAGGTAAGTATCAAATTTGTACAAAAATTAAATACGTTGATATTTATTTATTGTTATTACTCATAACAAGTATGGATATATGTTCATTATACAGGGAGATTCACCAAGCATGCTCACCCACTATTTTTCTTCAATAGCTATTTGATTATTCAAAATCGGAGTTTGGAATTTAAAAAAATTAAATGCCACAATAAGATCATAATTTTAAATTCTTGAGTTTTGTTGTTTTACCTACCTACTAAAGGAGTGTCCTGCTTGGGAAAACCAACTTATGTTTTTCAAATATGAACCCGTCTTCCCTACTGTAAATTATTTAGTGGATAATTTTTCTGAAAATGTTGACGTATCAGAAATTCGAACGAATAGAATTTGACATTTGAGTTATTTTAAGACACGTGCACTATGGGCTATGGTTATTTGAACATTTTAGAGAATAATATTAATCAATCAAAATAGTTTGTAAAAATAGTCCAAGTATAATAAATATTACTATTAATAAATCCAAAATTACATCATCTACTTAACACTTTATATTTTTGTAAAACTAATTTCAAGTGCTATATAATTGTCCTTAGTATAAACATTTTAATAACTGAGAAACTATTACAATTTTGAATTACGTACATCGACATTTTTAAAAAAAATATTCACTTAATAATTTACAGTAAAAATGGGAGGGATCTCATTTGAAAAACAAAAATTTGTATCACCATACGACACTATTTAAGTAGTACAAAAATATCAATAGTTTTAAATTATTATCTTATATTATGGTATATTTAAAAATTCTATCAATTAGATTCTGAATAAATTCATTATTAAAGGAAAAAATGGGGGTTAGCATGTTTGGTGAAACACCTTGTATATTATTTTACTATAGAAAGAAGTATGTCTCCAATGTCTGTATACGTGGTTCCAGGCGGGTTGGTCCAAGAATCCACGGAACTTGCTGATTAGTCAAGTTATATGTGATCTGAGATCCTCCTAATATTGTTAGCCACCCTACCATAGCGGTCGGAAGAATACTGGACAACATCAGTGTTGTGGATATCTTTAATAATAATTAACATTTAACAATGGTGACAAGTATAGTTTGCAACCGTTGAGATATTTTTTTATTTCGAACCAATTGTTTCAGCTTAAATCTGAGTGCATGGAGGTGATTAAAGCCATAGTAAGTTGTCACATTTAGGTATTGAAATATTGTTAAAATACCTATAAGAATTGGAAATTGATTGTTTTTTTTAAATTATTTGTACAGCATTTGGCATAGGTCTATTGAGTGTGTCATTATGTGAATACATTATATTATAATATAAATATATTTATATATACCTACCTTAGTATTAGTGTACTATACAGTACATTTGTGCTGTTAAAATAACGGTGTACCTAATATATAACAGTATATATAGGTGGAAATGATGGTGAGGAGAATTCCACCCCACATTCCAATCAAGTGGGAAAGGAAGGATTTAGTAGGAGTAAGAGGGCATTTTTTTAATATTTCAATTTAAATACAAATTTTGAGCATTAAAAATTGCAATAGTTGTCTGCATTTTAAAATACGATTTGTTTCAAAATAAAATAACAAAAAAGCCTACATGGGGCACTGCCGCACTGGATAATATAATTAACTTTGTACATTTGATAATAGGTCAATTTACTCTATAATATATTAGAATAACAGAGTAAAATGGAATCTTCTTAACGTAAAATGTAATTTGTTATAATACAATATGCGTTATATATAAGGAGAATATCTGAATATAATATTTTATACTCTAAATGTTTGTAAACACAATATTATGTATATTATTGAATATTACATAATAATATTATTATTCAGTGGAGACTACGATAACAAGGAGAGAAAAATACGAGTTGGGAGCAGAGCTCTAGGCTATCGGGTGATGTTTTAATTTTAGAAACAAAAGTAAACGATCCGACAGATTTAGTGTTTTTGTTCAAATGGTTAGTGTAACCAGTTAGTGTAACCAGTTTTCGTTCAAATGGTTAGTGTAACGAGCAGTGTATTTCAGAATAATAATATAGGTGCCTATGGAAAAATTTAAAGTTGCTCATGTCATTCCATTCAACTCTATATTGCTATAAGATTATGTCGTGAGTAGTGACCGTGGGCCTGGAAACAAGATTTTTGACATTTTGCTGTGAACTTTTATAGTGCATTAACTTAAGTTTTTTTTATCCAAACATGTATTATAATTAGATAGTTATACAACATGTCAACTTATCAACATAATATATAGATTACAGGCGGTGTAACTGAATAATTAACACTATATCACGGTCTTTGAAGATAAGGTCGGACAACTTCCCATCCTCCCGCCTATTACAATATTTCCGCTTAATGAGGCAAAAACATTTCCCAAATTGCCGGAAAAGCGCTGCCGGTTAGAACAATATTTATATGGCATTCGGGGTTATTTTTATGGACTATATTATTATATTATTTTCTCCGACCATATAAACTAGCTAGTTTATATGGTCGAAGGTTATTTTAAACTTGTATAATACTATAATGCCATAACTTCAAAAAAAGTCTGCAGGGCAGCGCTCAATTGTATAGCGGCCAAATTTTGAAACGAATTTGCCTCACTAAACGGAATGCTGATAATGTAGTTGTCCGACCTTATCTTCTAAGACCGTGCACTCTACAGCACGATTTAAGATATACAGGTTGCGTATCGAACTCTAATACTTTGACCGGTGAACTATCTGAAACAGCTGTTCCCAGTATTACTAGCGCACCCTGAGGACAAATTTAAAGATTCAATAATACTATAAGTATTATTGGTATCAAAAGCAGATAACCGTGGTAAGTGGTTAATATCGTTATGATATTATATATATATTTAACATATTTAAACCACAACGAGCGCTAGTGATCATGGGCCCTCAGCCGTTTTAGATAGTTGGTTCACCAGTCACCATAAAGCACTATTCGTTATAGGCCGATGTTTAACCTGTATATCTTAAATCGTGCTATACAGTGATGAATGATGAGTGATTACTGCTTAGATCATATACCATGGATGGAGCTATCCGTATACCGAATTGTGTCCAACATCATCCCCACCACCTTCAAAATTTCACGGTACACGACACTAATGCGCATGCTCAGAAATATATGTGAATGATACTGTTAAATTACTGATAACGTTGAATTTAAATATTAAAACGTTTAATTTTTGAATTTTGTCAACTTATTAAATTTGCTACCAAGTGGCAAGTACTAACTAATTACTAATTGGATATATTTATGTAATTAAGATTAATTTTCAAATGTGATTATCATTATTTATTTTTTAGAATTTGGACTAAGTTTTATTTAATTTAAATATTGTGTACTATTGTAAAAAGTAAAGGTAAATGTAAGGTTAATAAATATTGTTAAAATGTTAATTAATATTTTTTATGCATGGACATTATTCAGAAATCAGAATAGTATAGTTACTAGTTATCATGAACTAAGATAGTTAAAAAAGAAACTATCTTAGTTGCTCAAATATAACCTTTTGGCTTTTGATACTAAACTAACTACCTATACAATATTATTTAATGGGATTTAATTTATTTAGAAAATATACAATGATACCTACTTTGAGGCCCAATATATTATGCATATTATCCTCACAAAAAAAAAATTAAATAAACATGAATATTTTTGAAAATGAAGCTACCAAACCGACTGACGACACTTACTATACCGTGTGTCCGCGCAAAATTCCCTATATGCTCTATATTAGTATATAACATTATATAGAATAATATTTTTAAGGGTTTGACATATTGATTGTATATTTTATTATTATTTGAATTCACTTAAATTTTACTTATTCCACTTAAAAAAAAAAATTTTAATTGATATGAATTAATATTAATTTCAAGACAATATTTAGATAAATTGATATGTCATACCCTCATAAATATTATTCTCTAAAATTATTGGGGGTTTTATCGATTGCACCAGATATTTCTAAAATATAATATTATGTTTATTCCACTAGCTATCGATTCCATGTATAATAATAATAGGTATATGACTAGTGAAGAAGAAAAAAACAAAACAAAAAAAAAATCAATTAATAAATACAATAATTCAAATACTGACAGGGGTTATGTGTACAGTATAAACTATAATTTTTTTAAAAATAGTGATTCAATGCTAGTTTAACATAAGTGAATCTGTACATTTTTTTTTATAAATGATCGTCAAAAATGTATGTACATATATACATTTTTCATTTCATAATATATTTTGTTTTTACTGAGTTTTTACGTTTTTATGTATCAAAATATATATATTAACTCATACGTTGGTTATACATGTATTCTCTTATATAAATAATAGTTTATTTTTTTTTAATTCAATACATGTGAAAACAAATATATTATATTATGATGCATTTTAGTGAATTTTGAATTTGAATTTGAATTTGAATTTTGAATGAAACGATTCGCAACTGTATTAGTTGTTTATTCCAATTTTGAAGACAATGCCCATATTTTTGGATTAAATTTATATGTTTAATCAATATAATTATCACATGAATAATAATCACAGAGTTTTTTTAACATCTCATCATCAATATTTAGTAAAATGGTAAATAATATAGGACTCGGTGGAATCAACACATAAATAAGCTCGTCTGAGACTATAGCCAAAGCATTTGATAAGCTTCTGTCAGATAAAAAATGTAATTTCAGTGGAATCGATTTACGACCAATTTTTGTAATGAATGATTTTTGCTCTTAAGATTACTCGAAAACATGATTTTGAGTGAATGCGTTTTGTCTATGTTGAGCGTGGGCCGGAAAGAGAAAACAAACGGTACACTGATATCTTCTTAATTATAAATTTAAAATAAAATGCAAATTATTATGTAAACAAGCCAAAAATAATTCACTTTATTAGTTTTACATAATGTATTCCCTATAAAATGCAATGTACATAAAACTTAAAATAATGAATCGTAAATTAATTTTAAATAACACAAGATATAAGAGCTGAAGTTGATGGGATGACTTATCAATGTTGACATTACTACACTGCACATTACTTTTCTTCCCAGAATCAACATTTTAAATATTTATTGGTAATTAACCATTCGTTCTATACCTACTGCTATGACTTTGTCGAGTTCAAGCATTCGAAAACTAATACAAGACAATGAGATATAATTTTCCACCAGAACACTGAATAAAAATTAAAAATATTGTGGCGATATTTTCAAGGAGTCGAAAGAATCATCTGCTAAGCAATTCAAGGTGAAAAAGTCCTTATTTGGAAAACAAATAAGTTTGTATCACCGCAGCCCGCAAGATACTCCTC
Organism: Sitobion miscanthi; assembly: GCA_008086715.1. Taxonomy (NCBI): domain Eukaryota; kingdom Metazoa; phylum Arthropoda; class Insecta; order Hemiptera; family Aphididae; genus Sitobion; species Sitobion miscanthi. Next base: position 89,188,359 of record CM017797.1, on the reverse strand, counting down.
AAACTCTACAAGAAACTCAAGTATGTAGGGTGTAACAGAAAAAAGTGACAAATGAAAAATGAAAAATTGATAATATAGTTGAAGTTATGAAAAAAATTATGAAAATTATAGGGATAGTGAATAGTTTAAGATTTACATAATATTATTATGTCTGAAAATTCACAAACAGAATATTTTGAAAAAAGTTTTTACGTTTCATATTAACAATAGGCAAAAATATATTGATATTTAAAAATATTATATATAATAAACTACTTGACTTAAATAAACGTTTTGACTATCAACATTTTTTTTTAAAATAAGATTTACAAATATGTATTTTGAATTTTCCAAAATAATTTAACAAAGTTTTAAGTTTTAAATTTTAAATTTTTAGTAGGTATTAAAAAATGAAAAATAAACAGTTTTATATTGCACTTGTAGCGTAAGGGTCTATAAATTATAAACACAAAAAAAATATTTAAATATTAATTCGAAAAAAAGTTATTTCATCAGGTTATTATATATGTTATACCTTATGTAAATTTCTGAAAATATGGTCATTGAGTATACTAAACATTCCAAGGATCAGAATTTTTCGAATAAACATATTATTATGATAAACACAAGGTGAGCAGAGTGGTTTGTGATTCAGGCTGCATAGTAGTTGCGTCCTAAAAATAACTAAAAAAATGGTCCAACCTGAATTTTGGTCAGGTTTTTGTACTTTCTATCCGAGCTATAGCTCCATTAATATTTTCCATATTACTTTGTTTGTTGCGTCTAACATGCCTTTTATATTGTTATTAGGGTTAGGATGTGTATGTACTAATAAACAAATAAATATTAAAATATATATGCATTTATGAACTAAAAAAATTGCTATAATTAGCAATAAGCAATAATTTTTATATAACTTAAATAAAATACAGATACTTACCTATACATATATATTAGCTTATAACGTTTTTTTTTTTTTTTTAATGTTGTATTGAAAACCATAAAATAACTACTAAAACCAGCAAAAAAGTTAAGTACTTATGTGTTGTGTTAAATTTATGAAAATGTGCAAAATATAATTTTAGTATTTGAGTCTAGACATCGTGAAACAAATTTCTACCTAAGAATACATAAAATATAACTACCTAAAAAAATGGCAAAATTATAAACATCCTAGCAAGTAGCGATCCAGCCCTAATTATTATCGTTACCAGTTTAATAATAAGTTGGTAACTATATCGAATACTATGCGGACTACATGTTGAGAGCTTTTTCATTCAAAGTTCAAAACTCACTAAAAAACTTCACTCCTAAACCACTTAACCGATTTTGATGAAATTTTTTACACCGCGTGTAATTTAGTCCAACTTAAAAGATAGGCTAATTTTAAAAGGGAAAGGATTAATCCCGGGAGGTGCTAAGACGGGAATTTTGAGATTTCAGATGAAAATTTTGTTTATAAAGGTTGTTGCCATGGGTTTTTAATGATAATAATAATAAAAAAAAACTATTGCTTTACTTTTAAAATAAATTATAATATAATATCAAACTATAAAAACGTGAAATGAAAATCTCTGTACAGGCTTAACTCTGAAACTACTTATCAGATCTTTTTGATTTTTTTTTTTAAACGAAAGAGTATTTCACGAAGAAGGTTTATATGAAAGAAAATTTTAGGTAGCTATTGGTTAATCGGTCATGTTTGTTTATTTGTATTATTATTTTTTGTCAATATACATACATATAATATAATATACAAGAAGATCTGATAAGTAGTTCCAGAGTTTAGTCTGTATATAGTTATAGTCTCTGTATTTACATAGTTATATATATATAAATTATTGTTCTTGGGTAGATTAGACCTCTGGGAAGAAGATAAGTTAATTTACAAAGGGTTAAATTTGTTTTTTTTTATTCATCGGTACGGTTAGATTAGGATAGGATTTTGTATAGGTAAATTGATTATATTAATCCATCGTAGGTAGAATTAAGTAAAACCAACAAACTTGGTATAACTTTGATACTTTAGAGTTAAATCATAAACTTACGTACTAACAGCACGGCGGGGTCCGCGATCTACCACAGGTAGATTGCCTACCTGATATAATGTACTGCTGCGAATCAGAATTTTTATTCTGGGCAACGGAAAAGTTAAGATAAATTTTGAACACCATACACCGATATTAAATAACGAATTGAACAAAGTTTGAGTCATACAGAGTTGATACATTTAACGGGCAACGAAGTGCACGGGATCAGCTAGTAGTATAATGAATATCTCTTTGTCTATTTTATTTGTTCTGTGATTATTTAAATGAGTATACTTCTTAGTCTTAAGATACCTACCCATAAGTGCAAATAAGGGGAGCTAGGAGGCTTAGCCCCCCTCCCAAAAAAAAAACTAATGACTTGTACAATGTACATGTTATGGCATAAAATCATCATAAGAATATCCAGTATAGACCTGCACTGCAGCCCCCCCCTCCTCACCAAATGTCAAAAACTATTTGTGCTTATGTACCTACCTATATTAATACCTTTTTGTATTTTTCAAAATATCCATGAACACAAAAATATTTGGATGTGCGTGGTAAAATAAGTTTATAAAATACAGATACTTACCTATACATATATATTAGCTTATAACGTTTTTTTTTTTTTTTAATGTTGTATTGAAAACCATAAAATAACTACTAAAACCAGCAAAAAAGTTAAGTACTTATGTGTTGTGTTAAATTTATGAAAATGTGCAAAATATAATTTTAGTATTTGAGTCTAGACATCGTGAAACAAATTTCTACCTAAGAATACATAAAATATAACTACCTAAAAAAATGGCAAAATTATAAACATCCTAGCAAGTAGCGATCCAGCCACATCCAAATATTTTTGTGTTCATGGATATTTTGAAAAATACAAAAAGGTATTAATATAGGTAGGTACATAAGCACAAATAGTTTTTGACATTTGGTGAGGAGGGGGGGGCTGCAGTGCAGGTCTATACTGGATATTCTTATGATGATTTTATGCCATAACATGTACATTGTACAAGTCATTAGTTTTTTTTTTGGGAGGGGGGCTAAGCCTCCTAGCTCCCCTTATTTGCACTTATGGGTAGGTATCTTAAGACTAAGAAGTATACTCATTTAAATAATCACAGAACAAATAAAATAGACAAAGAGATATTCATTATACTACTAGCTGATCCCGTGCACTTCGTTGCCCGTTAAATGTATCAACTCTGTATGACTCAAACTTTGTTCAATTCGTTATTTAATATTCGGTGTATGGTGTTCAAAATTTATCTTAACTTTTCCGTTGCCCAGAATAAAAATTCTGATTCGCAGCAGTACATTATATCAGGTAGGCAATCTACCTGTGGTAGATCGCGGACCCCGCCGTGCTGTTAGTACGTAAGTTTATGATTTAACTCTAAAGTATCAAAGTTATACCAAGTTTGTTGGTTTTACTTAATTCTACCTACGATGGATTAATATAATCAATTTACCTATACAAAATCCTATCCTAATCTAACCGTACCGATGAATAAAAAAAAACAATTAACCCTTTGTAAATTAACTTATCTTCTTCCCAGAGGTCTAATCTACCCAAGAACAATAATTTATATATTATAACTATGTAAATACAGAGACTATAACTATATACAGACTAAACTCTGGAACTACTTATCAGATCTTCTTGTATATTTATTATATGTATGTATATTGACAAAAAATAATAATACAAATAAACAAACATGACCGATTAACCAATAGCTACCTAAAATTTTCTTTCATATAAACCTTCTTCGTGAAATACTCTTTCGTTTAAAAAAAAAATCAAAAGATCTGATAAGTAGTTTCAGAGTTAAGCCTGTACAGATTTTCATTTCACGTTTTTATAGTTTGATATTATATTATAATTTATATTTAAAAAGTAAAGCAAATAGTTTTTTTTTATTATTATTATCATTAAAAACCCATGGCAACCATTTATAACAAAAATTTTCATCTGAAATCTCAAAATTCCCGTCTTAGCACCTCCCGGGATTAATCCTTTCCCTTTTAAAATTAGCCTATCTTTTAAGTTGGACTAAATTACACGCGGTGTAAAAAATTTCATCAAAATCGGTTAAGTGGTTTAGGAGTCCATTGAGGACAAACATTGTGACACGAGATTTATATATATTAAGATGGGCAATTAGAAGAACACAAATTAAAAAATTCTATGTAATAAAATACATTTTAAATAAGGCTTTATTAGTGCCATAATATAACAAAATCAGAAAAAAGTATGACACATTTAAAAAATATGACAAAACCAGGAATTAAGCACGTTCGTGGGGTAAACCTTTCCCAAAGTTTTTAATATAAGTACCTATGTATAACTCCAATAAATCTCGGACCGTGAAAGAAATTTTTATCGTGGGACGCAACTATAAAGTAGCCTCCCGTGAAACACCCTGTATTCGAACCGGTTCTCGAGCACCCAACATTATGTGGTGTTGACCATCGGGTATATAAATAGAACTATATACTGCAGGTAAGCTTATACGAACGTGTAGCTGTGTGAGTGTGCGTGTAGGTACGCGTATTTTTTTACGTTAAAAATCGAAAATTAACTTCTATAGAAGTCAAGTGTAGGATGCAAACCGGTCCAGGTCACTTGTCTCGTGTATATAGTCGGTAAATACTTATAATATACAATATGCATATATACAATATACATATACTTACATTATATATATTGGCGCGAGTGCCCCTTCTGAGTGTTCTGCGCGTGTGCGTGTGTGAGTTGGGAGGGGGGTGAGTGACAACTCCAGAAAGTCCCAACCTCCTCATCATTATAATAATATTATACATCGCCACCGACGAAACGATATGTATAACTACGCCACTTTTAGGTACCTATGGTGGTAGCAGGTATAAGAGATTATACTATAGTAGGTATTATTATAAAATATCCACACACATGTTATAATATATACTAATATGTACAATATATAATATTATTATTATTATTATTGGGGCGTGGATTAAAATGCAAATTGAATTTTTTTCTGAATGTCCAAAAAATTGGTTTTCAAGCACAGAGTTCGTTTTAACATCAAATAGATCTTTGAAAATGAAACTTTTATTTGAAAGACGAATACCTATCTTAACAATATTGTGGATTTACTTCGGTAGTGATAACGCTAATAATTCGGTATATTTATATTATAATATCTGTTTCATCATTTTTACTCAATATTATCTCAATAAAAATTTGTAATGGCAATTTTTTTCAAGTTTTTATAATAGTGTTAGTATTTAATGCATTGATTCGTATTTTTCAAAGGTATTTTTTATTTTTTAAATTCACGTCCTAATTAGGTATAATATAAAATATACAACACAATACGGTAGGGGAACGGGGCAAGATTACGTGTGGAGCAAGTTGGTTTATTTGGATTTAGAAATGTATTAACTATTAAGACATTTAGTGGACCCGCCTCTGGACCTAGCCAACGAAATATTTGTTACGTGCAAGCAGATATATCCGAGTGTAGCTGTTTTATTTACGACATGCATCAATCACGATTAAACCCAAATTAGATCCATACGCGTAAATTTAAACAATACAAATGGGTATATAACATTGTATTAAAATCATTTTTAAGGAATTTTTTTAAATATTTTTTAAAGTTTTGTAATATAATTATCGCAGTAAATCGTATTTTCTAAATTCATGGACTGGGTACAGATATTTTTATTTTTCAACTGATTTTGCGTAACGCTTTGAATATCACCATAGACACGAATAAAACGTAAAAATTACCTAATTCTCACTATAAGAATATATAAAATCATCAATGATATAATTAATGGTTTTTATGATTTATACATTTTCTTTAAAGTGGAAAATATCAAATTTTTCTTAAAATTTTACTTATGTAACCAATTTCAACCCTAAATACAAACAAAACAATTATTCGATTTTCGTAGGTCAAATTTAAATATAGACGGAGACACGATTTGTTGCTTTTTCCACATCAAAAAAAATACAAAATATTCGATCACATTTTCTGGTCTAGTAAAAATGTGCTACCCTTCCAAAAATTTCCGCTAGGGGGAAACACAGGACCCACCCCTCTAGTAGCTACACTCAGACGCCGGAGAAATTGACAAGAAATTATAATCATATCGAAACTTACAGTTTATCAATTAATCAGCAGTATAAAACTAAAACTATTACCTGCAGTGGCGTATCCAGGGTTCATTTACGGGGGTGTTTTGAAATTTAATAGACATTTGGTAGGTGGGGGCTATGCTAGAATGACCATATTTTCAAAATAAAAAAACGGGAAAATTCCCTCCACCCCTCGAAACACACCCACACACACACACAGTTTGGTGAAAATATAACAAAATACGAATGATGGGGGGTATTTTAACACCCATATAAACCCCTCTAAATATGCCCCTGATTACCTCAATTACCTGTATGGAATATATGAAAACAGTAATAAGAGTATAATTAGACTACTATTATGCAAAAACTATTGTCAATCATAATTAAAATAATAACGTTATTTATATTAGACAATAATTATAAATTATGATATAATATGCACAAGGAAAAATTAAACCAATAGATAATATAAACTAAAATATGCGTAACACATTTTGGGGGTCAATGAAAATGGCCTCATTGTGTTGACCTCTGGGTAATTTTAAACGGTTTTCGAAGTATAATTTTGTACGAACTAGATTATGTGGAAACGAAAATCAAACATTTATTAATTTTAGCGAAAACGAAAAACTTTCAAACCCCCTGCTATTTGATCACTGCATTACCTGCAGCTGCACATGCACCTGCAATGTCTCACTCCAAGGTCAATGAAGTGAGCAGATGCCTCAATATAATATAATGTATATAGGTAATACATTAATATATATTATAGTAACGATTCACTGACCAGTGACCGCAAACCGTTTAAAACATATTTATTATTTATGTTTAACATTTAGATGTGTAAAATAATGTTGTAACTAAACCAATATTACTGTAATCGTGCTAAACAATTATTTATCATTGTATATTAATTCAATGGAAAACCACTGCACGGATGTCCTAATCGAGTTTTTGTAGGTACCTACTTCAGATAATATTATGAAAATAATATGTTAATACTTTAATAGTATGCGTATACCTATATTATTATTCTTGCTAAAGTGCATATATACGTACATAGTACTTTGAGTGTATAGTACACTCGCTAGCTCACCACTTGCTACCGAATGTTCGTCGAGAATTTTGTTGTTTTCAAACCGTCCGACAATTATTATTTTATTTTACTTATAGGTAATATGCCTGTGCCATGGTATTAAAAAATACCTGCTAAATAAGGCAATTAAATAACAGAAATAAAAAACCGTCATTATTCAAATATACTTGTCGATAATTTAAAAGAAAAAAAATCTTTTTCCTGGACAGTAGTCACAGGAGTGGCCGCGGACCACGGCCATTCAAGAATCGAGACTAATAATATTACAATATTAGTCCTCCCATCTTCCCGTGGAATCGGTATATTTTACCACGTCCAGTCTTATCAACCTATTGCTATAGTAATCTGAGATTCGTCGATACGGAAAATTATGGCATTATAAGGAATTTTTTTCAAATTCATCAAGTATATAATACTAGTTAAACACAGAATATAATAATATATTCTTTCTTCCTTAGATTTAGATTAGCAAAGAATAAATTTATCTTACAATGGTGTGTGGGTGTGTGTGCTTTTCCACTGTCATAAATATTAATAAATTATTAATTTACTAAATACATTTTTTTAATTACTGGCGCAATGCTAATTTTGAAAATAAAAATGTAGCCAATTATTTCTAATTTTGGTTTTATTATAGAGAAATAAAGAATTCTATTTAATATTGATAAAATAATATATAATAATAGATAATATTTAACATTGCAATAGTTAATGGTAAAATAAATATATTATGACTTTTATCCATACATAATTATTTAATTTTAATTTTGAGATTTAAATTATATTATGTAATATGAACCTAATTTGACATGACGTGTTATATTTATAATATTGAATGTCTTAAGTTTTAGTTAATTTTCATGGGTTTGAACATGTAACATAAATTTAAAATATTTATAAAATGTACACTATGCAGGGTACTATTTTATGAATTATTACTATTTCAGCTAAAGCATTAAGTATAAACCCATAAAACACTTAAGTTTATTTCCGAACTAGTAAGAAAATACAGAAATCTAATAATTATTCATAATATTTATTAACAACTTATTTTGCTATGATTGAGTAATAAACATACATTATCATTATCGTTTAATAAAATAGAAGTTATGAAAAAAAATTTCAAGGCTTTCCTATTAAAATTAAAATTTTAGAGATATTTATAATTATGCTGTTGAAATCGATGATAATAGTTATTGATTTTAATATTACTTATATTATGTGCTTTTGTACCAATCGTTCAGATACCTATTTTAATATTAAACTATTACAGTATATTTTATTATTTTTCATGTTCATATTATCATACGTTGGAAAGATATCGATGAAAGTATATGGGCGTGGATACATGAAAAAATAAAAATCTATACAAATATAGTTTCAATTAAAGTTTGAGAAATACATATTATAATGGTTATTACCTATATTGCCAATTATTTGTATAATTCAGATACTCTAGGTCACGTCAAGGCTCAAGACAACTAAATTCTAGAATCTAGATAATAAGAAAAATATATACCTGTAATATTATGTATTTATTTAGATGAGAAAATTGATTTTTCGACTTACCTATATACACTAATATTTTATAATCCACGCAAATATAATATTATATTAATTTAATATTTAATTTGTGAAATTTAAAAATGTAGGTACAAGGATTTTGTATAACCGTGAAAAATTATAACGTCAAGTATATGGGTAACTGCAGTTCATTTAAGTACCTAACTAATTAATTTAAACAATTTTTTTAAAAGTTTGAATTTATTTATAAATTAAATGAAAAACTAAGGTTAAACTAATGCCAGTACCTATTTGCTTCAGTTGATTTATTAAAGTTATTGCAAGTTGCAACATGATTGATAACCTAACTATACTCAAAATATATAATTAGGTACCTACATACATTATGATGAACAATATTGAAAGCATTATAGTCATTACTCATTACTCATTAGTCATATAATTATGTATGTATCAGTATATCAGACAATATGGACAATTTATTATGGTAAATCGTTTTATACCTATACCAAATACCTATATATTTATGTATATTAAATAATTAATGTACGTTCGTTTAACATGATAGCCGATATAGGTAGGGCAACGCATACTGATTATTTATTTTCATTAAAAAATATATTTATCATTAGTTATTGAATTATCTCTTACACAATTATTTATGTATTGATATTATATTATTCTGATAAGTATATGGTTATAATATTATATAGTGTTAAATGGTTTAAAAAAAAGGTCAGGTCATGATCATGAGCGTCGTATGATTGAACTTTTATTTAACTTTTGAATCAACTGTATTACTACTGTTATATTATGTGATAAAAAACCCTTTTTAGAAAAAATAATAACGAAATATGGAACAAACGTGCTAACAACGGAAGAAAATTGTAGATTGAGCCCAATATACATTTATGGACTACAGGTATAAATTTATCCGTAGTAAATTGCGCTCAATACATTTCAGGAATACATTTAAACATTGTAACTACATTGCACCTTCATAGGCTATGTTTAAGTAGGTAATATTATTTTTATGATATTGCCATTTAGCATTACCCAAAGGACACCACGAGGAGACGACTACCACTGTCCTCCAAAAATTGTTTTTTGGTTTGAGATTAAAATGAAAAATATAATAAAAAATGGAAAAATATTTTATTTTTTTAATTAAATAATATGGGTGGATGTATGAAGTTGTCAAATTTTTTTTTTATTGGGTGAATTATAAAATATAGAGTTTTTTATTAATAATTAAATAATATAATATTTTGATTCTTATATCACCATTATTATAGTAATGCGACATCTTTAAAATAGATATCGATTAATTCGAGGACACATCAATTCGAGACACCACATGGGTGCTATTTACTAGGTATTATACTATATAGGTACATAAGCTATTTTAGAAATCAAAAAATGCTGAGCACACTTTACTATACTATTTTTACCAAATAGGGACAAATGGACGTAGTCGGTCGTGGGACCAACTGGACGAAAAAAAAAAACATAATAAATCAATCAATAAAAATAGTAGTATTATAGCCATTATCATTTATTTTATAATTTATTGAATATGAACCATAACTAAAACATAATTTTCAACTTGAATCACCCAAAATATTTTATTTTGTTTCAATTAGTATTTAATTTTTCTTTAAATATTTTAATGGTTATTTTAGTTTGATTTATAATTTAAACAGTTATATTTAAAATTTTTTTTTAGTAGGTAATAAAAGAAATAAGATAATTTCAAAATGGTTTGGATGTAATTTATTTATTTTCTAGAACCTAGAAATATTTCAAAAATAATACTATTAATTATTATATAGGTATTATAATTGCATAAATAAACTAAAATTATCAAATCAGTTGTATCTATCTAAGTAACATTTTTATTATTTTTATTATTTAAAAACGATAATGCATTTGTTAATTTCAAATTACAAGTTAAATTAATTCATAGGTCTACTTTATCACTAATCAGATAATGTAACTAAAAATTAAAAAATTAAAATATTTTGCTCTTCTCCTTAAAAATTTCCTGCGGCCGCCCTTGTTACCCTTGACACCTATCAAGGTTATACTATATAATAAGATGATGTTTTTAAAACTTGAATTATCTCTAAATAGAACATTTGTGGGTTGGTTGCTTTCTGCATAATGCCATTCAATTATACCTAGTGAAAACTTTCAAAATACATGTACATTATGATGTATTCATTTTTTCATTACCAAATTTTCATAATTAATCATTAAATATGCTCTAAAAAATAGTAAAATTAACAAATATACATTTTTACAACTTTATAAGAATCTTTAACTAAATAAGAATTGAAAACGGTTCGAATTGAAATCGATTCTCTAGTGCATATACCATCCATATTATCGCATATTGCATATTATTATACTTTAATATGTACCTAAAAAATAATATTTTTTAATATACGCTTTAAGCATGGTATATTGGTATGTAATGTTTCATGTAAACAAAACGCCTATATAAACTTTTTTATCGGGTGCAGCTATATATTTCTTATAAATCGATATTCGTTAAGACTATATATGAACAAATTATACTGCATTGTACATACTTCATTGCGAAAAAGTTTTTTAAGTAGGCTTATTAATAGCGATATTATAATTATTATTATAAAATGTATATACAAACATTGAAACATATTTTAAACTTATTTATTAATTCTTACCGTAGTTGAAATAGTAAAACCGTGAGCAAACAAAAGTCTACTCAATATTAAACGAATCGATAAGCATAGTATTATATTTTATTTTGCTATAATATAGTGTACGCTATATACTGTATATAGTAGATTAATAAAATAATCGACTTAAACACTCTTTATTTCACAAAAACTATATTAAGTTTTTTGAAAATATATTTTTTTACCTAATTCAAGTCGATGTAAAAGAATATTTTTAGAATTTTTTATCGTTATCATTTCTTAAATTTTTACTTTTTTGAATGACACCATACATTTGTAATTTCATATTGCAAAGCAGAATATTATTCGAAGAATTAAGATCAAAATTAAATTTTAAATTTTAATAAAAATTAATTTTTTTATTTACTTGTATAAGTTATAAGTTATAACTAATATGCTAGGTACTCGCCCGAAATTCGGTTTTTAAGTATCGAAATTGAAGTATAAGTAGGTAGGTATTCCAATAAATGTTCAGCTTTGCAACAGGGAATTGAAAATTGTTATGTTGTCATTATGAACATTAAGATACCTACCTACTTAATTATATTTTGTACTATACGTACACATAGTAATGTGTGTTCTCCGATTAGAGAATCTGCTGACGGTACAAAACGGTTTCAAAATCGAGAACAATAGATCTGTATTATTATATTTGACAATCGAAAAAATTTAGCGAGTCTACCTATAACCCATAGTTAGGTAATATAAGCCACGTATATGTTAGTATACATATTATATACGCGTATAATATTATGTATATGTGAGTATAGGTACATATTATATACGCTTATAGTAATATCTTAAATGGAATCCGATGTTTAGTGGACGAATACAGCGCTGCGTATAATGGTTCGCATTGTGTGATAATAAAAAGTGTCGTTGACATTAAAAAGGGAAAGCATTAAAGAATCACGCTGATGCTATTTAATATAAAACGTGTGTGGTACACATAAACGGCGCTACAATAATACGGTGTTAGAATTTATTGTTTCAAAAATTTAAAAATACCTACTCAAACCATTTTTAGTGTGAACATAGAGTCGCATATTGGGTCCGTGTGTGTATATAACGTAATGTACGTAGTGCACTATATTATACGAGGTGATTTACTACCAGGATGTTCCTTTAATAAGTTTGTAATTTGTATCTCCAGAGAAGACTCGCATTATAAGCGTAGCACAAAAAATTTCAAAATTTGAATGAATTCATTACAGGAACATGTTGGTTGTGGCTTGCTTATTGAACCACTGTCTACAATATAGTAAACTGCGTACACTGATACACACACGCACGAAATACGAATTTAGTAGTACAACAATTCTCAAGAATTCAAAATTTGGTCTTTCAGATTTAAGTTTATTTCAAAATTCCAAACATCAGATTTTGAATAACTGCATTATTGAAGAAAAAGGGTGTATAGCATGTTTGGTTAATTACGATATGTGACACTATATTAGACACATAATATTATAGATAATTAATTGTTTAATGTTTCAGATTAAGCGTCAATATATATATATATATATTAGAAATGAATAAGATATTAGCAGGGTTCGTTACATACATTTTCATATCGATTTTGAAAAGTCGTATTGAATTCTAATTAAGATATTTGTTTGAAGGTGACGGAATTAAATATATGAAATTTAATTTTGCATAATATAATATTTGCATATTTCGAGGTTTTTGGAATATTTTTCAGATTTGGTATAGTCGAACATAAAAATACGTTTTTTTAAATTTTTTTTTGCGTGTGTATATGAAGCACGTTTATTTTGTAGTATAGATAACCGTGGCTTGAAGACACTTATTATTGTAGTAGGAAAAATGCGTCTATTTTCAACTTAAATATATTTCTTGGTAAGTTAGATCAAAGAAATATCTACCTACCGTATACGGTTTATTTTATTATTATTTATTATATGTAATAGTAAAATAAATTACTTTAATTGCATATTATAATTACGTTTCCCTAGCAACTAAAAAAAATACGGACCAGCAAAATCTGGATACATTTTTTTCGCCATCGGATTTCCCACTAAGATCTGATGATTAATATAATAAATTACGTTATCTGCAATTTTTGTTTGCAATCACCGAATGCCTCCAATACAGATGAACATAGAAACTTCAACATATCCAACTCCTAAGACGCAGCACTCAGACCAGATGCAGACACCATCACACAAATTCTTAAACAAAACTAAACTGTATAATAAAATTAAAAAATAATTGTAATTGTAAATTGTAACTAATGGCCACTGTCGCCGATGTTAATTAAGAACAATAAAAAAAAAAAAATAGTTTTAAAAGCACTAGATGTGCTAAACAATTTAAATTTTAAGTTACTATAAGAGGTAAATGAAAAAAAACTGAATTTAACAAAATTTGATCATTTGACACACAATGTTATTTTAAAATATTTAGATTAGTTTTATATTATTTAGCTAATTATATTAGTTACCACTTACCACGAACCTATTCACGCCGTTCTACGATATTCATAATAATACAATAGAGAGTTTTTGCACAACGCCGGTAAAACACTCCGGTAAAAATAACGTTCGGTTAAATTATACGGTAATATATTAACGTTATAGTTGCAACTTTAGTTTTTGCATTACCGGATATAATATAATATTTCGTTAAAATATTTTATGACATTGTAAATTTAACCATAACCAATATTAACCATTGACATACAAACAGGTTGATGACTTAACCTTTTTGATATCAACATTTTAGATTCGTTAAAAGTGGGATACCAAAAACCGGTGACTGATAAAGAAAACAGCTGTAATCACCAGCGTAAACTTTGACCTAAATCACAGACTAAATATAACCGATTGATGAGTTATAACCGATAATAACCAGCAATACGGTGCCCGTCAAAATAATTAAAATAAGGGCGGTTACATTTATGTGCGGATAAAGCCGGGTTCACACTTGAGTGACCACGCGGTCAAAAGTTGAATATATTCAACTATGCGGTATCGTTTGGTAACTGTGGTAACCGTGATAATTTTACACGACACGATGTAGTGTGAACCGCCCTTAACCGATTACGAGAATCAAATAACCGCACCGATATTTGGTGCGCATACGCAAAGGCTTGTTTTGGTAAATAACGAAATAACGTTAACGGGTTCATACGTTAATTTTTAACCGGTGTTGTGCAAAAACTCTCTAATAAATGCATAGTTTTCGTAAAAAAAATTACAACGGTAGTAATATAAACATATCATAAAATAAACTTAGTAATATATACTGACAGACAGTCTTCGCTCAGAATCGTTTTTCGTACGCAATTATATTGTATAATATCATTGAATTCAAATTTAAAACATAGCCACATAGGTATAGGTATCGTACCTACATTACAATGGTTCACCTATGAATAGTGGCGTATCCAGAATTTTTTTCGAGAGGGGTTATAATTCATTTTTGACGAATTTATCTGAAAATAATTTGGTAACGTTGTTGTCACTTAATAATTTTTGAAACAAAGTTTTTAATGGCACGATGCGGGGCTAGCAGGGAAAAAACGTTCCTGACGAAATACTATAATTTATAAATAATAAATAATACTTTTTAAACAGATTTGAATTCTTTATTATGTTATTATGTCTACTTGAGATTGGTCAGTCCACTTTTCCCAATTTCACCCCCCCCCCCAACCTCTAAAAATTTAGCTTGAATATTTTGAAACTTCGGAGTTTTCAAACGTTAATTATTTGGAATTTAAATCAGAAATCTTAAAATGTGGATTGACCGATCTCAAATAGACACTCTAACGAATTCAGATAATTTTTCTGAAATATTATCGCATTATTAGATCGATCGGTAGGATGGAACAAAAAAAAAGCGGGAGCGGTAAGTTTTAATGACGGTCCGCGATAGATTGATTATAAATATCTTGCGTATATTGATAATAAAATTATTGATAATGCATCACTACACTACGTATATTATGCATTTATAATTATTATAATTAATAAAATATATATGTAATAAGTATATAATATATATAAGTATTGAATTGTACGTAAGTAATATATTTTTTGTCACGCCTGCACCGAAAGTTTAGTTTTCGATGACGGTTGAAGCGTTGGAAAGCGACGGTTTTACTGTGGTAAAGTGGGAATCCCCAAAAGTACCGGGCGGTAAAGTGGAAATCCCCAAGAGTACTGAGCTCAGATATCACGCGTATTCTCTGAACAAACAGACACTAAAATCTTTACTACGGTCCTCATAAAACATGAACTTTTGGTTACATCTATATTCACATTATAACCTCCTTGCATGACGCGTAAACATTTTTCTTTTATGAAATTGTTTTCGTATAATAATTTGGATGTTGCATAAATCCTCGCATAATGCATTACCTTTGCCTTGATTACATTTTCTTATTCTTATTTTATTTTAATATAATAATTATTATTTATACTGAAATCTATACCACGGTACTTACAAAACATAGACTCTTGGTTACATCTTATATACATTATTATAATCTCTTGCATGACGCGTAAACATTTTTATTTCATGAAATTGTTTTCGTAGAATAATCTGATTGTTGCATATATCCCCCTATATAGTGCTTTACCTTTGCCGTGATTACATTTTTTTATTCTTATTTTATTTTAATATAATAATTATTATTTATAGTGAAATCTATACCACGGTACTTACAAAACATAGACTTTTGGTTACATCTTATATACATATTATAATCTCTTTGCATGACGCGTAAACATTTTTATTTCATGAAATTGTTTTCGTAGAATAATCTGATTGTTGCATATATCCCTCTATATAGTGCTTTACCTTTGCCATAATTACATTTTCTTGTGCGTCGCGTTTGGTATAGACTAGGTAATAGAAAACGGGTATAACGCGAGGATTACAACCCCCTCCCCTCCCCCTGGATATGCCATTGCCTATAGGTGCCTACGGTATATCAGAGCGGTTTCTTAAGTTCTTTCTTTTTTCTTAGTTTTATTGATTGTCTCAACATACATATTTTTACAATGGTCAGTGTTAAAATTACAATATTACGTGTTATTTAATATGCTATATTGCCTTACCTTCTCGGGAATCTGTAATGATTCCACCTCGATGGTAGAGGAATCGGACTATTTTGCATAAATCATTCGTTTCAAATCCGTCGTCAAACTGTTTTAATAACTGTTTCTCGTAATCGGCAGCCATCGAAATAGAAATAAGCAAGTAAGTAAAAACGCAATAAATGCTATTCGGCTAATTTTCAAGCGTCCTACCTACAACAGAACAGAATAAGTTTATGCGTCCGACGCACATAATATAATATTATGTACAATAAACGTACATGGCCCGACGTGAAACACCGAATTTGACATGGTCCTTATACTAATGACCGGGTTTTCAACTGTCATAATAACCATAAGTTAATTAATAAACCACCGTTAATTCAAATAATCGGTTAGTAAACATCGGTGATGGGTATCAACGACAGTTTACCATTGATTATACAAGTAAACGTAGGCAAAATAAATTACCACTTATGTGGCTTTTAAATACGTTACTATAGTTACTACCTTAGATAGGACTACCCTATATCTGGTGGTGTTTTTTCGATTTTTCACTGGAAGGGGGCTCCTTTAATATTATCTTATAATATATTTACTCATTAGTCATATTATATTGATTTAGTTTTAATTAACATACACGAACCAAACAATTTTTTTTCAAGAAGGTAATTTATTCAAGAAAAATGTGTAAATATTTATTCGGAACCTATGTGGGGGAGAGGTGGTTCAGATCCCTTAGACCCCCCCCCCTCCCGTAAAACCATCACCAATACCTACATTCCAATAATATGGTTATTAGTTGTCATTATGAGTCTGGAAATAGTAGGTCCAGGTGTCCAGTTGTTGTTAACTCCATAATTTTCATAATACAATTTTTGATTGCATTTTACATTTACAATTTCTTTCTATAAATGATGATAAATAATATTTTGCTTGCTCTACAACTTGAAAATGTAATAAAAGATTTCTCATAAGTAAGAGAAAGGTATTTCTCATGCCAAAAAATATATAAGCACAATTTTTTTTTATAGATATTTAAGGTTCAAATTTGGGTGATTTTAAATATTTAAACAAAGAATAACGATTTTAGTTTTTTGTTGTAATTTAAAAATATTTTTCTTAGGTTAAGTTCAACGGTAAGTCAATGCCTTTGACTCAACAGTTAGTAATAATAACAGTAATAATATAGGTAAAGGTAATATGATATAAATTTATATACTATCATATAATAATTAAATATTAATAATATAATTAATGCAAAGTTTTTGGCAAACATTAATTCATCCTATAATTCAACTTACTATACCTATTACTAGTTATAAAATAAATTACTGTAGGCCATAGCAATATATAAATATATCATAAAATACACCTACTTGGTATTATAATATAGGCTGACCAGCTCAAAGTCGTTTTTCGGTAAGCAATTGATTTCAGATTGAACACATATACCTACAGTGACTTACTTAATGACAATATAGGTACAATCGACCCCTACAACTATACAGCAAAACTGATACCTACTTTCCCCTTTTTTATTACTTTTTTTTAAAAAAATTTTCGTCAATTAAAATTCTTTACACACATTTTATGAATTAATTTTTAATTTTCGTCTTATTAAACATTTTACACGTTCTGAACGCATGTCGTATTTTAATTAATATTATCCTAAAATACTTAACATTTTACAGATTTTTATATTTTTGTAAAGTTATTATTGTTATTTCTTAGGAATAAGATTGTTATTACAGTGCAATTTATACAGAATTTCGAGATTACAACACAATATTCATATTTTATAAGATTGTTTTTCGGGATTTATAATGCATTTTTTAAAGATTTTTAATACACTAGAAGCACAGACTTATAGCTAATACTTATTAGTTATCACATATTATTATCTATATTAATATTACCTATATAGTATATAAGTACAATTTTTTTTGTTTTAAGCAATATTTTTTCATACACAGTGCAATTCGATCCAATCCAATCCACTGCTGCAGTATTATAGTTACGCGGTATTCAGGACAAGGACGCTGTATTATGATGTTGGCCAACCAAACTTCTCGCGACAGACACACACATGTAGGTACATTTAATACCGTTCTCTTGGCAAAGAAAAACACTCTCCGTCTCGGATATATAATTATTATTAATAATTTTATACATATAAATATATGTTTTATATACATATTATTACTATACCAATTATACCAGTATATGATATACACATCATTTATAGTAGACATTAGTGAGTGTAGTGTGTATATATTATTATTATTATTATTATTATCTCACGTACCTATCAGCGAATCCATGTACCTACGGAGTGATCCATTTACGTAAGCCGCACATTGTTTCAAAAAACACTACCGTTTATGAAAATATTGGTTTTTTTAGTCATTATTATTTTTTAAGTTTTTCCTCTTTTCAATGGCAACATACGTTTCAGTTTCATATTTCTAAGATGAATATTATCCGCTGTAGTCTGATCAATAAAAATTTTGGATAAGTATTTTATATAAATAGGCTGGAGAATGGAATTCACTGAAAAAAATGCATTTATGCGCTAAAAAATCAAAATAACGCACCTATAAGATTCTCTGAAATTATTTTATTTTGAATAATTGTTAAACCAAAAAATATTAATTATAAAATTTAAAAAAGTTTTGGAGGGCTGCACAATTTAAAGTCTTCTAAGTGAACTTTTAATTTGAAAAAAATAATAGTTTTCTCATTTAATTTGTCGTAGGCCCGTAGCCACTCGTGGTCACGATTTTTACGTCACATACGGATCCGTTTAAAATATTACGATTAAGAAATAATAATTCAATTAGGTAAAAACTTTGTAATCATAATACTTGGTTACCTTTTTTTGATTAAAAATGAAACATAAAATTTGAAAACTCATATACCGTACTCTATGCACTCAAGGGAAAAATTGAAGTGAAAATTGAGGCTATGAAACAATCTGTTATTATAGAACTAGTGCCATTTAGTGAATGGGCTAGTCCAGGGTTCTTTCGATCCAAAGTAATGGCTCTCCAGTTCCTTACGCAAAAATTAATTTTTTTATCAAAAACATTATTTTATTTTATAAAAAATACATAAATTATTTTAGATAATATTTTTGTTGCTTTTAGAAATATGAAATAGTACATCACAACAATAACTTAAGTAGTACCTACATAGGCTATCGTACCTATAGTCAACTAAAATTAAAAGTGTGTACTTACAATACACATAGGTCCTCTGGTACTGCATGAAAAACGTATTTATATAATCAAATGGAAATTAGGTATTATAGTACATGCCGTTAAAATTGATTACCATCGAAAATCAAATAGGTGTATATAAGCAAATACTATAATATTGAAACAAACATTTTTAGTAGCTCTTAAAAAACTGAACAATTTTGTAAATTGTACTTTTATGCTTTTCCGTTTCAAAAGGTTGCCCCCGGGCTAGTCTAGTGGTAGTAGTTAAAAAAAAATGGTACCTATTCGTTTATGAAGTAGTTTTAAGACATAATTAAATCTCAAATTAAATATAGAACAGTATCCACTGAAATATCAATACCTACAATATCACATTGATTGATTGTTGTCAAAAAACAGATTAACATCTAATTCAGTGGAAAAATTGAGCCCAACAGTGTTAATTAAAAAAATTTCCAAGAACTTGTATGGGTATGTTGAGAACTAATGGAGCAGTGTTTTAAGGTATTAAAAATAACTTAGGGGATAGTAAGTTTCAAAATGGTATTGAAGGTCAACAATTTGAGGTTTTTAATAAAAGAAACAATAGTATTAATAAATGTGAAAAGATAGTCGCATATTAAAAGTTGTCAGTTTATTTACTATTATTTAATTATTAAATAGCTTTCAATTTTTTGCTTAGTACTCCGATATTTATTTTAGGATGTCTATTTTCTCCTTAAAAAATTCAAAGTTGAAATTTAAAGTGTTCTTCCAATTCTAAATGTTAAATTAGATATATCAGCACAAGTTTTGATACATTTTTTGTATAAGCGTTTTTTTAAGGCTTGATTTACTTTAAAAAAAATTATTTGCTGTTTCTCAACAATTATATTGACTGGAGTTATCCTGTATTCGCTTAGCACTACAATTCTGCTCATCACCTTGACCGCTTTGTCTTCAAATATAGAACATTTAAAAAAAAATTATACATTTCGGGATGACATGAGTATTTTATGTTCGAAGAATCACCCGGTTTACACATTACTCATTAATTGTACGTACTAAAAATTATCAAAATATATTTAAGTAAAAATATTTAAAATATGCAACAGATCTGCAAAATAAAATTAATATATAAAAATAAAAATTGTATTAGCTGGTTTAAAAAAATATAAATACTTATTATACCAAACACACTTACTATAAATAAAGTACATTTAAATATTTCTGTTTAAAAATTTAGTAACTCAACATGTTTCTATTCTTTATTGTTAAGTTTTTAGAACATTTAAAAAAAAAATCACAGAATATTTTTCGGGGTGATACCTAATGGCTAATATGGATATTTTTCTGTTTGAAGAATCACCCGATATACATATTATTATTCGTCATATCTACTTATCGTTTGTGTATGGGGATTCAATATTTTTTTCAAATGTAGATTCGAATGACGGTGCCCACGTGAAATACCGTATATGAACACCGCGCAGAGCTAATTTAATATATTTCGACGTTCATCGGTCGAGTATTACGCAGTCGCGAGCTCCGCAAAGTCTACTCCTACTGCAGTTTCAGCACGACAGCTGTCTAATGTCTGCGAGACGAGGCGCATAATTCGACTGGTAAAAGGAAGAGAGCAAAAACAAAATGTTCATATTATGTTCTTGACTTTGCAGGCGTGGGCTTCGGTTTTTATAAAAGCTCTAGGAATGAGGTTGTTATATACTTATATAATATATATAATATTTCTATTACATATTATTTTATTATGTTATTATGTTACCTGAAATTGAATAGAATATTTATTCAAAAATTATTTTTTAATTTTTATAATATAATATTATAATCATTGTTAAATGCTAGGTATATTATTTTATAGTGTTTTAATAATATCTAATAGAAAACTGTTGACAACAATATTTAAAATTAGAAGTACCTACCATTAACTGCAAACGCATTTAAGCATATGCCTCAGCCTCATTTCATATAATATAATGGTTGACGGTTGTTCAATATATATTACAACAACAAACAACAACTGCAACTGTGGTCTGTGGGGGAGGGTACTGTTGATTTAAACACGTGTGTGTATGTGTGGCAAGGATTTGTCACTAAAATCTCGTGTGGTCACCCATCCGGGAACTAGTGACACCGGCCGGTGAGTACACTCAGAGCACATTCGTGGCTGAATGCAAACATCGCGCCACACTGAGCCACATCTCATTATTAAATTGTAAGAAAAACGTTATATTGCGCTTGCGCGTTCGAATGCTTGTAATTGTCGGTTCTCCCGTATAGTGTATTCTCATTAATTCATCTTTGCCGAATTCTCTCACATGTGTTTTTAATTTAAATTAATATGTATGGTATTTTTACGTCATATTTATATGTTAAATACAATTTTTTGAACACTATAGGTACAAATTAACTACTAATTGATGATTACAGATTAACTAAAGAATTTGAACGTGCTATACAAATATGATATATTTACAATATAATGCGACATAATACATATGTTTCTCTTTCCAAAAATCGTAAATAAAATTATAATTACAGTCACTTTGATAAAACTAAAATTCCGGTACCTACTACGATAAAGTTGTTTTATCATCCATCTATTATATTACGACAATTTCACTTATTTTTTTAAATAATATAGATTAATAATAAAATACAATTTTAGAATTATGTGAAATTTTCATGAAAATTATCTGTGTATTAGAAAAAGTACCATAAAAAGCACATTCAATGGAAAAAGCAAAATAAAGTTTTCTTCGTAGCAATCAGAATGATACAAAACGTATTTATGTATTAGAATTATCTTTCTACTCCATTCCTTGCTAAAAAAAATCATTTGCTTTAAAATCTGAGCCCTAGACTAATATCTACACGATATGTATATTAAATATATATTTAGAGGCTTAAAAATTGAATATTCATTTGGGGGGTCACCACGGTAAAAAGGTTGAGAAACACTGCAGTAGCAGCACTATATAATTGCTGTTTGTACAATTATAAACTATAGATAGGTACTTACCTAAATACGCACACGGCCGAATTAAGTCGAATAATAAAATACTATATATAATATATATTATTTATATGGATTATGTACACATTCATTTTTCCTTAGCCCTTGAAATAAAATGTTTTTAAAAACCTACATAATCCTGCAGTACCCATATAAGTACCGCGCGATGGGCTTTTTAAACATTTGTTATTGTACCAGTTTATCTGTCGAATAAAAACATTTTAACTAAAGTAAAATATAAAAATTAGTCTGAAAAATAATGAAATAAATCACATAAAACTTATAGTTGGAAAATTAATTATAATTTTAATTTTGAAGCGTTTTAACAATAAACTATGTATGTGTGGCCAGGGAATATAGGCACTGCAAACTACCGAAGTATGCATTCATTTATGCGCTTAAACAACTGAAATATGCATTAAATTATTGTATAGTTTACATACGTATCTGTATAAGTAAAAAAAACCTTTTAATACTACAATTGTTATTTCAATCTAGTTGACTAGTAATTAAAAATATTATATTTTTATACATTTAAATAATTTGATTCAATTTATGTTCATACTTATTAAATTGGTGGGCGTCGGTGATATACTATATTAAATATTGAATTGGTTGAAAGTTGAATCTTGAATATAAGTAATAGACATGGACATATTAATAGGTTTTTTATAGTTCTAGGTAATAGGTACTTATTGATAGTTATTTAGTTACAACGCGATGATCAAATTTCAGTATATAAATAGTAAAAAGTTTACCTTATTTGTTTGCTCTCCAAGAAACTTATACTTCGCGTGTCTATTAAAAGAAGAAAGCAAGTCATCTAAACATTGATTAAAAAAATGGGAAAATGGGATCTCTAAAGTAAATGAACAATCATTAAATTACATGGGTACATAATATGTATTATACTTATAGACTATATAGCCTAATAGGTACTAATTAGCTCTGTGTTTTTGAGTAGCTATTATTTTTGGAACTGTAGAAAACTGCGCACCTTTACTGAAATTTTACAGTGACATGATCAATAATTGATTTACACCCAACGTGAAAAATGTTATCTGCATAATCACGGTCAAGATGATAATTCATCATAGAATAGTACTTGATAAAGTTATTATAATATTAGCATTAGTTAGGTATGTATAATAATTTTAATTGGTATTATTTAAACGATTTATATCGTAATATCAATAAATTCAAAATTCTAACATATTTAATAATATTAAAAAATCTAGAATTAGTTTTGATTATAAGCTTAATATATTGTTTCTATAGAGTCAGTGAAATCATTAATATTGGCTTAGGAATATTATACTTCAGATTTTAAACTATGTTTTAACAGTCGTCATATTGAAAGAACTACAAATAAAACTTTTTTAAATCTAATTTCTAACTTTCATTACACGTACCACGAACGTATTCAAGTTTTAATGATTTAAATGCTTTTAGTATATTATGGGAATTATTTTAGATGATAGGTTATACAATTATGTATACAATATTATGTTTATTTTGTCGTATTTAAGGAAAGTGAATTTCAATATAATTTGTAGGTACCTACTCTAGTTGTAGATTTTATTGTAATTTTTATATACAGATCTAGTGATTCACCAGGCTATTGCTCTGTATTGTAATGTTTTATATTTAATTTTTTATAAAAAGCAACAGCATATTACTATATTTAATAATTAATATTATCGTATTGGATTGAAACTTAACTTAGTATGTGTACAGTATACATATCCA
Organism: Sitobion miscanthi; assembly: GCA_008086715.1. Classification (NCBI taxonomy): domain Eukaryota; kingdom Metazoa; phylum Arthropoda; class Insecta; order Hemiptera; family Aphididae; genus Sitobion; species Sitobion miscanthi. The sequence continues at coordinate 89,163,811 of CM017797.1, read as the reverse complement.
TGATTTACCATTTTCCTGCTGTGTTAACTTTTTAATTTGAGAAACGAAAATGAGGAGTTATAAAGTGAATCATTGCTTAAAATGTGTACATGCACATACCTATACACGCTTTACACATTAAATATAAAATAATACATTTAATTCATTGTAGGTCTGTTATATGTGTGGAGTCTCGAAGAATATTAATAACCTCACAACAGACTAACAGAGTTTTATACATACATTTTAGGTTATATTATGTAGCCGTGTAGGTTCATTAAACGACACAAAATATATTTGAACAGTTGGCACTTAGAATAACAGCAATCGATGAATTTTTCGCAGCTATTTTGTGAAATTGATCTTTTCATGAAATTTTCAACTAAGTATAATAGTTTCATGTTAATGTGTTTGATAACTTGAAGATATATGGGAGCTGTTTGGTCTATGGACGCTACGGTGATTTGAAAATTGTGGTAATAATATTAATATTTATCCATGAACGTGTATAATTTATAAAAATAGTCCAATGCTACATTTATTTTATATTTTTATAAAACCAGTTTTAAGGAGTAAGGACTATTATCCTTAGTATAAACTACTCGTTTGAATTTTAAAATAAATACCTTCATCAACATTAAAAAAAATGAATTCACTAAATAATTTACAGCAAAAAAACACAATCCTTATTCAAGTCATAGTAAAAAAATTCAAGGTTTTTTTAAATATAGTCTGAGCATATTTAAATAAATTCTAAAAATCAGAATTTGATTAAATGCATTATTAAATGGAAAATTGGGATGATCGTGTTCGGTGAATCACCTTGTTGTATATATCAGAATTATTCAGGAAGTCCTATCAGGATAGGTTTCGGAAAGAATACCGACTACTACCATACGTATTCAAGTATTGTTTGTTCGAATATTGTGTTTCGAAGGGACTACGAAAAGGCTGAATACAATTATACATAGGTAATACTAATGTAATCAATTAAAATATTATATATTATTACTGCAGTCGAACCGTAAACGAAAAGTGGACACAACAGCGCACAAACCCGTTTCGGTTTTGTTTAATTATTTCTAAGGTCAAATAATATTATAGCTATTTTATCTCCGTTCACAGTACTCATTTTTCCCTTCGCTGTCTCTTTCTCGTCGTCCATCGTCGAGCGCGTAGGACGCGATGCTTTTAACCTAATGTCTCGCCACGGGTTGTCTTCGGGGCATAGCTTTTAATAATTTTAGTGAATTATAATAAAATGGCCCCAATTGTTTTCGCAGTTTTTTATATACATATATGATATGCGTTTAAAGTACAGAGCAATGTTACAGAACATGTTAATTTTGTGCGCTATTATCGGTATATTCGGGTGTCGTTGCTCGCAGTACGGTACTGCACAGGCGACATATGTATTATGAATTTCAAAAAGCGTTTTATAATTTTATACGTAAAATTTAATTAATTGCAGATAAATTATCATGATAAACTGTTTGTTCGATGTTCATCGATAATGTGCCCTGTGCAGTGATGCGCAGCTATCGTATAGGATGCGTTAAAGTATCCATTTTTTGAACAAATGTATAAGTATATAGGTACAAACATGTTTACATATTATATAAGTAGGTACAGTTAAAATTTTTACTTTTATTTTATATTGATTTCAACTTAGTATACTCAGAATTTTCTACCCAAAAAGATTCGTTTGGTTATATAATTTATCACCTAATATATATTATGATATTGATTTTGAAAATCGTACAATATAAATAATAATAAATAAGCTTCTAAAATATAAATATTTAAAATTTTAAATACCCATGCAAATAAAGTAAACATTAGCCATAAATGTATGACTCGCACCTAGGTTACCTAGGTGTAAATCGGTAAGTATAATTTGTATAGATTGTAATGTGGGGCGAATAAGTAGATACCCAATCATTTAAGTTCATTTAAATAAAAAGTACAAAATATTATCTAACTAGGTATAAGAGATGAATTTTGATAAATAATTCACACAGTAGTGTCATGTGATATATATAATAATAATGCATTAAAATTTAAATAGTTTGAGAATAAACCATTGCACTATTAAATAAAAATCAATACAACATTTTTTACCATGCATATAAAACCTATTCATGTCAATACTATAATAGCATTGAAATTATTTAATAATTTCGTTACATTGATTTTGAACCAGTATTATAGATTACATACCCACTAAGGTTATCACCTACGCTGCTATAAGATTTAAAATATAATGTAATAGTAATATATTATAGTCTCGACTCCCCCCCTACAAACAAATTAAAAATTCGCCACTGGATACACCTTATATCAATATCAATATCGCAACAGCCAAACCATAATTTTCGTAAATGTGACAACATCGCATGATAACTTAAAGTTTATTATACGTAATACATATTTTGTTAATTGGTACCTATAATATACTATTATTTAAGAATAAATTATAGGATTAATGTTAAAAAGGTTTGTATATAATTTTCTGTTTTATTATCCATAACTTGTTATCTACCTACATATAACATAAACATATGTACAGTATATTAGTATGTCTACCCTGGTCCATGGATAATGTTTGTATATTTTGTGAACTATATATTTAAATTATATGTTAAACTTTTTTAAAGCACAACTCCCTAAATTTGAATTCATTACACATTTTGTATACAATTAATATCCATCATAATTGGTTTCGGAGAAAATATGAGAGTATGGTGATTTTGATATTTTAAAAATTAATATTAATCTATGTTAACATTTATAATTTTTAAACTGATCACAATATATATAGTAAAGACTAGATCCAATATTACATACATTTTTTTTATACTTTCGCAAAACCATCTTTCAAGGACTATGATCCTTAGTGTAAACATTTTAATAACTGAAAAATTACTCGTTAAAATTTTGAATTTGGTAGGTACCTACATTAACATTTTCAAAAATAAATTAAGGTACATTAAAAACAAAAGTTTATGTTGCCACATGGAATTCGTCAAGTAGCACAGAAAATCTCAATATTTGAAATTATAGTTTAAAAAAGAAATTATGGTTTTTATTTAAAAGTTCAACAAATCAACAAAAAGATATATTATTCTAAGACAAAATGGGGATGAGCATGCTTAATGAATCACACTGTATATGTATTTACGAAATACTCAATAATATACACTGCACGAGGGATTGTTTTCTTATCAATCATAGAACGACGACCGGCGTCTGCAATGTTTTGTCTTTAGTCAACAATTAATCTATTATTTTATGTCAATATATATTAATTATAATAGCTATAGTAAGTAAGTACATAATATTACAATCAAATCATTCCCATGGTTGACAAAATACAAAACATTCTAATGTCTATTATTGATGTAGTTTTAAATAATTTGTGTAAACTACATAATAATTGATTAATTTCTAATACATTAATTTAATATTGTTTTAGTAAGCTATTTCAATAAGCTCGCTGAAAGTCCTTTGAATCAAGAATTATTTGAGTATCTATTATTGTAATATACAATTTTACGACCATTTAGTACTTAATCGATAACTACTAGATAATATTTTTAATTAAGTTTGTGAACTCATCCAATTTTAAGTATAAAAATAAATAAAGTTTATAACATCTATTATGATGGGTTTAAAAGATGATAATATAGAAAATATAGTGATTTAACAATTTTAGTTATTAATATTAATCTATAAATATTTATAATTTGTAAAAATAATCAAGTGGTGTAGTAAATACTAGATCCAATGTTACATCTATTTTTTTTTTTTTTTTTAAACCATTTTTAATGACTATTATCCTATTAGTATAATGAATAAAAATTGTATTAAGTAATTGAGAAATTACTCGTTCGATTTTTAATTAGTACATCAAAATTATCCATTCAATAATTTACCGAAAAAAAAGGGGGGGGGGAGGTTCTCATTTGTAAAACAGAAGTTTGTATCACCACGGGATACTCCTTAAGAGGTACCTACAAAAAATCATAAGAATTTGAAAATATAGTTTTTAGTTATATTTAAAAATTCAAATTAGAAAATTTCAAATCGTTATTAAAGGAAAAAATGAGGGTGCTCGTGCTTTATGAATAACCCTTTATATTACTAATTTATATATTGTAATAATTATAATCTTAAGCATATTATCTACCCAAGCAATATAACTCACTGCTTATAAGAAAACTGTTAGAGCTTAAGTACCTACTTTCGCTGTTTTGACGATGTGTGCGAAAATCAAACTTTATTATATCATATTTATGTTTAACAACGAGAGATGAGTTCCCACGAGTATACTGCATTTATCTCCAAAGTCCAAATACTGTGGTTATATAGTGACCGATGTATTTTCGGGACCTTCGCGAGACTTTCATCTAATAACAATTGAACATAAAATCATAATAATATCCCTACTGTTTTACGTTATTGGTCATATAGTATATTGTGATATGATATTTATTGAATTTTTTTTTGTTTCGGGTCCAAAATAATTTGGTTTTTCGAAAGCCACGAACCGAACGTGCTATTATTAAACGTTTGCGGGTTACGTATACTCTTGCGTTTCTCTTGGGCAGTTGGACGTGATCGCCCGCGATCCACTTACCATATTATTATATTATTATGTACTACCTCCCCCACTTTAAATTGGTTTTTGCATTGGGCGAGTATAGTTTATCAACTTTTACAATTATTAAAAATATGGTAGCCAAAATAACAAAGTAAGTTAATGTAAGTAATACGTGTGCACTCAACATTTTATTATTATGGTCATCAGTACTCCCATATACGCAAGACGTGCAGGAGTAGTAAAAATGACCCATACATTTATTAGTTCAAATAATTTGCAGTGAAAAGATATTAATTTATTTCGCTGAAAAAAAGTCTAATCTAGTTCATGTTGTACACAAATAAAAATAAATTTATGGTAATAAAAGGATTTTTTTTTTATCCAAATTTCAGCAATTATTTAATTTTGTTAGATGTGAATATTTTATTATTAATAATAATAGGTACCGGCCTCATTGTTTTAGATGATGATTTTGTAGTAAACACGCACGTTATTGACGTTATATGTATAGTTTAGTATTTTTTTTTTACCTGTTATTCGTTATTTTACCTATGACCTTTAGGTATCTAAAAAGAGAACGAAATGAACGAATACGCACAGATTAATTATTTAGCTATTCAATTTTTTTATTAATGATTTAGGTTAAACATTTATTGATTGTGACGTCAATTAATAACAATTCACTTCAAACAATCGGAAATATTAGTAAGAATATCAAAATTATCAGAGAATCGTGAAAGAAATCGATTATTGCTTATTACATTGCATTATTTACTCTATAACGCATTGGTACTCCGGACTATTAAAACATTAGGTGGAACATATTATATATTATCATATAGTAGGTACTTCCTGTGATTTAAAATATAAATATAGTACATTATCTGACCTTAAATTCGAACTTAACTCTTTACGATGATAATTTACTATACATATTTCAGCTCATTATCCAATCGTGAACTAAAAATATAGGATACCTTAGATCTACTAGATATACCTTAGATATACTAGTATATGATCAAAGCACGATACTATACGTTATCTCCGCAGCAAAGTCTTTGAATATATATAAAAAAGTTTTAAATCACACTTATAAGCCAATATTACTAATAATATCAGGTGGTTGCTATCTTTATAGTTATAATAATGTATTATGTATTATTCTGTATTCACGTCTATAAATATGTATACCTACTAATTTGTTACAAATTAATAGTGTATATAAGTAACCAAACGAAATTGTATAAAATTATCTGTTTGTAAAAATTCAAAAGTTATCACATCCGTATAGTGTATACACATAATAATATATTATTATAGTTGATATAAATTATTATTTTTCTATCGAACACAAATACATTTTTTCCAACATCAACCGTATATGAAACATTTTTTCCTATGTTTTGGTAGTATTTTGAAAATTGTAAAAAACTTTCAAATGTACTCCTGAAATAAATTTACTTGGAAAATAAACCATCAACCTAAATGTCTAATATTGAATTATAGAGTTGGAGTGTTCAAATATTAAACTTTCACGCTCGTCCTTGTCGAAAAAAACGACGAGACGAAATAACCATTGAGAATCGCGCTATGAATTATTGTACATTCAATATTGTGATTGGTCCTTGTTTAAATTACGCTATATAATATTCTTATAACATTATTAATATTATAATATTAAGAAACAGAGTTTGATATGATAAAAAATTACACACACAATCTATCACTATCCAATGGTAATATTATAATTTATAAATTATATATATAGTATAAATAGTCACATAGAAGCATAATGTGTGCACAAAATATGTTATTTATTTCACACCCAAAACTTATGTTCACGTGTACTGCAGGTACGTAGCTTCTAATAGGTTAGGTTATGTTGTACAGCTGTAACAAAGTAATTTAAATAATATTTTGTTATTTTATTGCAAGTGCCAAGTTACAACACTCACAAATTCATCAAGTTACATCAAATATTGATACTTGCGTGAAGCGTATATTATGGTCTACATTTTACTGTTATAAAATCTATTTATTTTTATCATTAAAATTGGATGAGTTAACATTAAATCTTAATTAAAAATCGTATCTACTATGTTATGACCTCGACATTTCACACTGTCTGAACAAGTATTCATTACGTATTACTATGAAGATGTAATATTGTATTACAATAGTAGGTACCTACTTGAATTCTTGGTTCGAAGAACTTTCAGTGAGCTAATCTAAATAGTTTACTAAAACAACATTTAAAGAATTTTTTAGAAATTAGTAAATTGTTCTATAGTTTACATGATATTAATTTATATTACACGGTTTTGTGTGTTGTCGACCATGAAAATGATTCGATTATAATATAATTATGTAGGTACCTACCTCCTTTATAAGGTATTAATTATTATATTGGCATAAAATAATAAATTTATTGTTGACTAAAGATTAATCATTTCAGGCGTTAGTTGTTAACTGATAAAGTGATCACAAAACAATCCTTTGCGCAGTGCATATTATTGAGTATTTCGTAAATGTATATTGCAGTATGATTCACTAAGTATGATCACCCCCATTTTTCCTCTAATTATGAATTTATTCTGATTTTTGAAATTTTTAATTACCTTTATTAAAGATCATATATTTTTAAATTCTTGAAATTTTTTGTACGAAGTAGGCACTTAATAGGAGTGTGCTTTGATGATATAAACTTTTGTTTTTCAAAGTAGAACACGATTATTTTTTACTGGAAATTATCTAGTGAATAAGTCATATCATACATTTTGATGTATCTAATTCAATATTTGAACGAATAGATTTTCAGTTAGTAAAATGTTTTTTACTTTGAATAACAGTTCTTAAAAATATTGGATCTTATATTTGGACTATTTTTAAAAACTATAAATGTTGATAGATTAATATTAATTATTAAACATTTTAAATCTCCAAATACCCCATATTATCTTTCAAACCCATGATCATGGACCAATTATCCTTAGTACAAAAAGATAAATAACTCAAAAACTGTTTGTTTGAATTTTGATTTTGATATAATCTAAACATTTTCTTAAACTATCACCTAAATAGTTAGAGAGAAAATAGTAGAAATAGGATACTTATTTAAAAAAAAACAGAAGTCTGTTCACCATATTACACTCATTGAGCAGCACAAAAAATCTCAATAATGTTAAAACATTGTTAGTACCTATCTTTATTATATTTGAATATTTGTATAACTACTACTAACTTTTATATACTTCTCGAAAAGAAAAGTTATTAAACAACATATTAAGGTTTAAAGTATGCATATTATATATTTTCTTATACGGAATATAAAATGAGATACATATAATATTTATGTAAATATATTATGAATACAATATATATATAATATGTTATAACGTCCATTAGTGCATCACCGGTCGTCATACTTCGAAACGCTATTATTAAATGGTTATATATTCATATATGTAAAAAATAAAAACTGCTATTCATCCCTTTTGGCTTTTACACGAAAATAACATAATATTTAATGTTATAAACGTTAATAATATTATCAAAAAATGTTTATGTGCATATACGTATATTATATTATGCGTGTTTACTGTATATATATGTATATTGTACATTATAAGACAATATTTAACAATTTGTGTTGTTTTTTCCCACTCGTACGTTGATAGCACAGCCATTTTCCAACACTTTCCAAAACCTAACAAATTCTTTACATACAACATATCGATTATCGATATTCCGTAAATGTTTGATTTGCACGACTCGTACAAACCGAATAGAAAACCGAAAGTTATTGTCATGTATTGAATAAATCATAATTTATTGTTGCGGCTCACGTCAATTAAAAATGTTCAATTGTTGGTGAATTAATTTCTATTTTCAAAAATAATTTCGTTACCACGATGGTTATAGTTAGGTATACAAACATTTAATTATTTAATGTAGTAATGATATAGTTAATTAAAATGATGGATGTCGCTCAACGAGTGTGGATCAATCCCACCCCTAATCATATTTTAAAACTATTTTATTTTATATCCTACCTTTTACTATACAGAATTTCTAACACAATTTTTTTTTTTTAAAATAGTAATTTAGTGTTGAAAAGTTGTTTTTTCTATCACAACCATAAAAAAGTTTTATACTTACTACAGTAATACGAAATTCCGCCCATACTGCACGATTACTTAAAGAGCGTTTCAATTTAAAACCATTAGTCATACATTATTACCTACCCATTTCAATTATAAATATTTAATAGGTAGGAAGTATTAACTGTTAAGTGGATATAGTATACTATTATGTTCTTTAATGTTGACAGTTATTGGCACTGTGTGTATGCATTTTGTAAATCGATAATTGGACACTGTGTTGAAACTTGGAAGTTAAAACTGGGTAAAAAATTGGGCAAAATCATTTGTTTACCAAAATCGATACCATAACTTAATTTTATTGTTTTTACACAGGTCTTTAAAGTAATTTTACGGCTTGAAACTAAATTATAGGTACCTATAACCCATATCTATGAATAATATGAATACATAAGAGTTCATTAAATAAAAGGCACTATAATTTATTTGAAAATAATAATATAATAATGTTATGAACTTATGGTAATCCTGTAATCATAGTTCATAAAGTAATATTATTGGATTATTTTTTTAACTTCGATGATTTGATAACGTTGGCAATATTTCAACCTATTATACATCAGGAGAAACGTAAAATAAATGCACTTTATGCAATAATTTAAGAAAAATAATATTTTAATCTTATATGTAGATACACTTCTTCTTTATTTTAGAAGATTTAAAGATTTCTACTGATGGTATATCTATAGATGGGTGCAAAATAATAATTTTTCCCCCTCCCCAAAAAAAATCATCAGGGTGGTAATAGTGCTAATAACAATTACGCTACTATATTTTTATATACCAATCCTATTTCCTGACCCAAGTACTTTAAATAACCTAATGAAAAACCTATCCAAATATTGGTATCACCTGTATATAAAAAAAATTCCGCTGTGTTTTTTTCAAATTTATATTACTGTCAACAAATTTGCATAAAAATGTCAGATGTTTTTTTTCCATATAACACTCAAATTTTAATAGGTTTGCAAAAAATACGAGATGATTACATTTACAGTATAATTTTCGACAAACTTGACACTTGAAATTTTTCAATAACATTCTTTGTTCAACTAAAAACTACGATTTATTATTTGCATATAATATTAATGCAAACAATACAGAGTGATCCAGACGAATACCGCGGACGTATATTTTCAATTTTAAATATACATATATAAATATATATAGGTAGAATAATTGATCACAGATAATAATATAATAATTGTAATTGATCAATTAGGGAGTACCTTCTAAGTTCTAACCTTATTCTGTTATATGTTGTATATGTTTGTATGTTTGTAGGTATATACTTATATATACATAATTAAATCACGGATTTAAATATCCTAAAAAATTTGAAAAATACGACTTAATGCACTAATATATTATTATAAAACTAAAAAAATGCCCTTAAAATTCCCTTTGTATTTAATATAATGTTAAATATAAGAAATAAGAATGATTAAGAGAATGTTAGCGCATTGTTTTTTTTTTCTCTCTAGTACCTATGCGCATTATAGTCTATAGACAAAACTCATTCACACAAAATTATTTGTTTGTTTTATATTTTTGAGTTACCTGCTATTACCTATTATAGCACGAGGGTACGACATATCGATTTATCTAAACATTGTCTCGAATTAATTTAATATCCATTTAAATGAAAAATATTTGTTTTTTAATTTTAAAGTCGAATACCAACTTGTTAAGTCAAATAAAAATAAAATTTTAAATCGATATGTCAAACAGGGTCCTGAAAAATATTATCCTCTATAATTGTTGTGATTGGTGATTTTACTCTAAGATTAGGTACTCAAAAGTCATAAAAAAAAGACTTTACGAGAATGCATTTGATCTATGTTTGAGAGAGAAAACAAATATTGCGCTGACATACTTTTAAACAAAAATTGTAAAATCTATTTCTATTATTTAAATTTACGTAAGTTGGCGTTATCGCGATTTATGCATGTCGTATAAAAAACTACTTATTTATATAATATACTCATATATAATATAACTGCCTACATGTGACAACAATTTCGTTAGTCGATCCGTTGTGTAGCCGTCGCCGCTTTTGTCTGGTATACATAATATGGGTAAAAAATAAAAATAAACCTACGCAACAAAAATTAAATTACGAAGAAAAATAAATAACACCTACCTATCTACCTATTACATTTTTTATTTTACTAGTGTAGCTTATGGTAAACCGTTATTCAATTCCATCCATTTTTTTAAAATATACGAAAAATGAACTCAAAGCTTAAAAAATGCACTAACAATTCAAATTAAAAGTTTCATTCTTAAGTTATTCTATGTATGAAACGAAATTTGTGCATGGAAAGCAATATTATGTAATCGATGGACATTAAAAAAATTCTATTTGCATTTAAATTAGCGCCCTATGCTTAGATATGTAAATATAGGTATATATTAGCTATATAAATAATATTATTTTATTAAGACATCTAATAATTTATTTTCTATTTAGAGATTTACATCTTACACATAATTGTTTATTGAAAATTATTACATACATAGTGATTATAAGACATATAAATATGTATAATTATCGTCCATTCAATTCGTAAAATACAAATATCGTTGATAACTTTATACATACAATATAAACCTCTCGTCAATCAACGTGAGTATAATGTAATATAGGTATTAATATTATTGCCATTTGTATAATATATATGTATAATGATAATACGCGCGTATACATTACATCGGTCGATTATAGAATAATAATATTACACAACTATAAAGATGATCACGATATGGCCTCTCGGGCGTTCATCATTTCAATGTAATACACACACTTAAGTATGCGTATATATATATATATATATATATATATTTGTGTGTGTAAATATTACTCTTCGTTATTATATATTATATTATAGTGAAAGGAATAATTCTCAATTCTTCCCCGTTTGAAAAAAAAAATCCTTTCGCCAGTCTCTTTCGCGAGCACTGCAACTACTGGAGTATAATATATATACAGATATATATGTATATAGCAAATGCGTAAATCGCACAAAAATATTACTACGAACGTGATTATGTCATAATGTGATGTGTGTCAAAAGTTTATCGCATATTCCTACCGGAGTAAAAAAAAAATACAAAAAAAAAATAGTAAGTATTACTAAAAATAGTATAGATTTAAATATTTAATAGAACCAGAAATTGGAAAACATTTGAATAATATTCTAATTAGATACTATTTAAACCAAAATTTTAGGTGAACCTACAGCCTATGCCTTTAATTCCAGAAAAACTTAAGCAATATACATATATATAACATTAATCTGTTAGGTACTATAAAATAGGTTGAATTATTTTCACTATTTATTTAGTATTAATATTAATATATTATTATTATACTATTATTCTTTATAGTAACTATGATGCGGCTATCATCACGATCAATTATTACCATAATGAAATGCAGAATACATTATAATAACAATACATAATATCAGGAATATACTTCATTTTTCCGCATATTATATTAATATATTTGTTGAGAGTAGTATCAAATAGAGAGATGGAATAAAATATACAGATAATAGAAAATATGTATTATATGAAAACTAAATCCCATTTATATATTCAGCTCAGAATCGTGATCCCCGCACCGACTCAAAATTCGTCATAATCATTACATTCATCTGCGAAGAGAATGAGATTGACAGACGATTGATTGCCTTACAAGAGCTTTTCAAATATGAGAAATCGAAAAACCTCTCCATAAGTTGTATTGTTGGAATCTCGGATTTATTTTTTTTAAATACAAGACTTTTAAATCATACTTTTAATTTGTATAGGTGCAACAATGGTCATAGGGGCGCTAAGGACATAATAGACCCACAATACTAGTTCTCAACTCAAAAGTCATTACCCATCCAATGACATCGAACAATTGATTTTTACGTTTTAGGTAGTTTTTTGTACCCAAAATAAATTTTTACATTGAATAGAAACAATTAATAATTTAAATATAAAATGAAATTCCTTGTGTAATTTCTTAATAAAATTTATTTTTTACCTCAATGTAATAGGAAGGTACATTATTTTTCCGAAGACTTAGGAATAAAAGGGGCATAAAACGGAATGGATGATTCAAAATACGTAAAAAAGTGTTGTTTTCATAATATTATGTAATAAACAATATTTTATCGGGAAACCGGTATGCACGATTCAAATTCGGTTCAAATGTACAATCCCGCAAAATGTGGGACTTACCACTTATGAAATTCCTAAGCCGTAGGCATACTCAGTGTCGTGCTGGCGTATTTTTGGCCCCCATGGTGTAGTCAAGTTGTAGGGGGGGGGGCGAAGTACTTTTATCAAGGCATTAAAAAAAAGAATACTAAGAAATTATTATTTTTACGATAAAGCTTGAAAACTTAATTTAAGAATATACAATGTATTATTGTTTGGAATATATAAATGTAGAAGTAGGTATAGTAAATAGTAGTTACTATTATAGCAATATTACTAATTTGAGGGTAACATGTTCCAAAAAACTTTGATATAATCATGCATTTGATGTTTTCGAAACATATTTCGACGACACAGAATGTTTTCCCTGTCCAATTTTTTTCATTATCTGCCCGATATGTAAAGTAGTGTGACTTTTAACACCTTTACATTGGTACATATAAAATTAAATAATATATGTTAACAGATTGATGATTAAATAATAAATATTTAAATAATCTTTGATATATAACATTTAAAAAGATTAAACTCTTAAAGTTATTGATTTATATTTATTTCTAAGCTTCTGCAAAACGTTACTGCACGATTCAAGCAACATTTTCCGCCAAAATGCTTATTATTATAAGTTGGCACTTATTACATTGATATTTTTTTGAGTCTACTGTTATAACTTAAAACTCTGATTACGCATTAATATATATATTGTATGTACTTATGCATAAGCTGATATCGGGGTACATTTAGCAAGCAGCATATCAAAATTATTAGCACATTTAAATGTTAATTCCTTATAGGTATACAAAATCAGTATTAGTAAAACAAGCTTATATTTATTTTCATGATTTTTCTCTCTTTGCTTAAATGGACATTTTAAGTTCCCCCCCCCCTGCCCATATCTCGATTCCATATGAAATAACTGATTGTTCCCACCCACCGATTTATAAATAACTCTCAGATAGATTCAGATGTTGTTTATTAAATACTGATTATTAATTACTGAATAGAAAAAAGAATTTACGGCTTAGTCGCACGATATAGTCAAAATGGATTTTCCATTTTAACTGGAAATAAATATACCTACAGTCCTAGATATTTAATGGAATCTACTCTTTCTATGATGTTTAAGCAAGTACAGTTGATATAATTATATTTCAGACAATATAGGTACCTATTATGAATATTGAATAGGTACATAATTTATGCTCAATATGTATTTGGATAAGCATTATGAATATAAAAAACGATGAAGATTGAGATAAAGACATGACAAGACACTGCAATCACCCGCACCAGAATCGGACACTCTTTCCTCACTCACTCATACCTAATCAGTAAAGAACCCCAACCAATATGTGAACCCTGTCACACCGCATTAACCATCAAACACATAATGGAAGAGTGCCCGCAATACTCCCAAATCCGCACCGATCTCAACATGCCACCCACCATAGCAGAGCACTTGGCGAAAATCAAACAGACAAAATACTAACCTTTTTAAACATTACAAATATTATTAAAAAATTGTAACAATAAAACATGTATATACTATGTAACAACTAATTTTAAGAAAAATATCATGTAATAATTTAATATCAGGCTAATAACCTTAGTCGTTGAAGCCTTTCCTTTAAATAAAAAAAAAAAAAAAAAAAAAAAAAAATAATATTATATATTTAGATTTAGTTTAATTTAATTTAAGGAGATTATTATTATTGTAATTGGTTATTATTAGCTCTAGCATCGATATATTTTAACAATTTAATTTCTGTGTTTAAGGAGACCTCCACCTCCAATTCACAGGCCCTAGGGCCACCAAGTTCCACGTTACGCCACTGCAGGGTTTACTGGTTATATGCACGTATGGTGCCAGATACATACAATGAGAAGAATACCATCGTTAAGATCCGATGATAGTAAAATATATTAATATAGCGATCGAGTGTTTCCGAAGGTGAACTCACTATATATATATATATAGTTATTCGTAATTAGGTTATATAGGTATTATATTATTTATATATATATACGCGATGACGGTATGTAGACACTCGCAATTACTTCGCGCTAAAACGACCGTTTATAACAATAATAAGTTATGCGTTCGGTGCGATTTGACGTAGGTATCAAGTTCGCATCCTCGCCCTCGGCCTCGGCCTATATAGTACCTATATACTTAAATACACATACCTATTACCTATACACTATACAGTATACATATAGTTATATTTGTATATATATTATATTATTCGTTAATTTATATTTATATATACATATATATAGGTATAGTAGGTACACAGTACAAGTACATATATAATATACCTACCATATAATAATATGTACAAATATAACGCGTATCTAAAAAATGTCCTGCGATTTAAATTTTAATAACATTTAGTTACGAATAATTATGGTGCACTACCTGCACGCCTATGTATTCCTAATATTATCCACTCGAGATATCATTGCACGTTATACACTTACGTGTTATCGATGCGATTTTAAAAATTGATTTCTTAAAAAACGAAACGAAATGTTAATTTTTCTGCTGCACGGTTAGTTATATTATATATCTGGGACGAATTCACTTTTCAGTAAAATAATAATTGTATGAGCCATGAGCCAAATAATTAGGTATATAATATTATAATATAGACACGCCATTTAATATAATTTAATATGCAAATTTAATTGAATCCCGTTATTTAATTACAGCCCGAGATATTTTTTCTCATATTATCTACTTAAACCGCTGTGTGGTTCATAAATAAATCAATTATCGAACATTTATAAAGCCATTTTTACTTAAATATATCATAATACTTAACTGTGTCTATACTATTATAATGTTTATTATTTAGCTGTTCTATACTACTAGGCGTATTATTATCACTTATAGTTGTTAGTTATTACTTATTAACAATCATATAATACCTATAGGTAGGTACTGTATGATATATATTACTAGCTAAATGACCCGGTTACACTCGTGAAAATAAATGCAAATAAAAATCGTGAAATATTATTAAAAACCTCACGTAAAAATATCGGGTAAATTGAAATAAGTGTGTGGGTTCTCCCTTTTCCTCCCACACTGATTAAAAATGTGATAATAGGGTGCAAAAAAAAGTAAAAAGTTCAATAGTTTAAAATATTAATTTTGTCAGAAACGTGGTATACATAAAAAAGGCTTGTTCTTTTATAATTTATTTATGTATTAATAGAGGTAACACACAAATTGGCCAATTTTTTTGACATATATTTTGGGATTTAAAAAAACGCGTGGCGTAGCCCTGAAGCCCTCACCACTTACAATTTATTACAAGTCCACAACTATAATAGTTATCTACATACAAATACAAATTATTATTTACTTAATTTAAATTCAGTATCTATCTAACTGAGCAAAATGAGCAAAATCACAGCTGAGAGCTGACAAACACAAACAAGTATCTATGGTAAAATATTACACTGTACTACCTACTAAAGTCAGGTCATTATTATTCTCTCAAAACATTTTCTACGGAAAACATAAAATTATTATTGTCCGTGCTTATGTCGTTACGTCACCTATTATACTATTATAAAAATAGTAAAAAAAAATCACAAAAACAACATTTTAAACTATCTTTTTTCTAAATTATATTTATCGAGTTAAATTACAAAATTATAAAAAAATTATACTTCCCAAGTGCTTACTTGATAAGGATTTAATTTTGGGAGAAATTACATAGTTTTGATGGTCTAAGTAGTAAGTATTTCCAAGCCCCCCCCCTCCCCAACATTTGCACCAATGGTAAGTAGGTAACTGAAATACCCAGAAATAAGGCCGTACTCGGGGAGTTGACCCAGCCCCGAAAATGTGTACTGAGTAAAGCCTAACCCATAAATATAATTTGTATTTCATTATACAATATAGCGGCATATACATCATACATTATATTATTATGTAGGAACTGCACTGCTGTTAAAAAGTAAGTGGTTGAATCTTATTCGACATTAATTTATAAGTAACCTATAAAGTACAAATAGTCATATGAGTCGTGCTATATATAATTATATTTTATACTGTACGAGTTTTTAATTATTTTTCTAAGACAATCAAGAAAAAAATAACGTAAGAATAGGTATACGTATTTTGAAATTATCGCAAAGCATATTACACCTAATGATGTTGCAATTTTCCTCTCAGTACCGCTAGTATTACACGTATCTAGCGAAATTAATGTTGGACAATCGCAGTCGAAGCTTGTAGGTGTATCCTTTATTTGATTATTGCAACGTCTATCTGCCTACGCGCACATTGTATAGTTACGAGAAATAGATTCACTAAATAGAGTGAAGGATGAGAAAGAGAGCACAGCATACAAATGTTTTTAATTTCCTCGGCGTGTGGTAATTACAACTACAATGTGTGTGTACCTATAGATATTACATATAGACAGGTGCCTATATACCATATGATTTCGTTCAACAATTTCATCATCATATATGGAATTATGTCAATTTTATTTAATGATAAGTTTATACGCCTATAACATGTATATAATATTTACTATAAATGCGGAAATTGAATTACCTATATATAGGTACACTATACAGGTAATTACATAATCACCTGTATAGTATGTACGCACGTTGAATACACTATTAATATTATATACAGATACAATATAGGTACATACCTATCAATTATTATGTATCATTATAATATACATTATAGGTATCTACGCGATTTTTTTTGGAGTTTGAAAGTTTTGTAATTCCTTCTATTCCTAGTATAATGGAACATAAAAACATCTCTAATTTCCCTACGATTTGCTCACTTTATATATATATATATAGGGTGTATACACCTACTTAGTTTATCTTCATAGTTTCCAAATTCTAATTTTTATATTATTATATACGACGGTCAATAAATCGAATTTTCAGTAGATTTTGATTGTAAATGAAACGTGTAATAGTATAGCTGGTACTTTTTATATAGAATAATCGTTTGAGATTGGAAAGTCATTTTACAAAAACAAAATTTCAATAAAATAGTCTCGAGAATACACCTATTTTTGGTTAGTTAATATTTAGATTTCTGTTATACTATAGGCGTACCGACAAATTTAGTATTAGACTTTGGCATTAAAACTCGAAATTTAAATACAATGGTGTATAGGTACTCGCGTATTTTATGGCCGTATCACATTCGTAATATATTAGTAGATTGTAGATAGTATCGTCACTGGTAAATCCTTTTTATTAGCACTTAACATTTAAAAAAACGCCCTTTACTCACACACCGTATTATTATAATTATGGTAAATAGGTCCGGTAAGAATACAAATTGTGTTTCAAACGCGATGATTTCCCGTTTAAAATGTTACATACCGGCACGGTACTGTCCCAGTGGCCTATATCGTCACTTGCTCAACTATCTCTTATCTTTATATACTATACTCGGCAAAAAGTTTTTTTCCGAGAATTTTTTTCGGCGTTCGTAGTATCATGAAATTTGTATAAATAATACATACGTCATATTCAAAAAACAATAATATAATATAATATTTAGTAATATTTAATAATACCTTTTAACGCGTGTTGAAAAAAATCGTCCATCAATATTCGTATTGCACTATTGCAGCATCGGTACAACTGCCGCAGGTGGTCTACTGGTCTGTGCTACTGAACATTCCCAAGTTGAATATTAGAAACCCCAACCTGGCTAGTTCCAAAATATTAAAAATGATGACCATTTTTCCTTTTATCGTTTAATATTCAAATAGTCTTTACAATGAAAATCTATAATACTAATACGTATTGGTAATTAAAAATAAATAATTATTATTATGCTGTAATATTAGATTGTACAAGTCTGTTGTGCGTAACAAAAATAAAATTGTACCTACTTCGTAAAGAGGAAAAACAAGATAATTTATTAGCTATACATATCCATATATTCTCTAAATGTTTAAAAATTATAATAAATAACCTATTGATAATTTGGTAATAATATCGAGGTGTTTTTTTTTGTTTTCATTGAGGTACCTAGATAACTCTCACATTTATGAATTATGCCGAAAGTAAAAGAAAATTTCGAAATCACGTTTAATTTGAATTTTTATCCTCGTATTCTACTGTATTCGCTTTAATCGCTTTACAGCTGGAAAATTTGTAAGCCGTTGTTTTAAGTCATAAATAGGTATCTAACTTAGGTACAGGTTATTGAGTCGTAGCCAATACTTCTATCTGTTTTTATAAATGTATACATGATATAAAATCTGTATGCATTTGAACAAACAAGTACATATTAAAATAACATTTATTTTAGTTTTTTTTTTTTATAAGACATCAAAATATTTTGTAACCATTTAATGATAAACCATAAATGTGTAACTAGCCCGGGAATATAAGGTAATAAAAAATTCGATTCGTAATAAAATTAAGTACACATATTATATATTTATATGTTACACACAATAAACATGACCAGATTTGTTCAGTGAAAGTTAATGCGCTTAAAAATCAAAAAAAAGCGGAGTATGAAATATGAATTAATGAATATACTTGTATGTAAAATTAAAATATATGGCTTGCTATCTAAAAATAAATTATTTCTTTATAATTAAATAAATATTGCTCCATATCCAAGCTTTACTCTCTATTATGAAATTCCAATGTCTCCGTGAGCATCTAGAAAGCTTAAAGACCACCAAAATAGTACATCTGTAGGTGCTTAAGTATAGTTATTACGCTTGTAAAAACATTTAAAATGAGTTGTCAGTTGCTATTCAATTTTAACAACAGTAAATACAATTTAGCTGCTAAAAAACATCTGTACAATTTAAGTTTTTATATATTTACCAATTACCAATAAAATTTACCAAATCTTACATCTCTAAGTAGTAATAAACAAATAAAAATACACTATGTTCTGTATACATTGTGATTTCAACCATGGTTACGGTTAAATAATATGACTACGCCATGGATAATTTAAATTAAATGGCGGTTTTTTTTTGGGGGGGGGGGTAGTCCACTGGTGGTGAGTCAAGTAAAGGACCACCTCACCTGTACTTAAAATTATTTTGATGCTCATAATTCAAAACAATTGTTTTTCAAATTTGTTTTGCATAAGTTGCACGAGATGCGAGTCTGGCATCGTTTTGTAATGACTAATAAGTAATATCGTTACACTTTTTATCACCACGCCTTGCTCGACTCGTGTCAAGTTAATGCATACGTTTACGTATACGCACACAAGCAAACACGTTAAATAGTTTGAAGAGCTCATGCACAATGTCAGCTCTGTGACGCGCTGTGCGTGGCCGGTAAAGTACACAAATATAATATGTCGATAGAATGCTTTTGTAACATGAACACTATAGACATTCACATCTCAATGACTCCATATTTTGTTATAAAAATAAAAATTTAATCAATAAATGATTAATGGGTAAACATTTCTTTATGTTTAACGAATTATAAGATAATATCAAAGGAGCACCGCTCCTTCCCACCCAGAAAAAAATCCAAAAAACATCACCGTATTTAGGTATACCTAAGGTATTTAAAAGCCTTATAAGGCTGTATACATAAGTGATAATTTATTTTGTCAAGCATGTCTATATATTGATATTATACTTATTTATATTCCATATATTGTGTTAAATTTTCTGATTACAATTTATAATACAGTATTTTGGATGTTGAATTATTACTCTTAGCTCAATATAATTTTTTTTTTAGTTTTTTTCATTTAATTATTAAAAATGATCAGTTAGTGTCATCAAAAAAAATTAAAAAGCTACGTCACAGATAAAGTTCTTCCCTATGCTTTGTGGAATTTTGGTAATGCTATACTATAAATAAAGAGACGGAAAAGTTGTTAAGCGCAAAACAATTTTTGGCTATGTTGTACATTTGTAAGACGGAGACAACACATGCGGGTAGCATGTCTTCTACTCACGTCATAGTAGATGATGGAATTACGTCTGATATTGTTGAAAGAGCTTTCTCCGAAAACATACGATTTTAAAATAGATTCTAATCGAATACTTCGTTCAAAATGGTTTTAAATTTACCCGTGATTAGGTGTTTCAGGTATATCTAAAGGTCCGCTGTGTTGAGATTGTGTATAATTTCATATCAAGTATACATCGTTGTGTACAAGGGACATGCATTGTTTTTCCATGCATCAAATATCAAAAATTAGTGAAGTTTCACAAACTCATAAAAGTGGTCAACTAATTACTAATGCTTAGATAAGTTTTGGAAAGGGAGAAAACAAATGTGTCCACGAGAAAATAAGTTCACTGTTTTGTAGAGAAAATTTAAGCAAACAAGGTAAGACTTTGATCTACCATAATATTGTCGATCTTATTTTGTGCAAAGAATGATCTTCCACTTTACGACGAGGTAAAAAATATAAGAGTTTCGTTCTTACAGATTAGTCGGGAATCGAAACGGGAGATAATGTTTTAAACGAACATTTAAAATCTGATTTTAATACACCAACTGCGTCATTGCTGTAATCCCGTATACCGTGGTTAAAACTTAAAAGTGTGCAGTCTTTAGTGTTTGAACTTTGAACATCCTTGGCTGCCGGAGCGTCATCAAGATCATTGTCAGTGTACGTCTCTTTCACGGCACGAGCACGACCCGCATTTTTAGTGTATTTGATAAGAGCACATTAATTACATAAAGTATCCAACAGTATACTTATTAATTACACATATTTTTCGGAGGTTCAGACTTCAGATCATAGGTAAACACTAAACACCCTCAATCAGCTGATCGAGTTTCTATTCTTTATTGTTCTATGCATGATATAGGTATAACAGCGTGTGTTTGAGCTGTCTGATAATGTATAGTATTTCCATTTTTACACGTACGTTATACATATTTTATTATTTTTTTGTCAATTTTTCGATTTTAAGGTAAATTTTTAATATTGTGAAGCCCAGCTAATATAACTTCTTTTTACATTTAACAAAAAATATTCTTCATTTCAAAACTTGATTCAAATTAAAAAAAAGTTGGTGTCGCTCTGCTGTACAGTAGGTTACAAGTGTCCAGTGGGTCACAGTAATGGATAGTGTTAAATTTGAATTCAATGATATAATAGCATTGTATAAGAAAAACGATTCTGAGCGAAGACGGTTAGTCAGCCTATGATATATTGATATTACTATGTATATTTGATGATATTATTGTGAATAAAGTAATTTATATACAAGTATATAACATATTTACGTAGAACCTTGTTTTAAATTTTCAATCTTTAGCTATAAAAGTTAAAGATTTTTAACTACAAACTAATTATTAAATTTTAAATTACATACATTTTGTCAAAATTCAAACATTAAATACTTATAAAAAAAATTGTGCCTGTGTATTTTTAATATTTTTCAACTTCTATAATTGTAATAATATATCAGGAGCCTCGTATTAAATGTTCACGCTTTTTGGCCCCACAAATAAAACTTTATTGATATTCATAGAATAAAAAACTAAAAAAATTGAAATTTTAAATTGTCTGTATACAGCTCAAAACGAAACAAAATATTTTGAAAATGTTATCAAGTATAAGAATTGATAAAATAAACACTCGGTGAAAATTGCATGTATCTACGGCCATTTGTTTAAGAGTTACACCAAAAACTAAAATTTTTTTTGTTTTTCATGGCGCTTTTGAAAATTACTGGGAAATTTTTACTTTTGACCTCCCCAAAGTACCAATTAGATTCACTTTCCTATCAGAAAAGATACTGTTGAAGAAAATCCAAGCATTTTTTGTGATGAGACACAAAAAATAAAATAAAAAAACGCACATCATTGTAAAATCAATACATTCATCGCTCCGCTTAGAATCTAAAAATCAAGTTAGCCATCTACAGGTGCATTATTTAAATGTCTATAGAAGTTTTTGGGGTTTTTTTTTTGTGGCATTACATTGCCAGTCCTATTCCTAATCATAATCCATTTGTTACACTCAGAAATCAGAATCAATTTTCTCTGATGCCAATAGTATAAATTCTTTCTTCGTAATCATATTTTTAAATAAGGGATGTTTCATCAGTTGCAAAACGTAATTAAAATGTCTAAACTTTTGACGCATCCATTATATATAATATATTATATAAACTATACAATATTATAAAATATAAAATATAACATAGTGTTCCTACAAATGCGTGTATATTATATAATATTAGGTTTACTGTTTTCTTACGAAATTTAATAATAAAACTACTTTTTTTGCTTAATTTTTAAAAATAAATTATGCATAGACACTTACTTTCCACCAGAATCTCGTTATAAGATTATGACGTCATTGCGTGGAAATAGTGGAATATTATCGAAATATAATATTACAGTTTATATTATCATGTTATATATTATTTCATCAACTTTACAACTGCCCCCATTCGTGTGCAGCAGTTCAATTTAGGATCGTAATATTATTATTATTATTATTATAGCGACATCACAAGTCGAGTTCGTTAAACTCTATAGTGCGGATATTTTTTTCTAGGTAGCAATCGACCAGACGGCATGTAAAATAATATGTACACACCGTACCTATACCTATATTAGGTATATATATATATTTAGCTGCGTAACAAGCACTGTGAGATGTACACACTTGTATTATAATGTGGGAAACGTGCGATTAATAATTATGACACATGTATTTATAATGTTACACAATAGAAATTTAACCGCGAGAAAATTCAAAATGGATTACAAAACTTTGTCGTTAATACGCCATAAACACAATATAGTTCCCGGAAATAACCCCTTCAACGGTAGGTAGAATACTAGTGGCCGCATATATGTTACTTGCGTCCCGTAAAATTGTTGATGAGAATTTATAATATTACGACAGGTAAGTAGTTGCGTCCCACAATATGTTCGGACTTACTTATCAGTCGTATTTATTGATGAGTTATTTGCGTAAAAAAATGACCATTTCGGTTCGTAATTATACTGCATCAATATAATATAATAAATTCACATCTAAAATATAATATAAATTAAGATAAAAATTAAATAGCTTTTAATAACGTATAGCGGAGGTGGTATTTTAATTCATAACATTATTGTGTTTGATTAGACCAAAAACCAGTTAGGTATAGGATTTATCAAAAATATCAAATTAAATGTATTAAAATATTTTAAACTTAAATTAACAGAAAATAAATAGTTATTCATAACTAATAGGTATGTTTGTCATACATTTTTTCTAATGTTATCTTATAATTATTATGTTTTATTTATTAATATTCAGAATTCGTTTAATTATTAAATATGACAGTGTAACCTCTAGGTACCTATAATTTTGTTACATATTTTCAAAGTATCAGCTGTTAAATAATATTAATATAATAATACGGTAAATTCAATACGAATTATGAAATATTTGTAAATTATCGTTTATGATGGAAATAACCCGTCAATAAATACTCTTAGATCTCTACAGTTTTGTTGAGTACAACCTATAGTCGCTATGTTTTTCAGACAATTTCTGATTATGTGGTTCTGTTGTATTTTAAGTGATTTTATACCATTTTCTGTGAGACCACCCCATACTTTAATACCATACGTCCATACTGGTACACAACCTGATACAGAAATAAATATAAAGTTTGAATACTTTTCATTGGTGGAATTGATCTAAAAGAATAAAGTGTACAGTTTCTCTCAGACCAGCGCAAGAAAAATTTATTAATACCTACTTTAAACTTATAGTGCATTTATCGAAAATGTCTTCATTGCAAACGGTACCTACTCCAACATATTAAATATTATCGAAATTGTATTTAGGTATAATATACTGAGCAGTTGCTCGGCGCACCGTGGGTCGTAATCGTTAGACTCTATAAAGTTGCGCTATAAAAAAAATAAAATCCATCAATATCCAATCAACTTGTTGGATATATTTTATAAGTGTCCAATATATTGGCGCTGCTAATTTTATGAGGGTTTTTTTCGTCGAATAATATCAAACAAATGTTATGTTTACATAATCATACGATAATAATATACCAGATACCTCCAATGCAATAATACAATATTTATTGATTGCAGCACTCGGATAACACTAAAATGTAAATGTCGATGATCCAGAGCGATTTCATAAAATAAAGCGCATCACTACCGGTACCTATTATAATTTACTCTATAAAATAATCGACTTTAGATTTAAACCATACTATGTATATTATGTAGGTAGGTATCTAATAATATGTAGGTACATATATATTATATGTATCGAACATTTGATCAATTATATTCACTCATATTTTTTTTTTATATATTACATAAATATATATGCATTTACTAATGTTCTATGATAATAGAAATTCATTAAAATCAGAATGGAGAAAATGCATAATAATTCGTACAGCACTCACTCACACAAAACCGAAGTGCGTGAAGGTCAATTCAATTTGTATCCTACCCATACATCCTGCCCACTCATTTGGCCCACCCTTACTCCTGCTCCCACTTTTGGACATAAAACACAAAACCCTTATGGATATATGAATGTAATATATTTATCATCAATACCATATATTACAATATTATAATGTACTGCAACCTGCTGGGTGATTGGTTAAATCAGCAACTATTACCGCAAATTATTCAGTATGGGTACATAAAAGTTTTTTTTTTGTCGTGATTAAATTTATAGAAGTTTAAAGAAAATATGTTTTAAATGCGGATAATATATGTAAAAAAAAAATGATGAAATTATTAATAAGTCTTAACTCTCTACTCCCTAGTCTCGGTAACTATAAATATAAACGTGTATATTGCTATAGTTGCTATATAGTTGCTATAGTTGCTGCAATATGAATTATAATAATTTCATATAAATAATAATTGGATAAAATGTACCTAATCAACTTATTTGTACATATTATATTATGCGTGTATACTTTATTTATAATTTCCAGTTATTTTATGTACTTGTAAATAGTATGTCGAGTTCTATAAATTATAATAGCCAATAATAGACGTACAGCAGTACTATTATAGTATAGTACTATAATAGCATGATAAAGACATAAAGTACTCTATAATTATTGTTTATTATTATTCTAATTTGCGGAAAAATAATGTACAGTTTATCGAAAAGAATAGTGCCTATTTAACTTTTACGATGCATAAACGAAGATGAAGTGCATAATATGCCTAGGTACTATAAATATTAATTAAGTATACCAATAATGTATAGTTTATATAATGATTAGATTAATTGTATATAACTACGTACTATAATATTATAATAATAATTTTTGATTTAGCGCCGTTCAATAATTTATCGGTCACGATCCGGTAACTATCTTATCTAATTATTTAGTACTATACAGGGTGATTCACCACCCACACTCACTCCCTTTATTTCTGCAATAATGCAATTATTCAAAATCTATCTAATACTTGGAATAATTTTTTGTAGGTACCTACATACTACTAAAATGTCATGTGTAGATAAAATCTTCTGCTTTTCAAATGAGAACCACTCTTTTTTCTACAGTAAATTATTTATCGGATAATTTTTTTGAAAATGTTGACGTACTAAGGATAATTGCCAATTAGTCCGTGATAATGGATTTGGAAGATATGGGGACTATGGTGATTTGAGAACTTTAGTTTTTAGTACCTAATTGGTAATTAGTAATTACAACACTTCAAAATGTTCAAAAAAATTATCCACTAAATAATTTACAGTAAAACAGAAGATTGTATATAGTTATATTGCCACAAAGCGATCCTTAATTAGTATAAAAAATGTCAAGAATTTGAAATTTATATGATCTAAAATAGTATATTTAAAAATTCGTCGAAAAGAAGAGTTTAAAATACATTCATTGTTAAATTGGATAATGGGAGTGAACATGCTTGGTGAACCACTTTGCGTACGATACTATAGTGGAGCTCTATCGACGTATAATTTAGTATAAACATGTAATATAATTTATAGCGTCATGTGATACACCATTTATTATTATAGTACTGTTGTTGACGCAGAGATTTAATAATAATATATTAGGTAGGTATAATATTATTAACAATGCGTAGTGGCTAATGTGAGACAATATATTATCTCACACCTAAAATGTGATGATGGGTAGGTTAGTGCAGAGTACTGAGCAAGTATTATTTGAGTATTTTGTATTTATATGCAATAATTATAGAGGAACAATAATTTAGGTGAATAAGCTTTTTTTTGATTCAAACATATAATTTGGGCGAGTTAAAATTACGGAATTATAAGAACAAACTTGTCTACCACTGTCTTATTAGGTATTACCGATTACGTTGTATTAACAAATTAGGTTGTTCTCAACAGATAATAGTAGCATGACACTATTTTTTGAATATCGTTGTTGGCCGATAATGTGCTAGTTTGTTCACGCATAATACGCAGTTTGTATTCACGCTTTGTCGTTATTCGTCAATTTAATGTTATTCGGAAGCCTTGGTCTATACTATAATTTAGATAATATAATTTATATTAATATTTAATTCACTAAAACAGTAATACTAATAAAGTAATTTTATCAATACAGACAATATAATAATATATCTATAACGATTCAAGTTCTGTGTTGGTTGTTATTAAGACTCACTGTTAAATTCAGCAGAAGAACTATAATAAGCATTAATCTATAGGATAGAGATATTAACCTTGGCTCGTGATATAACTTCCAGAAAAAAATTACACCAATACACTATGATATTATAATATAATTTAAAATGTTTAGTTTAAATTATTGAATAATAAATAGGTATAGTGTAGCTTACTTTAATACCCATCACTTATCTTTAATACTCGTACAAAAAAAACCGTATTGACAATAGGCATTAGACACTCACACCGTCGCTGCCATGTCATTTACGATTAAACGATAACACGATATCGAATATTATTGTTAAGAGTTATTTTATCGTTGATCGATAACTCAAAACGTGCACAACGGGTATCTATTTACTATATACTATGAATAGGCGGAAATCCATTAACATTTCAAGGGGAAAATTAACATCAATGCGAGCGAGGGGCTTCGATCCCACAATACTAAAAAGGAGGGGGCTCGACGGACTTTTTTTTGGGGGGGAGGGCTAAGCCCCATTAATTCCCTCGATTTCCGCCAACGATACTGTATCTATTTTATATTTAATATATTCAAAAAACGAGACCATTGGTATTTTGTATTATTGTCCACTAAATCTCGTATTATCGGCCTTTTTCTATCCAATGGGCGGTAAAGTGGGAATCTCAAAAAGCGATGGGCGGGAAAGTGGAAATCCCAAAAAGTGCTGGGCGTATCACCTGCACAACCAGACACTGAAGTCTATACCACGGTTCTTACAAAATATAAACTTTAGGTTACATCTTATATTCATATTATAGCCTCCCTGCACGACGCGTAAACGTTTTTCTTTCATGAAATTGTTTTTCTACAATAGTCTGGTATCTGGTTGTTTCATAGATCCCTGTATAGGGCAAATTACCTTTGCCGTGATGGATGAACACAGAGGCGTGACCAAAAAATAGTATGTGTGGCTCGTGCGGGAAGGCAATTTCAGTCTTGGCCACGACTGAAATAGCTCACTCCCCGCCCTTTTGCCACACAATGTACTATTTCCAACGAAAATACAAAATTAAAAAAAAATAGAAATTTATGGTTATTTAAAAATATAACATTATTTATACTGTGATTAATAATACTATGTAAAGTGGTTATACAATTACATAAACGATGGCGTTGACCCAAGTATTAAAGTAGTAAATTATACCTAAATACTTTGTACAATGTACATAACGTATACAATTAATGTATAATAGAATTATCAAAGATTAATATTGCCTATTTAAAACCCCTTTAAAAGTATGCGTTTAATGTTCATTGTCTTTGTACACGTGTGTTAATTTATACGGTATAGACCTAGGTATAAAACCTTAAAATATATTATACAATTATTCATTCTGTATACATAATATTTGTATATTATAAATTATCATAATTACTGAGGTAGCGCTGAACTTAAAACTGTGAACGTAATCTTATAGGCTGTGGATCGCATTATCTACAACAATATTATTCTAGTCATTAGATTTTTATAACTTATACAGTGTCGGATTTAGCGGGAATAAGGGGGTGCAAGACTCTGATTGTTTTAAAGGCCTCAGGTTTATGCCTAGATTATCTAACTTTGTAAGGTAATAAATTATTTATAATATTCAATAATGGTCAAGTAAAAAAGAATTTAAAATAATTCTAGACTGTTATTGACTCAGTTGTATCCTTACTTGTGACTCGATTTAAGGAACATCCATTTCAAGAGGTATATCTAGCTGAAATATTTATTTTTTCTAAATCCATCTTCACTTTTATAGTTTTATCAAACACCGGAGAATATATAATATATTTAATGTATCTTACTTATATTTATAAATACCTAGTATTTTTTTTTTTTGTAATTGAGCCTCCAATTGTATCTTTGTACTTTAGTTGTAGTTGTAGAACGGTCTCACGAGCCAAAAAGTTTATAAGTATGATAATATCTATAAATACACGCCATATACAATGTAATACATTAGGTACTGGTGTTGTGGTCGTTGAGGAGTCACCTGAAAATGAGATATTGCACTGCATTTTTATTTTTTTTTCGGGGAGGGGGGGGGGGGTTAGTTACTTTTAACTTGCATAGTTTTTTTTTTTTTTTACAGAATCTCTAATTTTGAAAAGGTTTGTTCTAATAATAATTATTCCCATACACTGACTACTCCAAGATAACTGTTCCCGTTTACTATACTGTCATTTTAGTATTTAACTCATTCCTAATTCTCATTTAGACGTTATATAATATATACTATCATAGACGTTGTTATTCAGTGGCGCCATTTAAGGTTTTTAATTGGGGTGCCAAAGTTGTGCATCGAGAACCTCTCCGCTCTACCTAAGGAGTCGACACTTTTACTATTAAATTAAATTTGTATTTTAGTCGTATAATACGGATAATATACTATTACGCAGGTATTGTAAGACCGGTCATCGCCGCTTCCCGTGCTGTTGCCACGCAGTCCAAGGTCGGACTTGACGTCTCTTATCTTCTCCACAATGAGCGCCACAAATCGTTGGTCATTAAAAACACTGCCAAAAATAAAACTATCAAAACAGTCCCCACCGGTAATTATCCCCAAATCCTAAAACCAGACCGGCGCGGCGATTGTTCACCTTTCGACTTCTCCGATAGCGAATATTTATAATGGGTGAACTTGCGAACAGTCGAAATGAGCAAACGGTCGCGTTCGCCGAATAACAATTAACAATATTATTATATCTCTGAGTCATCAAAAAAGGATTCCGACATTTTCTTCCATTAAAATAATTATTATAATAATTAAGTCTTCCATTATTAGTGTTTGAATTGTGGTGGGTGGGAGGCGGGGGGAAGCGTTTATATTTTGAATTTTGACAAAATTTAAAAATTATTTTATGGTTAAAAATGTATAAAATGTTCAACTTTTATAGCTAAGGATTGAAAATTTAAATCAAGGTTCCACGTAAATAGGTATTATAATAATATCATCAAATATACTTATTAATATCATAGACGACTCACTGACCGTCTTCGCTCAGAATTGATTTTTTTATACAATGATATTATACAATTGAATTCAAATTATCCATACAGTGACCCACTTGTAACCTACAGTACAGCCGATCGACACCCACTTGCCCACCTTTTTATATTTTGTATGAATAAAACTTTATATTTATAAACAATCATAATTTATAAAAACAAATGGTGAGGAATAATTGTTTTGCGGTCAACGACTATATAGAACAGTACCATAATATACATGATAATCTTTATTTTATATTATATAAATTTACCCATTACCTAGTTGTAAATTGTAATAATGACGTGATAGTGTGATACGAACAATATTTTTATCTGTCACCATAATAGTTAATAAATATACAATCTGTAAAACTGTATTTACAATAAGAATATGACTTGAGTTTTATGAAAAAATAAGTAACCTGCAAGTGGTTACACTTTATGAATTATAAGTTTATAATTGTATTTATCGCAATTGCGATTACATTAATTAACCGTACGTAAACATAATTACCGACGATAATAATAATAATAATAATAAATATTAATTAGTTGACTTGATTCATTAATTTATTCACCGTATCCAAGCGAGGGCATTTGACGACAAAACGTTTGATTATGTTGTGAAGAGTGAAGATATGAAATAACTATACGGATCCGTGATTTAAATTTTACATAATAAGTAATATAGAAAGCGACCGAAAAATGGCTGAATAAAATAAAACTATACATCACAATATAATATATTACTATACGTATTAGTGTTCCGAAAGGCCCCATGTATGATGTACCTATAATATAATATTATAAATAAATATAACATACGATATAACCCTGAAACAGTTTAACATATTTAATGAATATGCATATTGCATATTATTATAACTTAAATCAATATTAATTGTTATTGCAAACCGTTATTTATTACTATTTACTATCGTGTACGTCATGTAAGTACACATATTGTGGCTAAAGGTACGAATATTTTTATTTTTACTTTTTAGTGAAAGCGATTTGTAAAATTATTTTATACGGAAAACTGGAAGAGCGGTCAAAACATATATATGTATATATAAGTGTAAATCGATATATTGTTTATTCGAAGATAGAAAAAATTCAAAAACTTTTAATAGATTTCTTGTGACTTGAAGAGTGTTTATGGAACTTATATTTTCAACCTCTATAAGTTGCTAAGGTTCGTGAAAATCGAATATTTTGTTATTTATTTCAATGGTTGCTATTCGTTACCATTATAATAATTTATAATTTGTAGAAATATGGCATATAACATTTTTTACAAATTCATATATTGTTTTAAAAACAAATTATAGAAGGCATAATTACAGCTATTACTAATATACAAACGATATGCTATTTTTAATTCCGGACTTATTTTTTATGAAAGCACGTAAAGATGAATACTACTCTAAACGATATTGGATTTACGCGTTAGGTCCATAATAATGGGTTTGGAAGATAAGGAGGGGGGCATGTTAATTAGAAAATAATTATAGAAATTAGTACAATTATATCAACGTTTAAAATTCGTATTAATGTTCAAAGTATATAATAAATACGAAATCCAATATTATGAGATCTATTTTTAATTTTTATAAACTAATTTTTAAGGAGTATTATCCTTACCTATACACATTTAAACAATCAAATAACTAATCGTTTACACTTTGAATCAAATATATCAATATTTAAAGAAAAAATTGTCTACTAACTAATTTAAAGTAAAAAATGGGCGTTCTCGAAATTTATATCTCCACAAAGGGTCTTAAACTATGGTCCCAAAAGTCTTGTTTGGTCTTGGTGTATAGGTACTTAAATATTCCAAAAATCATAATTCTAAATTCGAATGAATTCATTATTAATGTAAAAATATGGATGATCAATGAGCATGCTTGGTGAAACACCCTGTACTATATATATAATTATAATATTGTTAAATTATACATTCAATCTATTAGATCAAATCATACTATTGAAAAAAAGCTATTTATTAGAATGTAATTAAATTATTAATATAAAAGTTATTATTGGATTATTATTATTGTTATTACTTATTAATCATTATGTTATCGTACAATTCATCAAAAGATACGTAATTTACCTACTCAGCCGTAGATAATATGGAAATTATCCGGATAATTTATGAAATAACCATTTTGCACACAATATTTTTTCTTTATCCAATAAATATGGCCGTATGGGTAACGTTTACATTGCCGGGAATAACGTACCTTATATACAATATCCGTCTTTCGTACACATCACCCGTAACATTTATAATAATATGCGTACACAATACACCGCAGCACTATATCTGCTGTGAACATGCCATTAGAATATATTATTATTTTCATCGGCCTCTTAAAAATCCCGAACTGTTGCCAATCAATATCTTCTTCTTCGGGTAAACTGCCGCTATCACGTCAGACATCCATTCCGCCATCAATCTCTATCGGATGCTCGTTTCTTCCACTCTGAACCTTCACGGCTCCGCCCAAAGCTTTTTTATCACCCCTTTACGGCCTTACCTTTCCATCTCACGTACGATCGTACACAGTTGCATTACGAGGTCATCCCAGCAGCCTCTCCCCATCTGGATCTCTTTTCTTGTACTGTGCGCAGCAATAAGGGATTCTGACTGCGCCAAGCACAGTAGTGTTTTATACTTTCTTATCGTCTCCACGATGAGACAATGATGGAAAATTAATTCTGCGGTTCATTATTCGTTGTTATTCTTTACTGATTATCGCTATTGGTATAGGTTAGGTTGATATCCTATGTTGGTCCAGACGGATCTTCCTCGGGACTTCGATATTTTATTCAATACAATGTTATTATAATCTATGTATTTTACAATAACATATAAATGTACAGGTACCTCTAACATGCCATTTGCTTACTTAATCGTTAATAATTTATCTGAATTCATTATGATAATCAGATTTCGACAGCGCGTATCATGTCTACTAATGTGCCATATTATACACATAGCCTGTAAAATAATATCCGCGTGCAGCATTCGTCATAATCGGCGAAGGTACCTGCATGTACCTAGTCGGTATGTATAGATAATATAATATATAAAGTAATGATTTATAAATTATAATCATAATTCGTATTAGATTCTGTATGCGGAACAGTCGATTTTTATTTGCCTTCTTGTTTAATTTGTTTAACTATCTACATCTTTGCGGTTTTTATTCACAAGGACGATCCGCTTTTGTAGCTATTTATTTAATGTATACAAATTTATATAATATAATATATTATATACACCATGATATTGATACTCACAAAATAAAATATGTATATGCAAATAATAATATTTTCATCTGAATTGAGAAATGTCTCTGTTAGTATATAATACGATAGTGTGTGTGGTATGTGTGCGCAACTCAACTCTCATGGGAAAAATATTATATAGGTATTAGGAAAAATCAAAATCATAATCTTTAAAGAGTCTATCGTTTATTATTATTGAGTGTATACCCAAGTATTGCGTACGGACGTATATAGCTAGCTGTAAATATTCCAGCACTATCATCGAATATTACCAATATATTATCCACCATATTATCAATATGTCCAATATGGTAAATCAGATAAATTATTGGATATCGTATCGAATGACATAAAATGGTTCGGACCCCGATTATCTTATACCTATATAAGATGACTTTAATTTCTCCTTACGTTTATAAAATATCATAATAATATACCCACACTATATAATATTATTACGTTATAAACCTAAAACACTTGTTCGATCCGGTGTTATGCATTAGTAAGGTTCAAGGTTGTGAGTGTACCTATACATATATTTGCATACTGGAATGTTATTCTTTCTGCAGACGTGTGTCGTATAGTACTGCAGTGTATCGACTGTAGCAATCTAAACACAACAACAACGCCAGTTTAATACAAATTATCGCGACATTTAATATGTAACTATATAATGTGAAAATACTTTTCCTATGTTTTCAAACGGTCTATTATATTAATGAAAACAAAAATGTATAAAACCAGATTCCCGCTGAAAGTATATCATACGTTTTGTTCCTCATCCAATTACTAAGGTATATACGAGTAAAAAAACAAAACTTGGATAGCTTACGTGACTGCAGAGAAAAATGTTATCATTATAGATTGTATAATAAGTTTTTTGTTTTTGTTTATAATATAAAAAGTAAAACTAGAAGGTTTCTACTTTTTTATCGATATTTTCATAATCAAAATAATGTAAACATAACAATTCTTTTTACCCCCTTTTTACTGTAAATTATTTAGTGTATAGTTTCTTTCGAAAATGATGAGGTACCTATCTAATTCAAAATTCAAACGAGTAGTTTTTTGGTTGTTAAAATGTCTATACTTAAGTTAAAAGTTTTTAACAATGGTTTTAAAAAAACATAAAATATATTAAATATTGAATCCAAGACATCTAGTGTTTATTAATTTGTTATACTAGACCATTTTTACAAATTTATTATAAACGTTGACAGAGTAATATTAATTATGTTTAATGTTTTCAAATGCCACTCTTTATCTTCCAAACCTATAATAACCGATATAATATTATCATTAGTACACAAAATTAAATAACTCAAAAACTACTCATTTGAAATTTGATTTTGTTGGGTTCGTCAACATTTTCACAAAAGTGATCAGCCAAATAATTTTTCAGGACAAAAAAAGGAGGTTATCGATTTGAAAAACAGAAGATTTTATCTGCACATGATACATGATAAAGTAATATAAAAAAATCTCAATAATTTGAAAATGGTCTTTAGGTATATTTAAAATTCTAATAATCTGTAGATTTGGAAGAACTTCATTATTGAAAAAATAAAGAGGATGGGCATATTTGGTGAATCACTCTGTGTATATAAATAATAAATATATAATATACCTACTCGGAGATAATGCTCTTATACAACAGTCATAATCCATTATTTTAGGAAGTAGTTAGGATAAGCAGGCCGGTTATATTGTTAGAGTTTGGTTGGGTTAAATGAAAATTAAATTCTGAATAAAAGAAAATCGATATTGTAACTGACCGAAGTCGGTAACCTTACATAGTTGTATACAAGCTTGTAAACAACTATGTAATTCACGAATTCGATTGTAATAAACGTACGTTTTCAAATCGTAACACATTCATAGATAATAATTTATACCTAGTATCGACGTAATTATAATAATTTATCTAAAATTTAAATTTTTTTCTTGTGAATTTTGAGATACAAGTCTTGAGTAGAAACTAACATTTGAAAACGTATATGAAAATTTCAAATTTTCTTTCGAGCTGTTGAAAAATTATCGTCTTGAATATTAATGTATAATTGTATGGCCATACATGTGTTCGCCCAAAACCAATCTTTTGGGTTTCGACCAAATATTTCCTTTTTTACTCAAATTCAAAAAAAAGTGATTTGGTTTTCACCCAACGAAATATTATTCATATTAGGTAAACGAAAAAAAAAACATTTTAATTACGATTGTCCACTAATGTTGTATTATATAAAAAAAAAAACAAAATGCATTCAGCTATAGGAAACACCAGATTCTAAATTAATAACAAATTTCATTTTGACAAATAATTTGGTTTTTAATTCTTATTATTAATTCTATTTAATATACTATTTTGTTTTATATATTTTACACCTATATAATATTTAAATTCTCTTTTCTATGTTTTACACTTATCCATATTGTGCTATAATTTTGACGAATAATTTTTACTAACTTCTAAAAGATTAAATAATATTTTCAATAAAAAAAAATACCGTGGTAGCCAAATTGTTTTTCGTTAACTATGAATACTATCTTTTTAAAAAAAATTAACCTAACTTAATCCAGTTAAATAAATTTTACATTTATATATTTTACACATATACTTAGAAGCCAAAAAGTTTAGTCAAACTATTCATTTTTTTGAACGTTTTATTATTTTCATAGGTCAAAGACTCGTGTTTATTACGAATGTTTAAATTACAAATTTACAAATGTACAATGTACTTAAATTATGTGTATTGTGGGCTAAACAGATTTGTAGAACTCAGTGACAAGATATATGAATAACATTTTGTTTTGTTTATGAATACCTACCTATTTATATTGCACATATTATATTACATATACATATATGACTAATTGAATTGTTATAATTTAAAACGATTGAAGTTAGACTTGTGCGATGACCTGCAAATGACTTTTGCTACTTTCGCGTTCAAATATTACAATTTATAACAAATTATTCCAAGTGTTTATGAGGCATATACCTACTAGGAACGCTTTGGTATAATATAGTGCTTTAATATAATGCCAATGCATACGAGTGAATATAGCACGTGTATACAGGTATTTTGCAGACTGTCGTGACGTCGTGTCTATTATATAATATTCATTTTGACGTAAAATGGAGAAAAACTCGTATATATACATATGCATATAATTATAATACATGGTTTACCGTGTATTAGGTATATATTATGCCATATATATATTAAAACAACTCTTCTCCGTCGTGGAATCATATAGGTACATCATGCAGTATAGGTATGTATGTATATTGTATAATAGTATATAGCTATATGGTTATAGGTACCTACGCAATTTGAAAAGTTGAAAATCGCCGTCACCAGTCAAAAATGATTAATCGTACGCGTATATAGGTATAGGCAGTGTTGGGGGATAAGTAGAATAACTTAAATTACAAGTTTCTGTAACGAAATGACTTTTTCATTAATTTGATGGTCAATTAATTACATATTACCAGAATACATGTCATAAGTCATTAATATGAGTACGTAATTTAAATAAGTTTTTTGAAGTTAAATTACTAAATTACTGGTTACTTTATTTTCTTATAAATTTCAAGAACCAATTGATAATAATATATGTAAATATATCATATAAGCACGATTTTCGGTCAGTTACATTTCGTTTATAGCTAACCAAGTTTTATTTTTAATTAGGTAGATATAATACTTAATTTTGAAAACTCATCGTTATTTCAAATAAATTAAATAAATTAATGAATTTAATTTGTTAAAGAATTACATTTTTCTTAAATGAACATTTTATATAATATTTCATATTTTTGATTGTCATTACCTACTTAGTTGTTAATGTATTAAATGTCATCTACAGATATAATTTTAAGCTCCAGTTATATTTTTGAAAATAAAGTAGCTTTGATTGTATAATGATGTTACTTTTTTACCTCAAAAGTAATGTGAGTTGACCAAGTAACTTAAGAATAACTTAATTACAATTTTGAAACGTACATATTATCATGGTTGAAATATACAGGTTATTGCATATCGACTCGGATTGTTATCATAAGTAACAAAATAGCTGCGTAAAAATGATATCACAAATAAACATTTTTCTTATCACGAAAAATACGCTGACAACAGCTAACAAATTCAAAATCCCGCGCATATATACTTGATTATAATTGGCTCCTTTTAAGCTGCCATTTTTGTTTTTATCATCAAATATTGGTTGAGAAGGTGTAATAACCTTGTATATTTCAACCATGTTTATAATTCGGAATGCAATTTAATTCCCTAAAAAAAGTAACTTCCACATAACACTTCGTATAGGTACCAATTTACACGGATATGGCAAACGAAAACGGCTTTGAGGTAAACGCATTTGTCTGGCGCAACGTCGTTCAATATATTTCGCTTTAAATTCGATGTGCAACCAGCGAAAACCTGACCAAAACGGGAAAATTGCTTATAATTCATAAACATTATACCCATAAATCATAACAGCGTCTCAGCTCTCAATTATTGGGTATACCTATCTATGTATATAATATGTATTGATTTACTTATGTATGCAAAAACGACGACACTGTGATAAAACTATAAAATATAACGTTTAAACGTTTCACATGGCGTGCATCGTATATGACATATAGCACGTACGCGTGATGGATATGTTTTTATTGCCAATAGTTAACAGGTACTTAGATGTAAGTATGATAATTGTATATATAATACAATATAATATATCATATATTGTGTAGTATTGAAGTATGACATACATATCATAATATAATATGTTATATGTATGTGTATATAGGTACAACACGCTATTATAATATTATTATATTATTATTATGTCTGTATTTTATTACGTCTGCGTAGGTATATATACCAACTGGCAATTATTACGTCGTTATGCTGATCACCAGAGTACATAAATGGGTTTGTGTATTTATATTCGAAATATGAAGCACTTATTTTAATTCCGCGACGCAAGGTCAATAGCAACACGACTACAGTGAGATGATTAGGTACATATTATTATTATTATTATTATTATATACTTTAAACTCTATATCCTCTATATATATAACGATAGATGTATGATATAAAGTACTTACTACTTAGGTACCTATTATAATTAAAATGCAAATAAAAATGGCGAGTACCAGTTATGATTTAACTTGTCGGCTTTTGTATATAATATTATAATTATTATGATGATAAAAATAAATTAAAATATATGATCAACAACATATTTTTCGAAATAATATGAGCAATAGTTAATAGGTGGGTATGTGTACTATGTATAATATAATACTAGCTGATCTTGCACGGCGTTGCCCGTGACAAATGAAATGATTTCAGTATATTTACGCTGCCTTAAGCTCCGTTGAATGTAAACTTCATATACATATTTACAACACAGTCATTTGGGGATGGTTTTCATTTCCGGTCTAAAATTATTTACAATTATTTTATTTTATGTAACCATTGGATAAACAAAACCCTAAACAAACCAAATAAATATTCATTTTTTGTAAACCAAAAATCCCTATTTCAACCCCTCTTCTATAAATGCAAGATTTAAAAAATTTTCTCCGAGGACACATCTTTGTATATAGGGTTACCTATGTACCATATTATAAAATCACGAGTGCGGTATAGACTCGGCTGTGGATCACACATACATGCGCGCACACACACACCAAAGAAACCATATATTATATAAATTATAAACATATAAAAATATTAAATTTTCGTGAACCAAAATGAAATGCATGTGCAAACCACTCTATAGTGACAATAGGGGTTAAAAAAAGAAACTAAAACACCCTCCTAGTCTATTAGGTATGTTCAGAAACTAAGAGTGTTTGATTTTTGTAGGATTCAAACAAATGTATATAAAAAAAAAATTGCCTGGTTACATTAATATATTTGTGTGTTATTTTTCCACATAGTCGCCATCCCTCTTGACGCAGATGGTGAGGCAGGGGATTAATTTTTAATATCTGCCTCGCAGAACTCTGCTGCAACCACTTTCGTCTCTTGATGGCCGGTGTCGCAGGCAAATCTTACCTCCGGATAATTTTATCGGGGGGAAGGGGGGATGATTTTCCTAGTCATATTTTACCCCCTGTAAGAAAATCCTAGAACATTTATATCTCCATAGGGGGTAAGATTTTCCTAGTATAATCTTACCCCCCGGTAAGAATGTCCCAGGAATATCCCCCCCCCCGGTAAAATATTTCTAGTACTATATATTAAGTTTAAAAACGCTGCAAAAATATTTTTTTTTTATAATCGATTTGTTTTTTGACGCTCGAATAGTACCTATACCGGTAATCGGTCAAAATAACCAAGGACAAAATATCCAAACCAAAATATCCAATGATCAAAATATCCACGGACAAAATATGCAAATTTATCCGTTTTTACGTAAATTAGCAGATTACACTTTACTTTCTAATAAAATTAACTCCTAAATATATAAATTAAGTTAGTAGTAATAATATCACAAAATAAACTGCACATACATCAATCAAATAGTCAAATAATATAAAATAAAATGTAAAACAATTTGTTTTTACGAATACAGGAATAATTTGCTAAAAAAATGATTACCTACACTATTTTCTAAAAATTTAGAAAAATGTTTAAAAAAAACACACACACATCATTGTAAAATCAATACGCATTCATATAAAATTGTAGTATATTTTGGAATCTGAAGGCGCCAGGTCTGGGGAATACTATGGGTGGTTCAAAACATCCCATCCAAAATAGTCCAACAGTTGCTTCCTGACGTTGGCCATGTGGGAATTGGCGTTGTCGTGAAGCAAGCAGACTCTCTTTGTCAGCTGATCTCTCTTAATTTTTCATGGTTTCACAATACCTTCCTGCGTAAGGTATGGCCTCCCCTGAGGCAAATATTCATTCAATATGATGTCTTTGTAGTCCCAAAACACTGATTTTTTGGTTTAAATGTGTGGTTTTGAACTTTTTGGCTGAAGGTGAACTGGTGTGATGCTACTGTTAGGACTGTCTCTTGGCTTCAGGCAACCCAAGTTTCATTTCCAGTAACAATAAACTTGAGAAATTCATCACCTTTCAGTTCATAACGTTAAAAAACTCTTTGGAGGTCTGTGGATTTCACACTTCACAGCAGATTCAATCGGCATTTTTCACGAGAAAAATTCCTGTAACCACAGTTTTTAACCCGCTGAACTTGCTCTGGTCTTGTTTTAAAGGGGAGGAATCAAGCTACACGGAAAGTCGAACAACTTAGCAGACAAATTTTCCCTACGGCCGCGAGAGCCTTAGTACTCTTACTTTCTGGACATTTCATATGATAAAACTTTTATTTATTTCGGTCCGGTAGTTTCTGAGATTAGCATGTCCTATACTACTTCATCAGCATTATGATTTTAAGTATGGATGTACAGAACTAATTTAAGCGAATTGACTGCACTATAGACAACAATTAATAGGTATATGTATTGTACTCATAATTATACAAATGGAATTTATTTCCGTATAAATAAATAAATACAAATCGAATTGAAAATATAGCATACCGATGATGATAATTGTTATAGTATAGATATGTAAATAGAAAAAATATAAGTTTTCTACATATTTGAAACGATCGACAGCTAAATGTTTCACACTTGGCGAGGTTATACAACTTTCATAATCATATAATACATATTAATCTATTATTTATATAAAA
Organism: Sitobion miscanthi; assembly: GCA_008086715.1. Taxonomy (NCBI): domain Eukaryota; kingdom Metazoa; phylum Arthropoda; class Insecta; order Hemiptera; family Aphididae; genus Sitobion; species Sitobion miscanthi. The sequence goes on along the minus strand of CM017797.1, from coordinate 89,122,186 downwards.
ATAAATTATGATTTATGTATATTATAAATCGCCACTTAATCACCTCATGGTTATATGACATAAATCATAAACATAATTTTTTTAATACCTATATTGACTATATGTGTTTATGAACTTTAAATTTTAGCGATCTGATTCATATATTCGTTGTGTCCCAACTACCTTATTAGGTGCAAGAGGTATTTTGAATCTTATCATATACAAATGTTTTAAAACATTATGATGACTACATTGCATCAGAAAAATTGCTAGTTTGGAAAACAAATTATTACATATCATTTGTTTTTTATGGGTTTTCTCCCATGCGTTTTAGCCCTGCCGCCAGAGGAAATTGCTGTTACCTTCAGAGTCCGTTTGCTGTTGGTAGCAGGTGGATACCGTACCTGCCACCCCCGATCAGTTAAGATAAGAGGCGACTCTGGAGGCTCCGGGCCCAACTAGCTAAAGTCAGGGCCGGGGAGTTGGGAACCTCTTGGCACCGACCGAAGTCGGTGGCCCCCCCCACGTCAAGGTGGGTCCCGGTGGGGGGAATAATAACGACCTAACCTAACCTAACCTAACCTACCCTGACCTATGGTGGATTAATATAATCAATTAATACAAAATCCTAACATAACCATACTAAAGTCAGATTAATAAAAAAAACCAAATTTAACCTTTTTTAAATTAGTCTATTTTCTTCCCTGAGATCTAATATACACACAAACATTCAATTATATATATATATATATATATATTGACAAAAAATAATAATATAAATAAACAAACATGCCCAATTAACCAATAGAAACCAATATAATATAATACTCTATTATTATTTTAATCTGCAACAATAAACTACATTTTTTATTATTTAGTTTGTTTTTTTCTAGACAGATGACGTCTCTGTTGAATTTTTGACATCCAAATTTCCTACTTTTCCGGTGGATTTTCCTAAAATTTTCTTTCATAGAAACCTTTTTCGTGATATACTCTTTCGTTTAAAAAAAAAAAATCATGAAGATCTTATAAGTAGTTCCAGAGTTATCCTGTACAAAAATTTTCATTTCACATTTATATAGTTAGAAGATATAATATATATATATATATATATATTGACAAAAAATAATAATACAAATCAACAAACATGCCCGTAACCAATAGGAAGCAATATACAATACATCTATATATATATATATAAATAAGTAACTCCGGAACCACTCATCACACAACGTACAAACTTCACAGAAACCAAACCAACTACATATTAATCTTAATATGCCCTGAAATTTTTATCGAAATCGGTTCGGTGGATCTTGAATTATAAAATTTATTCAAAATGTACACTTATTTTTATATATATAGATAAGCCAAACAAAAAAATAAAATAAAACTATTTCAACGATAAGAATTACTTTACAGGGAAACGAACCCGCCTCATAGAACAGTTGTATTTTGATAAATTTTTTTTTATTAATTTAAAGATTAACACTTTATTCTGGTGGTATTAGAATACGATTTTTTAATTAACATTAAATAATATTGGAAAAACAGATTTTAAAATTCTAAAAAATGTGTGATATAGGCATTTATAACAAATCCTTAAAATAGGAATCTAATCCAACCTGTATAATCCATAAAGTCTACATAATGTTTCAAATAAAACAACTATAATATCGAAATCTGTCTATTTTATGAGGTGTGAGAGTTTTTCCCGTGTATTAAGTTCTTGTAACAAATCGCATCGGCTCCTCACCCTTAAATATTGTGAGCAGCATATTATATGTATTATTATAATAGACCTATAAAAATAACATTTTTCGACTCAAATATTATGTTTATATAATACGTAGAATCATTGTTTAAAATATATTATATTTTAAAATCAATGGTAGAATGCAGTGTAATTTTGTACACTCACGATGTGTGTTTTACTGTCACATCAAGGGTGTAGTAGGTAGAGCTTTGGTGGCCTCACGCAGTTCCTATATTATACTGTGTGTAAACCAAAAGTCTCCAACGATTGTTACCATAAGCCATGGGCAGAAATTTCGGGGGGGGGGGGGGCTTTCAATATATAATATATAATAGGTATATATTATGTACTATTAAAATCACCAATCGATGACGTTATAACAGTGTAGGTCATAAACCTTAATCATAAAAAGATAGACATTTTAACGATAAACATTTAATTTAACTAACGAGATTCTTATTTAAGCAATCACACACATCACAAAGTATAATGATAATAGTAGTTGGTATAGGCACACACGGGCGCACAGTGCACACTCAAATACAACAGACAACTGCAGCAGTCAGCACCTATTATAATATAGCTGGTGTACATACAACATAGATATATATTTTTAGTTTGTACATTCATAGGTACAATGACACTGGATTTGACCCGGTTATTATCAAATTGTTTTTGTTACTTTGTTGCAAAAATATTCATTATATGGTTTAACTAATTTAGTTAGTATACCTATTATACGACCTACGTACAATGCAATGTGTTATGTACTTATGTAGCAGTAATCGCCAATAACCTATTCCACTCATCAGTGGCGTACGTTACTGTCGTAAGTGGTGAATGTGATGTGGGCGTAACCAATAATTTCTCCCAAAAATGAGAATATATCGTATTATTTCGCTGGTAATTTTAATCCAAAAATAAATAACAAATAATTACAAATCTATAGACCCTCATTCCCCCACCGACCGTTTTCCATCATTATCAAAACCAAAAATGTTCAACCTCTTATTAATTTAAATATCTATCATTTTTTTTATTCTCTCACCTATTATAATATGGCTGATGGTGTGCTTAGTCCTACCATACATAGGTGCAATGACATCGAATTCGACCTGGTTATTATCAAATTGTTTTTATTACTCTGTTGTAAAAATATTCACTAATTAGTACCTACATCTGTACATACGTATTAAAGTACAATATATTATGTAGCAATCGCCAATTTGGCGTATGTTCCTAACTTATTCTACTTTTTAGTGGGGTAATACGTATGTCTTAATTGGTGGATGTGAGGGGGGCGTATCAAATTTCCTCCAAGTATGAGAATACAACGTATTTTTCCAATTTAATTTTCATCCAAAATTAATTTAAAAAATGGATCATTTTCTTCCACTTTCCATTTTCTATGATTATCAAAATAAGATTCTTGTCACCCTCTTAATAATTTGAATACCTACCTATCATTATTTTATTCTGGCTAAAAGCATATCGTGCTATATGTACTAAAAACTCATTTTATTTTACTGTTATCGAATGTTAACGATTAATTTGTATACCTATAGGTAAAATACCAAATATAATGTTATAAGCATATTATATGATATTATAAGATTTAATATATATTAATTTTATACTTGAAGAGAAATATACATAATAATAGGATTATAGTTCATGAATATGTGTGGAGTAAAATGAAAAGTACCTACTAACCTTTCATTTTTTTTTCGCAGGACGAAAATACAATAGGAAAACACTAAACAAGTCTCTTTTTTGAGGAAAATGCCTTCCCCCAGTGCAGGGATGTTCTGGGTACAGCTATAGGCAGATCTTTAATTTTGTAATTGTATACTAGTATAGTACTATGGTATGTATAGGTACTATAGTATATATTTTATGTTACAACTGGTAATAAAGGTAATATAATTTTACTTTTTGTGGTATATAGTTCTATATAGAGCTGACACAAGTCGAGTCATAATGCAGATACATTTCGTATATCGTATAATAATCATTTAAACTATTTAAAAAATATTTCTAAAATAATATACAACAATACCTATATAACCTAGCAATGTTATGCGCCTGTGTGTGTATATTATATGTATGTATATAGGGTACATTACAAATAGGGTTTAATTAATTATTTTATAGCAATCTATATTATACGACTTATTATTGATTAAACAATTTTTTTATGGGACTTGGATATTCTCTCTCAATCTCTTTCTCGTCAAAATACACACGACTAGTACAGTAGTACCTGTTTGAATAAAGCTGTACTTAAGATTTTAGAAAATGTACTAAAGATACTACACGACTAGAGTTATAAAATACTACTATATATTTCTACAGAGCACAAATCACTTTACCAGAGGCGCCCACAGAAAATAAGTTCAGCTGATGCAACTTGCAGTTTAGTAACACAATGATTTGTTGTTCTATTTTACACATTTGGAAGTACGTTTGAAGACGGAGACAACAGACAACACGTCATGCGGGCGTGGCGTCTTCTTAAGGTACCAAACAAATTAATCTTATCAAAGTAAATGTAAAATTAGGTTAGTTGGATTAGAATTCTTTTTAAACACTTTCAAACATAGTGTCTCAAAAGTTCAAACACACATTTCGAAAAAATAGTTGGAAAATTAGCAAAATGCATTTTTTTCGATGATAATGAACTCTCAATATTAAGGAGTAATCACCTGAAAGTTCTTTCAACAGAAAAATTTTACGGACAAATACTTACTTTTAATTTTTAATTATTTCTAGGTAATAGTAACTTAAATCATAGTTAGAAAGTATATGAAAAAAGTATTTTACTTACCTTGCTTATTCAAAATATTTTTAAACCTCAGTGGGTGCACCCACTAGCCAATGGCCACCTTCCTTGCAAGCATCCGTATAACTTAACGTCTTAACTTCTGCAGCCTAAAATACAATGTTTCCCGTGTAAAAGTGAAAATCAAATCAGAAATGTAGGGAAAAATTATTTTTATTAAATTAAGTTGAAAAGTTTTGAATATACCAAAGTCTGTAAATTACGGTAAAATTCTTAGGGGGCAATGGCCCTTTGCCTCCCCTCGGTGGGCGTCCTTGAGTTTGGTTCTTTTTATAGATGAATAGCACAAAATTGTGTAAATTGTTTAGGAAAAAATGTAAAGGTTTCAACAACATAAATAGTACTAATTAAACTTAAATGAGATAAGTTTTTATTACAAGTATAAATACATAATAATGTGTGTACCTAATTGGATCATTATTGTCATTATTTGTATTTATCATAATTGATTTCAATAATTAATATGGAAGATCCTCGTACAATGGATATATTTTCTAATTAAGACTTTAACATTAGAGGTAACAGTATTAACATCATTATGATTAGAAAGTTCTTTATGAAAAAGTTCCGCTGGTTTTTCACAAGTATATAATCAACTGCAGCTTTTCTTTTTAATTTATTATTGCGAGTTTTTGACGATTCAAATTAGTTTTTTCAGTTCTGTCATGGCTGCAATGGCTTAAATTGTCGAAAACAATTTCCTTATTTTTTCCTGATGTAAAAAATTATGTTAACTATCTATGTTTTATTATTAAAACTTAATTATTATAAATGTAGTTATCTAACCAATTCCATATACTACAACTTTCGTGATTGTAATTATTATTGTTAATAAACGTAATGCTTAATTTCCTTTTAATACTAATTTTTGACAACTTTTTTTACGTATTATTATTATAAAGAGATAAAATTGTCAAGCCCCCCCCCCCTTCCAACGTTCACATTTTACCAAATATCCACCAATAGACTACCCATATATCATGGGTGTATTCAATGGATGGGAATGAGGGTGTCATATTCCCTCACGATATTTAGCTTATTAAAAATATGAATATGCCTACCTACTGATTTAGAGGATTAATCTATTGAGTTCAACAATGCGTTTCACACACTTGAGCCCCGAGTTATTTAAATGGTATATTTGTTTTTTTTTTGTATAATATATGATAGGTATTATATAATAATATGTTCAAAATGTTTTTGTTTTTGATATATTTTATCTTTTGCATCATTCGATACGTGATGGCGTGATGCACTGATGCAGTGATACCTAGATGTGCGTGTAAATGTGTAATGATACTACCTTGTACGCGAAATATAATATTACCTATATCATATTATAATACCTAAGCGTACTTACGACTCATAAACTATTATATTATACCTACTTATATTAGTTATATTTGAACTGAAAAAATGCGTCGATACAAAGTGTGCTGCATATATGACTTGTGACCACTATACGTCTATATAGCAGATAGCTGCAGCAGAACTGGCAATCGCGTGCAAGCCGAAATAACCTTAGGCAATTACTCGTGTGTCGAGTGTCGACTATAACAATAAAAATATATACAAATATACAATATAATAATATAATACCCAGGTAGGTTTAGGTGCCTATCATAATAATATGTAATATGATTGTGGTCGGGAGGGATTCGTTTTTTCGTGTGTTTTAAACACGATACAATATATAGAAATACGTATCTATCTAGGTACAATACAGTATAAAATATAATAAGCAAACTTATCGAATTACATGCGAAAAACCGGTTGAAAACTGAAAGTGCTGTCCCGCGCAAGTGACCCAATTCTGATCATGATAATGGGTGTAGATATGACATGTATATACACGCATATTATAGATTTATCATAGATACAGGGTGATTCACCAAACATGCTCATCCTCTTTTTTTCATATTAATAATGAATTTATTCAAATTGTGATTTTTGGAATTTTTTTTGTATACCTACTTATAAGCATTATATTTATAATTATTTAGATTTTTTAAATCATTTAAAGAGAGTAATGTGGCGATACAAACTTTTTTTATTTTCAAATGAGAACCAACGTTTTTTTACTATACATTATTAGCAAGTAAATATTTTGAAAATATCAATATATCTGAATCAAAATTCGTATGAGTTGTTTCTAAATTATTAATACATAATATGTTATATAATATTATTAATATTATTATATACTAAGGATAATAGTCCTTAAATATAGTCTTACAAAAATATAAAACAGATGTAGTGTTTTGATCTAGTATTGATCATACTACTTTCTTTATTTTCTACTTGGAAATGTTTCATAGATTAATATTAATTATAGGTACCTACATAAGTTTTCAAATCACCATAGCCGCCCCCATATCGTTCAAGCCCATTATTATATTATATTATTTCAATATAATTTATATACAAAGTTAAATAGCGCAAAACCCAGTTGTTAGAATTTCGATTTAAATACATCAAAATGTTCAAAAAAAATTAGGTACAGAATAATAATTTACAGGAATAAGGGTGTTTTTCATTTGAAGAAAATGAGTTGGTATCGTACGAGGACGCTCCTTGCGCATGGTACATGAGATAAATCTAAGTATTTGCAAATATGGCCCTTGCCTGTAGTTATACGTATATTTTAAAGTAAAAAAAAAAATCAGAATTTGAATAATATCTATTATTCTGTTGCATTATTATAGAGGGAAAATGGGGGTGAGCAAGCCTGGTGATCCACCCTGTATATAAGTGCAGTGTGTTTGTACACGTATGATTCGAAGAACATAATATAATATAATACTCGTATATATACATAATACGAGTATATAGGTAATAGGTATACATAATAATGCACTATGGCTTGTCGGCCGCGGCGATTAGGGGGGCAGGGCGGTCTGCGCTCGTCGACGGCCTTGCCACACTCACCGCTTATGTCCTGAGGCAAGGTTGATGTTTTTGTGCTGCAGATATGTATAAGTTCATAAATATCAAATATACCTATGTGTGCAGTATACAGAGGTATATACCGTAGGTACAAACGATATTACGAGTGCCTATCCCATATATATATATGTATATGCATTGCATTTAAAATATAGGTACCTACATGACGGATGTATAATATATAATAAGAATATTATAATGCATTTAAACGTGACGAATGAAAAGCGGTAAATTTTTAATTAAATTTCGATATAATATATACCTTTATGGCACATTGATGCATATCTACCTATGAACGTCACGTGAGACGCACAACCGCAGTCCTGTTATATATATATATATATAGAGAGAGAGATAGTATAAAAGTATAACCTAGCTATACGATGAAATATAACTATATATAGTAATATTGTACAATATAATATATATTATAATAAATGACACATACAAATTTCAATTGAACACAATTAAAGTTTGCGTTTAAATTATAATATATAATATAATATTATAATGCATTTAAACGTGACGAATGAAAAGCGGTAAATTTTTAATTAAATTTCGATATAATATATACCTTTATGGCACATTGATGCATACCTACCTATGAACGTCACGTGAGACGCACAACCACAGTCCTGTTATATATATATATATAGAGAGAGAGATAGTATAAAAGTATAACCTAGCTATACGATGAAATATAACTATATATAGTAATATTGTACAATATAATATATATTATAATAAATGACACATACAAATTTCAATTGAACACAATTAAAGTTTGCGTTTAAATTATAATATAATAATATATAATAATTTATCGTAATAATATTTAGCCTTCGCCAATCCAAAAATAATATTATGAAACATAATATTGAAAATGGCGTATAGCAATTAGCAGATACTCACCTAGAAAAAAAAACAATAGATTCGATGATAACAGACTTCCTGTTTGCATTTAAAGCGCCTACATAATCGGTTCATACGCATTTATTATAAAGTACATATTATTTATAATCAATGGCACCTATACACATAATATGTACTTATATGACGAATCACAATTTATTTATAAGTTAGTAATACGAAATCATAAACTCTTTTTAATAAAATTCTACTATACTTGCATAATATTTTAATTAGGGCTTGGATTTCGATGCACTTAGCATTGTTTTCCAAAGTAGGTACATGATGCTCGTTGTATAACATATAAGTAGTCAGATAGGTAAGTGTCATGTATTTTTGATAGATGATACAGAATGAGAAGTTTTTATTTTGTTTTTTTTTGATAATTTTCAATTTTAAGTTTATAGCATTTTAGGGTGTTTAGGGCATTTAACACTGAAATCTGGGTTTTAAATTGAAAGATAAAGATAAAGATAGAAATAAAGATTTTTACTTAAAAAAGTAACTATGTAACGTGCCAACGACTAACAAGGTTTATATCTAATCGAATATTATTAATTATAATTTTTCGAAGGGATCCACACGACGTAAACAATGAGAACACAAGTGGTCGCGGAAAATTAAATGAAAAGATTTTTTGGATTATAAATCCACGTAGGAGACTTGAAATAGTACAATCCTACAAAACTTTTTTTGAAATTAAATAAAAAATTCGTTTTAGTTATTTTAGCCTTAGGGGCATTTCTTAACACTTTCAACGCTGGCGACACGTTTACGCGTCATAATATGTATTTTTTTCCAATGGGCCACTGACGCGTTTACGCGTACATTTCTTAATATTTCAATGTCATTTAATTATTGTAAATATCTGAAATTTGAGGTGGCCAAAGGGAACAAACATAAAAAAAATAATATTGGTTTTTGAAATCGGTTATTTTTAGACCAGAGAGAACTATAATCGTATTATAATGTATACACGCATAATATATGCTATTTTCGTAAATCTATATTTTTATCCATTTTATAATAAATATATTAAATTATCTGGCTTGGTGTTTTGAAGTTCCCCTACTCAGTTTACACTATCTACAATCTACATTATCTTGCATTCCATCAATTATCTTGCAACCACAGATATATACTACTATACTAGATGTCCAACTTTATATTCTACTGTGTATGGGTTTTTGAAGCCAAAGGCTGGGCAATATTTACAATCTGTTATCAATATTATAGTATATAATAGATAGAAGATTGATAACATAAATTTGTAAACATTGCCCAACCATATAGGTTAGGGTACAGGACGATTGGCTTCAAGTATGGTCTCCGGAGTCGGGCATCTAGTTTTATAGTATATTAGTACACATATATCAAGACAAATTGTCATGGTATATATCTGTACTTGCAACTCGTTCAATTGTCTATGCTAAGTACCAATCTATGATTCATTATGAAGGCTGCAAAAGCCTTTTCAGTCTGAAGCACGTCAAAATAATATCATATCACATGATTTAAACATTAAACGTTCGTTGATTTAAATATTATTAAATATTAATTATTATACTGATAGGTATGTACCTACCTAGGTGTGTTGTAAAATTTATAATATTATGTAATTTCCAAGCATCGACTTCATTCGTGTGCAATGAAACGTGATCATCGAATACGTTTATTGACTGTTGCAAGCCTGCAACCCATAGCGGTTACGCTTTTACAGCATGGATACCATACAACATGATTAAAGAGAGACCAGACGCGACCGGATGTACCCCGAAATTACAACAATTCCATTTAGGCCAGTAGTGATACGATCGGTGGTATACAATTTAGTGTATATATCATTCTACGTTTTTTCATTTACGTGTAATTCAGTTACATTTTAAAAATGTTTGACTTTAAAATACTTGTACAATTTAAGTTGAGGTAATACCATGCGTATGGAATGTTGGCATCAGTGATAACCGTGACGAAAGTTAAATTTTAAGTCTAAGGTTGGAATTCTGTTGCTGAAACGATGTTTGGTGATAATTATTGGAGTGAACTTTCGACCACTGAAAAATATGGAGTTGTACATAATTAAACGAAATATTCTATATAGTCAAATGTGTTTATTTAACTTCATTTATCATTCTATTAGATTGTGTTCCACCTGGGGGTGGCCACGTCCTCCTGCAAGCTGTATTTCTAAACAATTTTATACTGTCAAAACAAAATAAAATTACAAAAAAATGTTATATTATAATATTATCGAAATTTTCTGAAAATTATGACTTGGACCCAGCCCCAATCATGTCTCTGGAACCGCCACTGTTTTCCACCTATGAAAAAGTTAAGTTTTACATTTTTATAGTAAACATATTATATAAATTGTGTAACCTATATAATTAGATTTTAAATAACTTCATTATTGAAGAAGAAAAGTAGGATACATAATATATTATGTCAATATGTGTAGGTACAAAGTGATTGTATTTATGAATAGGTACAAGTTGTCATTGAGTAATGAGTAGGTACCTACACGCATATTAAATAATAAGAAACAATAAAAATTAGGAACATTTTATTATTTTAACAATATGTACCTACATAGATACATTTAAACATTACAACGCGTTGTATACAACTATCTATTGAAAATCATAAACAATAATATTTTTTTTTCAAATAAAAAAAAAATATAAATAAAAATTGTTGTTATAAAAATGAATGCTGAGTTAATATTTAAAATAGTTATGTACTTGTGTGTATGACAATAGTAATAATATGGATAGCAGAATAAACCTAAACAAAACACGCAATGAACATATATTTCATAATTGTAACCAAAAAAAATATAATCTATTGCAATTAAATATACTTATAATATACAGTTATACTATACTGAAATAACTTAAAAGGTATTGACAATTGACCGAGTGCCAATAAAATACTCGACAGAAAAGTCTCTGACCTGTATGCGAGTGTGCGTGTTTCCGTCGTGCAAATCTCTAAGTCGTACCTAGAGACCAATAAACTAGTTCTCTGCGAAATTGGAACCACCCCGTTGATGAGCTACTAAGCTTTTAAAACGCGGCAGACTTTAATGATTGCATCAACGAAATGTGGCTCAATTATAACAATGGTACTCAATGAAAATTCTAACCCACACAGTACGCCATCCACTTGTAGGATAAAAATCCAAAATTTACCTGCACTCTACTGCTGTTCTCCGCGGTCTTGAAAGCCTATAATTAAAATATATACAATGCAATCGCATTTATCAGTTTGGCCCTCTTCTTGGATATTATGGTCTCGGAAAATATTGTTATAAATCAAAATATAATATGCTTTATCCTAAAATATTTGAAAATGTTCTTAAAAATAATAATAATTTTTCTCTTTCGGAGTGATTGGATGGGTTATTGTGCCCCTCCTCCCTTTCGTGACATTTTTGAGAGGTTTTCACGAATTCTACGTATAGTTATATAAATTATACACCTATTTGAAACTTAATGTTGTAACATCGTGTACCTATATGTGTTGCTTTACTAGCTGGATATATATTATATTATAAGTGAGATGATTATTATTATTATTATAGACTTTGACTTCTTATGAATTATGAATAAAGTAGGTATATTTAAATATTTAATAGGTATGAGCCAAATTATTTTCCAACGGGCATTAGCTATATAATATATAAAATAACTTGTCCTGATCCCGAACCCCTGACTGATTCGTAAATCGCAAACCTAACCAACAAATAAAATTGTTTTGATATTTTTAGAAAAAAAACTAAAAAAAAAATGGAAAATGAAGATGTCCTTAAACAGTTCAAAATAAATCAAAATATTTTGAAAATTTTAACGTGTATAGAAAATGAAAACATAAACAACCAGTGAAAATTTCATGTATCTACGGTCATTTGTTTTTGAGTTGCACTAAAAACCAAAATGATTTTCTCGAAAACAGATTTTTCGTAAAAATTCCCGTTTTTCCTTAATTTTTCTTTTGTTATTCACAACGCTTTTGAAAACTACTGGGAAATGTTTACTTTTAACAACTAGATTCACTTTCCTATCAGAAAAGATACTGTTAAAGAAAATCCAAGCACTTTTACTGTCCTAAAAGGTGGTGACAGCTAGACACAAAAAAAAATAAAAAAAAAATATAAATAAAAATTGTTGTTATAAAAATGAATGCTGAGTTAATATTTAAAATGATTATGTACTTGTGTGTATGACAATAGTAATGATATGGATAGCAGAATAAACCTAAACAAAACACGCAATGAACATATATTTCATAATTGTAACCAAACAAAATATAATCTATTGCAATTAAACTTACTTATAATATACAGTTATACTATACTGAAATAACTAATAAGGTATTGACAATTGACCGAGTGCCAATAAAATACTCGACAGAAAAGTCTCTGACCTGTATGCGAGTGTGCGTGTTTCCGTCGTGCAAATCTCTAAGTCGTACCTAGAGACCAATAAACTAGTTCTCTGCGAAATTGGAACCACCTCGTTGATGAGCTACTAAGCTTTTGAAACGCGGCAGACTTTAATGATTGCATCAACGAAATGTGACTCAATTATAATAATGGTACTCAATGAAAATTCTAACCCACACAGTACGTCATCCACTTGTAGGATAAAAATCCAAAATTTACCTGCACTCTACTGCTGTTCTCCGCGGTCTTGAGAGCCTATAATTAAAATATATACAATGCAATCGCATTTATCCAACCATTTATCAGTTTGGCCCTCTTCTTGGATATTATGGTCTCGGAAAATATTGTTATAAATCAAAATATAATATGCTTCATCCTAAAATATTTGAAAATGTTCTTAAAAATAATTATTATTTTTCTCTTTCGGAGTGATTGGATGGGTTATTGTGCCCCTCCCCTCTTCCGTGACATTTTTGAGAGGTTTTCACGAATTCTACGTATAGTTGTATAAATTATACACCTATTTGAAACTTAATGTTGTAACATCGTGTACCTATGTGTTTCTTTACTAGCTGGATATATATTATATTATAAGTGAGATGATTATTATTATTATTATAGACTTTGACTTCTTATGAGTTATGAATAAAGTAGGTATATTTAAATATTTAATAGGTATGAGCCAAATTATTTTCCAATGGGCATTATCTATATAATATATAAAATAACTTGTCCTGATCCTGAACTCCTGACTGATTCGTAAATCGTAAACCTAACCAACAAATAAAATTGTTTTGATATTTTTAGAAAAAAAACTAAAAAAAAAAATGGAAAATGAAGATGTCCTTAAACAGTTCAAAATAAATCAAAATATTTTGAAAATTTTAACGTGTATAGAAAATGAAAACATAAACAACCAGTGAAAATTTCATGTATCTACGGTCATTTGTTTTTGAGTTGCACTAAAAACCAAAATTGATTTTCTCGAAAACAGATTTTTCGTAAAAATTCCCGTTTTTCCTTAATTTTTCTTTTGTTATTCACAACGCTTTTGAAAACTACTGGGAAATGTTTACTTTTAACAACTAGATTCACTTTCCTATCAGAAAAGATACTGTTAAAGAAAATCCAAGCACTTTTACTGTCCTAAAAGGTGGTGACAGCTAGACACAAAAAAAAATAAAAAAAAAACACACATCATTGTAAATTCAATACATTCATCGCTTCGCTCAGAATCTAAAACTATATCTTAAAAATTAAAACCAAATGTATGTTTGTAGCTTATCTGCTTACATAGGTGCTCGATTTAATTTAATGAAAATCACTGTGAGATTGCGTTTAGAGAATAGTTTAAACTACCTACGTTAAAAAATATACCAAGTGCCAAATCCAATTCGCCACTTATTGCGGAATTACCCCGATATGCCAATTTGCCCGTGAGGCGTGAACTAATGTAGGTACCTATATAAATACATGTAGGTATCAAGATCTTAGATCATATACTATAAGTACAGATAATATATGATATTATGATCTAAGATTGAGATACACTTATTTAATAGCGCTGTATTTTATATTTGCTTTTTTTTTGTCCATGGCCCAGTCGGGTTTTACAGCTGGTCTATAAACGAAAGTTGAACGATTTTATTTGTAATTTAAAGATTTTACTCGGAAACCTAACTTAATCTTACCACCGCCTTACCACCAAACACCTGTCGAATTATACAATAATTGAGTTTTTTAATTTACATTATATTATAGACGCATAGCTTACAAAAAAAATAATAAACTATCGTACAAAACCCACATTCAAACACAAATAATGTACTTAGCATTAAGTCTCATAATAGGTCTATTCACTCTAATTTTTAATCTAACGGAGCTAAACGCGTTCTCTTGAGCGTAAATTTACTATATGTTACGCACTGGCACTTGTAAGACGAAAAAAACAAATGTCCGTGTACCGTCCTCTTATTGTGAATAAAGTAATTTATATATGTATAACCTATTAAAGTGGAACCTTGTCTTAAATTTTCAACCCTTAGCTATAAAAGTTTTTACATTTAATAAATTTTTGCTACAAAATAATAGTTAAATTTTGTCAAAAATCGAACTTTAAATGCTTATAAAAAAAATTGTGACAATGTGTTTTTAATATTTTTAAATTGCTATTGTAACAATATATCAGGAGCCTTGTATGAAATTTTCACGCTTTTTGGCACAACAAATATAATGTTATAGACTAAATTTTATAAATTTTAAAAATTGTCCAAGTATATATTATATAATTTTTATAGCTCCTCCAAAATTAATGATTTCACTACTTTAATTTAAAACTTAAAAACATCATAAAAGTATCAAGTATAGACCTGAGTTACAGTCCCCCCCCCCAAATCTCAAGCACTATTTAAGCCTATAGCATACTACACAAGTACCAAACTTGGTTATTGGTCCTGAAGAAGTTCTTGATGTTATATCTCAAAAATAAAATAAAATTGATGTATAACACTAACCTACTTTTATAAATAACAATTAATATTTATTTAATAAGAGATACCAAGTAAAAATAATATTTTATGTATATATTATTGTTATTAAAGTGATTGGGGGGGGGGGGCTACTATCGTTACATGGATAATATAATATAAATATTTTTCATTCTCTAACAACAAACGTCATCCAACAGTTTATGAGGCCCCGACACTATAAAATATAAATAACAAACTGCAGTATCCCATTCATAATGCCATAGTTTATTGTTAAATGGCATATTTTATTTTCATATTAATTTTATTAAATTGAATAATTTTACAATCATAACAAGTTACATCCATTAAAAAAAATTTAATTTATTTAAGAAATTCACGTTTTTTTTTTTTAAATAAATTAAAACAATTTAATAAGTAATAAAAATAAAACTTTAATAACAATAAACTCAAGAATTATGATATTATTAATAATTAATTAGTTCTTTGATAGCTTGTAAGCATTTCCATTTGTTTGGTAAGTAAAACTTTTCAAAAACATGAGGAAATGGAGTATCATAACCTGTTACGCGTCGTATTGGAGACTCTAAATGGAGAAAACAATCCTCCTGAAAAAAACAATGGTTTTAAAATAATAAAGTTAAAATAATAAATAATTAACTACTTGTATTGAAGCAGATATTTCAGCCCCAAAACCTCCAGTTAAGGGAGCTTCGTGGGACACTATTGCACGGCCAGTTTTTTTCACAGACTAAATAAAGTACAGTAGATTGAATAAATATAAAAATGAATATATGTTTATATAACATTTTTTTACTACTAACTTTTGTCACTGTTTGTTTATCCCAAGGCAGTATGGTCACCAGATCAATTACTTCACAAGAAATTCCAAAATCCTTGTTTGCTATTTCTGCGACTTCAAGCAAGACATGAACTTGAGTACCCCAACCAATTAATGTGATGTCTTTACCCTCGATCAACACGTCAGCTTTTCCTAATGGTAGTTCATAGTCATCATCGGGCACATCGTCTACTGCTAACCTATACATAATTTTGGGCTCAAAAAATATGCATGGATTTGGATCTCGCACACAAGATAGAAGTAATCCTTTTGCTGTCTGAGCACTGCGAGGCATAACAATCTGTAATAATTGTTATATAAAGAACTTCTAAATTAATTTAAAGGCTTGTAAAAATGAATTATAAAAATTATATATAAATTGTAATTAAATTCAGTGTATAGAAGGGATACCAAGACATAGAATGCATCTAAACCTTCTAAACACTCTATACAACAATTAATTCAATTTTAAACTATTATTATAATCTTTACATAAAACCAGATACATAAATTACAGTTTTATAAATATTATTTTTAATATTGTTTGTGTACCTATTCATAATGCTTAGTTAATGCCTTCAATCATAATTCATGTTTATGACGTAAAGAGTAAAAACATATCAAAGGTAATAATTTTTATTATTATAGTAAAAATATATTTAAGAATTGAAAATAAATAATAATAAAATGTTGAGATGTTTGCCAAACACTTATAAGACACAAATTAAAAATAATAGTTACTTTAAGTCCTGGTGAATGAGCATAAAAACTTTCAGGACTTTGTGAATGGTAAAGCGCACCATGACCAACAGCAGAACACGGAGTTCGTACAGTTAATTTACCACAGTCAAATAAATTACCAGAACGGTACCGATATTTTGCTGCTTCGTTCACCAACTAAAAATAAATTATGTATGATAATTTATCAGTATCATTATTAAGCAATATTATTAAAGTACTTGGTCTAATGCAGGAAACATGTAATCTGCAAATTGAATTTCTGCAATTGCTGTGGTACCAGCTACAGCAAGACCAATTCCAAAACCAACAATACCTTGTTCACAGAGTGGGGTATTAAAAACACGGTCAGCACCATATCGTTCACGCAGGCTACTAGTACATCTAAATACACCACCAAATCCTACGTCTTCACCAAACACAACTAGAATATTAATACATGTACAATTATATATTATGCAAATGACAAATTTTTAATATAATATAAAATATAAATTTAATGATATAATATTGAACCGTATTATTATTGATAGCCAAAACGTATCAACATAATCAAGATTTTCAAGAAGAAAAATTTGATACGTATCGACAGGGAATAGTTACATACCGACTTGTATTGAAGTCTGAGGTCAATACGAGTCGATACATATTGCTTGTATATTACACGTGTAACTTCTTGAATGCTCAAAATTGACCCGATACGTATCGATACACTCCAATTTCTTCTGTGAAAATGTATGTGTTCATCGTTGTGTATTAATATTTTGATTTGGACGATAACTTTACTGTCCGTTGGGTAAAGAAAGATCATTTTAAAATACTATTATTGGCATTAAAAATTGAATTTTCGGTGCAGACGTGACAAAAAATTAGTTTGTTTATTCTCAACAATTATTATTGTGTACCTACCTCAGATAAATGGTAACAAATTGAAATAATTAATGGGAGTAGATTATGTAAAGATATGACTCTTTATCTTTTAACCCATTGACTTTTCTTCAATTTATACATACCGTACATAATATTCCATTTATTACACAACAAAGTCAGAATCAAACATTTTTCAGGACCAATTTGTTATAGAAATATTAATTGTGTATAGTAAAATGTTAAAATAGCAGCTGAAATAAATAGATAATCTCAATAAAATATCTAATGAAAATGTATGTTAATTTTACATACAGGATAATTAATAGTGTTGTATAATTTATTATACTAGAATATATTAGTATGTTTTATTCATGTGAAGGTTTGTTCATCAGCCAGAATTAATGAACTATATTGTTAATTTATCAGTAATTTGTATTTTCATTATACTGAAAATTAGAATATTATGATATTGGATTCTTAAAAAAAACATTTGATAAATTGTTTAATACATGAAAATAAAAATAATCATCCAGTTATGATAGACAATATATCTATTATAGTTCAAAACCAAGTTGTAATAACTTGTTTGAAATTGAAATATCAATGCAACTGAAAAAATACTAAGAATCAAGAAATACCTAATATACAAGATTAATAATTTACAGTATAATAAATTACCACTGTTCGGATCTTTGCTCAGTACCAAATCCATAGCACTATTGATTGCCTGATACATATTTTTCTTACTAGTTTTACCTAAAATTTGTCAAACAATAAATATTGAAATAAAACTAATAAAAATAATAATTTCATGGATACAATATAATCTCACCGAGTTCATTGGAAATCCGTTCTGGGTGATATACAAAATGAGACGAACACCGTTTGAAACAGCCACATAATATTTTTTGGTCACGTTGCAAACCAAAGAATATTTATTAATAGCGGTATGCATAATTGTTTATGCAATTCGTAAAAGGAACTGAATAATATAATGTAATGTATAGGTATTTTCGATGAAAACCGTCGTCGGCTAGAAACACTATCCACAAATAACTAATTTGACAATAAAGTATAGGTAAGCAAAACAAAGAAATTGTTACATTTAACTTATATAGGTATTATCAACGAGCCGACCGCCATCGATGCACCTTCAGCTCACCTGTGGCAGATACGACTGGCAATTGACGGCTACAAAGGTATAAATTATAATCAACATTAAAATATGAACGTCAAATACTCGAATCAGTGAGTCACACGATCACACACGTGAGTCGTGACGTATGTGTCGATGGCGTCGAGCGTAATGCGTATATTGTATACACGACACAGGTAGTATTAATAAGTACCAAATATTTATATTTTTTATTGCAACTACCAAGTAATAACGGATTTAAGTGCCCGTCAGGTCGGGTTCGAGATTCGAGGACCAGACGGACAGGCTGTATCACAGTCCACAGATAAAAATATATAATAATATAATGATGTTTTCTATTATAATCTGTGGTTGTATGGTGGTGTACATTTTAAAATATAAATAACAATACGGTATTGAACATACTCTGCAAGTATCGAATGCTCGGTACTATTCGTTTTACCACGCTCGATACTGCAGTGAGCGGTGCAGTCAGACAGTGTTCAGTTGCAGTCTGCAATTGCAATACATCAATACTATCAACAAGTAGTATACTACATAGGTATTTAAAATTTTTATTTTTATGTAGGTACTAAAAACTTAGATACTTTACTGCCTACCATTGATTTTATAACAACATAGTATATTACTATATTATTATTTATCACTATAAAATCAATGGTACCGACAAGTGGGTAGTTGTAGTTAGTAATTACTTACTACTTACTAGTTTAGTACTACTGCCTTGAACCCATAGATCAGTAAATAGTATTTAGTACATGAAGTAGGAATGTAGGATGGACGTCCATAGAGTCTAGACCCCTACCATAGCCAAGTATACAAATAGTAGTCAAATACACTGGTCTTTACTCCTTCTTTACGACTCTAATGTTCATGGAATAAAAATGAATTTCAAACTGGAATCGCTTATCAGTTATCAATGTTATCACTCAATTATTTGGTTATCTTTTATCTTAACTGCACCCGCACGTGTGTGTGCTGCTAAAGTCACAGACTTATAAGAGGTAGTCCGAGGTACTACACTATTTACAAATCAGTGTGCATACTGCTAAGTGCTATAGACCTTATACTATCCGGCTGGGCATCAGCTTCGACGCCAAATTGGGAAACAACAACGAGATCGGTTCGCAACACTTGTATAGAGCAGCAGACTTTGTCAAGGCGTTTGTCTAAAGGTTCCAAGTGGAAAACGCGTTGCCGTTAATAAGACTGAACAATCCGTTTGTCGAATCTTTAAAAGTATGTGCCTTTAATACATTATATACTACTATGGCATTAGCCATTGACTTTGGGATGCTTTTGCTCACGTTAAAATTTGTTTGACTCCCAGCTACCCAGCTAATAATATATACAATTTTGTATCAAAACTGTCTTATTTATCTCGAGGGTTCACTATACCAAATTAATATCTCATTGTAAATGTCTTTGTACTGATTTTCATACTCACCACTCCATTTATCTATTTTTATTTCGGAAAACGTCATCAAATGTATAATATTTTATTTTATGATCTTAAAAATGAGTATCATTGTTTGTAAGTTACACACTTAGTATCACTTATGGTTTGGATACAATGTAGCAATGCAATTAAAACTTAATAACACAACACACACCTTTGCATCTATTTTAAATTTAAACAACGTTCCTAAGGAAAATTATATTTTTATTTAAATGAGACGCTTGTTGATAGATCTTGTTAAGATTAACAAATATGTTTTTCTTTTATCTCAGAAATAGTTTTTGGTATTGATATATTATATTTCAATCTATTTCAGTGATATAAAAAATATATATCTATAAATATGTTGTTTTTGAAAATGTTAATAGTTATTTTTTGATTTAGGTGATGGGCGTAAAAACATTAAAAGGAGACAATTTGTAATGTGCAAATGAAAGATTAGCTGGAAAAGGACCATCGTCAACATAACGAAAACCAGAATAGTATTGGTAGACTTAATAAGTTAATATATTGGGATCATTTTAATTGATACCAGAGTTATTGCCTATTTGTAATCTTATTTTTGGATATTCACCTTCTAAAGTTAATGGATAATTAGGATAAATGTCTTAAGAATAAAGTTTAATAAAATTGTATATTTTAAAATTAAAATAACAAAAGCTGTTTTGTATAATTTATTTTTTAATAAAGTTCAATTTAATTACATGCAAGCTGTTTTTGACACCAGTTACATCATGCCATCTGCCAAATCTATGTTCATTGCCGATAGCTACAATCAATCGACTACCATCATTTGTGAATACAAGTCCATTTATAAAACCTTTAACAGGAACATTGAACAATGGTAGTAATGACTTATAATTGTTTGTGCACCTCCAAAACTTAATGGTTCCGTTGTTGCTTCCTGACACTATCAGGTCTGAATTTGCTAAAGCTCCAACAGCAGATACCCAATTGGGTTGGTCGTTGGTATTGTTGATTCCGTGTGCATTTTCAACATTACACAATGGTTTTTTCTTCAGTGTTCCCCAAATACTGACAACGCCATTATCGCTGCCTGTGACAAAATGGGCACTGTCAATTTTTTGAATAGTATCTATTGAACCACCTGTTCCATTGAATATCAACTGTGTGTCATCCTGTATCTTCCACACTCTAACTATATTCTCCAAGCCTCCGGTTGTTACTATACGATCCTTTTGTAACATGTCCATGCAGGTGACTTCTGTCTGATGGCCAAAAAGCGTTTCAACGTAGCACATGTCAACGAGATTCCAAACTTTGACACTTTTATCTTTTGAGCAACTGAATAGTTGATTTGATTCGTTACAAATTGTCAAGCCGGTAACACCATCTTTGTGCCCTGTCAACGAACCTATATAGTCCAACGTGATTGGATTTCGGACCACAATAAGACCAGAATTATCTCCAGATACTAAATAGTTGTCTGAAACGGCAAGAGATAAGACTGGATAGTGGTGGTGCGTTGGATTGTGTTGTGGTCTTTTGCGATTATAGCTCAAAGACTTGTGTA
Source organism: Sitobion miscanthi (assembly GCA_008086715.1). Classification (NCBI taxonomy): domain Eukaryota; kingdom Metazoa; phylum Arthropoda; class Insecta; order Hemiptera; family Aphididae; genus Sitobion; species Sitobion miscanthi. The sequence continues at coordinate 89,100,226 of CM017797.1, read as the reverse complement.
CTTTACAGGTTTCTAAGTCCCATTGTATTATGGAAGAATCTTTTGAACAAGAGTACGCATACTTGTCATCGGGTGATATAACTGTACAAGTAATAGCCTTTGCGTGGTTCCTGTTTCGCAACTCAACAATGTCGGTTGGAAACGATAAACCGTCGGCCAATTTTGTTTTCAACTGCCCCTTTTGATCGAGGGCATCGTCTTTCAAACGTTTCAGAACATTTTTGTTAACTTGTTCATCGTCGTCCTCATCTTCTAAACGTCGACGCTCCTCTTCCTCAATCTCACTCAAATACTTCTTGGCAAGTTGAACTTTTTTCTCACCCGCCGTAATATACTTTTCGCTCTCCGATTCGGACGAATACGGTTGTCGGTCATCGTGGTCGGACTCACTGGAATCGGAAGAGATCTCGTCGTCAGCTAGATTTTGTGTCTTTTTCTTCTTGATGTTATTGTTGATGACGCGTACCGGTGGTTTCTTTCGTTTTGAAACATTTTTACGAATGAAAAACGACATTATAGTCTATGAAAAATCAAATGTTTTTCAATAAACAACAGACTACTGAGCGCCCGGATACGGCATACAGACAACGCATGCGACTCAAATTCAAACCATTCTTCGAGTGATAAGTTCAAAGTATGGTGATAAAAAATTAAGGTTATGTCATGGAACAGAAATTCAACGAAAAATGGCTCTACCGAGTCGTGCTGGGAGGCGTCAACAAACACGAATAAATTTATCAGGCTCTCAACCTTAAGCCCGGATCCCCGATCCCGAAGTCCGAACCTCTCGGGCTGAGTTGACTCTTGTTCAAAGGTCGCACGCGCATTATTATTTTATATATATATCGTAGAGTTTATGTTAGACAATTAAACACCTCGTAAATCGTAGTTCGGTAGCCAAGTGCTTAATAGTTAATTGTCGATCGTACCTACCTAATTTTTATGCTCGATACCGTTTTCGCGTAAGTAAGTGACGTACAAATAATTTATTTGATCATGTTCACGGACGAACATTGACTGCTGTGCGTCTAAACTTCAACTAATAATAATCTACGATTTCAGTTGTTGTATCTAAAACTCGTGACAGACAACCAGAATTAGTTTCTGTTGAAAATATGAGCTCCAACATGGGCGTCAATAATTACATGAATATGTTTGTACAACCTCAGAACGGCGATAGCTCAATGAATAAACGCGAATCGTCAGGTAACTTCACGAATAAAATATCTTGTATGAAGGCAGTTACAATTTGGAAATTATCTATGTGATTTCCAGGTTCTGATGCTAATGACCGCAAGCGTAAGAAGAAGTCGAGATGGGGTGGAAGTGACTTGGAGAAGACATTTATACCAGGCATGCCCACAGTACTGCCTCATAACCTCACTAAAGAACAAGAGGAAGCTTATATTTGTAAGTCAATATCTTTATTAATAATATTAATTAAAAATGTCTGATTTAATTTAACATGTGCATGAAATAAAATAATAATATCTAAAAAAAAAAATGGAAAGATAATAATGTTTTTAGTTGATTATGTTTTTTATTCTAAAACATTAAGTCGCGGTGAATGAATTTAAATAAACCAGTATTGTCCAAGTATGTATGGGCAAACAAGCAATATTATGTAACTCATTGGAAAGTTCATTTTTATATTGTATTTTTGTAATATGAGGATTATTTTTTGTTTTTAGTGAAATATTTAGCTGAGAAATATCTACCAAACTGTTACAATGATTTAAACATATGGCATTATTGTTGTTATTTGCCTTGTCTTATATATAATACATTAATACTTTATAAGCTGTAGTAAAGCTATATACTTATTGGATGTAAACCAACTAGTTCACGTGTATTAAACTTCAATTTAAAGTTTGATATTCATTTACAACCATATTAGTTATAAATTTATATTTAAATAAGGCTAATATGTTCAGTTATTTATTCTTTTTTAAGATTTTGAGAAATAAAATATGAGTAGCATGCTCAGTCTATGTACATACAATAATTATGTACTTAAAACTATGGAATAGAATTCATTTTTTTCTTTACAGCGCACTGACTTCTATCTGCCTAACCCGATGTACAAGAATATGAAAGGATTTGTATATTTTTGGGTTTAGGTAATAATATAACTAGAACATATTCAAAGTTTTTAATTTGTTATTTCTTAGTTTTTATTTGGGCATGGTAGTTTATCAAAACTTGCATGTTCCAAAACCAAAACATAATTTAAACTTTATTCTCAAATCTATTCTGTAAGAATTAATATCCCTTATTCATTACATTTAATGTATTTACAATTTTAAATATTATTTGTCTAAATTAAACATTAATTGTCATTATGTATAGCAATAAGAAATACCTAATGATATTATATATTTTGTATGCTCTTATAAACATTTTACATTTACCATAGTTCACTTATTGTGTAGCTTCCAGATTTTTCGTAACATTTGATGTATTCATTTTTATTATAATATGATTAATATGCTTACATCTATTGTATCTAAATTCTAAAGTTCTATTTTTTTTATTTATTTTTTTAAACTTTTTATTAAGGTTAATATATAAAAATTTTTATCACAATATAAATTAAAACTATTTGCAACCATGCATGAGAACTTAGAAAAACTATGGATGTACATTTAAAATTTAATTAATATATATATATCTTAAAAATTAATTAAAATAATTACTATATATTAATACTATATCATTTAACAATAAAAAATAAAAATATATATTAAAACATGGCGCTGAATAAATACGGATGAATTAAAAAGTATTTTACTCATCAGTAATTTAAATATTTATTATAAAATATTTTGTGTGAGCAATGTTAATCTTTATGTACTAATTTCCGGGCGTTTTTGCCCTATTCTAACCCGTTTACATTTTAGTACAACTACAAATAGAAGAAATTGGACGCAAGCTGAGGACAGGAGAGCTGGGCATTCCATCTAATCCTGAAGAAAGGTTTGACTGATTTGGAAATCCATCAACTATTATTTAGCACTTCTACTTTCAATTCATTATACGGTTTGGTCTAATCATAATATCGACATTTATAATACTATTTGTTTTGTTTTCAGTAGAGAATACACAAAGAATTCCCAAATGCAGTATTTTAAGATTAGGGTCAATAATTAACCACGGAAAGTTCCACTACTTTGTTTTGACATTTAAAACAAAAAATCTTTAATATTGTAAATTTTTTAATATTTAACATTAAACTAAATATGGTACTTTACAGTTTTCCTCTTCAATTTATTATTTTAAATAATGAAAAATTAATTTAATAATGTTTTGTGGAACCTTCCTTCAATCTTGAATTAATTAAATTAACATTAATTTTGTTAGGTGATTAATTAATTTTTCCTAAACAGGCATATGTTTAATTTTAAGTTTAATCACAATTTTCATTAATATTTTTATTTAGCATTTATATTTTAATTTTTGAAGTTAAACCATGTTCTTCCAGTGGATGCTAAAAATTTTCATATCTTAATATGATGAACATTCAATTTATAATTTGATATATTATGTAATGTCCACGTGACCTTAAACATTTTTATTTTTCAATAAGACTAAATTTATGGCTAAATTATTAGATACCAAGAAAGAATCACCAATATTGTTTCAGATCGCCTTCACCAGAACCCATTTATAGCAGTGATGGTAAACGAATGAATACTAGAGAATATCGAACTCGTAAAAAATTGGAAGAAGAACGCCATAGGCTTATTCAACGCATGGCAATTATAAATCCTACATTTAAACCTCCTGCTGATTATAAGTAAATAGGAATACTAAATACAAATAAGTGTTGTATAACTTAATAAATATAAATTCTAAATTCCAGACCTCCAGTTATTCGTGTTAGTGATAAAGTAATGATACCTCAAGATGAACATCCAGACATCAATTTTGTAGGTCTTTTAATAGGACCACGTGGAAATACATTAAAATGTTCGTTAAAATGAATTAATAATTTCATTATCAAAATGTCATGTTATTACTTCTGCATTGTTTTGTAGCAATGGAAAAGGAAACTGGTGCAAAAATTATTATCCGTGGCAAAGGCTCAGTCAAAGAAGGAAAAGTTGCTCGTAAAGACGGACAACCACTACCAGGGGAAGATGAACCATTACATGCTTATGTAACTGGAAACAATCCTGAATATGTTCAAAAAGCTGTGAACAAAGTATTTTTCATAAACTTGTTATTAATTAACTAAATATTTATATTTCTTATGATTTATAGATTAAAGAAATTATAAAACAAGGTGTAGAAGTTCCAGAAGGTCAAAATGATTTGCGGCGCATGCAACTTAGGGAACTTGCTTTATTGAATGGTACTCTGAGAGAAAATGATGGACCAAGGTGTTCTAATTGTGGTGCTGCTGATCATAAATCTTGGATGGTGAGTATAATAGATTACTATAATTCTATAGAATTTGATCGCACTGTAATTGAGATTATGGATTACTGCTTAAGCACAATACAGCCAATAATTACTTTCAAATTAAATATTATAACAATGAACCCATTTATAGATAATGCCCTATTATATAGAATTTGTTTTAATTCTTAGCCAAGTTGAATTAAATTAAACAAAATACTGGTCAAATAATCAAATATTATAATTATTATTATTGGGTATAAATATCAATACCTACATTAAATGTTACTATTTCTTCCAATATTATAATCTATTCATAACTTAAGTTTGAATGTCAAAATGTGATGGTAAAACTTAAAATATAATATGTTTTTACTATTTGCTTACTCCATACTTGGACCTAATTTTTCCGCACACATTTATTGATATAAATTATAATAAATTCTATATATTATATTATTATTAAATGGTTAGTATATTTCTGTCATTATTATGCAAATAATATAAAAAGAACTTTTAAAAAAATTTACTTTTATGTTTTCTATTTTCTTTATTTTTTTAGTGTCAAGATAAACCTAACGTTACAAACAGTATATTATGTACTCAGTGTGGAGGGGCTGGACATATTGCAAAAGATTGTAGAATGAAAAACACCGGCGGTGCTAGTTTCCCAATTAGTCAGGATAAGAATAAAATTGATGAAGAATATATGTCTCTGATGGCTGAACTTGGTGAAGGTCCACCACCACCAAAACATGATGATAATTCCATGCGTCCTTCTGTTGGGAACAGTAATGGAGGTTTATTTAATAAGCCTCAACCATTAAAACCACTTATGTCAATACCACCACCTCATTCAATACCAAATTCACTACCTCCACCACCATGGTCAAATCAACCGATGAATGGAGCACCCATGCCTCCTCCTGGAATAAATGTTCCACCTCCCTGGCAAATGCCGCCGCCATCAAATCAACAGTATTCTAACATTCCACCACCACCACCGGTATCAAATCAAAATTTTCAACAACAGATGCCATGGGCTATGCCACCACCTCCCCCACCTCCCAACCAACCAACATCTATGCCACCTCCGTGGCAACAAGGTCCACCACCTGCACCTCCTGCTCCTACAACTGTATCTGGTATGTGGCCTCCACCTACTCAACCATGGCCAAGCCAGCAACAACACCAAGCAAAAGCTCCACCATCTATGAATCCTCCAACTATGATGATGCCTCCCCCTGATTTGCAAACACTATTAGCAGTGCCACCTCCGCCGCCACCACCTCCTCCTTCAAATTAAATAACAAGAATTATGACAAAATTAAATGAATTAAATAGATTTCTCTTTTTGCTTGTAGTCAAACAACATTTTAATACAAGTATTTCTCAAAAACACTTTTGTAAAATAATTTTTATATTTTATTTTTACATTTATTTATGAATAAATATAAATACTTGCATGACCAATTTTGGGACTTTGGGAATTTTAAGTTAACGGTTTTTCTCTTATGTATAATATATATTTTAAACTAAATAAAAAATATTAAGAGTGTAAATAGTATATCCTTATTTGACCATTATATTATTGTTCTTTTCATTATTACATTAAATAATATAGTTTATTGATTAATAATCATCAACTTAATTAAAAACTTTGAACTCATATTTTAATTTTGATTATGTACATTTTTGTAAATGTTTCAAAATAATTAAAACTATAGTTTTTTTTAAAATACATCTCAGGCCCTTAGGGTTGGTAAAATACGCGTATAAAACTATAAAACTTAATAACAACCAAAACAAGAAATATAGTATACGTTGCTTTTTTTAAGTGTTGAAATAGTGATAATACTGTACATTTTAATTTAAAAAAAATTAATTAGTGTAGCAAATTAACAAACTTGGTGAATTATACCTGATAATTTATTGTTCAGTGCAGCATATGGGTATAATATAATATTGTTATCTTCAATATAGGTGCAATATAAAATTGCTATATAACAATGCAATGTGTGACACCGTTACAAACTTTACCATATAAACACAATTATTATTTTTTTGTAGTACAGAATAAAGTTTGTTAGACATATATAGTCATCTGTGTACACATAAGGTACAAGGTTAGGTAAACACATACAAAATACACACAGTGTTAAGTTCAATAGTCCTGGGCCAACAGCAACCTGCACACGAATTCCTGATGACCATAGTATTCGTAAGTCTATCATCATACAATGTATATTTTAATTTAATTAAAAAATGTGTAATTCTTCCTTGAAGCTCTGGAGTTACTGTTAGAATTATAATTCATACGGCTCTGAAAATCTTCACTGAATTACCCGAATATAACAGATTTCTAACCCCCATTACATTTTAGTGGAGGCGCAGTGTCGATTATAATATAATTGGTTCAAATATGAGGTTTTATTATTGCACTATAATCTGTAAGTAGGTACTAGGTAAGTAGTATTATATATTATAATTTATAAATTACAATATAATATAAAGAATAATAGGTAGAAGATATCGTAATCGTGTAGACCAGACTACTAGAGGTCCACAAATTGGCATGGCCTATATCGAACCACAGGAGCTGACAAACCTTTGAGAGGATATGAGTCGGGTAGAATACGATTGTGCGCGTACCCTTTTAGTTAACGATTGCACGTGTTAAATTAGTATTATACGATTACATGAGTGTACAATGTTGCCAATTTAATGACATTTTAATACAAATTCTAAATCGAACGTAGAAATCCGTTTCTATGTCTATGCAAAAAACAGGTGGATTCCAATCAACTGCACAGTTAGGTTACGATAGTGGCCAGTGGGACAATGTAATGTATGGTGTTAAATTTGAATAAAATTCAATGATCATAGGTGCTACAGAGTACAGGCTGAAGCCCCCCCCCCCCCAATTGCTCGTATAATAATACTTTAAAAAAAAAATTATTTATCAAGTTTCAACTGTAAACTATAGTAAGCAAGACATAAATTTCATATACGTCTGACCAGAATGAATTCATTTTTGAAAAAACATTGTATTTGCATACCAATTTTCTAAAATTTGTAATTTTTCGGTAAAAGTATGAAGAATTTGTATGACAGACCTTGTATTAAATTGTCTAGCCATACAAATTAACTGTGGTTTTGACGAAATTTGAATTTTAAATGCTTAAAAAAAATAATCATGATGCCTACGTATCGTTATATTTTACCGATAATATAAACTTACGTATTACATTTCTAAACTTTTTGACCGGATAAATAATTTTTTATTGACATTTATAGAAAAAAAATTTAAATTAATCAAATATAATCCAAGTGAGGATGGTATAACCAAGCTGGTTACCAAACAATTTTAATAAATTTTCATATTTTTTCTGCAATTATTTTAAAAAGCACTGAGCACTACAATTTCGACCTGCTAAAAGTACCAACTAGATCCAATTTGCTTCCAAAAACATGCATCATTGGGCATCGAAGCTTATGATCAGAGAATTTTTTCTACTTGAAAAGTTTAAAAGTCACAAACATTTTAAAATACCTTGAATAAACGTCTGAGATTATTAGACTGGACAAAACAAAAATTAAATTGTAACTAATTTTCAAGTCCCCCCCCCCAATTGAAAAATCCTGCGTACGCTACTGTAGGTGCAATTGGCGTTTGGGATTTGGCTACAGCTTTACTTTTATAATATTGAATAAGCTTAAAACAATATGTAGGAACACAATTAAGACCATAACACAATTTGTAAAAATCACGAAAATTTGCAAATTATTTTTAGTTAGAAATGTATAAAAAATTTTCTTTTTATATCTAAGATTTGAATGTTTAATACAAGGTTATTGAATTATTCCTCATAAGTTTGTCTACTTTTATCAAAAAAAAAGATTTCCACCTGCAAGTCAAATTACATTTTTTAATTTTTATGAGTGTAATTAAAATTTTTACAACATTATTGGTCGGTATTTAGTGCAATACCGTAACCCACGGACTAAGATATAATGGACTAGAAACGAGCAACTTATTCGGCCACGAATATATGTACAAGAGGCAAAGTGCGGAGGGTCGCCCGTGTTCCTGGAGTTCACAGCGCCCTCTGCATTTAACACGGACTAAGATACAAATTGTGCAGCCAAATAAAACCACCTGTAGCGCTGAAAACTTCAAGAACAGTATTCTTATCAGCTAAGTGACACCTTTTTGTGGCCGTCCCTCGACCCCCGCCCTCCATGTCGTTTCCAGACCATTATATTGTTCTGTGATTATATCTTAGTCCGTGCCATACTGCCATGAACTAAGGGGGCAGAAGTCCATGTTATCTATTTAATATTATCATATTATCAATCTCCGATGTCTTAACAAATATAACCTTAAAAACTTACTGATCCTTTAACTTCAACGATTAAAATATTTACCTATATAGTATAGGTATTTATTATACCCATTATTTACTTTTCGTCTTTCTACTTCTGAGTTCTGAATTCATTATTAAATCTTGACTAGTAGTTACTATTTGTCAGTAAGTCTATTCATAAATTGTTCACTGTGCAGTGTGCATACGACATAACATTATAGCTTGCGTCACATTACGCAATATTTTATTAAATTTTGAATCCGTCTCAGTATTTTTAGCCAGTAAAAAATGATGCCCTTAATCAGCGATAAATCCATTGCACCCTCGTTGGAGAACAAGCCCGCCGAAGTACCAAAAAAATTAAAAGCTTGTTGTGCTTGTCCGGACACTAAAAGAGTCAGAGATGCTTGGTAATATTATTTTTTATTAATTATGCAACTACTTGGTATTTTTGAATTCATGTTGTATGTAGGCAAACCTTCAGTCTACGAATATGAACAATTTAGTCACTTAGAATTAACAATAACTAAATATTTTTTAATTTTTCCCTGAGTTATTCCTTATATTATTTACTGTTGTATTCAGTTTTAATAAAAATTCATGTGCCAGAAATATTATGTTCATAGCCCTACAAACATTCTCTTGGGTAGATCAGTATTTCAAAAGAATTAAAAGTTTAGGAGCGTTTTGTGTTAATGAACCACATGCTACATTGTTTAATTTCATTCAAAAATTTTGTTGTTTCAATTTGATCGAGTTCATTGTGGAAAAGATACTTTCACTACTGTACCTATATTGTAGCGAGACTCAAATATTTAGTGTATTTGGATTCTGGAATGAGCCATCTTTCCGAGTGCAAAATATTGTTGGAAAAAGTTCCAAATTTTTAAAATTATATAATCTGTAAATTTCTTATTAAAAAATAATTAAGAATTTCGTTCACTGGTTTTTTATTTTAATAAATGCAAGATTGAACAATGAAATAAACAGAATTTTGAGTGCTATTAAAATTTAGCTTATGCCTATAACTGCATTATAACTGAAAATTCAGTGACTCAAAAACGATTCCAATATAAAGAGGTGAAATTGAATTTGTACATTAAAAATTGTTAGTTAAAAACATTTTTTGTTTAGTTTTATTGAATAAAATATTTTTTTATCAGTGTTGTAAGTTTTAAATTATTTCGCTATAATATGAGTTAGTAAAAATGGAAAATACCTGAACAAATATAATTATTATTTGAATATACCTATCTTATCCATTTATAATATAGGTCTCCAACATTTTATAATTTAACTATATTTTAATAATTTGATTAAGTATAATAAATACAGTTTAATATCATTTGTAGTTAATGTAATATATTAGTAATTTAGATATTTAATATTTTGTACAATCTTATGTTGAAGTTCTACTCTAATATAATATTTTATACACTTCATCATATCTAACCATATAATAACATTTATTATAGCTCATACTATTTATAATATAATAATATGTAATGTATAAAAAAAAAAACAAAACTAAATCAACAAAAATCTAATAATAATTTTATTTTGACAGTATTCAAGTATTATTATCGTACAAGTAAAAAATATATCTTAAATCTGTTATTCCTAAAACTAAATTTACATACATATATATATATATATTTATGTATATTTTATGGAAAACCCAAATTATTGATGTTTTCTCTAATAATTAACTACAAAAAAAGCTCAAGATTCATAAACAATGAACCACTCTTTGTTAATTAATTATTTCTTTTTTACAGTATTATGGAAAACGGAGAAGAAAAATGTGGGCAACTAATTGAAGCACATAAGGAATGCATGAGAAAAATGGGTTTTAATATTTGAATAGCAAGCATTCCTAAAGTCTGATGTAAACGTTTTTTTTTTTTTTTTTTTGTACAAATTTACATTGTAGATACATTAATTTTGTCTAGTCTATTATAATATGTATTAATTTAAAAACCAAACACTATTTAATTTACAAGTGCTTGTTTAGATAATAAATAAATTAAATTACAAAACAAATGATTTTCTATAAACTACAATATTTTATTAAAATCACTACCTGTAATGGTGGATTTTAAGTGTGATTATATTATAAACATTAAATGTAGTAACTTGTAATATTGGTACTAGAACATTCTAAAAGTTTTAAACAATATACTTCGCATTTAGGCTATAATTTTATTTGACGGGATTTAGAATGTATAAAAAGGAAAATTAAAATATTAACAAAATCTTTAAGCTCTGCAAAATTAATTGTAGTTTCTTGATAGTTGTTATGAACCACGGGTTGATTTAATTGTTTTGCCACTCTGCAACAATTAAAACATTATTAGGTATTAATCTTTGTAATAAATCTGGTATGTTGACCAATTTTAAAAATATTTCAAAATTATTCGAAGGCAAAAAAAAGTAAATATTATGTGAGAAAACGTATGAGCAGAGGTAGTTATAAGCCTATACTAATATTTAACCCTACATCTAACTGTCTGATCCAGTCCACATGCTACAACTTCCAGAAAAATAAATTCTCTTCAAATATAAATTTACAATTTTGCTGTAAATTATTTATCACCAGAGATCAATTTGGATATATATATATATATGCTAATTGCCTAGTTAGTCAACTACCTCAGTGATTTTCAACGTGTTTCAAGCGAAAACCAAAAAAATTTTGAATTTTTCTTAGAACCTGAAAGTATTTCTATGTAAATGCATAGGTTTTTACATAATTTATGTAATGGTGACCTTAAATAATCATCTGGCGACCCCCGGCTCGAGAATCACTGATCTACCTAATTATGGATTGTATACAGACAGTAAAATAATGTGATACATACATTGACTATATTCATACTGACATCAGTTATATAAATTATTATAATAATTACTAAAAATAGAATAATTATTATTTCGATTAGATAGGTCAAGTATAAAAGCTAGTAAACACATACAAATCTATGAGACGTAATATACAACTATTTGAGAAACCCATGGTTAAATGACAGAAAATTATACTTACTTCAAATTCTGAATCACTTGTGATTATGCCACTGACTGTGACTAGTTGATACTCTTTTGCCTTGAATGTGTACATAGATTTTCTTATATGTGACATAGTTGACATCCCAGCTTCTGTTCTTAATTTATCATAATGACCACTTGGATCTAATACTAAAAGCAAAATTGTTCCATCAGATAGTTTTTCAACACCGACTACTGTTCGACTATGACCTAAATAACAACAAACAATATTATCACTTATTGGTGTAATTTATTAGCTTTTACCAAGTGTGCAGAAAAAAACCAGTATAATTACCTTCATGTTGTATATAAACTGGAGGAATAAATTGTTTTTTTCTATTGCTAAAATGTTCATACAACCAGTGAAACATTTCTGGATGAGTATTTTTCGAACCAGTTGGTTTTCGAAAGTCTATTAATAATGTTCTGAACAATCAAATATATTGAATTATTAGTTACGTTATATGACATCATTATGTAGATGAAAAATGTTAATCACATTATTTTTTTTTCCCATTCATTGTACATAAAGACCGATCAGAAATGTGTGAGGGACTTTAAAAGAATCATATCTTTATTAATTTTAAAACACAACTCATCAATCAGCATGTTAGTATGTATGTTATTTGCAATCAAATATAAAGTTAAATTTGCATCATTTGTATTGATGGTATAAAATTAATCCAATGACATTTTTTCCACCTAGTTAAAAATTAAACTTACTTAATTTTCAAAGCTGTTAGCATAGTAACAACTTCAGTGGCTCCAATCCATTTCTTCGTGTTATACACAGTACCACCTAGTTGTTCTCTACCAGGTTCATCAATACCCATGCTCCATGATTTCTCTAAATGTTGCTGTAATCTCGATATGGATGGCATCCAAGCACGTGGCAGAGGTCCTTTCTCAACTTCCCATACTCTTGATATATGTTCATTGTAATCCATTTGTAAAAGCATACTGGACATCAACATTTGCATATTCCTGTATCCACATCCCCAACCTTTGTCACCATAAGTCGATCTATAATGGTCGGTTGGAGAAGCCAAATGTAATTCTACTACATTTGGTGATGATGCACTGAAGTGACGAATATACTCAATCAAGTCTAAAACAATTAAAATAAAATGTATAATAACATAAATATTAAACAAAAGAATAAAATTAATATTTTTTAAAATCTGTCAATATAATATAATCTATGTATTACACATGGCCAGTTATGCTCACTGTAAGATACATTTTTGCTAGTAGAATCATTCTGAAAATCTCTTCCATATGAACTTAAAAATGGTGACCTATCATTGTGCATATTATTTTTTACATTGGTAACACCCGTTGATTTTATTTCAAAATTACATTCCACTGGTAAAATCATACTTAGTTTTAATGATAATTCATTACTACATGAGCAATCATCAGTTGATTTTGGTTTACTTAATATTAAAGAAGGAACTGCATAGTTTTTACTAGTACTGGGCAAGTTGAAATCTAAGTTAAAGCTACTGTTTTGGACAGAATTTTTTTTTTTTGATTCACTTAAAAGGTTTAGATTAAATTCATCTTGATAAGGTACTTTTTCATTAACACTTGATAGTTGCATATTTTTGGAATATACACTTGATTTAGTTTTTTCACCAATATTTGAAACTTTGTTTTGTATTTTCTTCAATTTTTTTCGACATACAATTTGATGACACATCAGATTATTTAAATCTATAAGATTCTCACAAAACTCGCACGGAAGTGTGACATCATTGTTTTCATCATGACATTTATTTAAAAGATCATTGTTTGTTTGACATTCAGCTTGATGATTGTATAAATTTTTTAAATCAATGATTTTGTTGCAAAACTCGCAAGGCAGATATACCGTTTCAGAAGCCATTTTGTATAAATTTTACAATCAAAATTCTTTAATTTTCACATTTCACAAAACAATTCCAAGAAAAATTACAAATTTAAAAAGTGAATATGCTCAAAAGTTTATAACATTAATTAAAATAACAATAAATAGAATGTTGTATAAATTGTGTTATTGTAATGTTATTAGGTACTTATTACAAAAGAAAATATAAGAATCATTGCTAAATAGCTTAATATCAATGTTATTAAGTTATTTGTCTTTAATCATAGACATAATATAACACAATATTGTTATATAATGTCTATTGCATTTAATAAACAATAAAAAAAACATATGGTTGACAATTGATAAGATAAAATTATCATAATTAGTTGTTATTGAAATTATAGTTTAACATAACCTTGTTTATAGCCTTGATTAAAATATAATACAAATCAGTAAATCACAATAAAACTTTTTTTTAGTAATTTAGAAAATTATCAGCAATAAGCTAATAAGTACTTTGATCAGTTTAAAGGGCCCGGTGCCAGTTTATCAAAATTAAATTTTATATTTTAGTTAACACCTTAATTATAATACTTTTCCACTAATCTACTAACCGATACCTATTTAAGAGGAGCTGATAGGGTGTATTATATCGAGAAAAAAATTACTTCACGGCAATAATTTATAGACTGTAGAATTGTTGGATTTTGATAACTATTTTTTTATCTAAAAGAAAAAGACTTCCTACTCGAAATTTTTATTTTATTTTAAATAATGGTATAATATAATTTACAAAAAAACACTTAAAATTGTATTATTTTTGAAAACATATTTTCAAGTTTGAGATTAAAATATTGAAAAACAGACGGATGCAGCCTGTAGAAGAGTCAAATTATTTTCAAAATTTTATCGTGTATAGAAAATGCTAATATAAACATTTAGTTAAATTTTCAAGTATCTACAGTCATACGTTTTTTAATTACAACAAAATAAGAAAATCGTTACATGACATATCGAGTAAATATCAAATGTTGTAAAAATATGAATTTCAAATGCTCATAAAAGTTTAATTTGACTCTCTTGTAGACATTTTTTTTTTTTTAATAAAGGTAGACAAACTTATGGATAATCTTGTATTACATTTTCAAACCTTAGATTTAAAAAGAAAATTTTTTAAGAACTATCAACTCAAAATAATTTTCGTGAATTTTCTGTATTTTGTCAAGATTTGAACTTTAAATGCTTATAAATAAAAACTGTGACTAAGGATTTTTACTATTATTCAGATATCATAGTAACATTTTAGTAGGAGCCTTCAAGCTTTTTTACTCAACAAATAAAGTTTTATTAACATCCATAGAAAAAAATACTAATAAAATTGAAACTGAAAATATCCCTGAACAGTTCAAAACAAATCAAAATATTTTTAAAATTTATCGTGTATATAAAATGCAAATATAAACAACCAGTGAAAATTTCATGTATATACGTTTATTTGTTTTAGAGTTACACCAAAAACCAAAATCGATTTTCTTGAAAACAAATTTTGCGTAAAAATTTACTTTTGACCCTCCAAAGTACCAACTAGATTCACTATCCTTTGATAAAGGTAGACAAACTTATGAAGAATCTTGTATTATATTTTCAAATCTAAGATTTAAAAAGAACATTTTATATGAATTTCTAATTCAAAATAATGTGCAAATTTTCGCCGTTTTTACGTATTTTGTCAAGATTTGAACTTTAAATGCTTATAAATAAAAACCCTGATTGAGGATTTTTAATAATTTTCATCTGCCTTTGAAACAATAACCTAGGCGCCTTCTTAAGTACCAACCAGATTCACTTCCTATTAAAAAAGTTACTATTGAAAAAAATCCAAGCACTTTTACTGTCCTAAAAGGTGGTGACAGACACTAACAAAAAAAAAAAAAATAAAAAAAAAACACACACATCATTGTAAAATCAATAAATTCATCGCTTCGTTCAGAATCTAAAAGCAAGCTGTAATCTAATCAATAAAAATCCTTATAATTTTAATTTTATCAGTTATATTGTTTTTATGTTTTAGTGATCTTCTTAGTCTTTATAAAACTATTTGAAATAAATGTGGTATCAATCTAGTATGTTGTTGAAGATATAAAATTGAGAAACTCATTCTGAGTTGGTTTGCTGGCCTATATTATGCATAATTTATTTTTATAACTATAAATTGGTGACGGTTTTAAACCCTTTTTGGAAAAGATTATAAATTACAGAATTACATTTGTTATAATATAGGACAATTAAATTTAACTAAAAGTTAAGAAAATTAATAAATATGGTACAAAATACAAATTATATCATTATGGTTAGATTAATATTAAGATACTTAATTATTTTACTATATAATTATATTGATATTGGTAATCTATTTTACTATTATTATTTATTATAAGTCATAATGGTATATTATTTTTATAGTAGATTCTGCCTAATGTGGACACCGATTAATATGGGCATCCACGTAATATGGGAAAAAGGTCTGATCTCAATTCCAACACATACTAACTAACTAATTTCGGTTTATATGGTCAACCGTTTAATGTGGGTAAATGAGTTTGGTCCCAATGTATCCACAATGAGCAGAATCTACTGTATATCTTATTAATGTTATTAACTTTTGAGTAACCATTTCTGAGAATTTTGTACCTACAGTTGAATTTAATTAATTTTCGAACTTTATAATTCATAAACAAAAGGTATGTACATAAATCAAAACAAAACATTCAAAAATTTCAAATAAATGTATATGTGCTAAAAATAGTAAAAAAAAGCCAAAATATTTTGAAAATTAAATCAGAAAAATAATAGTCACTATAAAGTTTTAAGGAAACATTGATGACAGTTGTATTTTCACTGAGATAATTGCCACCTATTTATTTTCTAACTATAACAACATATTTTATTACAAAAAATATGTAGATGGCTAACTTGTAACCAAATTATATACCTATAGCCTATAAGATTAGGTTTGGGTCATTGGGTTTTTCATTAGGACTTAAGTGTAACCAGTGATGTATTACTAGAAAAATGTATTGATTTACTTAAGCTC
This sequence comes from Sitobion miscanthi, assembly GCA_008086715.1. Classification (NCBI taxonomy): domain Eukaryota; kingdom Metazoa; phylum Arthropoda; class Insecta; order Hemiptera; family Aphididae; genus Sitobion; species Sitobion miscanthi. Next base: position 89,083,467 of record CM017797.1, on the reverse strand, counting down.
TTATTATGCCAATTAGGTACAAGTAGTTTGTCCTTTAACGGGCTTTAAGGTTGTTTATGGATATTTCTAGTAATATTTTTTTTTAAAAAAATTAAAATAAATTGTATAAAATTATATGATCATAATAAATGTGAAATGTACACACCTTGTAAGAGTTTGGACATAATATTATAAATTTATAACATATTGAATAGGTATATTATACAATATACTCATTACCACACACATACTTATGCAGAAACATTTTATTATTACCTAAAACATATTAAATATTATATTTTGAAAATGAAAAATACAAATTATCAGAAATTTCCTAACGTCAATGAAAATTAGAATTCGCACAGTTATACACATATCATTGTAAATTTGGCGAGTGTACGTGATATACATTACTAATTATGCCATAGTTTGAGGAACAATTTAGAAAACCACCTAAGTACCAGTGGCGTCATTTGGGGGGGGAGGTAAGGTGGGCATTTGCCCCTGTCTGATTTTAAAAGCGGCCCGATGAGTCGGTGTCCAATTGTTACCGTTTTACTATTATTATATTTTATCAGTGCAAAAACATGCCTATTTTAAAATATTTTCAAAAAATAATCTAGTATGCACTAAAAAATTATTGTCACAATGATACATTTTTACTAATTGATAGTTGGAATATATTTATAATTAGACATACACATTGTATGTATGGGTATGTATTTATATATGTTTGTTTGTGTGAAGGAAAATGAACAGTTAGTAACATAATCTCATATAGTTTAATTTTTAAAATCTAAAATTAATACAAATTCTAAAAACAACTGATTGGCACTCTTAATTATCATTGATCACGGACTTTACTTAACTTGCAACAGCTGTATATGATTTAACTATTTTGCGTATTGTGTTAATTTAGTTGAGAACCTTACTCTACCTAAATTAAAATTTATTTTTTTTTGTGACGCGTGTTTTCATTAATCTTTAAATTTGGGCAAAATATGACTTTAAAAAAAAATAAATGGGTGGTGTGGCTAAAAATATAAAATTACTGCAAACTGCTCAAGAATTGTCGTATAATAGTTTGTAGTCTTTAACTGATATAAGTATAGAATCGTCATATCTGCTACCATACATTTAAAAATTATGTTACCTAGTTAAAAAAAAGGGTACCATAAAAAATGTAAGTAGGTAATACGTGGTTGCAAGCCAAGGGTTTTTTTTTTACCCGCTCGGGCCGGTCAATACCATTGCCCCCCTCTATTGAAAACTGAAATGACACCACTGCTAAGTACTACTGAAGAGTAAATGAAATTTTATTGAGTTATTCCTAACTGTATAAATAAGACAGATTTCAATAAATAATAATTTTAACAATTAAACTAACCTCTAGTAGCTGATTCGCCAGTATCAAGTCCTTTACTTTCAGCAATTTTTATTTCATATATTTTTTCATAGTAATCATAAACAGTTAATTCGCCACTAGATACAGCTTCTTGAAGGTTAGTCATAGTTTGTTGATTATAATTGCCTTTGTTGTCCATTCCATAAGCAGCTTGTAATTTTTGAAAATCTTCCTGTTCTTTATGTTTCATACGTTCACGTTCTTGTTTTTCCAATTGTTTGGCCAAAAGCTGATCATGATTGGTTAAATGATCTTGAGTAGGTGGTGTTGAACCTAAAGATAAAAAAATTATCTTGAAACATTTTTATAAGTAATAACCAAGGCTTATAACCTGTAATAAAAAATTCCTGTAATGGTATCCAGGTTTTTAAAATGAAATTGGCTACATACAATCAATTTAACTTTTTTTGTGGCAATTAAAAAAATATAGTATACATATTTTACCAAATATTAATACATAACATAAAAATTTAAGAACCGGTCAAGTCGGACTCGCGCATGAAGGGTTCAGTACCATTATCTATAAATATATATTCTATTATTTTTAGTATTTGTTGTTATAGCGGCAACAGAAATACATCTGTAAAAATATCAACTGTCTAACTTTCGTGGTTCATGAGATACAGCATGGTGACGGACGGACAGCGGAGTCTTAGTAATAGGGTCTCGTTCTACCGTAAGGAATCCTAAAAAGAGAAAAATTCCACCCTTTGTAATTGGATTTTGATTATATTATTGTCTTAGGTGTTTAGATGTTATTGAGTATTGTGTATTGTCATTATTTTACTTCCATGGTATCGGGTTAATTCGGATCCAAACACAAACATTTTTTAACAAATAGATTCAACATTCAAATTAGTTTCTAATTGGAGCAAGGAATGTATTTGTTTTGTACAATGTTTTTGTATATTTGTATCTGCCTTCACGTTTTGGGGCAGGAAATATTATTGAAAACTAATAAATAAACAGCGGGAAAATAAGAACATTCTGTTTTTGTTATAATTCAGAAAGGAATAATTGTATTCTTAAAAAACTAAATGTATATTGGATTTTTTATACATGATGCAAATATCAAAATATTTTTGCTCTATTTGAGTTATTTATAGATATATCATTATTATTTTTTGATATAATATTTAAGTATTTATAGTTAAAATTAATTTTTTTTTTTTAAATTTTTATACAATTATACCTGAACAGCTCAAAAATGTAATATAAGGTTCTTCATAATATGTTTTGTTTAGTTATTAAAAAAATACACTGTTATTCTTGTTAAGGGCCGTTCTTACAATGTCCGGTTAAAGATAACTGACACTTAACAGGCTAATTTTGGCCAGTAATAAAATCTGTTATCGGTTGGTTAGTGTTAGCTGACACTTTACCGGACATTGTAAGAACGGCCCTAAGTTGAAAATAATAATTTTAGTGATGTTTTATTATAAAAATATTAATTTTAGAAGCTTGAAACACCCCACCAATAAATATTTGTTATGTTCTAATTTTTCAACAAACTATTAAGATCAATTATTTTAAGCTATTTTAACATTTGAAAAAAATTGTGTTTTTTTAAATAGCAGGTTTCCTAATTCTGATTGAAATTGTGCATATTTCTTAACATTTTAAATACAATAAAACTTATTCAATATTCCATATTTTGAAATTAATGCTTTTTCTTAAATATTTTACCAATACAAACAAATTATTTTGTTAAATATTTAGTATTTTTATATACCTAAACCATTCACAGACATATTAACAATATTCATTGTTCTGTGGGAAATATAATCAATCTGTCATAAATTATAATAGAGAATGTTGTAATAAATACAATAAAATAGGCAAACGTTTTAAAAATTGTCATATCTATTATTTGTTATAACTTATAGCCTATTAATCTAATGACAAGTTGTTGTCATTTGTTTTTCTATTCAGTACTTTAATTTTTTTTATACAATTACAATTGTTTAATGAATGTTGAATAACAACTATTTGTTAAATATTTCATGATTTTTAATAGGTACTTACATATTTTGACTTTTATATTGCATTAAAATCCGTGCCCTAATAATTAATAAATGAAAATTGTAACTTGTAAAAATCCAAATTACAGAGTTGTTATGATTATTTTAAGAAAATTGTGCTAAAACATTTTAAATCGAAATTGTTCCAATATACCTATATGTTACAAATTTGAAATTTCTTAAAATGTATTCTATCAAAAATAATTAATTTTTAATTGTATTGGTTGCTTTATTAATTTTATTTAGACCTATATCTTGCTGACAAGCCTATTCAATTCTCATGGGCACACTGTTTGTTAATGGCAATAAAATTTAAAGGTATTATAGTAATTAGTAGGTAGATTAATTTGTAGAGAACAAATCATAATAAATATTGTCTTCAATTATATTGGAGTTATAAATTGATAAATAATTTTCCAGCGCACACTAGCATACAAATTAATACAGTTCATATCAGTAAAAGAATAAAGTACATAAAATAAAATAGGTATTAGGAATACTGTATTACCTCGGTAATGTTGCTCAATGTGTGCATCCAAATCTCTTAAGCTATCAAAATTTTTCATTCCGCATATCACACAACCCTCGTTGATATTTTCCAACAACGGTATCCTTTGACTATCACAGTCCTGTGGACATAGAAAAAAACATGATATTATAATGACAGTAATAAAATTAATGGGGTGCGGCAGCGACGGACACTGTTACGTATTTACGTACCGTTTGAGGGCTAACAATATCGTGGTGTTCTTCATTTATGTGAGTTTCGAGATTATCACAGTGGTCAAACGCTAGTGGGCATATCGGGCAAGGGAAGTCTACTGTTCCCGGTCGTCGGGGACTGCCAGGGTCAAAATGCATGCGATTGACGTGTTGCTGCAGACGGTCGGTGTCCAGGTCTACGTAATCGCAGAGCGGACACCTGACGTCCGAGTCAGCGTCCAGTTTCCGCCGTTTGGACGACGAACCGACGCTTGGCGATGGGCTCGTGGAGGAGTGGACGTGTCGTTCCGTTATATGGTTGGAGAGTTTGTTTTCTGTCAAAAACGATTCGCCGCATATCTCGCACACCGTCTTCGATCTCAGCGACATTTCTCAGCAATACGTTTGGAAAACGAGACAAAAGAGAAGACGGGGCAGCGAACGGTCTGGACGGAAAAGGAGTATCCGTCGCCGAAGTCGTTAACGTTAATCGTCGTTGTCGTTGTCTTCGTCGTCGTCGTCAAAGAGTAGAACAATCAACGAAATACGAATGGAGAGAAAATATGTTTAAAAAAACAAGGCAGAAAAATTAATTTTAGATTCCTCCTTTTTATTCTTCGTGTGCGTAATGCGTGTATAATAATAATAATGTATAATGCAATATTATGTGTGTATATAATATCACACCGAGCATAATAATAATATAATGTTATTATTATATTATGAATTACGAGTTACGACGATTCGATTATCAATATCCCAGAACCAGATAACAAAGGTACGGGGCGACAAAGGTTGGCCAACGCTACGGACTGGTCAGCTGCTGAACGAGGTCATCGTCGTCGCGGTAGTGTTCGATCCACAAACTATACTATTAATATAGAAATCTGTGGTTCGATCCGTCATAGAGTAATATATATATTACTCTATGGTCGAATGGCGAATGCCGGATACCCACAGATATAATCTAAGCAAATATATCATCTTGCTTGTATTATAGCTCGTGTGCTTATACTTCTGTACAGACTTTATAAGACGACGGACCCGCGAACCACAGACAGACGGATCACGGATCACGGATATCTCTTCGTTATAGTATTAATATTGTTCGTTCGCCCTTTTGGCTTTTACCATGATGTAACTAACTGTTAGTTAATAGTTATAACATGGCTTTTACTACGATCGGCCGAGTAGACGTCCCGTTGTAAATTGTAATGTCGGATAAAAATCCCAAAACCACGGTACGAATGGCAACACTTATTTGGAACATCTGTTCCTGACATCCAAACATATGATTTTTTTTCTTCTAGGCTCTTATTCTTTAATATTTTTAAACCAATCACCAATTAGAACCACCTATCAGTGTTATCACTCAGACTCTCAATAATATTATTGTTTAATTTAATTATCATTTATCTTAGCTGCGTGCCTGCACGTGTCTACGCAGTATTGTCTTCCCGATAATATTTTATTTTATACTTATGCCTTTCCGGGAATTCCATTTAAATTTTTAACTCATTTACAGTGCAAGGATGTCGACTCACAACAGGCCACTGAGGAAAATCCAGTCCACCAAGTCGGCGACAGACAACCGGGAGGTGCGCAAGGTGCCCGTGCCGTCACATAGGCTCACGCCGCTCAAGGAACACTGGTTAAAGATCTACACGCCCGTCGTCGATCATCTCCGTCTAGATATTAGATTCAATGTCAAATCAAGAAATGTGGAAATCAGAAATCCCGTTCCCGACGACGAGATCGGCTCGCAACACTTGCAGAAGGCCGCAGACTTTGTCAAAGCGTTTGTCTACGGGTTCGAAGTGGAAGACGCGTTAGCATTAATAAGACTGGACAATCTGTTTGTCGAATCTTTTGAAGTACGTACCAGTCGTGCCTATATACGTTTAATACGTTATACACTACTATATCATTAGTTATAGTCCAATTGTAGTGCTTATGCTCCTGTTAACATTTTTTACCAACCAACTCTACAAGTATTTTAGATTGTAGTTAGGTATAATATTGTATCATGCCGGTCTTATTTCAGGCTAAATAATTAAAACAGCAAAATAAAAATGCATTTCATGCTTATACTCTGTCTTTTGAAAAAAAGGTACCGTTTAGCAAATGTGCACTGTTGGCCATCAGAGCATTGTGCGCACTATTATTACCGATGTATTACGATGGTGAATAATCAGCATTGATGTAGCCGATGCAGCCATCGTGTTGACGACCTTTGTCGTTGTTACTGGTGTCTTACGTGGGACATGGTTATGTGCAAGATTGACTGGTTTTCGTCAAAGTGCGACCTTCGTAAGACAGTATAGTTTTTGTTATTCTGAATAGAGATTAACAGTTTAAGTAGGCACTAGGCTGAACGTTATCAGGACTATTTCAGTATTGGACTTATTTTCACGCTCGATAATCCTAATCACCTTTTGTTTTAGAAAAGGTTATCAAACCTTTAATATTTTGTTTCATGATTTTTTTACTGTGTATTTGCAAGTTAAGATACACCACTTATGATTTGAATGCAATACAATGTTTTAAGATTTTTATAGTACAACAAAGATGCACATCACACCTAAGGGGATTTTATACCGTGATTTTCTGTTTTTGTCTAACACACGTGCAACATAGTATTTTAGATGTTATTTTTGCCAATTGATCTAATGAAGCAATAAGAATTCTAAAAACAGATCTAAACTTGTTGTCAAGTCTACTTGAAATTTACTTACCCACATATTATCCTCCAAATTCCTAAAAATGTCATATTAAAAAAGAGAATTTAAATTTTTGGAGAAGTTAAAACCAAAAAAATAAAAAATGAGGGAAAGTCGATTTCAAGTAGACTTGACGACAAATTCAAATCTGTTTTTAGAATTCTTATCGCTTCATTAGATCAATTGGTATGTTTGGCAAAAATAACATCTAAAATACTATGTTGCACGTGTGTTAGGCAAAAACAGAAAATCACGGTATAAAATCCCCTTAAGTGTAATATACATTTAGTGTATCATCTATGTTATACTTTAAAAGAAAATTGTTTTATTTATTTCCTACCTAATCAATTGACGGCCATAAACTTTTTTTTAAATGTGTAACAACTCACAATTTTTTGTAACTCACTTACTATTCACATCTCGTCTAGTTACAGCTGCCAATTTTTAGTAAGATATTTTTTAGATTCATACAAAATATATTAACTGAAAATACAAGAAAATAATGAAGATTGTAAACAAATGATGAATAAAGACTAAAAAAGTGAATTATTAATGAACATTAAAAAAAATAAGCACACTTTATTTAAATAATTGCATTAAAAGTAAAGCTCTAAATAAAAAAAAATTACAGTAGTGATAGCAAACAATTTTTTTTGCGGGAAGTAGTAGTTGTTACAAAAAATAGTAACATCCCAACCACCAAATATAAATTTGATATTCATATAAGTACTTCAATATTTTGTAAAGGCTAAAAAATTCAAATAATAATAGTTTAAATGTATGTAGTTTTTATGAAATATTAATATTGGTTATATTTTGATTTAGGTGAAAGACGTAAAAACATTAAAAGGAGACCATTTATCTCGTGCAATTGGACGATTGGCAGGAAAAGGAGGACGAACAAAGTTTACCATCGAAAACGTTACTAAAACCAGAATAGTGTTAGCAGACACAAAAATTCATATACTAGGATCTTTTCAAAATATACAAGTAGCTATGAGAGCTATTTGTAATCTTATTCTTGGATCTCCACCTTCTAAAGTTTATGGACAATTACAACAACTCTCTAAGAGTAAAGTTCTATAAAATTGTATATGTTAATATTAAAATAAAAAAGTGTTTTTATTAATAGATAATTACAATCTGTGTAAGTTTGTGTACAATAAGTAATTTTGATGACAAAAAAATTTCATTAGCAAATTGAAAGAGGGATGTTCCACCTGGAAATGCTACCTAACATGTTAAGTGCTAGTCTTGCTGCAAGACTGAAGTTATTTTCTAGGCCACCATACTTTTAACAGTCTGTTAGGATTTTTGTGATTTTTATACTTTAAAAATAGTGTAATGGATTGTTGTGATATTGTATGGTTGTTACATTGGAAAAATACATTTCTCATTCAAAATATTATTCATTTACCTATACAAAACACACAGATAAAAGATTATACAATTATGTCTAATTTTAAATTAATGTTCCCATGAGTCATAACTGAAAATCAAAAATACATAAAAACCTTTTTTTTTTTTTAATTGTTGGGCAACCGCCAGGCAATTTAAATTTTTGTAAAATAGGTGTCCATATCAAAATGTTTATTATTGATATTTGTAGAAACTAGTGTATTATTAACAATTAGCACTTTGCAAGTCCAACTGAAAAAATAAAGTACACTCACTCACTTCTATTTATAAGTAGATACAATCAGGGTTTAGCAGACTTAAAGATACAATATTTTGTATTGTGAATCGTGATACATAATTTTAAAGTATCAAGTTTGGGACCATCAATCAAATAGCGTAATAATAAAAATATAAATTGACATGACCAACAATTGAAATTTTTTTTTAATGAAACAATTTAGAAAAAAACCACATGATATAATTATTAGTAGGTATACCCGAATGAGGAATTCTTTCAATATTATATAAAAACCTCAAACCATTATTTTTAATGGTTGTCACCAGTCAAACTTTGATTTTGACAATGCATACTATACTAGTGTACTACACACAGTATTATTTGAAATATTAATCTAAGTGTCAAATTAAAGAGGCATATTCAATATAGGAGCAAAGTAATGAATGGTATAAAATGTTTAATGCTGAATGATCATTCAAATATTGACATTTACATTTTAATTATTCTAGTTTAATAATATACCTCAGTGAGCGTCGAGTGATCAGTTAGCAATCTCTCTGAGTAATCGTAATAATTAATTAATAATATGCGTAAAACACGTATATGTATTAGCAACTCCTTTCTCGAGGAGAGGAAAAACTAAATGTTGGCGCCGTCTATTGACGTGCGAACTTCAACAGATAAGTACACTAATGGCGTCTGGCAGTGGGCACTGAACGACTGAACTGCGGTGTCAGCAAAGGCGCAAATAGGGGGGCGGGAGTTTTAGTTGCTAATCCCCCCACAAATATTTCCAAAATATTTTAAGCTTATTCAATATTATTAACGTATGGCTTTAGCCCATCAAAATCCAAATCCCACACGTTATTTACGCCTATGGACGGGTCTGTGAATACTGAGTAATCTATTTTCTATAGTATTGAGCATAAGCATAATATAATATATTATATTATATGTTAATGGTACTGACTACTATGAACTAAGATAATAAAAAAAATGTGTTAAAAATTTGAAATTTATCTGAAAATGTGTATTTAAGGAATGGCGGACATTATCCCCCCGGCTGTTTTCGGCGTAATAGGACATTTCCACCCGTTTTTTTATTGTTTTTTTATTTTTAATTATTTACCTTCGAATATAAAATTATTATTTTTAATACATATTTTTTAGCTTTTGTTCATATTTATTTTTTTATTTTTGTAAAAACTAAGTTACCTGAAAAATCTTTAATCTTAATTTCAATAAAAAAATAATAAATAATATGTGTTGAGTTTTTTTTATAAATTAAAATACATTTTGAAGTTTTGCTCCGGGCGCAATATTTGGTTGCTACGGCCCTGAATTTACACTTAACGTCTATGTTATACACACAGATATAAAAAATCATATATCCAATGATGATATATCTATGGTTATCCGTAAACATTAAATTTGAATTTTATATTGATAAAATATTTGGCGGTAACGTGACGTCATGTGTGGATACTGCGTAGTGATAGTGAATATTGGTTTTCTACAGAGCATTCCTATTCATTTTCATCTTCCAGTCGTGTATGCATCGTCTGGCGTTGATATTGTATGAATTTACACGGCTTTCCGTATTCCATTGTCGTACTGTCGTAACTTGTACTTCCGTCTGGTTGGAACTTTGCGAGTTGTAAGTTTGTAACTTGTGCTTACTGGTGGACGTTCTGCCACCCGAATCTCGACGGTTGTTATTATAATTATTAATTATTATTTATAATTACATTTTATTTAATACGTCGCCGCCGCCGTCGCAGCAGCAGCTGGCCAGTGACTACACGGTATTCATAAATTGTAATTTGCAATCATAAAACGTTTAATCACGATCGAATATCAACCGCGTCTTACGACAGTAACGTTATTTCTATTTTAACACTCGCCAGTGGTGAATAGATCAAACGCCTAGGTCACGGTTTGTATTGCTAAACATACGCACAGATTCATATGCGAGTTCATATATAATACATTTATATATCCCAAAAGATATCTACCGTAAACGTGCGGTTTTGGCAGCTACAACGTCATTGTTTGTATAATAAATTTGCACGTTCTAAACTCCACGAGTGCTATCAATGGCGGACGAGCTAATCAATTACAAATTGCAACTGCAGCAGGTAATTATTTTTCACTATTTGCATAATGTTACAATGTCGTCACAGACTATAAAATAATGAATAAAATCTTTGATTTTGTCATTCAACATAACTACGTAACATGTATTTTTCGTCTTACGTTCATAAAATATATAACCATCTGGATGTTGTGCGGTTATATCATATTGATTAACACACCATCAAAATATGAGAATCCTCGTGAGATTATAAATCCATTTGATTTTGAGCTGGGTTCACAGTTTTACAACTACGTATCAAGTTCCTTTTATTGTATTCTGATTGGCTGTTGTAATAATTTTATCATTCACTAACCTTGTTGAAATTTCCAGAGTTGGGCCGAGCTCAGCTTTTGGAAAAGACTAAAAACGTGACTATGAACCCGGCTTAATTTATTTACAGTATTCACTTAAATATTAACAGAATCAGTAATCAGCTTGAAGTACCTTCTAGAATTTAAAATGCTATTTTCTGGTACCCACCTCAATCATTTAATTGTATTTTAGTTCATAACATATTATCTACCATATTATAACCTAAGTTAAAATAGAATAGTATAATATAATATAATATAGCCTTTTCTAAAAATTAAAACTTGCAAACTACAATACAACTTAGAACTAAATGTAAACCCCATTAAAACGACTGAAAATAAATACCTAAAATTACAAAAAATAAATGACTAACTTTCATGACAGAGTTACACATTTTTGATATGCAAAATTGTTTACTTCTATTTTTTAATTTTCTAAAACATTAGCAAATATATTTTTAAATCAAATGTGAATTATGAGTGTTATAAAATATTTGAATTAGGTAATCAGTTTATTCTACAAATATAGTAAAATTTGAAATATCCCTGTATCAGTAAATGAGTTTATGATCGTTATTTTTACGATATGTTTTACAATTTTAAATATAGACATCTAATTCTAGTATTAAAGACGTTTGTTGATATTTTAATTAAATGCTAACATAATTTAAATACATTTAAATGTACCTATTTTATAATATTAACCATAATTTTTAAAATATAAACATAGTATATTATCAGTAAGTTCCATAAGTATATTTTTAAATGTTTTTTCAACTTTCTATGAGTATAATATGATGATCTTGAGCTAATACAACAATTCATATTAATAAATGTAAGCAAACAATAATTTTGAATTTCAAAAGTAATAGAAATTAAGAGTTACCTATTTCAAAATAAAATGTTTTGATTAATGCCCATTAATTTATCATTGGGCAAAACTGATATGATAAATTCAATTTAAATAATATAAAATATGCATTACAAATATAACAAATTAGAATAGTATGTACTACCAAGTTACCTATATTTTTCTACTCTCTAATACAATTAAGTATTTCAAGTATTTGCTTGGATTATAGCTTATTAAGATTATAATATAACTATTGAAATGTCTATCATATACCTACTTCTAATTATTGTTTTAGTCAAAAATTTAAATTGAACATTCCGTTTTCTAATTTTTTGTTTTAAATTATTTTTTTAAAGCCATAATTAATCATATTCTATCCCAAATTAGAGCCTATTAAAAAAATGTAAGTAATTATTTACTTATTTTTGATATTAAATAAAAGCCATTGGAGTTCAAATTTAAAAAAAAAACACAATTTTTGCAGTTTTAATTAAAATAAAAAGGAACATTTTATAGTGAAAATCCTTCACCATAAATATATTTTTTTTAATAATAAATAGATGCAGCAATGGGAAACATTATTAGCATCATCTGTATCTTACATCGGCATCATCCAAAGTATCAAGGTATTACAATTAGGCAAACAACTAATTAAAATATAATTTATAATTTCTCCCGGTTTATAAAATTGTAGAGAAAAATTGCTGTTCATAAAAGTCTTCAGATTTGCTTTACCTGCATTATACCCAATTCACCTGGCACCAGCAGTTGGAACAGTTGTAGCTGATATTTATTCACCAACTGATTGGTTACTGTAAAAACAAACAACCATGGTCTGTATTTAAATAAAAGTACTCCTGGTTGAGATTATAGAAAAGATTTTTAAAAGATTGTCGGAATTTTTAGGATTCAGCCATGTTGAACATTCTACATCCGGATGTAATCGTTTATACGCACCGGTAAGGTTTGTCTGGCAAAGCTATGGTCTATTGACCATAGTATATAATAAATTGTATCAATTCAATACACTTTTGTTATAGGCCCTAATTAGTTTACTTTGGGGAAAATGCTTACGTGAATGTAATATTTGCGTTGCTTATATTTTATTATACTTGTAGGTAGAAGCTGCATTGACAAATAGTCCCGATGACCCAGAACTCATGAAATTAAAAACCGATTTAGAAGAAGTTATTGAATTAACAGCTGAACTTGTAAGAACGCAAACTCAGCCAAAAAAAGAAGTTGGTATGTATAGTAAAATGTAAATTAATAGGATGTTTATATTGTTAACATACTTTGTATTTACCTTAGTTCAAACAAAAAAAGAATCATCGTATCAACCTGATATACTACCATCTGTTGCAAAGACGAAAGGGGAATGGAAATCAGGGGACAGATGTTTGGCTCAGCTAGCGGATGATGGTAAATTTTATGAAGGTACTATTGAGACTATTGATGGAGAAGCGGTGGCAGTTTTAATTGATGGACAAAAAGCCGCTGCAGTAACCACGCTAGATTTTATTAAAGATTTACCTAGAACTCATCCTAATGAAATGAAACACAAGTAAAACAATTAAACATTTAAACAATTTAATTTTTTTAATTTTTAAAACTATTTTTGTATGTTAATAGGAAACAACCAGTAGCTAAGTATAGAGAATATCAGAAGAAAAGAAAACTTGCTAAACAACAGAGGTTTAAACAATTAGAAGAGGAACGTGAAGTAGAAAAAAATAAATGGCTAGCATTTGCTACCAAAGTAAGATATATTAAATATTTTTGAGATTCCACTTAGTATAATTTTGATTAATAGAATAAATTTACCGAAACCTAAACTAAATTGTTTATAAACTAAGTTTAAATAATCTTATAAAAATTATTATGATACAGTTTACAGTCAGATCTTAATATATACAATTATATTATATTTATTATAATTGTTTGCATAGGCAAATTTTTTTTAAATAAATAAATTTATAACATTTCAAGGTTAGCTCATAATTATTAATAACTGATAGTTATACCTAACAACTGAAATGTGGATAAAAATATTACAAAACAATACACATTATAGTATTATGTTAAAATTACAAAATGTTAACTTAAACAATGTATATTAAAGTAAATTGTATTCTCATAAAATATAACCATAATTTATCTCAGATTTAAAGAAAAAAAGGTAGGTAAGTGGATGTAGCTCTGCTGTGCAGTAGGTTACAAGTGGGTCACTGTAATGGATGGTGTTAAATTTGAATTCAATGATATAATATCATTGTATAAGAAAAACGATTCTAAGCGAAAATGGTCGGTCAGCCTACGATATTACCAAGTATATTTGATGATATTGTTGTGAATAAAGTAATTTATATTTAACTTATTTACGTGGAACCTTGTTTTAAATTTTCAATCCTTAGCTATAAAATTTGAACATTTTATACATTTTTAACAACAAAATAATTATTAAATTTTAAATTTGATACATTTTGTCAAAATTTGAACTTTAACCCTTATGAAAAAAAATTGCGCCTATGTATTTTCAATATTTTTCAACTGCTATTGTAAAAATATATCAGGATCCTGACATTAAATTTTCACGTTTTTTTGCCCAACAAATAAAATGTTATTGATATTTATAGGAAAAAAAACAAAAAAAAATTGAAAACTGACAATGTCCATTTAAGCATATAAAAAAAAATTTTTAAAAATTATCAACTCAAAATAATTTGCTAATTTTCGTGATTTTCCGTATTTTGTCAAGATTTTAACTTTAAATGCTTATAAATAAAAAAGGTGACTAAGGATTTTTAATTTTTTTCATCTGCCTTTGAAACAATAACCTAGGAGCCTTCTATTAAATTTTCAAGCTTTTTTACTCAACAGATAAAATTTTATTGATATTTATAGAAAAAAAATGGAAATTGACAATGTCCGTAAACAGCTCAAAATAAGTCAAAATATTTGGAAAGTGTTATGATGTATAGAAAATGTAATTATAAACATTTAGTCAAAATATCATGTCCCTACGGTCATTTGTTTTAGAGTTACACCAAAAACCAAAATCGATTTTCTCGAAAATTCCCGTTTTTCCTTAATTTTTCTTTTGTTTTTCACGTCACTTTTGAAAACTACTGGGAAATTTTTACTTTTGATCCCCCAAAGTACCAACTAGATTCACTTTCCTATCAGAAAAGTTACTGTTGAAGAAAATCCAAGCACTTTTACTATCCTAAAGGTGATGACGGACACAAAAATAAAAAAATAAAAAAAAACACACATCATTGTAAAATCAATACATTCACCGTTCCACTCAATTAGTAAATGTACAAATTATATTATATAACGTACACACATTTATAACAATCAAAGAGATTATTAATTTCAATTTATCATTATTATTATTTTATACAAAAGTACATGATATACATTTATTATAAGATAATAAATATGGATTATTCGGTTTTTAATTGTATGGTATAATAAATTTATCTAGACTTTTGCTAGATTCATAACTATAATTGTCCTTTCATAAATAACTTCTTCTAATTAATAATTTTGAAAATTATTACAATAATAGGTATTATAATATATTAATATTTGCTAAGTCAAATTTTTACTAATTTTGATTAAATGTAAAAATAACCGTGAAAGTTTCAGGAATTGGCACAGATAACATAGTTAAGTTATATTATGGGCAGAGGTTAATAATAATAAATATTAAAGTGAAACTTCCATAATCAAATTTCCTTTTAACAAAATTTACTGTCAAACAAAATATTTTTCAGAACCAAATTGAATTCTATTCTAACAAATTTCTCTATAATACAATTTTTTTTTATGCTTCATGAGACTTTGTTATATGGAAGTTACACTGTTTACAAGGTGATACTTTTATCATTGAACATTCATTATTTCAAAATGTGTAAATGTTTTTGAAAATATTTTTTTACATAGTTTCAAATCATTACAAATCAAAGTTTTTATTAAAAAATTATATTTTAAAATATTTTTTATACTTATAATTTTTAAGTTTTTATATTTTTTAATAACAACAGTTTTAACTTAATATTCAAAAATATAATATTTTTCTAAGTATTTTGATACATAAAAATTGAATTTAGAGGGAGTAGTTTATGTGTTATAATCATTTAAAGTATAGATGAGGAGAGTCAAGGGGTACTCCGCAAAATGTTTATCCACTACTCCGCGCATCTTAACTTATAATTTAAAAAATTATGAGGATAAATAATATTTAAAAATTTAATTTTTTAATAAAAACTTTGTTTTGACTTGAAAGTATATTGTAAAATAATATTTTTAAAAACATTTATTCTTTTTTAAATAATGAGTTTTTAATGACTAAAAAATACCCTTGTATAGGCTATATATACAAGAAATTGTTTGTTTGTAAAACTGTTAAGTGTTTTAAAAAATAATAAAATATTATTTAGTTTACTTTTTTATTAATACATGTATATTTTATTTCCATATCTTTAGGGTGTAAAAAAAGGTATACCAAAAAAAAGCATATTTGCCTCTCCTGATAATGTTAATGGACGAGTTGGCATTGGCACCTGTGGCTTAGGTGGAAAAGGTATGACTGAATTTCCAACTGCTGAGAAAAGAAAAAAATAAGACTGCAATCAATGTATTGTATTAAAATTATGTAAAAAAAAAAAATTAAAGCTATCATATCAACATGCTTGTTTTACCTTTATTAATTGTATTTTTTTTTTATTTTATGTTTTAATGTATATTTTTTTCATGAATATAAGTTATATTTATATGTAATTAAATTAAAGTTACAACTTATTTAATTTTATAAAACTATTATTACGGTGTAAATAAAAATATACATTTCATAGAAATATAATATAATATGGGTGCTGGTTTGTTATAGCCCCTGCGGGGGCAAGTGAAAACTTTGTGCCCTGCCACTCAGGTTTGTCATATCCCCATTTATTTAATAATAAATACATCATATTATTATAAAATATATAAAATATTGAGTTAATTTGTTTTTTATTATTAATCTAATAAATTCTAATTTGCAATAACACAAATTTCAATGTTTGATAAGTCAACCATAGATACAATTTCATGGACCCTAACTCGGGGGCCCACACAAAGTGTTGAGAGAGTGTGAGGTTCGGTCAAATGGGGGAACAAAAAACGTAGAGAAACAGATAGAATCTTTTTAGAATTGTTCATGGCGAAATTTATGTGGCGATCAAAACTAAATAATAGTGATCCGTTTGAAACAATTTTAAATATGTAGCAGAATTTTGAGAATCATGGAAAGCCTTAACATTTTATAAATTTTTTAACATTTTGTCATTATTTTATGTTTATACAATGTATTTATTATTATGGATGGTAAGGGGATAACAAACCTGAGTGGTGGTATACAGTTTTCACTTGCCCTGGCAAGGCTATAAAAAACCAGTACCATAGTATGTATGGTATCGTGGTAAACCATAATATTAAATTGAAATAGTGATGAGACACATACACATAGTTGTTCAGATAATGAAGCAGATATTTAAAACACAAATATAATCTAATACATAATATATAAATTGATTAAACATTATTGAATATTATTCAATTAAATATTAAATTTATTTGTTATTGTGCCCATAATTTATTTACATATGTATGGAACGTATTATTTTAAATTATATTGCTAGGTTTATCGTATATGCATTATTCAGCCACTAAGGTTTTAATAATATTAATAACAATTAAAAATAGCATAGGTATATTAGTATACCATAATACCAATACTATATGCATACTGTGCCTTAACCAAATAAATTGTATAGCTATCATAGTTTAAAACAAAACAAAGGTTCCTCATCATTAATTGAGAAATTAGTATATAGAATGTAATCATCAATCCAGTAATAGATATTTTATAGAAAGTTGTGCATATTTTTTATGGGTGTACCTAATAAATATTAAATTTATTTATCATTTACAGAATAATTGTTTTAATGTGGAAGTCACACAGACATTTCATATTTCAGTAGAATATTTTTCTAAAAATGTCGATGTTTGTATTATTATTGAAATATCAATTATTTTTTATTTAAAACTTTTAAAACATTCTTAACATCATATTTTATACATAAATACAATTTTATAAAAGTATTCTACTTCAAAATCACATTTATAAAATAAATGAAAAATGTGTTTATTATTGTGTATCAATCATAAGATCAACATATTTAAAAAATAAAAAAATTTATAGATCAAACCAAGTAAAACAAAACAATATCAACAATTTTAAATAATCTTGATTATATTTTGTATATATTATATATATTTATTACATTATTTATTAAATTAAATATTAAAAATATATAAATTACTCATTTGGTAAGTGAGTATAGTAGGTATCTATTTATCATTCCACGGGTTGTTTAAATTTGAGTTCTATTGACTATTTTCAACACAAATTTATAATAAACTTTTAGAACATAGGTACTCAATTACTTAAGGTCATGCAATGTTCTCCTGGCAGATAAAATTTGGCCAGCCAATGAAAATAATTGCTCACTGATAACTTGAGTGGCTGGTGTTGGTAGATGTCACAAATTAACGATTATAAAGAATCATAAAGTTCTTTATAATCGTGGTAGATGTTGAAGAGCTAGATATGGTTAGATACTTAGATATTATTATATGACTGGACCATAGAGTAATATAGAGGTGCCGTTTTTTCTAAAAAGTGAAGCTAATAACGTAGGCACGATTTATAGTACTACTATTTCATATGGACTAAAATATTGTACAAATTTACTCCATTACTCTATGGACTGGACAGACACTTGAGTACTTGACTGACTGTCAAGTTTTACAGACCAAAAAATAAACACCTTAAGTTTTATAAAATCTGTAAGTGTGTTCATATTATTATGCAAATTAACTATTATAAAATTGATTTAAATTATTATTATTTACCACATATAATTATTTAAAAAATTTACTTTTTAGATTCTGAGCGAATCGATGAATGTATTGATTTTACAATGATTTATTTTTACATATTTTTTTTTATGTCTGTCAATCACTGTTTAGGGCAGTAAAATTGCTTCGATTTTCTTCAATAGTATTTTGTTCGACGGGAAAGTGAATAGTTGGTGCATTCGGGAGGTTAACATTTAAAGCGACGGGAAAAACAACACAAAAATTAAGGAAAAACGGGAAGTTTTACGCAATATCGGTTTTCGAAAAATTGATTTTGATTTTGGTGTAACTCAAATTGTTTTCGATTTTGTTTTTAGTGTACAAATGCAGGTATATACATGAAATTTTCACTGGTTGTTTATATTTGCATTTTCTATACACGATAAAATTTTCAAAGTATTTTGATTTGTTTTGAACTGTTCAGGGATATTTTCAATTTCCAATTTTATTAGTCTTTTTTTCCATGAATGTCAATAAAACTAAGAAATAAGATTTGAAAATGTAAAACAAGATTCCTTATAAGTTTGTATACCTTTATTAAAAAAAAAAATGTCTATAAGCAGATCAAATTAAATTTACATGAGCGTTTGAATTTCATATTTTTACAAGATTGCATATTCACTCGATTTCTCGTGTAGTGATATTCTTATTTTGTTGTAATTCAATAACGAACA
This sequence comes from Sitobion miscanthi, assembly GCA_008086715.1. Taxonomy (NCBI): domain Eukaryota; kingdom Metazoa; phylum Arthropoda; class Insecta; order Hemiptera; family Aphididae; genus Sitobion; species Sitobion miscanthi. The sequence goes on along the minus strand of CM017797.1, from coordinate 89,064,060 downwards.
ACTGTAGATACATGAACATTTCACTGAATGTTTATATTTTTGTTTTCTATACACCATAAAATTGGACATGTATTATATCTAGTAAATTATTTTTCCAAACAAAACGTTTCGACGATAAATTTAGGCGTATGCCACTAAACCTACGCAAGTTTAATTTTCTACCTAATATCTATATCATACGTTCCTAGATATAGATATAGATGGCTAGATATAATGTTGCACACCAAATAAACAAAAGTAGTAGTTAACTGTCTACTTTGACCACTCTATACGCTTATATATGCACGCCTATAAATATTCTACTCATATAACTTTATAAATAGTGTTAAACATACACTCGGCCTTCTTACGCCGTTGTGTCGTACTACAGTTATTATTATTTTTATATATTTTTACATATGGGTAGGTACTTTACGTAACAAATTTTATTTGTTGGGCCAAAAAGCGAGAACATTTAATACAAGGCTAATCCTGATATATTGCTACAATAACAGTTAAAAAATATTAAAAATACATAGGTACAACATTTTTTTAATATGTATTTTAAGTTCGAATTTTGACAATGGTACCACTCCGCCGCCGACCGTCACAAACACTCATACGAGTCACACGCACGACACATTAATGATTAATCGTTACCTATTATATTATTTTATTTGTGTATGTTAATTGTGTTGTCATAATGATTAATTGAGTTATTATGATATAATATAAATGTAGATTAGGTAATGATGTGATTTATATCGGCCGCCGACGACGACTCGTCGGCGGAAGATTAGCACAGGCGGCACTAATTAGTACGTTCCGTAAATCGCAATGTCAACGCGGAAATAATATTCAACACATTATTATCTCGAAGCGCCGTGTTGACATACCGTGTGAGAGGAAATCCCAACTAATTAATTGCCAACTACTATCCGTCGTACTGCAGTGGCGTACGCAGAGGTAGCTAGAGTTCTGACCCCCTCCCTCTTCAAAAAATTTTTTTTTCTACAAAAAAATCTTATTTACCACCATTTTGGTACACACAGATCAATTGTTGGTAATTTTTAACAGATATAAAATAAATTGTTGAATATGACAGCGACGTTTACACGTCATAAACGTTCTCCGACCACCGGCGGTAGCGAGACGGGATCGCGGACGTCGTGCGCTCAAGGTCGCCGACACGGGAGACCTGGCGGCGCAGCGGGCGCCCGGCTGCTTCAGTCCGAGAGCGACGGAGGCTAGCTGTACCGGCGCGGACATCGACGCCGTACCGACGGTACCATGGTGCGACTGCTGCACGAAGACGACTCGTGACGGCGGCGACGGAGACCGCAGACCTCACGGCAGGTGAGTGACGGATGACTATAAATACAGGGTGCCATCTTCGTCTTCGCGTCCTGAACAAACGCGCCCGCGACTCTCGTCCGCCCCGCAGGACCGGCCGTGAGACAGTGCAGTAGACTGTAAAGGTGACCAGTGACCATCATCATCTGTATCACCATCCACTCGCCATCACGTACCCCCCCCCCCTCACAGATCGAATTGATTAAAAAAAATTTGGAAGGGAAACAGAGATCCCCAAGCCAACGTATTTTAAGACGCAAAAAAAAAATTAGATGGAACCTGCATGTTTTCAATGTTTAAAAAGGTGGATAAGTGGATGTCGCTCTGCTGTACAATAGGTTACAAGTGGGTCACTGTAATGGATGGTGTTAAAGTTGAATTCAATGATATAATATCATTGTATGAGAAAAACGATTCTGGGCGAAAACGGTCAGTCAATCTATGATATTCTCAAGTATATTTGATGATATTATTGTATATATAATACCTATATACATGGAACCTTGTTTTCAATTTTCAATCCTTAGCTATAAAAGTTGAACAATTTATAAATGTTTAACTACAAAATAAACGAAATATCAGGAGCTTTTTTAACCAACAAACAAAATTGTATTGATATTTGTAAAAAAAAAAACTAAAAAAATTGAAAACTGGCAATGTCCGTTAACAGCTCAAAATAAGTCAAAATATTTGGAAAATGTTATGGTGTATCGAAAATGCTATTATAAACATTCAGTCAACATTTCATGTACCTACGGTCATTTGTTTTTGAGTTGCACCAAAAACCAAAATCGATTTTCTCGAAAACAGATTTTGCGTAAAAATTTCCGTTTTTCCTTAATTTTTCTTTTGTTTTTCACATCGCTTTTGAAAACTACTGGTAAATGTTTACTTTTGACCCCTCAAAGTACCAACTGGTTTCACTTTCTAATCAGAAAAGTTACCGTTGAAGAAAATCTAAGAATTTTTACTGTCCTAAAAGGTGATGATAGACACAAAAAAAAAACCACACATCCTGAGAAGGACAATTTTCATGTATTTCCCGTGGTTATCCGACGGTATTAGCCTTTTATTAGCGCTTTTGAAAACTACTGGGATATTTTTACTTTTGACCCCCCCAAACTACTAACAAGATTCACTTTCCTATCAGAAAAGTTACTACTGAAGAACATCCAAGCACTTTTACTGTCCTAAAAGGTGATGACAGACACAAAAAAAAATTTAAAGAAAAACACACATCATTGTAAAATCAATACATTCATCGCTTCGCTCAGAATCTAAAAAAACATTTTACAAAATTTCAAAGTTATAACTATGTTGGCTTGATAATAAAAAAAAGTTCATGATAATTTACCACCTCCCAAGTTCCACCGGGAGAAGCAATCGCCCACCCTGCCCCCCTAAATACGGGTCTGTGTGGATTGGTAAAATAGGGCACGGGATGCTACACAATGTAAAAGGCAAATAACAAAAATTGTTGGTGCAAATTTAAAACATGAAGATTATTCATAAAATATTAATATATTTTATTCCGTTTTAAAAAAACATTGAATGCCTATACGTTAAAAACGTAAATAAGTACCAAGTTATAACAAACTTTCAATCAAAATTGTACAATATTATAGATTACAAATAATCGTAAATTGTTAACGATCTGCTGTCCATTTGGTGTCTAAAGCCTTTGAGTATATAATAAATAATATTAGACAGATATGTTTGAGGGCAAGGGATGCTGTAGCATCCCAGCATCCCAGCCAGTCCGTGCTTGGATCTAATATCTATCATGGATACAACACTGCAGCGGCGTACATTTTGAAAGTTCAGCGTATCGCGCCATTTTACAACCCCCTGGTATATCGATTACCTGGTAAACGTTCATCCACCGTCCAGCGGAGTATTATTATTCTTATCATCCAACAATAAACATAATATCGGATTTGCAAACGCTAATACTTACGCAGTTACGCGAAATTCATAATTAATATTATTTTCTCTTTGCTCGGCTCCCGTCCGCAGTGAATCGCGAATGCCACCAATATAAAATAACAATTTGTTTTGTCTATTACTGTCGTCGTCGGTTAGGTGCACACATCGACCGGCGAATGACCTGTGTCGCTCCCGTCGGACGCCGTTTCGATATTTTGCCATAATAATATTGCCATCGCTTCAATCTGGTTCACGGACGGTCCGTCGCTTCATTGCCGTCGCCACATGATGACGTATTGAACCGGCGGAGGCGGCGGTGATACCACAATCGCATATCGCATTCGGTGATGAACGATTCTACCGCACATGCACATCATCACCGTACAATGTCCAAGTTCTTAAAACTAGCGCATAAGTTCAACAGCTTTTACTTGAACGGTACGTGTGTCTCCTTATACCCCGTGCCAGTGATTGTTGTATTATAATAATATATGTGTTGTATTGTATTGTGTCCTATCGTACATTGTTTACCCATAACTATACCCACTGAGTGATTTATTTTTTATAAACCGTACCCACTAACAATCGTCATCTGTCAACAAACAGGATTACAGAAAAAAGAATGCCGCGCATTCATCGTGGACGGCATTCAAGTCGGGTTGGTCCAGGCTACCGTTACAATAGAATTAAGCCGCTATCCGAATGTGTTTATTGTCAACCCAAATAGTGTCACGCTGAACCCAGCATTCAGGGATTACGATGAACGTTCTGCAAACATAGAGTCTGTACTTAAAGAAATGAAAGAAAAAAAGTTGTTTGTAACGCTGAAAGGGTGGAGGGATGAGGTATTAACACATACATGCTTCTTTTATTGATATAACAGTTTTCTTTTATTTAGTGTTTTACTAGCATGATTTTAACAACCTAAGCAATTTGTATTTCCTAGTATTTTTATTATTACTTATAAAAAGATATATTGTAAGACTAAAAGTAACTAATGAAATATATTTCAATTTAGTGTTATGAAGTACGGACAATGTTTGCTGATCAACCGTTGCTAAAAATGGATCGGTCTGCTACTTGTAAATGTCCCAGACTATGAAAATTTTTATCCAAACACCTAATTGTATTTGTTATTTTATTTGTAGGTCTATTTGGGATTTGTAATTATGGTGTCGACATAAATGGTTATGTGAACCATCCACAGAAAGGATTATGTATTTGGCTTCAACAGAGATCATTGACTAAACAGACATGGCCTGGAAAATGGGATAACATGGTTGCTGGAGGTTTATCGGTTGGAAACAGTGTTATACACACTGCTCATAAAGAAGGCGAAGAAGAAGCATCATTGACTGCAGACCTTATGAAAAATTTGCAATCAGCCGGCACTGTGTCGTAAGCTATTTTTTTATGTATATTAATTTTCTGTTAAATGTAAGTATATTTTTTATGTTTCAGTTTCTTTTATGAAAGTGAACGAGGATTGTTTCCTGACACAGAGTTTGTATTTGACTTAGAATTACCTCCAGATTTTGTGCCTCGTAATCAAGATAACGAAGTAGAAAAATTTGAATTGGTGACTGCGAGTGTTAGTATTTACTTTGTATATATTTTATTATCTATTATCTATTATCCACTCTTATGAAAAGTAATCTTTTAGGAAACTGTGAACAGAATTTTATCTCCAGACTTCAAGACTACTAGCTGCCCTGTAATTATTGATTTTTTGATCAGACATGGAATTATTAATCCAGAAAATGGTAAGTTTAGTATAGAAAAGTAATTGATTACCAGATTACAGTTATATCTAATATTCTAATTATCTAAAAACATTTTACTTATTGTGTCAATTATATTGAATTTGAATTTTCCAGAGCCACGTTTTCCAGAATTGGTTGAATTATTACATGTACCACTCCAGTCTCTTTATAAAAAGTGTGACAACTTGTTGACTGAAAACGGCCTTTCAAAAGCCGAATGAATTGTTTGTTGTATTAATTTATGTAATGTCTTCTTTCAACTTAACTTTCCATTTTTCAATATTACTTCTCATTTATATTGTTTTACTTTGAGTCTATTTATTTTGCCAAATATTCGCTAAATCCCATTATGTTCCTTCCATTTTTATTGTGATACATAAATTAAATGCGTACCTCACGCCCTAATGTTTTGTTATTATTTTAATATTATTTAATTTTAATTCTATACATATTAAAACGTTTTACTAAATTAAATTATTTTTAATTATTAATCATGTATTTGGAATTGAGAAAGCATACTAAATTTTAAGATTTGAATGTTTTTGTACTATTTAATAGTGTTTTGTTAAATAAAATTAGACAATTTTTAAATAGACATTATTCACAATCATTCTAAGCTTGTGGTTTGGCTAGTCAATCTATTTTTTTTAAATTAAATATTTAAAACACTTAAAACCATTATAAACATCATATTAAAAGTGTAGTGTTATATTAAAGTGATAATAAAATATATGTTTTTTGTCTTTAATAATTGTGTATTAAATTATTGTAATTTATATTATGGTGTATTATATCTATCATTAAATTTTATTGATGATAGCAATACTTATATCTTATGGTACTCACTATGCCGTTACACAAGTGTGTAGTTGTAAGTAACTAAATATAAAACTTAATGATAACATTGAAAATATTTTAAAAACTTTATCTATACCTAATTAATACTTTTATAATTTATAGGCAATAGTTTGAATGTATGATGTCAATTAAAATTACCTAAATACAAAAGTAAACTTAACATTTACAACACAAATTGTCCAATTGACTATCACTAGCCATTTGAATATGTCTAATAATTTTTAGTGCAAGTTTATTGACTGGTTATTAAACAAGTATATTAGGTAGGCTAGAAGGAGAAGTTTTCAAAAGCATTAGAGACGAGTATGAATTTTAATTCACTATGGGTATAAATGTTGTGTTTTTTTGCTTTATCGTGGCGCTGCAGATACCTGCTTAATTTTTTAATATAATATCAATTTACAAAATTATGTAATTTATAAGATATTTCTCAACCAATATATGATTTAAATATTTGATTGATAAAACTTTTTAGCAGTGGTTAATGTAGGTTTGGGCATTGCATTTTTATATTCAATGGTATCCCGTAGGCCTTAGTGCGTACACTTTTTTTGACAGATTTGGCTTAGAAAGTGAGAAATCAAGGCATCAACAAATGTATCTATATAGTATGTACAGTTTATTACATGTTTGTCTTCCTTTGATTTCATAAGTAGGTCAACACAACAAAAAATAAAACATATTGTAACGTTGAAAAAGTCGTCAACCCATTCAGTATAATATTGTATAGGAAATTATTCACTACAGTCAATGTTCAGAATTATTTTGAATAAATACGAAGTACGATTTGCCAGTTGCCACTGATTACCGATGGGGCGTGCGTCACTGCGTCAGATACTCCAATACAACTGATTCTATTGAAACGTATTCTGAATGACGTCACTGCGGTCCAATACGGCAATGCGTAACGTCCCACGTCATAGTATTAAATTGTATTATAGATAATTAATAAGAAAAAAGTAATAAGGTTGGGCCATTGACGTCGCATTTTTATTAGGTATTTATTAGTTTATTACCATTTGAACAAACTCATTAGTTATTCTAATAATCCGATGTAAGTAGGTACCTTCATCACTTGTCGAATCGGCGGTATTCTACCAAAAAGTCCAACGAAAAAAAAACCGATAGTAAAATCCAATGTTTATTTACATAATTACGCAGGTATAATTATTATTTTTAATGGACACGTCATGTACAAATTACAATTTAACTTGTATTTTACTTTGTTTAAGTACCTAAACATAATAAATAATAAATATAAACATCGATCGTATAAAAATCATTCAACGATTACATAAGTTCATATGAATACCTATCTATATTATGAACAATTTACAGCGCAGATATATAGACGTATACTAGTCGTATAGTATATTATATTTTCAGAAATATAGCGTATAAAGTATAAGTTATTTCTGTCAATTAGACAAATATCAAGCATCTGAAGTAGAGCTAAATTATATTTAAAAAATCTTTACTTCAAGAGATACAACATTTGTTTGGTTTTTTCTAATGTTTTATTATATTCAATTTTTATTTATTTTTGGATTTCAAAGTAATTCGTAACTAAGTTTTATAAAATAATGAACTGTTATATTATATCAGGTGTCAAAAGTAGCTGGAGTAGGTAAACGAGACAACTATCCAACTTGAAGACGAATTCGTTTATTATTTATTATCACTATGTATAAATCCTTGATGTGTGTTTGTGTGTGAAGAAAGGAGTGAAAAAAATGTACAAGGGCAAAAATACCCAACCCAGGAGCGATGAAAAACTTTGTTACGGCTCTCTGATTCTTTGTGTTCAGACGTGTAACGTTGTGTCTATTAACTGTACCCAAAAGAGTTGGATTTTGGAACAATTTGTCTAAACGGCAACCCTTATTACTGACCTTACTATATGTCACTCGTCATCGTCGTCAAAACATTTGTAACCTTGTAAGTATACCTACCCCAAGTACTATACACCGTGTTTTTTTTCTATTAAAATAATACTCAATACCTCCTCATCTGTATGAAGATATTTTATTACTTTAGGTTTCAATGGTAAAAAAAAAGGTCAGAGAGGGATTCACCTCGCCGTAAATATGTCACTATATGGCATGTTGCGTGTATGTCGGATATTATTTAACCGTAAATCCTACGACCTTTATAGTATAAAATATATATTATAGGTACGTATTATGCATTTATTTATAATATACGATTTATACACCGTGTGTCAGCGAAAACTATAGATAAGTATAGTAACTAACTGTAATTTTTTTTAAGCATACTATTTTTTATATGGCGATAGTTAATTAAACTGAGAAATCATAATACTAGAATAAGACCTAGATGAAAATTATAATTATTGAATTTTTTTTTAAAAATATATTTTATATTGTGATGTCTGGAATAGTCTATTAAACTGAGAAATCATTATAATATAGGTATTACCTATGTATAATTTTTTTGTATGAATAATAATTTCGATTTTTTACTATAGGTAATGATACTATAAGTACCTAATTATAATCATTGAACTTTTTTTAAATACATTTTTTAAACAGCTATTATTGTTATATGGATACTGAACTTTTTTACCGCGATTCCGCGAAAACAGGGTACACTGTATAATTAAATTAGGTACCCTATGTGTCTATTCTATATCCAATATTTTTGAATTTTGTTTGTGGGACATAAAACTAGACTATCGGAATATTGGATTATAAATCTCTCGCAAGACAGAATTCTAAAATATGTATAGGGAATAGGTACAACTGAGTAATGTATAGGTAGGTAAGTAGGTAACCTAAGGTAACTGAGTTATAGAATGTACCTACCCAGTTTTCGCGGACACACGGTATGTCGGTATAGGTACCTGGTACCTATACGGCTATACATTATATTATGTATAGGTATTGTATATAGTATGTACTATGTATATACCATATAGTTATGAGTTATAACACTTATAACTCAAATCTAGCTGTATAAGGTACCTGACTTGAGTTTATTTCTCCGTAAATAAATAAATTATGAATTTTATTGTTTTCTGTTTTGATTCAGTTGAAACACCTAATTCAAAGTTTGAAACACAATCACAATGATTCATTTTATGATTTTCCACTTATTAGTTCTCAACATATTTTTTATGTAAACTCAAAATAACTGCAAGAGACAGATTTAATAAATACTTAAAAGTTAAAAGCCGAAATAAATCCAATCTCGTTAAGATTGGTATTCGTCCTTATGTGTTTATATCAAAAATATATTTAGAATTAAAAAAGCAAATCGTAAAAATATTCGATTTTAATATTTGCTTTTTTTAAAAAAAATGTTTGTTTGCTAAATTTCTACTAATTGTATTATAATAGTATTAATTATAATCTGTAACCTATGGCAAACAACAAGAGCCAAAACTAAATTCATGTTTGAGCCACCCTTAGACCTAAAAGGGTTGAACAAATAATCTATAAATATCTTCAGAGTCACAAGGAATCTATTGATAAAACTTTTATGGCAATTTGTCAAAAAAGTAATCCCCCTCCCAAAAAAAAAAAGAAAATAAATAAAAAAAAAAAAAAAATTCTGGAAAAGTAACTGCAAATTAGATATTACCTATATAAATACTAATTAGATTTCTATATATTATAGATGGAACACATGATTTGACATTCGTGTCATAGGTTATATAATACGAGACTTACCTATTTGTTTATTTAGTGTGATATGATATATTGATATGTGACCTACGTTTTTGTAGTCACTGACCATTGTTATTCATCGTTCTATACGTTATCGTATCCTTTGTTATTGTTGGTAGTTTCAAGTTTGGTACCTTCTACTATTATGTTCGATATTGAACAGGGAATCATATTCATGTTTAAATAATATAGAAGATATTGTACCTATGTCAACATATACATTTTCAAGTAGTAACTTAGATTTTTTAGCATTTAATGAGTATCCTGTGGCGATATAAACATATTTTTTCCATTCAAGAACTACCTACCCTTTTTTACTGTAAATATTGACGCAACTTAATCGAAATTCAAACGATAAGTAGTTTCATATAAATATATAAAATAAAAAGGGTATATACCTATGTAGTATTTTAGTCTAGGCACTTTTTATTTTATTCGGACAATATTACAAAAATTTTACAGAACTGTAATAAATTTATATTAATTAGCCATTAGGTATTTTGATATGTACCTATAGGTGGTACTTACTTGTATAATTTTCAGATTATCATACCCCATATTTCCTGCTAAGGTAGGTATATACCATATACGATTATAGACGGTATGCTATTATCCTTGACCTTAGGATAGGTACTTTACCTATTTAATTTTTATATATCCCTATAGAATGCTTATAATAAGACCTGTCCCAGTGGCGGATCCAGTTCTTAATTTTTTTTTTTTTTTGGGGGGGGGGGGGGGCAAAAGTATAAAACAATTTACAACATCTACACAATATCTCGCAAAATATTAAATTTTATAGTTTATACAACAAATTCTAAATGACGCTCATTTTGATTGGTAAAACAGTATATATGTCTTTTAAGTTTTAAGGTCTTTTTACATTTAATTCCTGATTTAAGCCATTAACCACTACAAACTGCATTACTATGGAAAAAATACAGTGTAAGACATATGGAAACTACGGCCATTGGTGTGGAAAATGCCCCCTTTGCTCCTCCGGATCCACCACTAACCTGTCCAGCTAAATAATATTTATTATATCATTGTATTTGTATTTTAATATAGGTAGGTAGTAGGTAGGTATATTAATATATTCTGAATTTTGTAACCTAATAATAGAAAGGATCATTCATCACAAGAGCGCTCCCAGGGATTGTCGGTGTGCAGGCCCTCCCCCCCCCCTGATATTTTAGAAAGTATTATAATTTCTTATCACTTGTAAAAAAAAACTGTATACATACATGTGCTGTATTATCAGAGACTTTTGACTTTTGTATTTGACCCTCCACCGTCTGGTTTGTATATCTGTGGGCGCCTTGATCTACCATTTAATAATACATTTATTCAAATTCTAAAATTTATTTAAGTACGTACGGTATTTATAAATACTTGGATATTTTAAGGTATATTATTTACTGTTCGATATAATCTCTTTTTTATTGTTTTATATTAAGCAAATGATTTTTATTTGTAAATTGTTGATCCACCTACATTTTAAATAAAAACTCAAACCAGTAATTTTTGGGATAAATAGTTTCTATCATGTCTGAAATAGGAGTAAGTTAGGAGATTAATTAAATGACATAACAAATTTTAGTTATTTAAAACATGGTCTAAATAAATTTCAAAAACCAGTATATTAAATAAGCACAAAATACAGGGTACAATAAGTGGGGGGCACATTGAATCACTATATAAGTATTTTATGATATATTATAATATAATGATATATATTGCACAGCGCACACGACTGTTTGTTTTTCTATTTTTTTTTATTGTTTTTCCCTATAGCCTATAGGTAGGTAGGTACTATAATGTACTCATATTGCACAACGCGATTGTGACAATAGGGATCTGACACGCAATATGTCGTTTGGAAATTACTCGTGTGTTGGTATATTATAGTATTATACCTTATTATGTAGATTTATTTGTGAGAACTTCAAATTGCCAGCGAGTACATACTACATATTATAATATAATATGTAGTATTATTATGTCATATTATGTGTTTATATAAGTGTTCATATTTCATAATATACACATGCAAACAATTGCCATTTTAAGTCTACTTACAATATTATAATTTATACAAATTCAATAATAGGTAGCTGTATAATATAGGTATATATAGTATATATATATACGGAGTGATCCATTTAACGTGACACTCAATATTTCAAAAAAATACTAATGTTTTTAACAATTTTATTTTTACATAATTTTAAGTCATTAAAAATAGTATTTTTGGTAAAAATTATAATTTGACTATTTTTTAATTGTTATAGTTTTTTATTTTTTAAAAGTTTTTTGAATGACAACATACATCTTTAATTCATTTTCCTAAGCACAATATTATTTTGACTTTTGAGTATTAAAAAAAATATTGAGGATTTTCACTCAACAGTCTTATTTAATTACTCTATTAACAATACATTTATGAGGCGCCTTGTATAACAATGTTTGTAAAGTTTTATGACCGAGCAAAAAATTAACTATTTACTGACAATAATTTAAAAAAAAGTTTTTGAAAACTACTAGGAATTTTTTTAGATTAGGTCCCCTTAAGTACCAAGTATAGTCACTTTCTTACCTGAATAGCTACAGTTGAAAATCGACAAAATAAACACTTCTTTATTAACTATTAAGTCAATACGTTTATCGCTCCGTTCAGTTAAGCACTCGTTATATTAGCCAACCAAGGAGACATAATTATTTACAAGATAATTATTTATTTCGGGGAATCAATAGGAAACTACTTAACATAATTCCTCGGCATGACGTCGTCGGTTCAAAAATAAAAAAAGGTAAATCTTTGCTAAGCCATTGGTCGGGTGACAACAATTTGGGTGACGATTTTTCTGTCGCATTATAGTGTCTTCAAAGTCTAAACAAAAAAATATATGAAAAAATATGATATTTGTATTAAACGTTATCAATAATATTATGCATTATGATCCCAATGACAAGGCATTTTAAATAGGCAACCTAGCGTATGTAACTGGATCACGTTCTGCAGGTATATGACCGTGCTTGTGACATAAGCCGCCAAGAACGAGCAATTTATTGATGAACCCTGGTATAAAAACTATCGACTTAGAAGTGGAAATCGTAGTGTTTTTATGACTATTTTTAACGTCGATTTTATACACTTTTACACTTTTTACGTTTTTGCATACTGCTATTTATGATAGCTAGTGTTATTAGTCCACAAATTCGCCAAACTAGACCGGTTTAAAATTATTCTGCCATGTAAACGATTAGTTGTTGTCTATATATTTTATTATTATTATTATTTAGTCTATAATACCATAGACCTATAAATTATAATTTATACTAATGGACAGCGCTTAGAGAGAGAATTCAGGAGTATGATATAGAGTGAGCGAGAAAAGAAACAATGTAACAAAATGTATACAGTTCCTTATGCAGTGCTCCTTCACTACTTTATGTTCTTTCTCTCTCAAGTCTCAGTTATATAGTTATACGATCGCCTTAGCATTGATGGCAGGACGGAGTGGAATGCGTGTTGAATATATTTATATAAACATTAATTTTTAAAATAATATCAAAATGTCCTATTTTTTGTTGTATAATGTATTTTTACATTTTGTTAAGGGCTATTGCCCGTTAATTATACATTTATACGTGAATTATTTCCATAGGCTTAAATCCATTAAAATTTCAGGGGGGTTTACATTATTAACATTAGTGTGAGTGGGGGGCTTCAATCTTATAAAAATAAAAATGGAGGGGGCTTCAAGGACTTTTTTTTTGGCTCCAATGAATTATTTATTTCTCAAAGCTAGGTACACTGAGACCGATTGATACATGAACTGAGTTATCTACACTAAAACTGAGATACAACGAAACCGAGACACACCAATATTATAACGTTGAATTTTATATTTGTTAATTTTTCCCCGGGCTCCAAAACTATATATTCTACTATATAGGTAACATCAAAGGTCTAAAACGAACGAACCTTTTGCAAATCCAGTTTTTGACCGATTTTTCATAACATTTTCTTCAATAGGTTCAACTGGATCCGTCGTGCCATGAGCTGAATATAGTTGACGCACGAAAATCTATTATCATTTTATTTATATATTGTTGCCATTGGTTACAGAAAATAAAACATTAAGTAATTATGATCGCATATAATTTATTCTATACCTGTCACCTGTATGTTATACTAAATCGGCGCCGTTTACGTTTATCAGATTTTAAGATGGGTTTAATTATATGGGAATTTAATTTGTCACAGGCAACGCCCAAAGTTCAATCGAAGCATTATTTCAACTCCTTATCGTGTACACAGACACACAAAAAAACACACATCATTGTAAAATCAATACATTCATCGCTCCGCTTAGAATCTAAAACATAAATCATATCACATAATATGTACAAAAAGTATATGAACAGTCTGAGCTTGTCCCACTAAAATACGGAACAATTAATGCAAAGTACTAAAGTATATATTTTATATTCAAATATCCTGTTCGAATCCAGTCAGGGAACTGTGCCACTGTGGGACAACTATTTTTAAGTACAAAAATTATTGTTGAAAACATTGAATAACTTTTCTATAATAATATGTATTATACAATAGATACAATTCAAATAGCATTTTATAATATAATTTTAATATTTTTTTTTCTTAACTTCATCTGGGTAAATGTTTTAATGACAAAATATTTTATTGTTTCAACATTTGAAGTGCAGCAATAGGTAATTCATTACATAATGAATAATGATCTAAGCTGAATATGCCGACGGTCCTTAGTCCGCACTGATAACATGTTATCAACATAATGTTTGTGTATAATTTCGTAATTTCGTAATAATAACAAAATATATTGTTTATATTATTGATGATATACTTATACATCGTTGTTTACATAGATAGGAGTATAGGTCATAGGACACAGGTACTTCGTAAATAATATTAAATTATTAAATAATAATTTATATTGTGGTCGTCAGTCAACGTAACTCAACGATTTCCATCGCCGACGTCGGTCTGTACTCACCGTCACTTGTCACGTGCCGCACATAGGTATGCCGTCTGCAGCTCTGCCTATGTCTCCGTAAAAATTCAAATTCAATAGAGATGTCGCCGGAAGACAGTGCCGTGGCCGGCCACCTGTTGCCGCTTTGCTGACATTTTCATCGTCCCGTTATTCTCACCTCAAATTTCTAGGCAAAGTGCAACACTCACTTGACTTCTCATCCCAACACTGTCGTCGCCCACGGCTTGACCGTCGCACCAGTTTTCCGATTACAACAAATCGAAAATGGCTTGCTTCGGATTCGACCGTGACGCGCCCGAAGTGCCGGGTCAAATTCGTGTCCGGGGATGTACGGACATTGTATGGCTGTGCGCATTTTTGATTCTCTGGTGTCTGATGGTAGGTGGACAAAAATTGGTTAATGATTTTTTTTTTACCTAGCTAAGTTATAATTTTAGTTAATATGCATTAATAACACAAAGTTCAAAGTTCAAAGTTAATTACACTTTTGGTTGATTTAGTTAAGTGGATGTCAGTGCACCATTTATTTTTCTCTCACACCCACACACAACATACGCAATTTGTCACAATTTGACTAGAACCAACACTGTGTTGTTACTTTAAATATTAGAGTGAATTCTCTTATTATCAAACTTTAAGCTAAGAATATTACTTGTGCCCCTATGTTAGTTTTTTCATGATATTTTAATTTGTAATAATTTACACGCTCATAACATACATAAAAATTAAACTATCATAAAATAGCCAATGTAGAGCTATGGTAATGTTTTTAACTTAAAGTTTGATAATAGGCGAATTCACTCTAATATTAAAAGTATTAACACAGGGTTAGTTCTGCTAAACATAAATTTGGTGTACTATGCATGGTTTGAGGCCAGAGAAAGAGAAAAAAGATAGTGTGCTGACATCTTTTTAAGTTAACTTTAATTTTATTTATTAACATATTCTTAAACTTTTTATTAACTTTTAAAAAAGTTAATTTTTTTTGTTAATTACTAGCCTGCTTAATTATTCAACCAACTTAAAAGTATATATTGTTTAGACAGTATTTATATATAGTACCTAATTCATTGAAGTTTTTAATCGCTATAAAATAAAACAAATTACACCCAACAAAGCCCAAGATATTTTTTGACGTAAAAACTAAATCGATAGTAATAAAATAAAATTGAATACAAAAAAATAAGTTCAAATGAAAATGTATTTAGTTGATTTCACGTCACCTTATTAAAAACGATTTAGTTAAAATTTAATTTTTAAGTTAGGTAACTAAACTTTTTAATTTGTTGATACCAAGGCACCCAGCTTTTCTTTACACCTATTAAATATTAATTGTATGAGTTGGTTCTTAATTTCATATTATAATTTTTTTAGATATTTATAGCTGTGTTTGCTTTTATTTACGGCGATCCTCTGCGTCTGATCAATGGTCATGACAGTTTTGGAAACACTTGCGGTTCTTCTGGTAATTCCAAAATGGGCAAACTTTCCAACTTGGATACTGCAGATAAAAAGTAAATTTCAAAATCGTTACCTTCAATTGACATATTATATAAACAAACTCAATAAATACAATTTACTGTTGGCTCTTAGGTTCCTATTCTATTTAGATCCAGCAAACATTGAACATAGTATGCAAATATGTGTTAAACAATGTCCAGACAGTAATATATTAACTTTAGAAGATGTTCAGAATTTTTATAATCGAACAGAATCGTTACTTTGCAGGTAATCCTCTTAAAATTAACTGTTTATTTCTAATTAAAATTGTACTCCTATTATTTTTGTATACTAATAATAGGGTTTTTAATATTAATTTTCCATAGCTATAATTTTGATTTGAACAATTTCACTACCGATGAAGAGCTTTACAAATCTACTATTTTCACTACATCTTTGGGGCCTTGTCCTCCATTTCCAGTATACAAAAGTCATCATGTGATGAATAGGTGTGTTCCTGAAGAATTGAACAATGAAACTTTGCCTTTGATTTATAACATTTATGGTATGATGAATGATTGGGATTTCACAGAAGAAATATTGAACGATTTGTACAAAACTTGGCCACAAATGTTGTATTACACAATATTAGCTTTTGGTAAGAATATGCGAAACAATTATTGCAGTTTATAGTACAAGGTTTCCTAACTGATGTAACCTTGTCAGTTAAAGATTGACAAGTAGTCAGCTATACCGGCCAGCACCTGCTGCCTACTCATTAGTTGGTTAAGGGATAGGAAATCTAGGAATTTAGGATCTCTCCTAAAGAAAGAGGGAGAAATTCTTTATTCTCCTTAATTACCTATTAGGCTATAAATATGATATGAATATGATAATTGATAAACTTCAAATCACTATAACCCTAAAGTTAAGCGTTTGTGTTTAATTTTGACAGCAGCATTTTAAACACCCTAGGTCAGCGGTTCTCAACCTTTTATATCTGCGTACCACCTACAAAGTTTGAAAATTTTCATGTACCACTTGACCAATTAACATTATTTATTTGCTTATCAAAAATATATACTTTATTTTACATGTATGGAATTTCATTTTATCAGGAACTTCAAAATTATGGAAATATAAGCATTTAATGCACAAAAAGAAAATTAAATATGTACAGTTATTATTTATATCAAATATGTTCCATTCCAATTTTTTTTAAAAGGAGATATTCTTCGGTACCACCTATAAGTTTTCTGCATACCACAGGCTGAGAAACGCTGTCCTAGGTCATTACCTAGGTTTTTAAAAAAAATAGCACTAATGTTTTGCCAAATATTCAGTTAAATTATTTAAATGTATTTAATGATTTTTGATTTGTTTTGTTTACAGTATTGACATTTATCATCATTTTATTAATTCATTTACTTACAAAAGTTATAGCCTATATATTATTGATTGGTGTCAGCTTGATGGTACTAGGTAATATTTAATTATCTGATTATTTTATAGTGTATACTATGGAGACATTAACAATTATGTTTTAAAACATGAATTTTTCAGTAAATGTGTTTTTACTTTGGTGGGAATATTTTACTTTGAAAAAGCGTCTGGACAACACTATTGAGGCACAAACATTAAGTGCTGAAGTTTGCAATGAACACACTTTTCTAATACTTTCCATCTTATTTACGTTATTTTCGGTAAATTGAATTGGTGTTAAAGACTTAATTGTTTCTAAATCATTTTTTAAATTACAGATTATTATACTTATGTTGGTTTTGGCTATGCGTAAGCGATTGAATTTTTTGTCTACTTTGTTTCACGAGTCGGCCGATTGTCTATCTAAACTCCCAGCCTTATATTGGCAACCTATTTGTACATTTTCTGTGCTGATTTGTTTGTATGCATTTTGGACTGCTGTAATCCTTCATCTAGCTACAGCAAGTAAGTTATGTTTAGTTAAAGTTTTCAGTTTAATGATGATTGGTTTATGACAAGTAAATAAATTGTTACAGATTATCCTGGTACAAGATCACTACAATTAGTAACTGATTTTGTAGAGAAAACCATGAAAACTAATGATTCATCGAGTCTTGAAGAGTCAGAGAAACATATGTTGCCATTCATCAATGGTGTGTTTTATTTTATATTTATGTTATTGGTTACTTGTTAGTTATTATCAAACATTGTTTTTTAGCTGTTGAGTTTAAAGATGCTACTTGGGTACGTTATATGTGGTGGGTATATATAATTGGCCTAATATGGTCTTCAGAATTTATATTAGCATGTCAACATATGATTATTTCTGGAGCAGTAGCAAAATGGTATTTTACTAAGTGCGTAATCCATCTATGAAATTTTGTAATTTGTTAATTTTACTTGAATTATTCTATTTTTCAGCGGCAAAAATAAAAAATCTGTTGTTCTTTCTTCAATGTATAACCTGGCATTCTACCATTTGGGTTCTATAGCACTTGGATCTCTGTTAATTATTCTGTTTAAGATTCCCAGGCTTATATTAACGACATGTCATTCTAAGTAATTCAAACATTTTCATTGTTTTTGTATTGGAATTGTATATAATGAAATCAATTTACCTTTTCAGGAGCAATACAACGTCAACAAATAACCGTTGTCTAAAAAAAACATGCACTTGTTGTACATATTCGTTTGACAATTTTTTCAAGTACATCAATCATAATGCTTATACTATAGTATCAATGGAAGGCATTGGATTTTGTTTAGCTGCTTCGAGGGTACCTATATTATTATAATGTTAATTATATAAATATAATGAAAAACTTTATATGATTTTTATTCTTTTCAGGCTTGGCATGTTATTGTTGGTAACGCTTTGAGATTGGGTTCCATAAACAGTATAGGCGACTTCATATTATTCCTGGCTAAGTGTTTGGTCACTCTGATTATTGGTTCTCTAGCATTGTTCACTTTACGATCAAACTTGGAATTGCATTTTCATGCAATACCAATCATCATTATATGTATATTTGCTTTTTTCGTTGCTCACAGTGTCATTTCATTACACGAGGTAACATCATTAACATTTCTTTAATTTATTTTTTCAGCGCAATAAATAATGAAGTACATTTTTTGAATTTTGTCTTTTTACCATTAGTATAATATTCTGTAAAATGTAACTACCTACATTAATTAACGTAATTTCATAGTCAATTTATATATACTTAAGATGATTTTATTGTTTTACATTTTACAGGTGGTAATCGATACATTATTTTTGTGTGTATGTGAAGACAAAAATATTAATGGAGAAATGTGGCACAAGAGTCCAATAATAAAACTATCCAAGACTAAAAATCCAATTGTAAAAAATTCTACCAATACACAAATTGTGAAAACCAGCACATGAGGTTGTTTTAATTTTTAAGTATTATCAACTTTTTCCTAAGATTCTTGGTTCTTTGTTTCTCTTATAGTCAATATAATTGTTTTCAAAATACTTATTTTATGCAAGCTGACATAGCATTTATTAACTTACATTAAGTTGCTTACATTTCTAATGAGCACTGTGCAATCTGTAAATCCTATTTTTTTTTTAAAACTGATGCATTTAAGCTTTATATGATACTTTTACGATGGGCCATTATTTATACATTTGTTGAAACTTGACATTTTATTTTATAGTACTTATATATTTATGTGTTTAGACTTTGTATATTTAATTTAAATGTTTGTATGGAATGGACAATGTTTATAAATATTTATTCACATGTTATTTTATATATTTTTATGTTTTGATGGATTCATACTGCTTTTATTTTTATGAAATATATATTTAAATATTTTATTCAAATAACAACTGTGGATATAATGAAAATAGTTGGTAATAATCCGTGGAAATAATATAATATATTAATGTATATTTGTACCATTATTTTAGGATGTACTGAAATGAGCTTTCCAAAAAATAATACAAGAACACGATTAATTATAAAATGTTGCTTAAGCTTTTAAAGAAAAATTATTTTAGTTCTGTTATCTGTATTATACATATAATTGGAAGTCTAATTGTATACCTGAATTATTCAATCATATTGTAAAATAAGAACAGCTCTCTTATAGTAAGCTGTCTTCGGTCTTCAAATATAATTTTTAAAACCATTGTAAATGGTATTAGTGTATTACGATTTACAAAAATACGAAATACGATTCGTAGAATATGAGTAAAGACGGCATTAATTGAAGGAACTACTAAACTATATACCTACCTTAACTATAGGCACGTCAAAAAGTAAAAAAAAGTAGGAATATAATATAGATAATAACATAGATCTTTGTTATCTATGGTAAAAACACCGTGGTCCGCAATAAATTGATAACAGCTACTAACCGTGATAACAACTAAACAATTTTTAAATCTTGCCGGACTTAAAGGGTTAGGTGATAATTTGAATATAAATAAAATATTATGTAGTTATATACAAATACAATACACTGTAGCCGGCGTGGGTGCTTTTGGAGAAGTGTTATTTCAAGTTACACCAGTGTTTTACGTGAGAATATTACAAATATGACTATGCGAATTTAGACGTTGACGTGGAGTAATGTTCGCCACTCGATTGTTGCGGTCGCATCTGAAGCGGCGGTGTCGCGCCTACGGCCAGTCGCCGGCTTTTAAGAACGACGTGTTGGATAGAATTGTGTATAATTCAGTGTTGCAGGGTAAAAAGCCTGTAAAACACTGGTGCAACGTTCGGGAGAAGCTTAAAAAACAAAAGTTTGAAGAGTTGAAGTGTGACGTCGAGCCCGTGTCATTGCAATACTTGGATGGATATACGGGAGCAGACGAAACCGCAGAACACAGAGCGGCAGAAGTGTCTATGGACAGACCGCACAATTTTCCGTACAGTATTGTTAGTAAAATTGTCAGCGACAAGCATGTCAGCAAACAGACTGAAGAAAATGAAGATGATGAAATAAGTTATGATTGTAAGTGTCACCTTCATTATGACGTAGGGTTATTTTTTTATTGATTTTTTTACTTTGATATTGCGTTATTGTAAATTGTGTGTCTCAACTTTTAGATGAGCTGAACGAGTTGATGACAAAGAACTGGATGAGCGATTATGAGTGTTATGAAGAGAGAAATCTAGAGGAGGAAAACAGTATTCCTTCATGGACTTCGGAGTACGGTACCCCTGATCCATCCATACTAATTAGCAACGTACCGTGTGGTGGCTGTGGAGCGTTGTTACATTGTCAGAACTCATCAATACCTGGCTATTTGCCCAGCGAGTTGTTTTGTCACTGTGGACCTGAAGATCTCCGAACCATGATATGCCAACGATGCCATTTCATACAGAAATATAACACAGCTCTAGCTGTACAAGTCGACCCTGTTGAATACCCAAAGCTATTGTATCCTATCAAAAAGAAACGAGCATTAATTATTCTTATGGTGGATTTGACAGATTTTCCTTGCAGTATTTGGCCAAATTTAATGGAGTGTATTGGTATTAATAAGCCAGTAGTTGTTGTAGGTAATAAATTAGATTTGTTACCTGGTGATTTCCCTGGATGGGTTGAACATGCAAAGAAATCATTGGTTCAAAGCATTCCGAAAGATATTAATATTAAACACGTAACTGTTGTTAGTGCAAAAACAGGATTTGGCATTGAAGAATTAATCAATAAATTACATTCACTTTGGCAAACTAAAGGCGATGTTTATTTGATCGGGTGTACTAATGTGGGAAAATCAACAATGTTTAATACCTTGTTGCAATCAGATTATTGTAAAGTAAAAGCTGTAGATTTGGTACAAAGAGCAACTACGTCACCCTGGCCTGGAACCACACTGAATCTACTTAAGGTATGAGTAGCTAATTGACTTAATTTGTTTTTGTACTAATACTATTTATTTTGTAGTTTCCAATAATGCGACCATCTAATTGGAGATTGTACATGAGGACTCAACGTCTTCAATATGAAAGAAAAGAAAGGATTTTAGAACAACAATTAGATGCAGACCAAAGACGATCATTAAAATTGAAAATTAATGATTTACCTTCAATTATTGGTTAGTAATTAATAAATTGCTTTTTTGATTATTGCGTATTGTAAATTTAATAAAAATTATACTTCAGGTCAAATTGGTCTTACTTTTCACAAACAATCAAGTATTGATAATATTGTAAGACAAAATGAAACGGATCCATTTACTACAAACGCAGTTAAAGTTAATACAAGCCGCGTAACCAGTAGCACTTTGGGTTTTGATGAAAATGATCCACAATTCAAAAACAGTAAATTTATGTATGATACACCAGGTGTTGTTCATCCAGATCAATCTATTAATTTATTGACTACTGAAGAGCTAATGATGACTCTGCCAACTACGGTTATGAAACCAAGAACATTCAGCTTAAGACCCCTGCAAACACTGTTTGTTGGTGGTCTTGGTAGAATTGACTGTTTGAAAACAGGAGCTAAATTTGTCCGTTTTACTGTCTTCAGTGCTCATACACTTCCAATCACTGTTTGTAATACAGAGGACGCTGATGAGGTGTATGAGAAACTTTTAGGTACAAATTTATTAGCAGTTCCATGTGGTAGTATTGAAAGGCTTCCAAGTGGCCAGGGCTAAGTAGTTACAAGAACTCAATTCAATTGACTGGTATAAATGAAAAAACTAGCTGTGCTGATATTGTTTTGTCATCTGCAGGTGAGTAATAAAATAACTAGTTTTATTGTACTCATCATAGGCGGAACTAGGGCCGGGGTCAAACTGGGCTTTGGCCCAGGCTAATAGCGCCCCGTAATAATATATACAGTAGTCAGTAGGTACTGGTACTACTATACGTCTATACGTAATATATTAAATGGATATAATACACAATGCCCTCTTGCCCCTCCCTAAGGTATACTATGCCGTGCCAACGTCGGTTGTGGTTAGGTATTTCAAATATTGAAACAAAACATAAAACTTTAAACACTGTAGTATTATGTCAGTTCCACTATCGTCTTCAGAATTCTATAAATTATTATTTATTAATAATAAAATATGTTATACCTACGCTTTACTGTATTCCATTAATAAATATAAATTATTGTCAACATGAACTCAACATTATATATTATACTACGATATACTTATATAATTATTACTTGAATTTTTATATAAAAATCATATAGAAATTAGTTAAAAAAAAAAAAAAATGGTATCAATGAATTTTCCACCCTCTCCTCCCTACCATTTATAAGTCTACATGTCTGAATTGACTAGAAAAAGTGGCCAAGTCTAATAAAACTGTCTAGTTCCGCCTATGGTACTCATAGTGTTTATAGTTATTAATTTTAGCCTCTAGATGTCCAATAAGTTTATTAGTATCGTCCCATGCCGAGATATTATGTTATATGCAATAATAATAATCAGTATCGTTTGTCCATAACATAATCTTTTTTTAAATGTGGAGTAATCTACAGTAAGTAAAAATAGTAATTATTGCTCTATACGTTGTAATATGTATATTCACATTTTATAATATAAGATATTTTTTTATTTTTTTCATGCCAACTTCATTCTATGGTTATTTTTCCTTGATGTAGTTTAAAGTTCACGGTAAAATGAATAATTTTTAAATCCTATTAATGGTGTCGGGTGACAATAGGTAACATGCTGATGAGATCGTTTTTCTTTTTGACATTGATGGGTGGAGGATCATAAATTTGTTTTCATTATTTGTGATTTTTGTCCTTGACTAAGCTGCTCTTTTCCTTTAATCAACATTTTACAATTTCATGCCATTGTTTAATAAATTATTTAATTGAATAAATACAATCATTGTCAGTACATTTTACTGGTGGTCCAAATAGAATTGTGGAAATTTATTATTTAAATGGGATCATGGTTATTATGAATATTCTTGAAAATTAATAATTAGTACTACAATGTTTAATGTTTGATTTAGATGAATAATTAAATGTATAAATAGAACTATTTTCTACTAAGTGTAGGAGTTTAGATATTATATGATTAGTAGCTATATTGTAAAATTGTTTTCTTGATATTCACACAGTATCGTGCTTACGGTGGATATGGGTGTCATTTTTGTTGTATAAAATATAATCTTATAAAGCAATGAAAATATATTTACTACTCTATAACATGGACTGAGAATAGTAGACAATTCATACTCTCTCTCTCTCTCTCTCTCTCCCCCCCCCCCCCATTAAAAAGCTGAGCACGCCACTGTATCCACAGCTCTAATATTATTAATTATATTTTGAATTTTGAATTAAAAGAAATTTGAAATCTTCTTAATTACAATTAAACATAATATGATCACTTTCTTTGTAAGAAAGAACTCATACTTTATTAATAATGTTAATTAAAATATATTGTTTATAACACTAATTATTGAGTATATTTTATTGTAGAATCTTAAATTATGTGTGGAAATATGGAATTAGGAATTTAGGGTATTTGTAGAGGGTGGCACTAAATTCCTTTTAAATCACTGAAATATGAATTGTTTTTGGTTCCATCCTAAATGGTTAAAAAATATGTTTTGATATAAGATCTTTTGAAAAATAATGATATTTTTTATAAATTTCAGGATATAAAATATAAATGCTCATAATATATTCAGATATATCTTAGTGTCTCACAAGAGTCATTGAGTTATAATTTCATTTGAGATGCATGTTTAGCGCTGCAGCTCAGTACTTGTAGCATATATTTCCTTGTTTAAATTTTTAACAACATACCTATAATTTTGATTGTACAATTCAGCAACATAATATAAATATGTATTTATTTTAGGATGGGTTGCCGTGACTCCATATGCAAATGATGTATGTCATGTACAAGCTTGGACACCTGAAAGTCGAGGCATTTATATTCGTACGCCACCATTATTAAGGTATGCAATTAATCATCGAGGACCAAGAATGAAATTTACACCAACGTATCATGCTAAGAAGGAGTAATTATGTTATGTCAATGTAATAATTATAAAAAAATACCCAGTGTTCATATCATACTTGTGAAAATATTATCATCTATAGTATATTGTTATATTTTTAATAGAAAATTATCATTTTATTTAATGGTTATTATTTTTGATACATTTAAATTATTTTGATCCTACTCTTTAATCTACTTTTTTTAAAATTATCGTTATCCTATTTAAAAATTAATGTGTACAATTAGGTAATTTTTGTTTGTTTTTTAAAAAGATATAGTTACAAGACTTAATATAATTGAGTTTATTTTATTAAATCACATTCAAAATAAAATGTCATTATTTCCACTACCATGTAAACGAAACAAACATATTTTAGATTCTGAGCAGAGCGAGGAATGTAATGGTTTTACAGTGATGTTTATTTCTTTTTTATTTTGTAAACACTTTTTCTCCCTCTAAACTTGCTCATAAGTATCAAGTATAGCATCTTTTCTGAAAGGTAATGTTTTTGAGCCGGTACTTTAGAGAGGTCATTTTTCGATTTTCGAAACGCTACTCGAAATAAAAGCGGTTAAAGGAAAAAAACGTACGATTTCAAGATTTTATAATATTAAATAATCACGGGGGACGTTTTCTACCAGAAATATTGCTTCAAGTTAAAAATGACATGAGATATTTTTTGTTGTATTTTAGATTTTTCCTTACGGTTTTTGAGCTATTTATAGACATTTTAATTTTAGGAGTTTTTTTGTTGTAATTTGGTTAAATACTTGAAATTTGAGTTGTTTACTTATATTAGCCTTACCTAGACATGGTAAAATTTTCAAAACATTTGAGCGACTTATGAGCTTTTTCTTTTATTTTATATTTTTTTTCATTTTTATGATATTTCCTAATTGTAAATTATATAAATTGCCTATTTATATAAATCGTTCTTAAGTTGTTCTTAAAACGCTTTGTTTATCACCATAGAAACGAATAAAGTTAAATAAAAAAGATTCCCTTGTCCGCTCAGAATCGTTTTTTTATCGGATGCAATCATTGCATTCAAATCTAATACAGTAAAATTACACTATCCTGTCTGAGGCCCAAAGGGACGATTAACAAACATCCACCACCGAAATGCGCTGACCTACTTTTTTTATAATACTAATTCCTGGTTGCATGAAAGATCATTAAGCAATTAACAAATGAATAGTGAGCTAATGGTCGCTTAAACAGTATTTTAGTGGCCTATAAATTAATCAATTTTTTATGGAACTCAGCTGGAAAATAGAAATAAAATAATATTATTTCATTTCTAATTTATGATTATATAACGAGTGACAAGTTTATTCTGAGATCAAGGCAAGGTTACTAAGAAAGTGAAAAATACACTTAGTGATAAAAAAGTCATAGTTATAAATATTTATAACTATATTTATAATAAGTAATATGTATATTTTAATAATGAATTTATGTACAATTCAATTGTTTAACTTTTTAAGAGGATGTCAGTACTATTTGTTCTGTTGAATAATATTGCACTTGGAAAGTTGAAATGAATTTTTAAATTGTTGAACTGAGCTCATCTTCTTAATTTTCCCTAATTCAAGCACTGTTGTCGCTGTATTATATCTGCGGTTGCAACTTTGCAAAACATCTAGGTAAGCAAGTGTGACAAGTTGTATATAATACCTAAAATTTTTACATTTGTAAAGAATACTTTTATTTTGTATTCGGAATACTTATTTGAATAAATGAGTAGTTATTACAGAATATTCTGAATAGGTACGTATTTGAATACATTAAAAATAATAATATTCGAATACATTTTCGAGTATTCGAATATACCTATTCAGAATATATTTTTTCCCCGGTAATATTTGTCAGTTTTGGATTGGTATGAAATTAAAACGTGGGTTAATTTATATTTCATTCTAAGAGAAAAACTATTGTTTAACTTTATTAACTTATAAAGTGCCTAATTTTAATAGATAAATTTGTTTTGTCAGTTGTCGCAAATCTAAACTATTTTTCGAGTTAAAAAAAGTATTTTTTAATAAATAAAAAAATACAAAAAAAAATTTTTTTCAGAATACCTATACGTGTTCAAATATTTTTTTAAAAAATACAAAAAAAGTATTTGAATACCTTTATTCGAAATTTGAATGCATTACAAGACTGATTTTACGACAAAATACGACGAAATTAGCATTAGGTATAGCTATCATCGGTGAAAATCTCTAAGATTTCATAAGAACTTGTCATAATATTATATCTATAATCTATGTCAAATTACATTATGGTCAACGTCGAAGAAAATTAATGATTCCAATAATTTCAACATCAACGTACATAAAAATAAGCCAATGGTTCGAAGACGAATTTCTAACATTAGGTAATAGGTAGGTATTATAATAGGTACCTAATTATTAACATAGTATTAATCTTCTTATTATAATGACGTCATTCAATTTCTACCAGTGGTGCATAGTGTTTAATGTTTATATTTTTTTTATTACAAACAATTAATGTTTTAGCCTGAATCTAACTATAATAATATCCAATAGGTAAGTATAAAAAAAAATTCAAAATAAGTTTGGGAGGCTAAAGAAATTGTTAGCGGAGACTTAACCCTCAAACTCTAAAGCCTCCCCGATTATATGCCTATAATACGTATACGCTACATAAATGTTGTTAAGACAGGGCTATGTATTTTCTTGTTTCTTCAGTCGGTATGTTTACCTTTAATTTTCACTTTAATTGCGTCTATGATGTTTTAGTATTATTAACTAAATTAATTTTAATTTTAAATTATTTTTATTACGTACTACGTACAAATAAATGACATCAGATTAGATTTCTTATTATGGCAATGTTACCTATATATATCATAATGAAAAAAGTGTACCTATAGATAAGTAAGGTACTAGTCCGGTAGTCCCCTGCAGATACCGATATACATATTTAAAAAAAAAATACTGTTCATATTTGTTTTTAATAAAAATAAAAATAACACCTTTGAAATACATATTCATTTTCAGGACCCCTTCATCTCAGAAAAGTGTTGAAATTCTGCCACTGCCCACTATTATATGCACCATCAATATACACTGCAGTTAATAAATCAAAATTGCCAACCAGTTTTAACATAGGTAAGTACCTATATATTATTTTTATCTGTAACTGTACAATCGTAATATATATTTATGTTGTCTTGCTATATAATTGATAGAGTTCACATACGATGTATAACATTTACTCTGCTTGCGTTTATAATGTGTTGAAGACTTAGGTCCGTTTATATGAATGAATAAATAAATAATATATATTTTTGTAATCTTCGCGCACATACCTATAAACTTTATGATTTCCAGTAACAGTTGCAATGGCAACCCAAATATTGAAAAATAAATAGTATATTTTGTTCACCGATTTTTAATATTTTTTGCACTATACTTGTTACATTAGATATTAGAATAGTTACCACCAAAAACACTCACATACCTATTTCAATGTTTTTTCGCCCAGCGGAGAAAATATTAAATCATTTTTAATACTTTTACTTGCAGCAATCCGGGTGAGCTTCATTCATCAATGAATATTTTAATATAGAGAGTTAATTTTTTTATGCAGGGTTTAAAAATCAGATTAAATTGATTTTATGTAGTCTCCCCAGCTTATAGCTTATACTACA
Source organism: Sitobion miscanthi (assembly GCA_008086715.1). Taxonomy (NCBI): domain Eukaryota; kingdom Metazoa; phylum Arthropoda; class Insecta; order Hemiptera; family Aphididae; genus Sitobion; species Sitobion miscanthi. Next base: position 89,035,383 of record CM017797.1, on the reverse strand, counting down.
ATATGGTTTTATTTGAATTTTGCTTTTATGCTGGATACTTAAAATTGATTCACCTGTGGTTCCCCAAACAACTCCCCATTTTTTTTTGTTTTTATTTTTCATTACTAGGTACACGTAAAACACTTCATTATGCATTACCTATTTTTCCGAATAGGAACAGTTTCTACTGTGTAGTACTTACCTATAAATGTTAGATACGAGCTTACAACCAACTAAATGGACTCAATGTGAACTCATTTTAACTTGATTATTTTTAATCTTGTTAAGGTACCTACTTACCTATTATTATACTGTATTCGAATTTCGTTTAAATCGTGTGGTTAACCCGTTACCGCAATAATATATACCAAATAGGTAAACCAAATACACCATCATGGGTTAGGTGGTTATTTAAATGTGGTTATTTTAATGAATGATAGTGTTATCGTTTAACCTAAACAATATTATTTAATTTGGTGAATAATAAGAAAAATTTGAACACAGACCACACGGAATACGTCGACAGTGTAATACCTATTTCTACATATTTGATACCTAATGTTATTTACGTTTTTCAAACAGAGCTTATGTTCAGCAGAATTTATATAACTTTGGTAATCCTGTATTAAGACTTAAGAGTATACTTAATTAGGCTTAATTTAGGTATACTGCTGTATATATATATTAAAGAAAGGTGTATCGCGTGTATCAAACTTGAACATTTATTCAAAACTAAAACAATATAGGTCGTTGGTACCTACTTGATACTTACGTAGCATAGTACCTATTATATACGTCTACTATTGGCCCTAAAACGTTATCGGTTTAAGTGCGTAAGTTAACAATACTTTTACAGTGTATAAATTGTATGCAATGTATGCTATAAATAGGATAGGATCTAAGAATTTTAACACCTAAGTCTGAAGATAATAATAAAATACATAAATTGTCTATTTAATATTTTCACTGACATAACTGGGTTGTAACTTAAAAAGGTCGTTATAATATTAAATAAAAAATATTATCAACATAAATTTACTATTTTTTCACGAACGATTTTAGTTTAATTTGTTGCTATTCAAAAATATTAATCGATACCTATTTATAATTATTAACCTCAACATTTTTACCATTAGATAGGTATATTATTATTTTCTAAAAACATAATGGAATTTAAAATATTCCTTAAATATTATTTTACAAATTGCTGCATCGGCTCATTTGCTTCATTGTCCTATTATTACTAATTACTGTCTATTATTTTTATTATTTAATTAGTTGGCGCATATAACACATATTATTTTAATAGAATTATTATTAGTTCTGATATACTTTCATAAGTTCATGCTTCATGCATTTGTGTATCATTCTTGCTGAGTTGTATTAAATACAAGTAACATAGACATTTTTTTCGATGGGACATTTTTCAATATTATTTACAATTTTATTCTGCATAGTATACCTTCCTATATTATTTAATATGCATAATTGCATATTTCAAGGTTTCAGGTATATTAGATATAATTATGCAAGTTTTCTATTTAATGACAGTTTTTAAACATAAATAAGTATATTTTAAGTTGTATTGCTAATAGGTATGATGTAACTAATCTACTGATTTATCTAACATGTATCATAAACGACAATTTGTTCAAAAACTTTGAAAACATCTGTCTAGATTTTATAGTATAATCAATATAAAGACTACGCTAGGTAAACATGATATTCTAAAACAGAACACTTAATTAAATTTAATGTTGATGCACAAATATTTTAAATATTGTATAATAGTTTGATTCTAAATTCAATGAGTTAATTTAACTCAGTTGAAAGTATACTACTAGACACTGGTATATTGTATAGTTTAAGATTATTTTTTATTTAAAAACGTGTGTACAGAAATTAAACTATGAACCATTAAAACCAAACATTTTAATAAATATATATTTTTAATTTTGAATATTTAACTTGATGGGCTATTTTGAAATTAAGTGATAATAGTTAAGTTGTTTCAGGAGTTCACTAAATTAATAACTAGTCAAGTTATTAAGTTCATTTGAAGATTAACCAACTACCTAGATAAGTTCAAAACTAAAAAAAAAAAATTATTTATTAACTATAGCTGTTAATGCCCCCTCCCCTTGCCGATTTATTACCTATTTGTGTGTAGTTACTAGTTATACATTTACAATTCTATACACCCTACAGCAATCCCTAGCGAGAACAGTCCCATTCCTATGGTTACTCATCTTTAGGGCGCCACTGGTCGACGGGAGATTATATTATTATTATTATTATTATTACACACACACACACAAACACCCGCGCGCGCGCACAGATATAAAATAAACGGCCGTTTTTCTTTCATTCGCTCTCACTGCCTCCGTGGCTGTATCGCGACGATCCGACGATAAAACCAAATCTCGGCGACTGAGGGGGTTGATTGCTCTCTTGTATACACATATATATAATATCATATTCTCTGTGGCGCCTGTCGCCCGATGACGGTCAGGTTCGAGCTCAAATTTCCTCTTTTGAAAACATCATATACTATCTATGTATCACACGCACTGTACTTTATAGCAAAACACACCGCGATCGTCCACTGTACTGCAGTGTTCAGCATCCCCCCAGTATTATATGTGTAGATTATATTTTAAGGGTTGTATATGTAACGATTTTATTTAATATATATAATCGGTTTTGGTTTAATTTAAATGACGGTCACGCCATGTTATAGCAGTCGTGTTTTTTAAGTCATAGGATACCATAAATGCCATAGTATTTGCCATAGCATTGGCCAATTCAAAGTGACGCGTAAGTTGATAGAATTTGTTGTAATGCAGTCATGACCATCAATGTGTTAATTAAAATTACGTCCAGATTATGTCTATGCGTTCCATCGTATATTTTATGCTTATTTATTTTATCAAAATAGTTAAAATTTAAATAATATTATAAATTTACAATGTAATTGGGGTATATATTAATATAAAATATACAAAGATAAGTGCCTATTTTTGAATCTGGCCCAAGAGGTAAATTTTAATTAATATGAGCCTAGGTTAAATAGTTTAAATTAAATTATTCATCTTGATTGACCTGCATGTTTTATTTACCAGCTATAAATGGTATTATTTTGATAGTTTTTGACTATAATTATCAGTGTTATATTTATAATCACTAAAATTATTCTTAAAACAATAGTAGGTATAGGTACAATACTGCAGTATAGAAGTACAGAATTAATTGATTGTGAGCTTTATATTTATCACTAATACAAACTGCATGTCTCCCATCAGTGAAATTATAGATATACTACCTCGAGCAGTGTAGGTATAAGCTAAAGTTATTTTGAAGAAATAATAATTAACTATAATTTAAATAGCTATCTACATGTATTGCTATTTGCTGAATCATATGAAAACGTCTTAATCCAACAGAAATGTATTAATATTTTTAGTTAAATAATTCGTATATTGCTTATCAACTAATACGCCAGTAATGCAGCCATATTATAATATGGGTAGGTGCGCGTAAGACGACTAAACATATTGTACCCGTTTATAGACTTCAAGGTTGAAATGTTTCCGAACGGATAATGATTATTGGTGTTATAAAACATGAAAGACTTTTCAAGATAGTAGTTTTGGAATAAAAAAATGTGTAATTACCGATAAAAAAAAGTGTGATACGATCAGATCAAAAATGAGTTAAAAAATACATTCAAGCCGGTTTTAAAATCGCCAAAAGTTGTAAGTTTGATTAAATACTAAATATTAAAATAACCTGTTTTAAATTCCATAATTTTTTAAAACATTAAAATTCGTATTTGAATTTATTTTTTCGTTATCTGTAATAAAAAAAATATTAATTAATTAATTAAATAACTATTTATTAGTTCTTCGATATATTTTAAATATTTTTTTTTGTAATTGAATCGGAATTGTGAATAATGGACATTTTTTTTCAATTTAAATATCGACAATTTGACATTCAAGGTTAGGTTACTGGCGTAACATGGTAAAAAACTAGGCATAACTAGGTAAAATAATTTATTCAGCCAAAAGGTCTAATTTATCAAAACCATAACCACTAAGTGTTAAGTTTGTTTTTACATAAATCTTAAAATTAATTTTATCACTTGGAAACAAATCGTTGGTACCCTGTAACCATATCGTTAAATAATAATATTGAGTGGTAGGTACATAAGAGGATACATAAGAGTTCATAAACAAAGTGCTATAACTATTGTTTGAAAAAAATAATTGTTTGCTAATACTGTAGTCATAGTTTAATAATTCATAAAATAATATTATTGGATTATTTTTGCAACCCAGTCAATAATGATTAAGATGCTTGAACTTTGAAGGAAGAAACAATTAAAATGTTTGATTCTTTAATTTACCTACTCGTTATCACCCCACTATTGAAGGCATACGTAATCATTCATATAATAAAAACAAATACATTTTTATTTCAAAATTAAAAAATATTAACAGTTTTAAAATTTAAATAAATACGATTTCGCAATCTTTAATGATACTATTGTAGTATGATTTATGACATTTATATAATATAAATATAACAGTTCGTAACTCCATTCTTCTTTAGATTGGAGTTAAAGTTTTAAATGTCTCAATCACCTCATTGACTTTGATATTTCATGCCAGTTCTTGCTCAATAATAGTCAAGAGTCCAAATTATTATTTATTTATTATCATTGAGTAATGAGTATCAATGTTACTTTAAACTTTTAACACATTTTAAAAAATCAAAAACTTGTGACGCTTGCCAGGGTGAGCCACGGACCATCCGGCTCCCCCCCCCCCCTGTGCGCACGCCTATGCTCCCAGCTAAAAATTCAGGGGGAAGGGCCTTCAAAAAAGTTACAAAATTGGCCACTGTATGTTATGAAGATATACTTTTGCAAGAGCTCATTGGTTCGCTGATTTGCGTTAATTTACTACCTATTTGAAAATAATACACACATGGATCGTATTCAATAGCGATACTGGAAAGTACTTTATTTTACTTGCAATAATTTAACAAAAAATAGACCATTTAACCTCTCTAAAACGCTTATGACTAAAACACTGCTGAAAGGTAACGCAAAATGACGGTCACCATTCATAATATTGCACATAATAATTAATTATACAGTAGTATAGTTGTGTGCGCGGGAATTTTCAATAGTTAGACTTGTAATTTATTTATGTGAACAGGTATATCAGGTATCTACTCCTAGGATTACCAACTACTTTTTTTATTAATATTATTCAATGTCAACGTTGAATTAGGTCTACTGGGTACCCATATGATTATTTAAAATGAATGTAAGAAAACATTTAATAAATAACTGGTACTTTGCGCAGATCGGCAACGATTTCTATTACAATGTGTAAGCTAGGCAAACTGAAAATATAATATTATATCTGATATGTAGCTTATAACATAGTGTCGTCTTAAATCAGGGACTGAAACCTTGATGGTTTTTACGGTTATGACTCGAAATTGGAAAAACTAAAATTTCGGTTACGGTTTTTAAAAAAACAAAAATTTAGGTTTTTGTTTTTTTTCGGTTCTTAAAAAATTAAAATTTTGTTTTTCTGTTTTGGATTTATACTCATGTAAAAAAATCTGGTTCCGTTTCGATTTTTTAAAAATTATAATAAAATATTGCTATTCTCAATTGGCGTCAACTATGGCGGGGCAATACCAAATTTCAACCAGATATTTTAACATTTGCTTAGGACTAAATAAGTAAAAATTGCACTCATCGCAACGACCACATGGAAAACATTTTCTGGGTGGAATTATTAAATACCTATTTTTTAAATCATTAAAAAGCCAAAAGCTAGCAATACCTATGAATTATACCAAAAAACTTATACGAGGGGGGGGGGGTAAATGAACCTGTAAATGAAAATTGTAAATGAAACCTACGCCACTAACTATATTATAATATATTGTATTCCGGTGAAAAATCGAAATCGGGCGAACCCCAGAAATGACCGGATAAAACGTAAATTGTCCACGGCCGGTATCTTGGGCGGAAACGTCATATTTTGATTTTTTAAACATATGGTTGTGACCAACATTTGGGCAACGCTGTGACGAGGTGTGATTATGAAAACAATAGGATTTTAATATGATTATTAATGATTATTGACTTCAGAAACCAGGTAACTGAGTTCAAGGAACAATTATTAAATCGCGTAGCAAACATGTGCATAACAACGAAATACTTCATTGGGAACATCGAGTATTCAAAATACGTTAAAATATTTATTGTAGTTCAAAATGCCATAGACCTAATACGTGTGTGTGTAACAAAAAATAAATATAATTATTTTAATGTGAATAAATAAATACAATATCAGCTGAATAACATATAAATACCTTGACAATATATTTTCATCATTAAATAATAAATATATTAAGGTATTAGCTATATTAATGTTTAAAGGTATTGTACCTATACGATCAATTTATTTGATAACAATTATTATTTATTTTACGGAAGTGCCGTGGGCACTGGGCAGATCTCGTTTCGCCAAGATTCGGAGGTTCATCTGATTTCGGGTTTTGTCCGTAACATAACTAACTCATTATACACGGATAGGACTTCTCTATACCTAATATATACGGTAAACTGTGATCGAAGAATGTGCTATAGTTTCCAATGATTTACCAAGATGGTTATAAGTTATAATATGCGATTGTGGTTACTCAGTTATACTGTCTTGTGATAAAGAAAATATTTTTATCAAACCGCTTCAATACATTTGAATTCAATTAACTAATTATTCCAATATCATTATTATCTATACATTTCATGTAATTTATATTAGGTGTATAAAATAAGTCATGCTATTGTGGTTTCTAAGTCATAATTATTATTCCATACTATTCTTAAATATTAACTACCTATTTAATATCATATGTGGTGAGGATAGGTATTACAACCTTAATAACTGCATGTAATTATAACCACTTTGGTAGTATGTAGGTACGTGTTCTTCAATCACACTTGAATATAATATCATGACGTCCTATCCATACCTATTGGTCGCCACTTGATTATTCGTTTATTCATATCCGGACTACGGTTGAAATCAGAACCAGATTAAAGACAAGGTCATAAGCAAATTTACACCTTTCAACCATTTTTAAAATATAATTACGTAGGTATTTATTATTAAATGTGAATAATATTTTGTCCTATTATACAACCGAAGTGTCTTGCCTTAAATGTGATTGTATGCAATATAATAATATAGGTAGGTATAACGGGTATTAAATAAATACAATGTAATTTTTCAACATTCGTAACCATTTAAAAAATATCAATCGCCTGCGTCATTTGTTAATGATGTAATTTTGTCGGCATCTTCGTCGATCGTTTTGATACGAAATATATAACCGATATTATATTTGACGATGACGACGGTCGACGATTACAATATTATTATTATACATGCAATCGTGTACCCGCACGCCATCAGTTCACTCATCTACAACCACTGCCGAAGCTGTGACGGGCGCACGAAACTCGTAGGTTCACATAAATACATATTATATATTATACACAATATTATTATTATAGGTAGGTAGGTAAACATTTTATATACATACGCGTATTATGGTAATTATTATCACCATATAATGTGATGTTCCAATAGAAATTAGAATGTATCTATAATGTACGTACGTATGTGGGTTAGTGGGCATAATATTATGTATATTGTGCAGTATTTATATGTGCACATGACGTTATATTATTATAGATACCTATTATAGCTATTATATACGCCCACGCATTATGTGTGTCTGCAGCTGTGTTTGTACGGCGAGGTGCCCCTTGTGGCGGGAGTGTTGCAGGTGTGTGTGTGTGTGTGTATCCCGAAGGATTAAACCTCTGTCCCGGTTTCCATAAAAACCAACAAAAACATCACTGCTACAGTAATAGTAAAATATATTTTTCGCTACCGTATAATATGGTAAATGTGTATTAAATTTATACATTTTTCGTTGTCCTGCTGCACCTGCGATCGTATATATACGCTACAATAGTACAATGTGCCTACCGACGTACTTTAATACACCGCAGGCTGATTCCCCCCTTTTTATTTTCCAATAACGCAGTCATTCCCTTAGTATTCCCACAGACCATGCAGATAGTATTCCCTTATTCACAATATTCTTCATAATATTTATAGTAAATTATTTATATAAAATATTTATAACAAGTAACTCATACCTATATTAAAGCTTTTCTCCTGTCTTCAGTTGTAAATGTATAATTAATACCTTCAGCTTTTAATTTTTAGTTGGTTTGTTGAATTTTTTTCAATATTTAACAGTGATAAGTTTGAAAATCGTTCTTGTGTTTAATTGGTTACATAATAGAAATGAATACACTATAGTATCAGTACATAATTAATCAAGTTATTTGTGGGTGCTGAAAAAAATATTTGCGGTTGTTAGGGCACCCCTAGCTCCACCTACGCTGATAATAAAAAAAATTTTGCTGAATTTTTTCAAGACTCCATCATCTAGATTTTAGAGATATAAATGTTTGTAGGAGCGTGACATTTTTTGAAAACATTGATTGTAAAATGTTGACACACCTAGCCGAAAAACGTTCACCACCTGTCCTAGACTATACTAAATACTACTATCTATAATAGACGATGTAGACGGATTCATGGATAGCAATTATAGTAGATTTCTGACATTTTTAAGCCACTTAAAAAAAAAAATTACATTCTCAAATGGTTTCCCGAAAGTTGCATTGACACACGCGAGACACAAGCTGCAAGCGAGCACATTTTCCGGTTTGACCAAGTCGAGTGAATCCGCCATTTTCATTACGCGTACCTATCCCAGCAGTCAAATATATTACCTACTACGACGACACAATATTCTTTTTGGTCTATCGTGTACGGCATACATATTATATATATATATACTGTTACACTTTATCAAGTCCTTGTGTGTAATGGAAATACGCACGGAAGTGGCTAACAGTATACTGCCCAGTGTCCACCCGCTACCCCACACCCCACCAACGACGTCACCATCTCTTACAGTTCTTGTGACTTTTTCAAACGGCGATGAACGACTATATGCGTTATTGGTTTTATACGTACAACCACATTATAAAGCGAGTGCTATTTTTTCATTTATTTGTTTAGTGTCCGCAAACACTTTTTGGGGTAAAAAAAAAATGCTCGTCGAAACGTTTCGTTCCTGGAATATTATATCACCGCCAGCTGCAGATAATTCGAAAATAATTGTAAAAATAATATATAATTCTCGTTTATTACGATTTAAATCTCATTCTAATATCATAAATTATTATTACATAGCTATATGGGACTGTCTCCTGCTCGCTCAGCTCACCAAACTCCCGGTGCCTTGGTGCCCCAAGAGTCACTCCCTTTTGCATATTGAAATTGAATATCTGTAAATTAAAATATTTAAAAATAAAATATGTAGAAGATAAAGATTCTTATAAATGTTTTTTTTTTTTGATAATAGAGTTAAAATGAAAAAACTAGGGCTCTCATCCAAACTTCTAAAAATGCAGGGCTCAGCCTTAATAATGGACTGCTGTATGCAAGTGAACTGAGACGCACTTGGGCCACGTAAAAAGTATGACCATTTGTTCTTGGGACGCACTCAGGCACTCTGGTGATACCTTATTCCAGACGTACTTGGGACACTAAATAAGAGTAATTTCAAGACGCAAAAAACCAGATACATATAAAGTATAAATGTAGGTATGATGTTTTTAGCATTAACATTTCTAAAACCACAGCTTATTACAAAATCAATGATGTTTGAATTTGAAAAAGTTCCTATAGACGCTTCAAAATATATATTTCCGTTAACAAGATTAAAGGGTGTTTTTTTCATTTAACCAAGACCGTTTGGTGGCATGCCACTACAGTCAAATTGACAATAAGTTAGATGTTCACAAGATTCAAATTTCGCACTTGCATTAGGAAAACTGGTTGCGACTTAGCTTATGTAGGTACCAGAAACAATGTGACTTCAGCATTACTAAATTTTGTAATTTTGAAACTATAGTTGTCCCGAGTCTTATAGAGGAAACGGAGAGTTTCTATAAGATCAAATTAATTATTTTGAAGACATGTATAATATACTGATTGGGAGACTATGTAGGAGAGTGAGAACTAACGATTTGGTCGACGGTTGGCATGATTGTTTTAATTCAATATTGTGTTCTCGTCTTCCTTCAATCTGGATCGTTATCGACTCGTCGAAGAAGGAAGAAACCTTAAACCGTAGTACCTATATTGTCACATTAAATCCCCGACAAAAAAAAAAAAAAAATACAAATTTTCTGTGATTAGACTTAAACAGATTATCATTTATTTATTTCATCTGCGATGATTATGAAAATCGATAAATTCAAAACTACCTGCGACTTGCGAGAAATATCGCATAATTTTCAATGCCCATAAAATTAATTTAACTATTAACTATGACTGTTTAGTGTTTACTTTACACATAAATGATCAACAATATAAAATTATATAAATCTATTTGCAGTTGTAATGATTGTAAAATAAACGCTGAGTACGTAGTCCACCTAACTATATTACATAATTTATTTATTCTGAACCAACTCATTCGCGCAAACTAACGTTTGCACACCACAACCCTGAATCATCAGTACAGACAATGAGCTTAATGATTAATGATTTGAAATTTTAACACACACACACACAGCACACGCATTGCCTTACAGGTACATTATGAAATTAAACAAAACGTGTAGGTATCGCTTATTTTAAAATATAGCATCGAGTTATTTTATCGAAGACTACGAATGTGCATATTATTTAAAAAAAAATGCATTGTATTACGTCTACCGGTTATATAGGCATACGATAAATTTAGATTAATTTAGACGAAATTGAAATACATATTATGAAAACTGATTTTAGGTTCGTAGATGAGGCGAAAACGGAGAATCCACTCAAAATATTGACATTCGATGATGTGCAGGCTGCAACACTGCTTCGAACAATGAAAAACTCGAATTTAACGATGTGTAGACGGGTGGTATATATAGAAGGAGATCATATTTGAATGATAATATTATTCATTTAACTTATTACATAAATTCTGTTTTTAAATATTGTCTGCACATTTTGTATGTTGCGAAAATATTATCGTCATATTTTCATTTACATCTGTAGCCCGGGTAGGTAATGTTTTCATATTTTTCGGCCACTCACGACACTCGACGTTGAAGAAAATGAGTGGGCACATTTCGTTCACGCACATGTATATTATTGAGATCTCACGTTTTGGGTATGTATTATAATTCATAAGTAGGTACCTAACCTATACGTGCAGTGCAATAAATTATTAGTAAATCGCAACGATGATTTATAATAGTATACGTCGTAATATAATTATCATTATTTCTTGCGTAATAGATTATGAGATTTATTTTAAAAATAATAAATAAAATCTACTGCACAAACCGAACATCTTCCAGAAGTGGCTACCTAATAGATGTTTACATGTTCGAATTAGGGACTGGTGGGTATACCTTTAGGTTTTTACGGTTCCGGTACCTACTTAACTATTTCACTATATGGGGTTCTGGTTTCGGTTTTACAGCAAAGAAAACAAAAGCAACAATAGTTTATCAAAGCTGTAAGCACTTATGCACGTCTTATACCCCATAAATTGAGCACCGGCGACGGAGTTAAACACAACATTTTTGTTATTTAAAAATATGGGTTCCAGTCGTTAGAAAATATTTAAATTCGGTTCCGGTTAATTTCTGGTTCCCAATATTTTAAGGGTTTTAAAACCGGCGATCTTTTCAGTTCAGTTCTAGTCCCTGGTTCAAATGCATGTAACTCAACCGTTAATAAATTGCCTTAAAAAATACAGTCAGGACGAGATTTGTTCTACAAGCAATTGGTTTCTGGTGGAAATTCCACCTAAAAAAAAATGTATTGATAATGATAAAAGTATTTTAAAGACAGTCTATCTAAATTAAAACCATGACAAAACTAGAACTAGGTCTATATATAATTACTAGTTAGTAATTTCTAATACTATAGGTAGGTAGTTAAAAGATGAATAGTTAATGGTCACAAATTATTTTAATTTCTAACCGGAGGCTGAGAATGTGTTGATTTTATAATGATGTGTGTTTTTTATTATATCAATTATTGTTGTACTAAAAAATGGTTTTTATTTGGCGCAGGAAAAACATAGAATCATAATATATATTATAATATAATGTGTTTTCGGTGTTCGCCGTTCTAATGTAACAAATATTGAGCAAAAGATTCCAATTTGTCAAAAAATAAGGTTTATTATACCTAACGCAAAATTGATTAACAAAATACTATATTATATTTATTTAATCGTTAATGTTTGGTTGCCAATTAAACTGTAACGCGAAATAGCCTACACAAAGTCATTAAGAAAATAATCGATATAATCAGTGGCGAAACTTCAAAATTTGGGCCAGAGTACAAAAATAATAGCAAGCCGGACCCTTCCACTGTATCAAAATATTAATACTAAGACATAATACAAAAACCATAAAATAAAAAATAAAATTGTATTTGCGGAGTAAACCAACTAAGGCGTTACAAATAATATATCGACCGTCAACGTTTGTGCTCCGTGGTCTTATCTATTGTAACCCAAATCGGTCCATCGCCAATTTCGCAACGAGTACAAGAAATAGTATTCTAACTGTAGAAACGTTAGAAACTTGGAAATATTTACTGATGTACGTAATAACTACAAAATCAAAATGCACAAAAATTAAAAAAAATAAATAATATATTAATTTTTTATAATAAATAAAGGTAATAGTAAAAATTACATTATACATTATGATTATGCGTATATTATGACGTATTACGTACACATATTATTATTATTTTTTTCATTCCACTCCGATGAAAACTGAAATATTTAATTGTATAAACGTATAAATACTAATTTTTATTCATAGGTTTATATTACTACTATATTTGAAAAATTACATTTAAAATAAAAATAACAATTTAATTACATATTTGAAAGTGCATATAACTTTCTTTATGCGTATTTTCGTGCATTTTTGATGACATTTTAATTCATTTTTCCACGCATAATCATGATTTTCATTACAACATTATAATAGTCCCGATACCTAATTATGATTGTATATTATTATACAATTATACAGTACCTAAAATTAAAACATTCCTCTTGATTTTGTATTTGCTAAGGTCAATATAATATTTGACGTATCAATTTGTTTTGTTTCAAAATTTTCAATTGACCGTAGAGCTAAACTAAACAAACGCGTGTCGCTCTGCAGCATAGCTACTGTTACAGCAAATAGTAAAAAAGAAAACAAGTTGTACACACATACAGCAGAGTGGTGTAACTTACTTGACGGTTTGTTTTTGTACAAATTCACAAATTATCTATTTGTAAATAATATTTTTATTTTGCGTATGGCCCGTGGTCGTCCCTTTGACCCTTGAAATGGCCTCGGGGCATCCTGAGAGGGGGGGGAAGTAGAGAGAACATTATACAAAAGTCCATATTGCCTGTACAGTATTATCAGCATCGATTCCGTCATTTAAACGATTCCGCCAGTATAGGTACTATGTAGTAGTTTTAAAATAACCTATCGAATCCACCACGCATATTGATTCTTGGACTTAGGATCCTGGACGGCCGGACCCAATCGACGTCGAGGGTTACACATAATATCACTCTGTGCAATATGCAATTACGACTTGTCTCATGTTTATTGCTGACAATATTTTTCACGTCGTAACTCGATGCTCATCGGACAAAAACTTTCGATTGTAATTTATAATTATTCACTTTGATTGCAACAGTAGTTCAATATAGAACCATAAAAATATTGTTTTGTATTTGTTTCGTTAGTGTATCTACGGATTTTTCATTTACGCATATTATGTATATTAATATAGTGGAGATTAAAACGGAATAAGAAACGTCTCGTTCAAACTTTCGAAGTTTTTCGGATCAAGTCCCTTATATGATTCTCAAAAAAGAGACAATCCTTTTAACGCATGGTTTAAAGTTTAAATTTCAACATTAACCTAGACGCCACAATTTTGATTTTGCGTAGTTTTGCTGTATCGCATATTGAACTAGCGGAGATAATTATTACAATATAAAAGGATGCTTTTGTAGGATTGTTAAATACTTATTATCATCGTCATGTCATGGCATGGCGTGGGCATTCCATCGAAAGTTGTTTAATAATATACATTTTTAATGTGTTCGAACCTCGTGGGGTATAATCACAGATCAATGGCATAATAACAACATTCGTTTAAAATAATTGCTTTATAATAAACCTATTCATAAAACGTGTTTTCAGTAATTTTTGCAGGTCGTGTAATTTGGACCAATCAAAGTAATACAAAAATCCGGTATAATATCGCACAATGCAATATTACATGACACGTTTATTATTGTAGTTAGGTAACGTAAAAATTGTGGTTTGGTAACGCTTATTTTTCATAATTTTCCAGAAATGTATTGGACAATTCCAAACGGATTTTCGCATGTAACATCAATTTCAGATCTTCTGTAAACTAGTCTACAAGAAAATTTCGTAGCACTTTTAACTTACATAAAAATAGCGAACAAAGAGAGTAACATAGGTGAGTGCTTTATTTTTAATACAAATAATATTAGACGAGAATAATTGTTTATTTAGGTATTCGGCGTCAGTAAGTGAATTAAATAGCTTTAAACATTTTTGCACCATCAAAAAAAAGTAATCTATTAGAATAACTAATTGAATAAACTATATATATTATCATTTATAAATACATTAAATAAAAGTGGAGAAAGGGAAATTTGAACTGGTCCCTGATTTTTCAAACTATATATGCGTATAGGTATTATTTTTATTTTTGAGAATCATATTTTCATCATTAACCATAAAATTTGTTTTTATTCTTCATTTATATTTATTTAAATTATATTATCTATTCAATAAATTTCTTTAATATATTACTTTTTAGTTTTTACTGATAATCCAAAAATGTTTTAAACCATTATTTTGTAAATGAGTAAAGAAATGTTGTTTGTTTGAAAAAATTCGTTATAATTAAAAACAATATAATTCTGTGCATAAAATGTAATTTAATTTCAAATGTATTAATTATTTATTTAAAAATAGTAATATCCGCAAGTACGCACATATTCAATATATTGCTAAATTTCATTATTTTCAAAGCGCAAAGCGCAAATCCTAATAATTTCTTTTCTCTAGTTGTCTATATTACTATAGTTTTGATATTGAAATGAACGAACTGATTATTAGTTGTAAGTTTCGCCGGTTTCGATTTGCATTTATTGTAGTTCACCGATTGCGGATCATATATTATTCGGATGAGTTTAATTGGGTTTTGTGGATACCGTTGTTGTGCATGAAAATTGAAAGGACTTGGCAAAATAATCGTGGCTGAGATTAAAATCTACATTTTGATTACCTGTTTGTGTTGGGCTGAGTTAACGACAAAAAAGGGTGATCGCGGCCAGAGTGTAAATTTTCCTCTCGCAGTGGAACACTGTCGGTGAGACAGAAAAGTCGGTGATATACGATTGCGCACGTTTGTCCATCTTAGTAGGTAGAACGATTTCGTATGATATTTCTATCTGACCTTTATAAACATTACGATTGCGTACAAAAATCGCATCATTGGATTTTCTTTTGCAATTTTCTCTGAGAGCTATTTTGTGCCCAGTGGTTGCCGTATTAACGCGGAATTGGTTGGCATCGGTTAAAATGCTGGCATGATAACTTTCTTTGGAACATAAACATTTTATTATTTTAACGACCCGTCTTTACATTATCTTATAAAACCATGTATTCTGCGGTAAGAAACTAGGTATTCAGATATTATAATTTTTAACGAATTCATCATGGTAAAATAAAATATTAATGGATACCACTGTACCACACTATAATTAATCACTTACATTAATACAAGAGCTTGTCTAATGACCAGTTGATCGGAAACTATAATATTATAACGATGTCGATGTACGACATGTGAGGAAATTCGATATGATAATCAGCATGTATTTCTTATATCCAAAGTATTGGACTGTAAATAGCGTAATCACAATAACGGTTGTAAAACTTTATCAGAGCAGAGCAATAATATGTTCATTCTAAAATAGTTTTTTTCACAAAAATATTTTAACGGTTGTATAAACAATGGCAACATGTTTGGGTAGGTACAATGTACGCAATTGTAATATTGAATAAAAGGTAAACGAAAAGAAACTAAACAAAAAAAAACACAAAATTAAAAATGAAATAAGGTGGAAAAAACCCCTGTTTGTTTATATTTTGGATTTGTAAATTCTAAACATAGAGTTGCAAATACTTGCAATTAACTTGCAAAATAATGGCATAGATCTAAAAAAAATTGTAGTATTTATAGGCGGGCCAACTTCACGAACGTAAAAGATAGATTATAAAACATTTGAGAATAACAACATTGTTTTGTTTTAATTTGATTGTAAAAATATGAAAAATCAAAGAGAATTAAGTGAAAATCAAAATGAGTTGGGTCATTTTTTTTAGAAAATCTAAATGATTCAAGTACACCAAAATCATGAAAATATTTAAAATAATTGATTTTTTATGATTTATTTTTAATATACTTATCATAATATTAATAATTGAATCAACACCAATAAAAAATGAACAAAAATGGATTTACACATATTTACACATATTCCTCCTGAAAAGTTGATAATTTTGACACGTTTTGACCAAGCACCGAAGATAATAAATCTATTTCATTCTGGCTGAATTAATCTGAATAAGTCTGACGTTGTCTCTATCGCTAAAACAAACTTTTACTTTTTAAGGCTAAATTTTCAATCGATCTTATCCGTCGAATTACTAAACTTATTCACCAAAAAACAAAAATATGTCATTTTTTAGGTTTTTAATGTCTGAATAAATCATATTGATAAATAAATCACTATGAAGTTATTCAGTACTTTTTTTACCGAATAAAAGAAGTTATATTTTAACGTATAAGTTGATTTATATATTATTATGAATGAGGCTTCATTTGAATTAATTATGATTTTCAATTATTATACGTGATAATAATCTAATGAATTGTTATGACTAGCTAATTCGTTGTGATAACGAATTCACACATTATCTCTATGTTATAATTTGTTTTAAACATTGATGTGTCTTTAACTAATCTTTATTTTTACAATGGACAATAATGACAATTTTTGATTTTTTAAAAATTTTCAACGACGAGTGTACACTGTATACATTACACGATTAAAATAAGTATCGACCATATTGCTTTTTGGGACGATTACGATTTTAGAATTAGTTTCAGACTATCCAAATATGTAGTTCTGGAAGTTCTGAGATACATTTATTGTGATATATCTTCACAGTAGGAAAGGTTAATTTAATTATACACTATATAGACGTAATTTTATTTTAAAATAAATTTAGAAATCATGCTGTGTCATCCATTAACCAACAATTTTTGGCACTAAGATTTTCCGCTATACTGCAGGTCATTTCCTGATTACCGCTGTTGATTTTGTCGATGTAAGTAAAACAACAGTATCACTAAGTGTACGTGATGTTAGTAGGTATTGCAATTGCAAAACTCAGACCTAGGTTTATAAAAATGTCTGAGACAAAAACGGAAATAAATATAATACAGAAGAAGTTTTATCATATTACTAAAATATTTTCTCTAGTACCAAATGTTGTGCTATTAATTACACTCATGTACAAATTTAAAATACAAGACAATAATATATTATTCAGTAAAAATTGCATGATAATAAATACTCTAAAAACGCATAATACCCATACTCTAAATTGGCTAAATTATAAATACATAGTTCAATAATAATCATCCATTCTCTATATTGTAATTTAATTTTATAATAACATTCATAAAGCTGTGGTTCCGATTCTCACACGAGAAACGAAATAAATTTTCGGTAAGCATATTTTAAAATTAAAGCACTTTCGTTCGGTCGCGTCTTCGGTAACACCCGCCGTTAAGTACATGTCTACCTATTTTGTGGAAGTATTAAAAAAAATAATCGACTAAAACTAAAGATTAAAATGCTATAATGTTCCTCAACAATCTTTCGAATACAGTTTTTACTTATAGTTTGTATTTTTGGGCGCATACTATGTAACATGCCGATATCGTGTCGAGGTCGTGTGTGCTATAGTAACCATAGTGAGTGATCGAGTATCATTAGTTGATTTTCAACATTCGCTGTGTACTCGTTGCATGATTTTATTAAATTTCTAACTTATATTATATTAACATATTACAGTACTACTACCTGTATTTTTTATAATTGTTGTGTAGGTATATACAGAGGCGGCTCCAGAGACATGGTAGGGGGGCTAAGTAATAATTTTCAGAAAACTTTTGATATTGTAATGTATGTTGTTTTTGTAATTTTGTTTTAACAATACACAATTTTTTAGAAATACAGGATTGTGAGGGGATTGTAGCCCCTGGGTATAAATAATTTATTATATTATTAATATTTATTTACATGGTATATTTTAGTGAAGTTAATGAACCACTCCTTAAGTCTATATGGGAGGCAACTCGTATATTGTGATTATGAACTATTTGATTATATGAGGCCACTATCAGTGTATATTAACCAGTTTGTGTATGAAACGAATGGGAGAAAATTTGTTTATTTTGGGAGGCAACTTGTGTCCATAACGTACTTCTTCACAGGTATATTCATTTACATAATTAATTAATGTCAAGTTTGTACTTTCTTAAGAACAAGGTATGGCACTCTTTGATATTATCTACACGTTACCTATACTAGGTATTGAGAGGTTAACATGTGTTATTGGTCGAAAACTAGACAAATTCGCAGGTCATATTACTAGTCTGTTCTTGGTAATTTTTATTCTACTCGTTGACTTTCAAAACCGAGTTAGGAAAATGAAATGAAAGATTAAAACAAAGTTCTATACATAATATTTAATAATAATATGAAAGCCCTTTCAACCGCTCGCGGTTTGCCTTTCATGTCGTTAAATCGATAAAAACTTTTCACGTGAACGAAAAACATTTCATTAAATAAAACAAACCTTTGTGGTTTCTCCATACACTATATCGTCGGCCTGAGCGCAAAGCGAGTATGTCCAATTGTCCAAAATTACAAATTTTTCATGAGAGGAAAAAACATTTCGTCGGCGTAATTCCATAATTCGATACGATGATTTCTAACTATCAATTTCATGGCGGATAAATAATGATACAATTTCAGTTACGACTTCATCATACGATGCGGTTTTTTCTTTATTTTAATCACCAATAATCCCAAAATCCAAAAAAAATAGAGTTACGCCCTTTGCCACTTAGGCCGACGATATGTTCATATTATACATTAGGTTATTTTTTACAACTTTATCTGTTGGATGGTTTCACAATAGTCAGTTTCTAGAGAAGTTGGACTGCTATGTGTTTCAAAGGAAGAATAAGCTTAATGGTTTTCAGTTGCCTTCTACACAACATTATAATATGCTCATCGTAAATTTCATTTTTCATAAGCGGGATTTTAAGGTATTAATTGTGGTCTCTGTCTCACAAGACATGCGTATAACATTGAAATTTACGCTCAGAAGTTCACTTACAGTTTTGCTACCTATTAGTTGTTGATTATTATAAAGGGCATCGACCTATTATTTATCTTAAATGGTATAACGTTGTCTGTGTTTTGTCGGAAGTGTTTTTTTTTGATATTATAATTTATTATTTTAAAACAAGTAATATAGGTAACTGCGCAAAATCAAAACAATTTGAAATTGTTCATTCCTCGCTTCAAAATTAAAATATCGATTAAATAAACCTTCAAAAAAACAATAAAAATAATGTTACCTTTAGGTTTTATAACTGGTTTATTCAAATAAACTCTATAGTATTACAAAGTAAGAAGCTAAGCGTAAACTGTTAAATGTAAATTCGTTATAATATTACTACACTGTTACAAGGTGGAGACAATCGATGCTAACACCGGAAATTGTTAAATATTTGAGGTTTTTTAGATTCTGAGTTATGGGTTTTTCCTCAAGTCTTTAACTAGCTGATATAATAATTTTTTTATGAAGTAATACTTAGTTTAAAAGAAGTACAAGCCCATTAAATTCCCTTGTGATTGTGTGAGAATCAATCCCCCCCCACACACACACACATTAAAATATAAAACGTAGCAGTTGATTAAATTAATATGTAAATACAAATTTTATTTAGACTTAAGATATTCGATATTATATTAATAAATGTTTAAGTATTTTCGTTATAAAAAAATACATTTTTTATAATAAATTAATATTATTTTAAAACATTGTAATCATTAACATAAAAACTATAGGGGTATAATATGACTTGTGTAGTTGTGTTATTCTTATAAAAACAAGTAATAACTTATCGTGATGAATTAGAACCGTGTGACTACTACTGGGTAATGGCGATTCAAGTGATATTTAAGTATTTACATTATTACCTACACATCAAACGCATGGGAATTATTAGGAAAGAAGTATTTTGATCGGTAGGTATTTAATATTACATTACGTAGGCACCTATACGAAGGTACCTATTGTTGAATTTGAAAAGCATAAAAGCAACTTTTCATCGCGGGGAA
Organism: Sitobion miscanthi; assembly: GCA_008086715.1. Lineage (NCBI taxonomy): Eukaryota > Metazoa > Arthropoda > Insecta > Hemiptera > Aphididae > Sitobion > Sitobion miscanthi. The sequence goes on along the minus strand of CM017797.1, from coordinate 89,014,650 downwards.
ATAATATTATTATAACAATGTTAGACATTTAAAGTTACGATTTACGACGTATATACGTATAGAACAACACTTCGAATTTAGAACTAATCATGTTGTCGGCACTTTTGTTATTTAAGTAATTGCGACGTCTGCAGTGCGTAGTCGTATTATTTATCTACATACAAATATTGAACATAGTTTTTCAAAATAATTCTTCGACTTAGGTTAGTTTCTGGCAATGTGGTCAATATTTTACGTTTGATAAATTATTTTACTTGTTTTCTCGGTAAATTGCACACAAACAGGACTTTATACAGTGTCAGACTCACCGCTCCGCACACACCTTTAGAATAATATTATAAGTATCTGTTTATCTGTACGACTAATATGAATACAAATTATAATTGCTACGCGAATTAACCTTGACGTGGTTTTGTCAATTTCTCCGAATTTATAATGAATTGTGATAAATGATAATCATAATTATTATTTATCGGAAAACTTCAAGTAGCGATGAGAATGTTTTGCATATTTTTGAACACTTGTTGTTGGGTAGTATATCCGTAAAAATATAAATTATTGATTAACTGATTATATATTATATCAGATTTATACATATCATTATAAGTGCCTATATTATTGGAAAAAAAAACAAAGTAATAAATAATCCGTGTTTAGATATTATGAATCAAAATCACGTATAGGTTTTTATTCAAATATTGAAAAGCGACAATTTTACATTTTTTTCTTCTTTCAACTCAATTCAGTTACGATATTGTACTTCAATATTTTTGATGATAATAAAATAATAATTTATTTTGATTTTTATGTGTAGAGAGAATAACGCGTATACCTGCACATTTCGATCGATTTCTTGTTTCCAGAGATACTCGACAATATTTTAATCTCCGTTCTTCAAACACGCTTGTATCCGGTAGGTATATATAATATTGTACATTGGCTCGGAACAAATAAAATATAAATCAGCATAATATGGTCTTTTTTATCAACACTTGGGTTTTTTTCTTTTTTAATTAGGTCACATAACTGCAGATACAGTCCTATAACGGGGTCATCTAGTGTGCAATATATCGAGTTATATAATAATTCGGAAGCTTTATGTGTGACAACGGCGACGACGATAAGTGTTTCAAAATGTGGACATCTTCGGCTCAATCGCGTAAACATGTACAGGCAATAGCAAAATATTATAATAATCTATAAATATAAGCGCAGTTTTCTACAGTTTTCTCTCTAGCCGAGCCCAAATATAATTTAGAGGGGTTTTTACATGATTTAAAAATAAGAAAACATAATTTGCCATCGCCACGAGCACACAGCACGCAGTCAGGATTGTGAGATAATTATAATTTATAATAGTAATAATATTTATTTCATAATATAACAGAGATTACAATAAAAATACATTTTATATAATAATATGATTAGAAATTTCTCCAAAAAGCAAAGCTTGTATATTTTATAGGCGACGAGTTCCGACAAATAAATTAAAATAGCGTTAAACCATATAAATTCCTAATTATTTAATTATAAGATTTATTATAAATATATAGTGGCACAATTTATACGAATTCGGATTTACATAAAATCATTAGTTATTGCTTATATTAAGTGAGTTAACACTCGTATATTTTACAAGAATTTTTTTGGTTTTGAGTTTACTAATAATTATATATATCATCTATGTTATGTGTTTTACATAAATCAATATATCAACAATTATAGTATTCATTTGTCCAAATTTTGCTTATTCACTTTTGCATAGTTCAAATTACCATAAAAAGAGTCTATTATAAGATTTTTAGACGAGTATAGTAACCATGCTGTGTTTTAAAAGATGAAAAGTTGACAACTATAGTAATGAGCTCATTTAACGTATTTCTACTGACACCTAACTGCGGCAGCACCTGATTGCGTCATCCTGTCCTGGAACAAGAATCTGTACCGAAAAACCTGTCCTCGAGGTTCCGATTCGGTTCTTTCAACAATTAAAGTAGTCGTCTGGCGAGGTTCAGAAAATATACTTATATTAGTATTAGAGCTTGGGCTGTAAAATAAAGAATTATCGATTCCTTACAGTTCAAACTGAGACATAACTACAGAAATTAGAATATATTAAATAATTGATATAATGTTTTGTGTTTATTGTTTAACCTGACTTGGAATACCTAATGGACACTTTTCAATTGTATTTAGAATACGTATTTAAATAATTGGTGTCGCATTAGTATTTGAAATCCGTATAAGAATATTCCTTTCAAATACTTTTTTTTTTAGTTAAAGATGTATTTTAATATTGGTACGTTATGTCGAAATAAAAAGTTTTAGATTCTGAGCGGAACGATGAATGTATTGATTTTACAATGATGTGTGTTTTTTCTGTCTGCCATCGCCCATCATGCTCAAATTTGCACGAAATCAAGTAATAATATATTTTAAACGAAGAATAACTATTTTAGTAATTTTGTTGTTATTCAAAAATATTTTTCACGGGAAACTTAGGTGTATTATTTAATTTTCTATGTACACAATGACATTTTTTTTATCCACTGTACGAAATACACCTAATTCCTATTTACGTAAACGAGCAGATACTTCACGTTTTTTATTTGCCCTTGACGAGTTCACATTTTCTCCAAGGAGAACGCATAGCCATATTTCGCCGACCGAAACGGGAACGCTGCGGAAACTTGCGCGCATGCCAAAATCTCGTTTAATAAGAATAATAAATTACTATGTATATAGGTATGTATAGGTAACACACAATAACGATCGTGTAGCCAGTGGTAATATAATGGTAAAATGTATATAAAAACGGGTTTCCGTTTGTAGCCATACGACATTTTTGTGTTAACGATTTCGAACAAAATGTTCAAGTACGACTAGCTAGTGCATAGGACGTACAGAAGTCGTGTAGAAGTACAGGCGCAGTGTGTATAAAAATAATATATATAATATCACTCACTCGCAATTCGCAAACAACATTGAAGTCTCTGATAGAGGCTCATATCAACGAGTTTGCATTTTACGATAGATGAAAATTTAGCAGAATTATTACTCTGCTAATTAAATTATTTTAACCGTAAACAGAGTTAAATTTCAAAAATACAAATAATTTCAGGCAAATGCTAACAATAGTTTAAAAACTTAGCCCTCCCTTTCACCAACAAAAACAGAACACCAATGTCAGGTATTTAAATTGTTACATTTTAATGGAAATTATATTAATAACGTCTACATCGGGATAAATACTAAATTATTTAGTTCGGTCATAGTGTTTGTTCTGTAAATTGTGTTGGAAACATCGCACCACACCAGAAAAATATGGATCATAATTTCAAATTTGGTTAGTTTTGAGCGGGACGATAAAAATAATAATAATATATTATTATACTTTTGCCACTTTAGGAAATTGTTTGAGAGGGACGCTGCAATCTCATTTCTGCACCACCGAATGGCACCTATATGTTACAGTGAACACAATAACTGTTGTAGTCAACGTCATCTGTTTATGACATCAACAAATATACACTTATTTCTGAAAGGAAAAGGATTGAATGAATCTAAATAAAATTTTAAGTGAAAAATATAAATAAAACAGGAACGATATTGTCTTCCATGTACGATTCCTACAAATACAATAACTATATAGACTGAAATTATGTCGGTTACAATATTTTCGGATTTTTTATAGCCCCTCACCATAGAATAATAGACATATCCTTAAAGATAAAACCTTAATTGTGTTTTCAACTACAGAAATTAAATTCCTAAAGTTGATAGTTATCACTTATCAACTTCAAGTTGTTTGGTTGTGTTATCATTTTAAATACATATATTTTTAAGTTTAACACTTAAACTATCAAAATTTAATTTTAATTTAATTAAAACAAATATTATTTAATTATGAAAAACTTTTATTGTATGTAAGTATTAAAATAAAATGAGCTGTAGATATGTTTGTTGCACTCGAACTCAGAATCGGAAAACTCCAATGTTACCAATAATTCGATGTAAATTAATCCACTTAAAGAGAATTTTTTATTTATATTTTGGGCGATTTTGTCAAAATAGTGTAGTTTTCTGGTTGTTGTTGTAACATGCTATAAAATCTTCATACCTTATAACCTAGACATTTTTATTAAATTAATTGAGTATGAAACTCAAAATATAGAAGTTATACCCCACCTCTTTCACCCTGTGGAAGCCATGCCGTTCGACCATCGCGCATCGCCTATATAGATCACAGGGTGTATGGCCCATTACAACTATGGGAAGCTTACAAACTGTATGTCAATTTATATAACACCTGCTGAAATGAAGTCACTTGATGGTTCTTCAACAAATGATCATGTTTTTACATTACACGTTAATTATCAGTCTCTAGTATTTTAGTTTAAGTTATTAATTATTATAAAATGTTTTTTAACCTAAATTGTTATTTGAATTATTTTGTATACACCAAGGTATATAACTGAATATGAATATCCGGTTATATTTTTGTTCCATCTTTTTGTCATACTTTTGGTGATAATGTGTTTGGACGATTTGGGGTTATGGTGAGTTGAGAATTCTGGTAATTATGTTTATCTATCAACATTATAATTTGCAAAAATGGTTAGAGTATAATAAACATTAGATCCAATATTACATTTATTTTATATATTTTTTTTAAATCTGTTTGTAAGAATTATTATCCTTAGTATAAAATTTTAATAATTAAAAAATTACTCGATCAAATTTGGAATTGGGTACATCCAAATTAAAAAAAAAAATTCAACTAATTAATTTATAGTAAAAATAGAGATTCTCAATTGAAAAATAGAAGTTTGTATTTGACAAGACATGCATTCAATCAGAATTTGAATACATTTATATTTAAATGAAAAATTGAGGGTGAGCAGGATCTTGTATTACTTACATTGAAAAAAATAATCATTATGAATAACAAGTAATTTTAATAGGCGGTATACAAAATGTTATTTTTTATTGATTGAGTTATAATATGTATGTATAATATAACATGTTAATATGATATGTAGCACACGATGTGGATAAAATTATATGATAAAACGTGAATATTTAAATTAATAAAACGAAACTTGTTTAGATCAATTTACACTTCAAGGATATCCACGAACGAGTGCTTTTAGAGAAATTTACGAGATTGTACGGATTAATACAAGTATCCGCTGCAACGAGGAACTCTAAAATTATAAATCTACGTACGGATCGTTTCCGTGCATGAAAATGTGTAATATACAAAAAAATTGAGCTGCACAATTGAGTACAAAATTTGCTATGTCACAATGTTTCAAATATTTTTAAAATGACTTCAATTTGATAAAAAATAATGTACTGCAAGCAATATTCAGAATAGCAAGCAATGTTGGTTACTTGGAAACAAGCCTCTATAAGGAAACCATTGGAGGGGCTTGATTCAGCATTCGATTTGAACAGGAAATAAGTTTGTTATTGTTATATAACTTATAAATGACAGATTTCTATTGTAAAAAATATAAGATATAAACAATAAACGTTATAATTCAAATTAATTACAAGTATCGGGTATGTGATGAAACAATTTAGTTAAGAATATTAGGCATGTGAGTTATTTAGTATATAATCTAATATTAATTCTGTTGGTTTTTCAAAACATTATTTTTACCAATTTTTATTCAATGGAAAATTGGAAGTTATCATTATTCTTAGCAATGACTATTATTTTACAATTTTTGGTTTTTGTTTAGAAGATGAATAGATTTTTTTTAGAATATAGTTAGGTACATTTGGAGTTTCGAATATACGCCATACGCATCAATAAAAAATAATTTTAGTTTAATGGATATTGTGTTTGAACGGACCCAAAGTTTGAAATCGATTATGAATTATGATATTATAATACAGTATTGTAATAATTTTAATAATGCAAATTACATTTCTTTTACCCTAGTACATTTTCAACATATTTAAAACTTTAAAAGTATTTTAATATAAACTAAACAACATGGGGAACGGATATTTTAAATAAAATATTTTTTCTGCCTAAAATTGGATTTTCAACCACTGTGCCTCGTATAAAATGTATTGCCTCTCTCCCCACCAGGTTTACCGTAGTACTACTAGCTGGTGTGATGTTTTTTATACACCGCTTCAAAAATGGCGAATATATATATATTATAATAAATTGTTTACGATTTATGGTAGCATAGCTAATAATTTTATCAATATATCATAATTACAAGTAAAAGAATAAGACAGTTTTATAAAGATCAGAAATGATAATAAATGACACATAGTTTATTTATTTTAATCATATATTTTTTTTTGTAAAAATTGAAAGCCAGTATAAAATATTTTGGGAAGTAATTCTTTATTATTTTTTAATAAGCTAATAACGTTGATCAGATAGTAAAAATACCCTCTTTAAATTATACATGACTACAATATAATGACGAGTCGACAACATATTAACATGATTTAAATATAATGGAATAGAATTAAAAATATTATAAGTAGTATAGTTTATCCTTTTTCCATAATTGATAGATCACATACTAGACTAGGTAACGACTAACCTATACGTAAGATATCAATCAGAAATACAGAGAAATATCGATCATGAGTATTGAAATTTTAAATTTTAGAATATGACAAAGGCTGCTGACTACGTAAGGCCAGAGTTATACAGGGCAAATTCATTGGTTTATATCGGAGCAGCTATACACGACGGACGCAATACGCTGCAATCGCTTGGTGGCGGGCCGATAAATTGTATTTTATCGGTTGGCCAAGTGATGTTAGGTACCTGCCTTTTTACATTCTGAGCTGCAGAGGAATAAATGTATATTTCTTACAATTATGATTGTTTTAGTTCATATTTTTAAGAGATAAAAATGGAAAATTCTCAGTAGTTTTCAAGAGCGTAATATTACATACCTACTACCATTTACCATTGAGTATATTATATTGTACAACATATTATACTCAATGATATTACCTATTAGCCGACATCAAAGTGAAATATAAATATAAATAGCCAGCTGAATGGTCAAAACGTCCAATATAAAAAAATTCCAATCGTTCCAGTCAATTTGCCTTCGCCTCATTACAAATGCCCCCTGGTACGTCAGCAATCTCTCCCTACACTCTGACCTCAAAATTCCAACCATCCACTCACTAGCCTCCTACAATATTGTAAACTATTTCTAAAACACATCCAACCATTCAAATCGAAATAAAAAAAAAACAATAACAACAAAATAAATAAAAAAAAAAGCAATCTAGAATATGAAGTAGGGTCGTTCGATTTCCCCTTCAATCAAGCCATCCATATATATATATATACATGTATCCCCCTTCATATACCTATTGTATAAATTATTATCACAAATTGTATAATATATTCGTTTGTTCTAATAAAAAAAAAAATTATGATTTCAGGATAAACTCTAAACAAACATAATAAAATAGCCAATGTAGGTATAAGTACTTTTATATCAGTATATAGTGGTGGTTATAGAACAAAATGAATAATAACCGTTTAACTCGATATTTGTTTCATATAAGCTTTTGGGTTCCGGTTTCAATTCTACATTTACATTCGGTTCCAGGCCCTGGAGTTAAATATATACAAATAGCGTGGTATCGATAAATACTCACTTGTCAGGGAAATATATATATCACAATAAGTTATTATGTAAGTAATATAATCTTCAACAAGCGCCTGCAAGGTCGTCGTAGACAGGTTTTCAATATATTTCAGACTACGATGTGTGAAATTGCGACTCGTTATTACAGGGTTTTTGGATCCACAGTCGGCTGCGGTACGTCGAATCTCTGACCTTACTTTCTGGCGTTTGCTAATTTGCTTTACTCGTGCAAGATTCTGCCTTAAAAATGGATGAGGTGATCTTGTTAGTGTGGTACATGACAGTTTTGGTGCGTTGGAGAACATTGACAATGTATATTAATCTCAACCTGCAGTGGCGTAGATTGTAAATACAATTTTTAGTCGGCACGTGCTTTTATTTTATACTTAATTTGTATGTAAATCATAAATAATATTTTATACGCATAGGTATTTATACTTAAAATCAATTTATAACACTATTACAGTTGAGTGTCGATAGATCGAATTTTTTTCTTACCCCTTGAAAGTGTTTGAGGTACATCGTATATCGCGAAAAATACACAAATCAAATTTATTTTTATTCCCTTGAGATTCGAGTTATTGAAAATACGTATACTCTCAATACGCACCAGTGTCTATTGTTTTATGGGTTTTATTAACAAAAAAATCTTCCATCCATTTTTATTGTTGGGAAAAAATTCGAGAGCTTTTCCCGAGCTAATATAATATGAATTTTGTAGTATACTATGAATCTACAATTGATGTACATGTCGATTGCTGTAGGATCAAAATAATAGTCGTAGAGGTTGAAAATGAATTATTATACTGGATTATCAGAAATTTAATATTTTATTATTATTTGTTCTCCAACAATACGTCGTATGTAATATATTATTAATAATTCAATAAATTGACTCTTAAAAAAAGCTACATCTGTAAAAACTATTCGAAGACTTTTGAAATGTTATCAATCCATAGGTTACCAAACAATTATTTTAATAATAATAATATTAAAATTTTAACAAATGCTTATAAATATTTTAAATTCTGAGTGGAGCTATGAATGTATGGTTTTACAATGTGTTTTATTTTATTTGTGTTTGGCATTATTTTTAAGGACAATAAAATGCTTAATTTTTTTTAAAAAGCATCTTTTCTGATAGGAGAGCGAATCTAGTTGGTACTTTGAGGGGTCAATAGTAAAAAATTCCCAGTAGTTTTCAAAAACGCCAGGAACAAAAAATTTTTTTCGTTTTTGGTGTAACTCTAAAACAAATTACCGTAAATACATGAATGTAAATTCATCATCAAATTGAAAAATAATGAAAATACAACGGCAAAATTTTTTTTATAATCATTTAAAGTTCAAATTTTGATAAAATGTATCAAATTTAAAATTAAAAAATGATTTTTAGTTAAAAATTTATAAAATGTTCAACTTTTATAGCTAAGGATTGACAATTTAAAATAATGTTCCACGTAAATTGGTAAACAAATTACTTCATTCATAATAATATCATAAATTATACTTAGTAATATCACACTAGGCCCGTATTCACTCCTAATCGTTTTTCGCATACAATGATGTTATATATCATTAAATTCAAATTTAACACCACTCATTAGTCATTACTCATTACAGTGAACCATTCACTTGTAACCTACTGTATAGAAGAGCAACACTTGCCCACTTTTTTTTTTAATTCCGATAATTTTAAAAACTAATAAGAATTATCAATTTAGCTCCCAAAAGTACCAATAAGATCCAGTTTGCAACCAGAAACCTCTCTTGAAGCTAATGATTTGAATATTTTTTTCACTAGAAAAAGTGTCCTCAGACACACAAAGAAATTTATTATTCACAGTACTTGTGGTAATTTGTTTATGTGTAGGTAAACATCTACGAAACGGTTTGTACAAGCTGTAGACCTGACTTCACTTGGGGAAAAATGAACGAACATCAAAAACGGAGCTATTATATCGGTGTATCTATGTTTTAGTGTATTTCCGTTGACGGGAAAACCTGCATCGGTGTACCTCACTTTGTGAACTAATTTGACCAAGATTGGATATAGCACTAGGGATGTTTTCGAACCGGGTTCAAACTAATACCTATGATTTCCTAAAAAATATCTCTAAGAGCAATTTTTGAAACTTTCATTAAAATCACTAGAGCAGTTTTTTAGTCTATAAGCTATATACAAACGTAAGGATATTACCTTTTGTTTCGTAGGTACATTTGAATAATAAACAATACATTAAATACCATATTGTTTTATTCAAAAAACGCCATAGCAACGCTCGGATAGTTTATACACATTTTGTAAATTTAAATTTTATTTCTGTGACCAAGGCTACCCTATATAAAAACAAAAGATTATTCGATTTTTGTGAGTCAAAACGAAATTCATGCTTGAACCACCCTGTCGCAACCTATATGGGGGTTGAAAACAGAAGCATAAAACACTCTCCTTGTCTATGTACCTGTATAAGTATTTAGTATATAACTTATAATGAAATCTGTTCAGTCGTTTCTGGCATTAGCCGTTAGCAACTTGGAATGCGTTTTCGTTCATTTCCACGAAATTACTACACCCGTCACCCACACGTTTTCTGGAAAAGGCGCGTGTATAGATTCGTATACACATAAAAAAATACACACACAAATCATTGTAAAATCAATATATTCTTCGCTTTGCTCAGAATCTAAAATAAAAATCACCAGAACAAAGTTTTTGGGGGGTGTAAAGTGTAATCCAGTTCACCTCCTCGAAGCGCACTCTGAAGAATGCAGTTCATATTAAGGCGCACATGCGAGAGGGCTTTGCATGATATTTTTAATAATAAAAGAAAAAAATGACTTTTGTTTATGGAATTAAATATATAATATCATTTGGGAAAGCTCAGAGAAAGCTGTTGGCCTATCCATTCTATATTATCTATGCTCAGCCCGACATAATAATAAAAATAGTAATAATATTTATTTGACACCAATTACAATTATAAGATAAATAAATAAAAGTACAAAGATTATTTTAAGCATTAATTCTCTTTTCAAAAGCTAGCTTGTGCTGAAAAGAGAGAGTTTGTGATACAAGTGCACAGAACATAGTTGACATACGTATATTGCATTTAAATACATATAAGAATTACGATATGAGATATGCTATAATTGTGTTCGGGGTTTTTCTAACGACCATACAAATTATTGCGCCCTTATTACTTGATTATAACATTTATTAGTTTATTACACTTTCATCAATCCACAATACATTGGAGTAGGTACCTATATGTTGACTAAATAATATCGTCTATATCGACTTAGAAACTCATGAAATAAATGTATACGTTCTGGCCTTAGTTTTTCAAATGTACCATTGTGAGCCGTTCCTTATTAACTAAAACACGAATTGATGAAGTTAAGAGTGACGTGGGTAATGCGTAGTGGAAAAAATAAAACATTAATATTTTGTAAGTATACCTAAATGGTTATAAATTTCGTTTTCAGAAATCGTTAAAAAACGATGTACGTCGTTTGATGTGTTGCGAAAAAACATGAAAGTCATACAGAAAATGTAATAGTATAATTAGAACGATGTTAGTGAACATCACCATTCATATGTATACAAGCGATAATATTTATTGTTGAATTATTAAATAGACAAACATTAAGTAGTCGTCTAAAATGTATGACAGTAGACGAATAGAACTACTACCGGCATGTTAAACCACCAAAACTAATTAATAGAAAATTATCAAATTACGTATCGACATTCAACATTCAAGTATTCAACATTGACCAGAAAATATTTCAGCATCATGTACGGTCATCATTTAAAAGCCGCGTGCTGTTTTGGAAAGTATGATCATCTGGTCTCGCGACTCACGTGGGCGCAGGACATCGTAATGTTCAGAGTTGACGATGAGTTTGTTAACTTCCCAATTATAAAACAGGGGTACACGAGTTGTACACCGACGAAAAAAAGGGGTAGGTCCCGAAGAGAAGTCGTCTTGTAAAAATAGTTTAATTTCAATTTTTGCCCAATACGTAATTGTTTTATTTTTATTTATTTTAATAAATAATATTGTTAGGTATAAATATGACAAAACAATGGCTGCAAACGAGTTGTGTCCCAAATACTGAATTGTGTCCCTAGGTTTTTATTAGATTACACGAGTTTCATCAAACTAATATAAACTAAAAAGTAAAAATAACTAAACGAATAATTTTTATAATTTTGATTATTTCCACACATTAGGGAAAAAATGTAAATTATACTATTTTTACAAGTTTAAATCGTGAAATTTGTCTATTACAATATCACATTTATTTTTTTTACTCGAGAATAAATATTGTTTCGTTAAAAAATACCATATTTTCCCTTCAGTTTGATATAATTTGTAGATTGTGAATTAATTTGCATAGCCTCTCGCACACATAGTCTCAAGTTTTTCGTGATTATGATTAATTTTGCGTTTAATTATTTCAATTGCATTATTCATTTTTATAAAAGACTTATATGACGTTTTAGTGCATCTCCATCTCTGCAAATCGGATTTTAATAATTTGTGAAAACAAATTTTGTAAACATCAATTGTCAAAAGCATTTTGTTTTTCTCACTTGTCATTTGCTCCACAGTGAACATTCAACATATTATGTTGACTGACTAGCTCGCATAATATTGTATTACTATTTTATCGGATCTCGTCGAAAATTAGTGATATTGGAATATCTGAATATAGTTACATATACATATACATATAATATAGTTCGCTATCTTGTACAAACGTACAATGACAATCGTTGTAGCTCCGCGCACACCTTATCTCTACAACATTACACGATAATAATAATAGGCAGAATCGATTTTTATTCAGTAAAAGTCTTATATAATATACCTGGGTATTTGTATAATAATATAATTGATGGAATTTTATGTACATATTCAGTAGGTCTGAGAATCGGCTACTATCTATTTTTCATACCCCTAAGTGATAAGGGTTGTCCAGAAAAAAATAAAAATATAAAATAATATTATTATTAAAATATTAATAATGTATTATATTATATTATTTACATATTGTATCCATCATAGGTGGAATTAAGTAAAAACGACAATCTTTTTAATCAGCTACTATCTATTTTTTATACTCCTAAGTGATGAGGGTTGTCCAGAAAAAAATAAAAATAAAAATAATAATAGTGTATTATATATTGGTTGCTATTAGTTAATCGGGCATGTTTGTTGATTTGTATTATAATTTTTTGTCAATATATGAATATAAAATGAAAATATAAAAATATTAAAACATAAAATGAATGTTTGTGTGTAGATTAGACCTTTGGGAAGAACATAGGCTAATTTAAAAGGATTAAATTTGGTTTTTTTTTATTCGTCGGATTTTAGTGCGGTTAGGTTAGGTTAGGATTTTGTATTAATTGATTATATTAATCCACCGTAGGTGGAATTAAGTAAAAACGCAAACTTGGCATAACTTTGATACTTTAGAGTTAAATCATACACTTATGTACAAACAGCATGGGGTCCGCGATCTACTGCAAGTAGATTGCCTACCTGATAATATACTGCTGCGAATCAGAATTTTTATTCCGGGCAACAGAAAAGTTAAGATGAATCAAGAACATCACACACCGAATATTAAATTACGCATGGAACAAAGTTTGAGTCATATACAGTTTGTACATTTAACGGGTAACGAAGTGCACGGCATCAGCTAGTTATGTAATAGAATTTTTTTAAATTATTTTTATTCTTTTGAAAATTTATAAAATGTATTTTTATTTGAATAGTAAGTATTTGATAGTTTTAATAAAAGATTCTGAGCGAAGCTATACAATTTTCAACAGTGTATGAGTTTTATAATATTTACATATTATGTAAGCGCATTGAATTCATGGTCGTCTCCACTAACCAATGTTTAACATAAATAAAACTTTTTTCATTAGCACTTATAAATATTAAATCGGACCGGCTATACGGCATATCAATAAACATTATGTACGTTTGAAATTTAGTAATGGCGCAGTCAAGTTAAAATATAATTAATAATGTAATATAATATATGCACATAGTATAAAAACAAACATAAACAAACAAAACAACAATTTACATTTTTCTCGTGTGTTATATACAAGGTGATTTACTAAGCACCCTATTTTTTCTTCAATAATGTAGCTATTCAAAATCTGATATCGGAATTATTAAATATACTTTAAGACCATATTTTCAAATTATTGGGAAATGGGAATATAGATTTTTGTATAACTTAAGGAGTGTCCTACAAACTGCTATTTTTCGAATAAGAACCCCCTTTTTACTCTAAATTATTTAGCGGATATTTTTTCTGAAAATATTGACGTATTAAAATAAAAATTCTAACCACTAGGTATTTACTGAGTTTTTAACTTTCTTTATTAAGTTTGAAGTTCATGATAATGGGTTTGGAAGATATGGTGTGAAAATAGTATTAGGATTTTTATAATAATAATACATAAGTATATATGTACACTAATTTATGTAGATAGATATTATCAAATATTTGGAGGCGCCACTGTCTATCTATTAGAGCTCTGCACGGTCTGGTCTAAACCTGTCTGGACCGAACCATGGTTTGGTATTTTTCGGTCTTTGTGTATTGTAATTTAATGTGGCTCGGTCTCTTCGACTTAAAAAAAAAATGGTTCGGTCCGGTTCGATCCTTAAAAAAATGGTCCAGTTCGGTCCACCTTCAAATTTATATTATGTCTATATTGTCCGGTCTACAGTGATCTGCATTTTGAACGTAGATTTAACATAATAATTTTACATATAATTTATATAAATACATAACTAATATAACTAATAAACTATACTTGTATGAAATTTGATGTTTTTAGATGCGAAAATACTGCGAATAATATTTTGCTAGGTATGGAAAAATAAATTGAAAAAAATACACATATCATTGTAAAATCAATACACTCAATCGCTTCACACGGAATCTAAAATGTAAGATGTCATTGAAAAAAGTAAAAAACTTAAAGTCTCGTTAGAATACATTTTTCCCACGAAATGTTCTTATATTAATATTATAGGTACTAGATATATACACACTGAACAACGTTATACGGAAGAGAGTATTGTGTATTACTAACTTAACTTGTTGACGTCTAACAGTGACATCACCTTCTCGATTCCTCCTCGTACATGATTATCCAATGAATCCAACGAAACTCATTCGGGTGTAGAATAATATAGGTATTTGTTTTGTGGATACATTCTCAGGTTAAAACTATTTATATACTTATAATCTGACTGTCAATCGGAATATTTTTGATGAAACGTTATTAAACGTGAGCGTATGCGTACAATATATTGAACATGTCCATACGGAATTGATTATTTCTATAACTTACATACTTAAGTTTTTCAGGAAATAATGGCCGTAAAACGTTAAGCGAAGAACGAAGAACGTGCAAGAATGCGCTGTACAAATACAGCAACGCATACAAACCAACCGGCCATTTGGGATGGCACGCTATATCATCAACGTATCATCGTACAGGTGGGCGAGTGGGTGACAAACATAAACGAAAGGATTGAAGAAGCGAATTGAATGATAATATTATTGTTAGTACCTAATATAATGATCACATCATACTATAGACGAGTTCATTTGTAATTTGTGAGTAATTATAAATTTGGCTGTATGAAAACTGCGATAAAATTATTCTTTTTAAAATGTACATTATGTAATCACTAATCTGTGACAAAATTATAAATGTATATTATGTAAACTGCATTGAAACCTAAAACTTTTTTTTGTTTTTTTTCTATAAAATGTCAATCAAATTTTATTCGTTGGACCAAAACGCTTGAAAATTTAATACAAGGCTCCTAATATATTGTTACAATGACAGTTAGGTTAAGGTAAAGTATATTTTAAAGTTTAGATGTGCAAAGTGGAGTGGACAGGAGGACCCCGCAACATTCTGGTCCACTATTCCGCTCAACTAAATTTCAAACATGTACTCAGTAGTTGTAAATAATAAACTAAATATGTCCAAAATTTAATTTCTGTCGGATCCAATTCTGATTCAGAATATGAAATTAAAAATATATTTTGTCATTAAAAAAGTAAAAAGTAAAAAACAGTAGCGATAAAAAATTGTTTTTTTTCCAAAATTGTGTTTACGACTTAAAATTACGTAATGAAATTAAATAATTATTCTCAAAAACGTTTGTGTTTTCTGAAATGTCGAGTGCCTTATGTTAAAATGCCATCCCCGTATACTTTTTTCATGTTTGAATATTTTGACAAACACTTAGTTTTCTTTTGGATGATAATGAATTATATAATATCAAACAATTATTCCGACGTATATTTTTTAGATCGTATTTTGTTTTACCTAGTTTTATATCAAAGGCTAAAGCAGAACATTCTTATCGACATTTTCATGCTTAGGTATAGACATTTTTAAATGTGTTAAAATAATCAACTTGTATTCACAAATGTATAATATATAATTACACATAATATTTTAGTCAGCCAACTACTGAAATGATTTTTCAAGCGTCTATGTCTAAAATATTGAGTAGGTTCTGTTAGAAAGTTACATATTATATTATATTTTCGATAGAAGCAACGCGGGCAAAGATCGATAGTAAATTTTCAAACTGGTTTATCGATTGGCTATCGCATATGGAGGTTACGATAATGTATTTGTCTTGTAGGTCGTAGGTGCCTACATGATATTCGCGTAAGGCCAATGTGCGAATGTGCCTGGTGTCTTTCGTGTAAAATGTCCTATTAATATCAATATAATTATGACATTTATAACAAATATAATAACCACAATTTGTAGTTTACAAGTAGTATATGAGTGAAAGATGAATACCTACTTCAATGTGTAAGACGACATTGGATGATGCGTTTAGCGTGTCGTGATTTGTGTTTTTCTGGGTGAGGGGGGGGTTTCAAAATCGTATATGGCTTACAAAAAATACAATATTATATTATTATTATAATATGTTGCAATTATATTAATTTCCAAAATTGGTCATAAAAAGCGTCAGTCATTTGATATCGATTGAATTATTATATTTTGTAATACTAAGTGACTAGCCTAGAGAGCAGAGATGTCAAAGAATTTTTTTTCATGGGCGTTCGTCAAAAACGTAAATTCGGAAAAAGGACTTATAGTCAAATCTATAATACATAAAATATAAAGTTGGCCTAAAACACTTAGTTTGTTTCGGAATTCCACGTCAGTATTTGCTGTCAATAGATAACTAATAATAATATAAAACTGTTCCCATATCTTATAATTAGTGGTACGTCGTCGGGGTTTTGTATAGTATATATCTCGAGCACTCGAGAAAAAAGTGAAAATAATAAAACTTACATTTTAATTAATGATAATCTACATAATAATGACTATACTGACGCAGTTTTAAAAAGAAAAAAACGGTGCCAATCGTAAAAAGTGTGCATTATTAGTATGAAAAGCGGAGAAATAGCAACAATTAAAGCCAAAAGGTGAACACAAACATGCAGCAACATGTTGTTGCAACTCAGATAGAAAAAGAACAAATTCGGCAAAATGTAAAATATTAAGAGTGAAAGATACTGACTTAAATTAATATATTAGTTTAATTTACAGCACAATAAACTGCAAACTTTTTTTTTTTATTATTAGATAAAAATAGAATATTTACAATCTGTAATATTTATATTATACAATACAATTATTTTTATTTTTTTAAACATTTATTAGAAGATTTACAATCTGTAATATTATTTACAATGAGCATATGAGCGGAATTTACTATGACTGTGACAGCGCGAGGGGAGTAGCTAACACTCGACGTGAACATACATTACAATAAGTAAATTTGATAGCTAATATAAGGTACATTACATGAAATAGTGTGAGGAAGGTTAGTCTGGTGTGTCTAACTTGAGGTACAGAGTTTTATTTTTTTTAATTAATGCAGGTCAGGGGATTCAGGAGATCTCGACACCAGTGTCTTTTTAATCGACGTGGGGGGTTATTTGGCATGAATTCACTGGCTAAGTTAGAAATCAATGGATTTGTATGGTCAACTGTTTTGGTGTGGAAATTTGTACAGTAATTTTTAGCTGTTTTAGAGACTGTTTCAGTTTTAAGATCATTATGTAGTGAGAAACTGCAAACCTTATGACAATAAAGTATATACCTATAAAATATTTTAGATTCTGAGTAGAGAGAAGAATGTATTGATTTTACAATGGTGTGTGGTTGTTTGTATCTGGGGACATTTTTTATAATAGAAAAAACGATTCGATATTTTTACCTGATAGGAAAGTAGATCTAGTTAGTAATTTAGTATACTTTGGTGTTACTCTAAACGTATAGAATATAGATACTTACTTGAAATTATCGCTAAAAATGTTTATAATATTAGCATTTTCTATAAAATATGGTATAGTTTTCAAAATATTTTGATTCTTTTTGAAATTTCTATAGACATTTGACATTTTTGTAATTATCTACGGTAAGTTGATATTGAGTAAAAAATTAATATCAATAATATAATATAATACATATATTGAAATATTATTATACCGAATATTAAATGCAAAGTTTTCGGAATAAATTAACTCAACTAACCGTATGTCTGTATTACTAATAATAAAAAAAATAACTAGGTATAGTAGCAATATAAATAATATTATATCATATAACATTATAACATAGGTACTTACAAGTTGACAAATTACCGTCTACGCTCAGAATTGTTTTTCATATTATATGTTGCAAGATTTATCATTGAATTTAACACACACATTACAGTGACTTTCTCAATAGCAATATAGAAGTACAATAATTATCTGATGTACGTCCACATTATCAATTTTTTTCAGGAGACAAAAAACATTTTGGACATTTTTATAAAAGGTTGAAATGTTATAAATTATAATAATAGCTGGAAATCAATAAATTGAATATGATGGATATGATTAGAATTGATTAAATATTCATGCTAATATCTTAATAATATCAGAATTTGCCAGTATGTTAATTTTTAGCCGGTAGTCGGTACAATAATAAGGTACGTCCAAATTGTAATTGGTTATTGCACTGAATTTTAGGAAAAAACATTTAACGTAACTGACCAGTAAATAATAATATATTTTAATAAGATATCAGATATGAGGTTAAAACATACATCAATTCGTTTATGGTTTCGAATAAAGAAACTATATCTTAAAACAAATATGAGAGTTGAATGTATATTTGTAGCTATTATACAGGTATTCAAAAACTACTTAACCAATTTTGTGAAAGTTTCAAATTTTTCTTGAAGATATCAGAAAATTTTAAAGAGTTGTTTGAACCATGTTCGGTTTATAACAAGTGCTATATCCAATCTACCACAAACAAATTGTCCATTTTGGTTGAATTCGTCCGCATAGCGACGCAAATTTGCTTGTGAACTATGGTAGGTAGGTAAACCAAAACAAAGATACACTTATATAATCTAAATTTTTCATTTTTTCATTTTTATAACTGGCGAAATCGGGTTATACAACTAAAATTGGATGTTGGTTCGTCTGAAGTTAATCAATAGGTACTACAGGTATTGATACAACTTTAATTGAAAACAGTCCAGTTGTTTTAAACTAAGGACAAAGTTAGATATAAAATTTAAATGATATTAAGTCATAAGTCACTGTATTATGTAAATGTGTTCTAATCATAGACATTATACTACAACTAGATGGATCATGATAGGTACTAGTTGCGCTGCTCTTGGTGAAAATCGAAAATTGCTTGTTCGGCATAAAAACCTATAATAATTCTGCGGTACTCGGATGAAACGGGTTTTTTTGAAATTATAAGAATTTCAAAAATAATAATACGCTTTATATATAATATTATGGTACCTACTACCTATATACAGTGCTCGAATTGGAAAAAAAATTGAGGACGGACGCTGGTTTTAGTTCAAAAAACACCGTTCCATAGCTAATAAATTGTAAAGTAACCCGTTGTGAAAATTAAACAAAAAGTTCTCAAAAGTAGAATGTAGAAACACGTATACGGCGGCAATACAACCGAAATCACTTCAAAATTATCACACTTGCAGATAATAGAGATAAGGTAGACATGATATTTTTAATCGTGGTAGTGTACAAACCAATGAACCACCGCGGCGGTAATAATCATTCATACGTATATGAAATACACTATCCATACGTACAATTGATAGTGACTACACCGTTTTATCTACATCGTGCGTCAACGATAACCGTTTTCTGCGAAAAAATAACCATTACTTTGCAGTTTGCTATAGAAAATAGAAATAACCAAAACAAAAAAAATCCAAATACACCGTTCAAAAGTAAGCATCCCCAGGGGTCAGAGGGGGACTCGTTTTTAGCGTTCCCCGCTTAATTAAATGAAGGGGGACGCTGAAATCTATGAAAAAAATGAAAGCGGACTCCGTCCGCCCGCGTCCCCCCCCAATTCGAGCACTGCCTATATAGGTACGTATATTATGCTCGAGCACTGCAGATTAGGTATTATAGGCATAATAATATAACCAATAACGATACACGCGTCATTAAGACCACGATGTTTTGATTTTTACAATATATTATTTGAATAATATGACAGGTGTCCACTCGTCCGTAACTAAGTGTGTAATTAACATAACGTTTTATAAACACAACGACATTGTTATTGCTGCAGATATTATGCGATAAAACTGAATGTATAGAGGTAGGTACCAGGCGTGGGTCTAGAAGATTATAACAGGGGGTGCTCAAAAAAAAAAGTTGGGCAAGTGTGTGTCGCTCTACTGAACAGTAGGATCACTGTAGTCTTTAATGGATGGTGTTAAATTCGAATTCAATGATATAATATTATTGTATAATAAGAAAGACGATTCTGAGCGAAGACTATAATATCACGAAGTATATTTGATGATATTTTTGTGAATAAAGTAATTTATTTACCTATTTACATGGAACTTTGTTTTAAATTTTCAATCCTTATAGCTATAAAAGCTAAACATTTTATACATTTTTAACTACAAAATAATTTTGAATTTTAAATTTGATAAATTTTGCCATAATTCAAACTTTAAATGCTTATAAAAAAATTGTGCCTATATGTATTTTAAATTTTTTTCAACTGCTATAGTAAAAATAGATCAAGGGCCTTGTATTAAATTTTCATGTTTATTAAAAACAATTGCTTACCCAACAAATGCAATTTTATTAACAGTTAAAGAAAAAAAGAAAAAAATTTAAAATTTGAAATGTTCATAAACAGCACAAGCTGAGTTAAAATATTTTGTACGTTTTTCAAGTATGGGAATTGATAAGAAGTTATATGTTGTACATTTCAAGTATCTACAGTTATTCGTGTCTGAAATTTGAATTACAACAAAATAAGAAAATCGCTACATGCTTACATGAGAAATCAGGAAAATATCTAATAACGTAAAAATTTTATTTAACTTTCTGGTAGATATTTTTTTATAAAAGTAGACATATTTACTTATCATAAAAGGAAAAAAAAGTGACCCTCTCGAATACAAGTTTTGAATAATATTATATTTAAAGAGGTATTAAAATAAATACATTCCTAAAACAAAAACTAAAAGTAGTTGGTTGAGTTTTAAAATATACTCAATGATGAAAAATTTACGAATACTTTAGCATAACATTATAATACAATATAATATTTATATAAAATAATTAATCTATATTTCGTCATTTAAGTTTTATATCAAGGATTAAAACTTAGAAGAAATTACAGGACATAATTAATAGGTACCTATAGTTGTTTTTTTTGTAATTAATAATTAAAAATTAAAAGTATTTATATCGCATTTGAAAATTTAAGGAAACACTCAATTCGCAAGTAATGTAACAAACGATAGATATTTATATTTATATTATATATACCTATATAATAATATATTAGTACCTACGTCACAAAGTTAATATGCGCGTTTTTAACATTACGAAATTTCGTAATTAAATTAATTATACACACACATTCCTATGCTAAAACAAGTAAGCGCGTATATTATCTTAAATGTTGTTCGAACATGTATATTATATTTTATAATTATTATATAATTGTATTGTGATAGAATAAATATGCATTTTTTTATCTTAATTTTCCGAAAAAGTATTTTATGTCGAGTGTCGGATGTAAGCCATTTACCGTTTTCAGATTATACCAGTGAACCATATACTTACTATAAAGTATTATACGTTAGGTATGGTTTACAAACAATGAATAAATTATGAACTATGGTATAGACATATTTTTATGTCGTTGTTGTAGGTTATTGAATATTATTGGGTATTAATTTTCAGGTAAAAAGAGTGCAACTCCAAATAATTCATCATTCATGTAACCACATTGATTGGCAATTAAAAAAGATAAATAAGATACAATGGTATGCACATTTATTTTAACGTTTTATTTTTAAACTCACATCTATCTTCTGTGTTCCACCTAATACGTATATAATAATTTAGATGAATATAATATAACGCATACCTTCGAAAACTGGGTACTCTCTATAACGCAGTTACTTTCATTACTCAGTCCCCTTTACAAATTTTAGAATTCTGTCCGCGAGAGATTGAGAGAGATCGTCTAGTTTAATGTCCCGCAAACAGAATTAAAAAATATGCATTTTTTTAGACATTTCAAGTTCAATTTTGGACGAAATTAGATATTTAAACGAAGAAAGCGATTTTATAGTTATTCCGTATTTTATCTGATACAAAAATATTTCTGGCGTGGACTTGAAACTTTTGTGTGTATCATTACATTTTACTATACACAATGACTTTTTCAAAAGATTTAGATTAATTTTAATTTTTAACTTATATATTTTAAGTCTTTTAGATATTTATACCCCGAATTTCACACCGTTTTACGGAAAGTTTGTATAGCTATCGCTTATCATATATAATCGCGCCACATTACCATGACAAAATAAACAGGTATGATGGAAATTTGAACAAACATGGCAGTTGCTTCTTTCCGCTTCTCAAATTCATATATGTATTACCAAAAGATCATAAAATGCATTAACATTTTTATAAATATTGTACCACTCGACACCAATCCCCTAAATTAGATATGGCAGTTACCAAACTTGAAGAGATTTAGGATTTCGGTGCCACCCAATGGGCCTTCCATGAATCTGTCCCTTCCAAGTTCCAACGCTGATATAATGTGTAATATGATAGATAATATAATATAATACCATAGTGAATTTGGTAATGTACATTAATATTGTAAAATTGGTACAATAAATTGATAATTATAATGGAGCAACATACATATAATATAATATGGTAAATTATGGTAAACAATTAATAGTAAGTATACGATCATGTTACGAAAAACTATCAAGTGATAATATTAAAATGTTAATCTGCATTATTACAAATATCATAATTAAACTAGTTTTTGTAATAACAACAGTAATTACTATCATAAAATAATTACCTACGTTAATAAATAATAATGAAAATAAGATACCAGTATATTGTTAACATAATTTATAGGTTATTCTGGTAATATTAATTATATTATAATGGTAGTCGTCGGTAATTAGTAGATTACAAAACTGTGGAATCGTAAAAACGGTTTTTCCTATATTGTATTGCCCAAAGCTACTTTTTTCACTTGGAGACGAATTTTCGTTATCACAGCAATGCTAAGCCCTTGAGATCTGAGCAACTATCCACCTAAGGAGGCTCCAGTTGATGAAAAAAATCTGTTTTTATTTAAATTGAAAATCCAAACAAAACTGTTATAATTTGGTTTAAAGGGTTTCAATTTTTAAAATGGATTATGCTTGAATAACATGTTTACTATGTGTTTTAACAGAGGTGATTCTTATATTACAATATTTCTTAATTTATATTTCTTCTATTACAATAATCGTTGTTGTCATGATTAGGACTCGGAAGTTATAGGAGCTAAAAAGTAAAAAGGAAAAATATGTAGTCTTGCAAAGTACTTAAAGAAAAGTATTCAAATTCTTTATAAGTACCTACTTAAATACGTATTATGGGTTCGTCATAATGAAAACATTTACCCCTAACACCCACAAAAAAAAAAAAAATTGGTTTATATCATAAAAACCTCTCAGTTCAACCATTGTAATCTGTATAATTTAAGTAATTATAATAAACAATAAATAATAACATACTATTTAATAAAGTTTTAAATGTACTTGTTGAGTAGATTCGAGGAATAATCTGCATAGACGTAAAATATTCAATTTACAATAAGTGATAAGTGATAGTTTGTAATAAGTGTTTATTACGAAATAATAAAATTATCTTAGTTAAAGCTACAATAAGGGATTTGGGTTTTTATTTGTTGTTTCTATAAAATATGCCTACCTACTGGCTATTATATTAGTACCAATAAATAATAAACACATAAATAGGGTTACAACACCCAAATTCCCCCTGCAATGACGCCTCTAATATTCATGGATAAATATACATCTAACATTTTTTTTTCTTGGTTCAATGTGCAGAAAACCTTATAATACGGTTTTGCCTCTCGTACGGAACCACCCCGCCTTCCCTTGTCTAATAAAATGTATAATTTTGTACGTGCTTTAATATTAGCAAATTGATGATCTATCACTTACCTTAAATTCAATTTTGAATCAGTTTAGCAACAATGTTTTCGATTGCAATTAATGATAAATATTTTAGTCCATCTTGTCCGATACTATTTCTTAGATGATTTTTGATTATTTTCAGTTTTCTGAAGAATCTTTCAGCACCTGCAGAAATTACAGGAATGGTGAAAAATAATAACATTTGTTACTTATATTATATCACATTCAAGTACTCCAAATTATATATTATTGTGTGTATTATACTATTATTATTCTATTTTAGTTGTGATTATGAATGGGTTTAACGCTTTTGATTTGAAACATTCACTTTTAGACACATCAAAGTTTTCAATTATTTTAATGAAGTAGTTTCAGAATAATTGTCCAAGGATGCCTCTTGGGCTCTGGGTCCCCGGGGCCCTTCCCCGCTTTAACCTATGATAGCTATTAGCTATAGCTACGCCACTCGGTCCATGCAGTATGCGACCAGTCCATCTCAAGTTTGTGTTAGAAATTTGAAAATTGGTAGGTTGTGATTTTCTGAATCACAAAAATCAAACGCGAGATGTGTAATAGGTATTTACCTGAAGTTTTATCCACGTGGAAAATGTCGAAAACTCTTTTGGTTTGTGATACGATAATATTTATAAAATGTTTTTGGGAATTAATTATAAGTAGGTAATTATATATAATTTTGAATATTATTTAATCAAGACTCGAAATCGTAATACAAGGTTAACTGTATTTTCACACCACGCCCGTATAGGTATTATAAATATCTTGAAAGCATCAACTTAACACTATTTTAACGATCATAATATAATCATATAGGTATAATAATAGGTGCCCCGCCTGACCTAACCTAACCGCTCCAAAGATTTGCTTTTTTTTATTTTTTTATATTTGTAAAAAATGTATATACGATATTTTTACTAATTACAATAATATAATAATATGTAACTAATGTCAACCATTTAAATAAGCAAAAAAAAATATTATTTTTTCGTAAGCTGAAAAGTTTGATCTACTCTTTAGCTTCCAATAAGGGTTGAAAAAATTAGCTATATAGGTACACTCTAAAAATACCTAGGAATCTATTGATATAAATTTTATGAAAAACGGTGCAGTATTTTTTGAGTCCATTAACTTTGAAAATCAACATTTAGTTTTAGAAAAAAAGCACTTTCGGGTTTACCAAAATTTTTCAATTTTCCGGGAAACTTTTCCATATTATATTTTGGTCAAATCTTATTCGGGCTATAATGAACATTTAAAAAGTCAAATCGGTTTAGCTGTTCTCAAATGATGTGTTTACTAACAAACAGCATTTCATTTTTATTATTATTTTTCAATAATGGTAGGTAATATATACCGTCTAATATTTCAAAAACCAACCATTGTGTTCTCAGTAATCAGTAATTTATAATTAAGACGTGGATTCTAAATTACAATGTCCTAAAAAACAAGAAAAATTGTAACTTCCTTCAATAGCGCAGGAATTGTTTTTCATGAGGGGGAGGGGGGAGCAAAACATAAAACATCCAAAAAAAATTATTTATTTATTTCATATTTGTAATTTACAAGGCTGGGCATTAACGAGTTTATAAGTTAAAGTTAAGTTAATTTTTTTTATGATTATTAACTTAATTATTAACTTAAGGAATGTTTGAATTAACTTTAAATTAACTTGAGTTAATTTTACATTTAAACAAGTTAAGTTAATTTCAATTTTAATTATTATGGAATATGTTTTCATATTCGTATAAAATATAAATACCTATACTATTATTAAATTACGAATATTATCAATGCCCGTTATTTTTCGCCATCGTCGCCAGTTATATTTCTATTATTAAAAACTATTTTATATATTATTATTATCTTATACTTATTACGAATTAATAATTGTATAGAAGGTAGCGTGGACAGTCTACGGTTCTTAGTGATACCGCGTTTATTTTTGGATAATTTATTATTAATTCGACGTTTTCGCCGATAACCAGCATTCCGATTTCCGGTGGCGTGGACGCGCAAATTGATGGTACACATTTTAAGAGTATGCTAATAAATGTGTGGACTGTTACCTAATGCTTTTGGAAAATAAAATAATAATGGTTCTCTGGTCTAATAATATGAACAATTTTAGGTACCGATTGTTTTAATTTTACCTAGATGAAAACAAGAAATTTTTTTTAAGTAACTTAATTTGAGTTAAAAAGTTAATATTAAATTTTGGTTAACTTTTAACTTAGTTCAATTGATAGAACATTTTGAATTAACTTTTAACTATTAACTTGATTTAGATTTTAGTTTAACCTAACTTAACTCAGTTAAAAAATATCATTAACTTGCCCAGCCTTGGTAATTTATAACAGAAAACCTTTCTTAATATTTTATTCTTTTAATGTTGATATAGGTAATATATTATGATTTAAGAATTATATAAATGTATTGATATAATTATAGTATAATATAAATATAAACACATTATATTTATACATTTATATATTAAAACAAAACATAAAACATATTTACTTTATACCTGAATTTACATTCAAATGTAACAATATATAAATAAATATAAATTAAATATAAAAAAATGTATCTATACTTTATACTTTAAGTTATATTGTAACGTAACAATATATTAATAAAAATGACTCAATATGTTCATTATGTATTATGTTATAATAATGAATAATAAATCGATAGTAATAAAAATAATAATAATATTATTAGGTACACACATTCATACATTCATGAAAATGAGACCTATTTTGAATACGTAGGTAAATGTATAAATTAAACGTAATTTATGATTGTATACCCTTTAATTTTAATGTAGTAGGGGGTGGCAAAAGTATACTTTTGCTCCCCTTGGATTATATCTGAGGGGGCAATTGCCCGGTCTGCTCCCCCTTCTCCGACGTCACTGAATACCTTCTATTAGTGTTATTAAATTTACATCATTTGACGCTATAGCGATTTATGTTAGTCGTAAATAAAACGATCTATCTATGTACAATAATATACATATTAATATATTATCCTCGTATATACGTAGGTACCTATAATATCTACCTGTACGTGATGAAGATTTCGATCGTCAGACTATGCAATTGTGATTTTGTCTGGTACACAAGTAAAATCATAGTTAATAAAAATAATGCGACAAAGCAAAATAAACAACACTAATTTAATATTTATTTTTTTTGTTAGTGATGTAATGTACGGTTAATTTTAATAAAATTTTATCTAAGCTTATAAAACATACGCAAAATGTACTGATAGCTGAACACGTTGAACACCACGGTATTTTTCACAAAATATGTCTTAACCGCCATGAAACCGAATTCTGAGTCTTAACAAATTACCAAGAGTTGGTTTTGAGTCTCACTAAAATAATTTTCAGCCGATACCCTTTTTAGGTGTCGATAATCAGTATTTTCTGGTTCGATTTGAAATCTACAGTGTTGCCACTTTCAGTAGGTGTTACAAGTTTGCAAATAATATGATAATTGTTTTTTTTTAATCAATATTTGTTTAAATTGTCATAACTGTATTTTAGTAAACTATGAAAAAACCCGTGGCGGTGAGTACAAAGTTTGGTGAAAACCAATATTAAGTTTCGTGGCGCTCAACGTATTAAAAAGTGTTCTAATAATTCCAAAAAGTTATAAAAAAGTTTAATTTTTAAGTTCTGTGATGTATGAAATCAATGTTGTGTTTGTAAAGCAATGTTTCAGAAAAAAATATAATTTGCATTTGAATCCGCGCCCAATATGAAAATATCATATAGATAAATCTGTTTTTGGTTATCTAAAATTACCATAGCAAATAATAATGTTCTCTGCGAAATTAAAAGATTAATAATAATATTACCTACCATGATTCAACATCGACCGTCGTCGAAGTGAACGACGTGGGATCACGTGCAGTGTTCATGGATTCGCAGTCTCCGTAGGTACACTTAGGTACGTACTACTTTCCGTATTATTATTTGTTTGGGTGTTACCTACATAATACGATAATATAAATACAATACATATTTGAATATTTGATCGCATTTATTATATATAGATTCGATTACCTAATTATATCGGTTTAATTGTCATACATCAGAATGATGACATTGAATAACGGTACCTAATTAAAATACTCCAATGCTTTAATAGCTACTTGTGACTTGTGTTGACTTAACTACAGTTTTTTTTTCAATAACATATTTCATACAATAGACATTTGAATATTCATTAAACAAAAGGATTTAAAGATACATAGTACGTTTAAATGTTACGATGAAATTTATTGTTTACCCAATAAATTAAGCAATCCAACATTTCTTAGCATATTTTCATGTTTTCCACTAATTATATAGAGCGTTTTACATCTTATCATTAATAGGGGTGACAATCATGTTTGTTTTGTCATGGTAGTCGGTTGGGTATGAGCCACGTATAAAACATTTACAATTTATGAGACGGTAGGTATTACATAGTATTCTCAATTTGGCAAGACTACCGTTAACGCACATATTAATAAAATATTTCTAAAATGTACGACAACTTCAAATTCGGGTGGATAAACTTGGTTATAAGTCACAAATAAAAAATGTAAAATTATATATTATGATGGTATTGTATTATAATACAATACCATGTATATTCTCAATTGGCCGAAGACTCGTTTGTGCACATATTAATATATTTATAACATTTATGGACACCCGTTTGATCACAAAACTGTGCAAACCAATTCTTTAGTTACAGTTTTGGGTGTACAGAGTATACTACCAAGGGTGGGACTCGTGTCTCGATAATTTTAAGCACTTATATTAGCGACAAGTCTCTGGAAAAAACAAGTATTTGAAAATTAGGTTCGACATTGCGTCATAATCTCTTACAGGAGACAGTGTGCCACACACTGCCACTGCAGCTTTTAATAAATGAAAATTACATAAGAATAATCGTTATAACATCGATAACAATAGACGCGTGTTCAATCATTAATATATGGATATAGGTGTTACACGCCGACAAATAATATAAAAAATTAAATTTGATAACGTCGTTTTTGTATTTACTGATATTTACGGGGTGGTCCATTTAACGTAATACACTCAATATTTCAGAAACACTAACATTTTTGGAAAAAATCATGTATATTTTTTACCGTTATCGTTTCTTAAATGTTTTACTTTTTTTATGAACACATGCATTTTGAATTCCTTATTTAAAATCAGAATATTGTATTAAGTATTTCGATCCATACAAATTGATGGACTCAAATATTCAGCTTTATATAGAAATAAGGAATTAAAAATGCTTGTTGTCATTAATAAAATGATAACGATAAAAATAGTAAAAGTATAATATATATATATATATATATATGCTATAGATGTATAGTATAGTATTTTATTGAAAAATCATATTTTTTAACAACTTGAAATAATATAAAAAAATATTTTGAAAAACGTTCATATAGTTTTTGAAATAATTAGTGTCATACCGTTAAATCGTATCACCCGGTATATCATATTTATAAAAGCGAAATAATAACGTATCCATAGACGATTCTAAGTAACTCATGGAAAAGTGAACGAGTATATAGGTAATAGGTACCTAAAGGTATAATATTCATTATTGGCATCCCAACCGCGCACTCCGTGAACACGATAATAATACATATAATAAAAATATAAAATACAAATTGTGTCGATTAACTATTATACCACTCATATTGATGCATTTTTTATCTGTTAAAACAAAACATTCATGTAATAATATCTTTGGTATTTTGTGTTGATCATCAATTTTGTTTTTGATTGATGATATTTATTATTTTCACATCTATCAACGAATTTGTTAATACTATATGGCCGTATAATACACACGCAAAATAATTAAGATTAAAAAATATTATTACAATACGTCATTAGTACATAAGGTTAGTCTAGCATATATTTTGGGTACAGGAGTATATTATTATTTCTTATTAATTACTATTGCACTATACTGTAAGCGATAAAGGCGAACAAGAGATTGTTGAACTGAAGTTAGAGGTATGAGTACTCGCGAATTTCAAGAACAAGTTTGCAGGATCCTAGTTAGGTCAAATAAAATTGGATTTAGTTATTTTTAGACTGAAAAATCTTTACAGAAAAACACAATATACAAACCGTTAATTAATGCAACGAATACATTTTAGTTAATGATTATTAATACTATCAGAACAAAACAAATTAACGGTTCATAAAATTAATTTAAATTGCTTTAAGACAAAAGATGATTACTGCTATTATACACTGTCTATTTAAACATTAACCTACCATTTTTATACCATTTTTTTTCACGTTTCATCGAATTTTTTATATCCGCTAATGGACATTTTATAACTTATAACTTATAAGGTCACCTTAAATTGTTTCTTAGCTAGAAGGTAGTTGCCGTTCCCTTGCGCAAGTAGGAAAACAAAATAATATTATTGCGTCACGCGTAATTAATATTATAATATACCTAGGTAGTTGAATAATTTATTATTAACGGTAGTGTTTGTGACCGTTTTGTTTGTTTTATTAGTACTTATCTATACGGTTATTCCTAAAACAGAAGCTTATATTTCTTTAAAACATCTATTATAATGTTTAGAAAACAATATAATATATGCGATTTGCAAATCGTTGGAAAACATATAAATAGTAAAAATATAAGGATATCGTAGCCATTTTCCATTTTAATCATTATATTATTTTATTAATATGTTTATGTTGTATGCGGTAAAAAAATAATATATTATGTACCAAATAGATGTAATTTGTATTTTCAACAATAGCAAAATTAAATGTTTTCGATATTGTTGATTTTATGAAGGTAGAAAATAAATTATAAACTTTCAAATAATATATTGGCTTGGTTTACTTTTCGTCCAAAAACATTTTATCTCGGATGAGTTAATAATTTTTCCTGACCAATCACGCTTAACTTAAACATCTACTTAGAACGTATACTTAAAACACTAATATACTATACAAAAGTAAAATTTTAACAGCTTCAATTATTATGTATATTATTATTTTTAATTTTATAAGCTATTTCACGCGGTTTTCAATACGTTTACAACGTATTATTATCAATTTGGTTTTGAAAATGTATAATATGTCAATACCGACGGCTATTAGTAAACACATATTATATTATAAATCTACTATATCTTCCTAATATGATTTTTGAAGTCCTCTTTAACATTATCCCTGTATTTAAATATAGGTATTACCTAGGGCTTAGATATATTATTTGAATTACATTTATGCTTTAAAAATGTCATCAATTTTTAAACAAAATAATAAAAAATCTATATAAAAGATCTTAAGACAATGATATTTTACTGGATAATCCTAACGAATTAAAAATGGATATCCACTAATTAAAAAATATATTTTTATTTTATTTTTTTAAAATGACTTGTTAATTAATCTTCTATTTGACTTAAGAACTTAACTAGTTTAATCAACTGTTAAAATAACTTAGCTTTTTTTTTCATTTGTTTTAATAATATATTAAATAGTAACCTACCAACCTACCTACTTTTGACTGGGGCTAGCTAAAATTACTTTACTGCTGACTTTAATATACTATAAATTATAATATACTTTTTATTATGATATATAAAAATGGTTGCATTAAACATATTTTTAAACAAATTAAAAAGCTAATAGGTATACCTATTTTAACAGTCAATTAATTTAGCAGCCTACGTTCTTAAACTAATTAAAAGATGAACTAGTTAAGTTAATTTTTAATTTGATAATGTCCTGTATTTTTGATTTATTAGGAACATTGGATAAATTTCTATTGTCTTAAGACCTTTCATAGATTTTTATTATTTTGGAAGTTGAGATTCTATACTCGATCAAGTTAAATTAAAATATTTTTGAAATTTTTGGTTTTAATGAATTTATACATTATTTAATTACTGTACACATTGTTTTAAATACAAATAATATTAAAAACTATAATTGTTGTCATGTTTCTTGATAAAACAATATTATATAAACAGATAATACTACAGATAAAACCACAAAATACTGTTTGTGTGATCCACGTACTAACTAAAAATTAGATTAGCTTTTTTTTAAACCGAGTTCAGTTAATATTTGTTTTCATAATATTATTTTTAAACTTAGCGCGAGTGTTGTTTACTATTAAATTCTGAATTAACGATCTTGAGTTCACTTAACTCAATTTTACATTTTAACTGGAGTTAATTATGTTGTGTAGGTATTTAACTTACCCACCTTTGCAAAGAATATCTTATATTAATATTGAGACTTACATAGTTACATCAAGCGTTCGCTAACTGCTATTATATGCCTATATTATAAGTTATTAATATAACTTGTAGCTGAGCAATAAATAATAATACAATGATTACCGATAAATGTACACATTAAAGACAAATCTTAACGATCGCGGACGTCTGCGCCGGTGCTCCA
Source organism: Sitobion miscanthi (assembly GCA_008086715.1). NCBI lineage: Eukaryota > Metazoa > Arthropoda > Insecta > Hemiptera > Aphididae > Sitobion > Sitobion miscanthi. The sequence goes on along the minus strand of CM017797.1, from coordinate 88,981,855 downwards.
ATTAAACGAGAATAATATTGAATTAAAATCAAAATATTATTATGAGCAAATATCCAAGTAATATTCAAGGTCGCGCGTTTTTACCCCTCTCTTATAATATCATTATAATACTTGTCCGGTCTTTTTTCCATTTTTTTGTTTTCGTAACCGTTTGTAGGTCAGCTTATTTAAATCAATGGATATGAATCAAATTGACGGCGAGGTGACCATATTATCATATAACATATTGATATCATATTCTAATATTCTATACAAATATTATAAAGGTGAAGAGTTTGTATGTCTGGACGGAGCTCAATCTCAGAAACGACTGGACCGATTACAATAAAAGTTATAACAATAGATTCCTAAGATTTTTAGCTATTTTTTCCCACCCCTATAGATTGCTATGGAGGCTCACACATGAATTTCGTCTTGGCTCACGAAAATTGAATCATTTTTGGTTTTTATATATAGGATTTGCACATAAGTTGGTGGTTACATAAATTAAATTTAAAAAAAATTGGCATACATAGTGATTGACCAAGCATTCTCTCCCTCCTTCTACAGTTATTTAAAATATGATTTTTGAGATTATTAAATAAATGTACAGACCAAATTCTAGAGGTTTTTTTGCTACTTATTTAGTGGAGATACAAATTTCTGGTTTTCAAACGAAAATCACATTTATCTGCTGTAAATTATTTAGTAATAATTCCAACTAATACATTTTTAGTAATTTAACTTTGTATAATAAGGGTAATAGGTCCATGATAATGGGTTCGGAAGATAAAATAGTGATTTGAGCATTTTAGTGATAGTCTACAAGTTAGGTAATTAATAGATACCAATCCATTAAAATTTATAGTTTGTAAAAATGGTTCAACTATAATAAACACTAGGTGTATAGTATATATGATATATTATATTATCGAATAATATATTTATTTTATATTTTTGTAAAACTACTTTTAAGGACTATTATCATTTATCCTTATTATAAATATTTTAATAACTGAAAACTACTCGTTTGAATTTTAAACTAAAAAAATCATTCACTGAAAAAAGTATGTGAAAATGGGTGTTTTCAGTTGAAAAACAAAAGTTTGTATCTCCACAAGACACTCGCCAAAATATATGAAAAAAATCTCAAAATTGTTAAAATATGGTCTTTTGGTTGATGTGAAACTTCTGAAAATCAGAATTCGAATAAATTCATTATTAATTGAAAAAAATAGAGACATACATGCTTGGTGAACCACCCTTTAGACTATTTTTTTTTAAATATAATAAACTAATGTTAAATGCATTGTTTGTTATTCAAATGTGGAACAATAAAGGAAATGGTCCCCATAATCGCAGCTTTAAGCTTAAAGTGACTCAAAAACTACTTGATTAATTTTCACGAAAGTTTCAGAGATATATAAGGAAAGTTTAAAGAGTAGTTTTAGTTGGATTGTCCATTTCGGTTGAATCGGTTCACAAATCACAAAATGAAAGATCTGAGATACACCGATATACCACCGTATTTTATATTTGTTAATTTTCCAATGAATAGAATTTATAGGTACATGTACAATGTACATACTATATACTCGCAGGGATGGCCAATTTTTTTTTTATTATGATCTACTAAGGGTATATTTTTTCTTTTCGGATCGAATAATGTGAACAATATATTTTATATTAATAATAAATATAAGTACTTTTATAAATAATAAAATAAAAGTGTAAAGTTATCTAAAATGAGGGTTTCACATTAAATTTCTAAAAAAATGTAAAAGTGTATCGTGGCCAGTTAATAATAATCTAATTATAATCTCGGTAATAGTCGCTAACTGCTAAACGAAAACGTTGCTCTAAATTATTATCAGAAAGTATAGCTCGGTACTTATTCAGCTTTTATAACTTTCATGTGAGAACATGCTATTTCACACTGATAGGTTAATCCAAAATATATATTTAATAACTGTATCTACTAAATGAAAAATGTATGAAAATAATTAACTATTCCAACAAAGGAGATCGACTTAGAAATCGTCCAAGATCGACCGTTTGGCCACCCCCGCAGTACTATAGGTACAATGTTATGTACATAGCTGATAATCACGGATGGGTTGTGCCATTTAAAAAAAATAATATAGGTTACGTTATCAAAAATCTTAAGCATCCAACACTAAGACTTTTAACTACAAAGCAATTTACGTTTTTATCGATTTTTATGTAAACCTTGAACTTTAAACTTTATCAAAAAAGATTGTTAACTAAGGACATCATCAAACGATTGTTTTGTTTGTAAACGTATTTATGTATTTCCCATTTTTACCATTCAATTTTCCTCCCCGACTCGTTCCATTCCTCCCCCCTACCACCACTCGTCTACCCGTCGAGATGGCATTCCGGTTTTCGCGTCGTCGCATGGCCGTCCCCACCGGTTTCAATTCGCGACCGGGTAGGGTAGGGCGACCGGAAGGTCTCCTGTTACCCAAATACTCGCGTGCTGCCGACGACCGTTGTAATCGTACGGCGGACTCGCGACCGAACGACCGGTAATAATTTACAACATTATTATTTATTAGGTATTAAACTCACTACTCGTGTCCGTTTTTCACCCTGCTGAAGTTTACGTGTTCGGTTTGCGGTGAACAATATTATATCGCAGAGTCGGACGTCGACGTCGACGTGCAACCTATCCGCACACACTCCGTCGGAGCACGATCCCCGTCCGAGATCGTTTTGGTGAGTAAAACTTTTACACGTCAATATAATGTTATAAATATAACGTTGATGAGTACACTTTGGCGCGATTACAAATTAATCATGTAGGTACGAACATAATATTATTATACCTAATAATTATTATCATGTAAATGCGTGTACCGAACGAGAAGGTGCGGATGATCTGTAATAATATTATTATTATTGTAATCGATCACAGACGGAGTATAATAATCGTAGACGATTATTATACGATCGTCGAGCACCTCCGTCCGATTCGAGGCTATTAAGTTTGTCATAAATCGTACGTCCTACATTATAGGTACGTCGACACCTCCGGCAAATGATATTTTAATGAAGTCTTCGGGCTCGACTATAAGCATCAATAGTTTATTATGATTTATTAAGTATTTTCGTTATGTACACGTGCGCGTAGTTTTAGAAGAAAAAAACAATTTTACATCATAATAATATTATGACGACGCATTATAATAACCGCATAATCGAATGTCTATGATATTATTATGACATGATATTAATAATGATTGTTTTGATTCACTACGGTTGAATATTGCATAAACGCGTCAATCTGATTCGGTGGAGTCTCTATAGTCGAAATTTGAATTAAGCTAGTAGCATAATGAGCAGGCACCTGTAGTGGATTTTCTTTTTGAACCTATAAAACAGCAAACAATTGATCGACCGTAATTATTTAATCGTGTGTAACGTGACCAAAAAAAAGATTAATTGGTTTCTATCGCGTCATCTAAATATACAATGATAATAATGCGTGTTTTATTGTTATAATTTTTTTTTTTTACTCTAATTAAGCGTTTCATTTCAATTTTTTTTTTTACTCAGAACCGTTCAATATAATCTAATCGGCGGAATCTGTCATGTATAGAAATTTAAGGTTCTCTAGTTTCGTGTGCAGATTATTATAATAATATATATATATATATCAATACATATCTTGAATACGTGTTGTAATTAGGTACTTTACTGCCATTCTACTTACCACCAGAATAAAACATTCTACTCAGCCACTTTTGTATACTTTTTTTTAACTTTCAACGATGACTTGGTCAGTGACCTATAGCAGTGTTGTTGATACTATAGAAAGTGAACGCGCGCATCACCCGAATCCCACGTAACAATTATTATTGTTCGCGACCTTCGGAGATCTTTGATACTGCTGAGGATTTCACGTGGGATTTTGTAATTGCCGAAACGAGAATCTATAATATTATTATGATCAGCTTTTCGCGCAATATTGAAACGTTATTTTATTATTAGGTATATTACAGCATCTTTGAATATCGCAATATTGTCTGATAGGAAATACCTACAGCCACGTAATATTCCGACGCGGTCATTAGGATTTAAAGTTAAAAAAAAATATAATCTACGTATTATCATTATAATTACGTTTTAAAAGCAAAAATACTACACGCGACTTAACATATTATTATTTTCTATCCTTTCGACAATGCACACCTGTCCAAAATAAGTATTACTATTATTATACTATATTGGCTTAAACTGCACTAAAAAACACGCTTGATACCACGATTGATTATATTTCAAAAACAAACCTTGAAAACCGCTTAACTAGGTCTATAGTTTAGCAAAGTAGGTGTAAATGTAGACATATATATATATATAAACATTCTATATTCAGGTAGGTACAACTACAGAGACGGTAGGTAAAAAATATATCGACGAAAATCTAGATTTTTTTAGTATCAAAACAAGACAATTACGCAACATTGTATAGCTCGTCCGGAGATATTATAAAATTACATTTTGTATTGGTTGACCATGGTCCACTAATTTATTACCGGTTTGAGCCGCGTGATAAAATTATTAATGAATAATGTATTATCGTCTATATGTTTTAATTTTTATTCCTCTAACTCGATAAGTTTGTAATGTACAAATGAGCTGATGATTAGAAAATTGGTTACTGTAAAAATCGTTAAAGAAAATATAATATATATTATTATAAAGATAGTACGAGTTATTAGTACGAGTATGTATAGGTACTACAGCAATAAATTATACGTTATTCTAAACATAGGTAATAACCTCAATCGCAAAAATATTATAAATGTATTGAAACGTCGTATACGAATTTCATCTATCCACGGTTGCACCACAGACGGTTTACACACCACAACGTTTACACATCATTATATTATGCAGTGATAGATGTGCAAGAATAATTTAATAATTATGAATATCCATAATACACCTTTAAAAATTATCCTGAGAGAATATTATAATAGGAATAAGTGACAAAATTATTTATAATATTACTAAACAGTAATATTCTTTTCAAATATTAAAGATTAAGACAAGTGTGATCCGTAGCAGATTAGGTTCCCGGAGTCAGGTACAAACTGCTTGTTGAATTTCCGAACTGTGAATTTGGTTTTTCGAGCTTTTTCGTCAGCCGACGTTTTCTGATAGACACAAATAAAACTATCACGCCATCTTATCGTATCTCATCATACGTCATTTCAAAACCAGTAGTCCTGCCATATGCTCGAAATTCTAAAATTGTCAACCGCCAACCGGTTTTGAAATAATAGTGCAAGAATAGCAACATATTGATAAATAAGTAATAACAATATTTATAACTTTCAAGCCTTAAGCAGACAAAGAATTACCTATATTCGTACATTATACTGCTAAAAAACGTTAAAATCATATACTTAACCGTTCCGTTCAATTAGACGTGTATTATATTATACAGGTAATTATAGTTTATACGACAAATTGAACACACATCACATATTATGAATTTATGATGTATACAATGGCGAGTTATCATATTTTCCATAAATAATAGACTTTATAAAACAATTAGGTATTACTATATAAGGGCTGTAAAAAACAGGTTTGTGTTTAAATTATGTTTAAAAAAATGGTTCATATTCATATTTGAACAAATGATTGCGTACTTTCATAAAAAAAAAATTTTGTTTAACATAAATAAATTTATCTTCTAATGAATAAAATATTTATATCATACACAATCAGTATTATGAATGACATTGACATATTTTAATATTATAGCTAAAGATACTCGTATGTGATTAAAAATATTATGGTAATTTCAAATTAATTTCAAACTTTATGAGTTATAACTTATAATTATTGAGTTTTAGACGACAATTTCGTATTGAATTAAAAAAATTATTTATAAGCCGAGTTCGATATAATATCATTATAATTTAGTGCCTACACACATAACACTTATGTATAAAGCATTAAAGCGCAACGAACGCAATACGTGGACATATTAATAAATCCAAAGTCTAGTTCAAAATCAACTGTAGCAAATGTCGTTTATCGAAAATGCAAATAATAGATCAATGACAACTTTTGTATTTAAATTTGATATCTAAATATATTTTAATAAACTACCTTTATCATTCAGTTTTATTAAACTTAAATAATATATAAAAGAAGACGATTTATGTAAATTTATGAATATCCGGGCTTTATACTGTTGATGACCTTTATTTTCAATGTACCATTGTACTGTTAAGCTATGTAAGCTATATTCGAAAATATTTATATTTATAAGGTATTTTATTCACACTTTTGACTAATGAATATAGGTGTTAATGAATTGAGGAATAACCCCAATTCAATGTTAATAGCTTTTATAAATTGACCCATATACATCACGGCAGCATTCTGAAATTCCGTTGAAATTCTTTTAAAAAGTCGCATTAGATAACAATATTTATTTATTTATTTATTTATTATTTATTTATTTATTCATTACATTTCAACACCCCAAGGGCACATGAATAAAGTATTAAATAAAGATGTATACAATATGAGAAACTAAAATAATACAGTAACATAAATGAAATTAATTGGAAATATTATTAATTAAATGTGATAAAGAAATAAAAAATATATCTGCATTATATAGGCATGTTATTTCTAATACGAAAAGTACAATAATATATTACCGAACGAACCAAACTTAACTTTACTTAATATTATCTAACTGCTCTACGTCGGGCCGACTAAGATACGTTTTGTCACCGAAACGTGATAATACTACCTAGTCAGTACCTACTATAGATATTGTTGTAAAACAAAATATTTTAATGTCAATAATCATTATATCCTAAAACTATTATCCTCATGGTGTTTTATTATAATTGGAGAGTATCAAAATAAATACTTTCAATAGTCATCAGTCATAACACTTAATTTTCACCCTTCGCTAATCTATTTTTCCTCCAGTAGTATCCGATAACTCGATAATTACTATTGTATCCAATACGATCGCTATTTAATTATATTATGTTTATTAATTATTTAGACAAATGACTATTACTCATGTGCTCACTGTATATTTAAGTAAAGCGACTAATGAAGCCAAACCAAAGACGCAAAAGTGAAAAACCCTGTATATTTTCTTCTGAATAAAAATTCGTAGATCTATCTTAAAAATAAATAAATCGTATATAATACATTGCTATTGCCTATAAAATCCAAATACGGGGAGCCGATAAACTATCAAATTCATATGTAGACAAAATATGCGGTCATTCCAATCGACGACACTTTATTTAAACATTTTAAACATCACCTCCCTGGGTCTCCAATTATACCTATTCCTAACACTTTGCAGATCTGCGTGTAAATACCATTTGATCCGAAACAACATCCGCCGTTTATGGACGACTTCGATCCTGCTTAACCGATTATACAAAAATGTTTTCAAAATCTAATCCACCGAAGTTATAAAAATAGAATAGTTAGTCTATGCGTACGACATGGATAATAGTTTATTCCTTGATTCATTGCATTATCTTATTTGTGATTACACAGATTACTAAACAGTATTATCGCACGAAACACTCCTTTATGTCTACAACGATTTACCGCTATTTTCTATTCAATTAATCTCCAAAAATAACAAAACATTGTTATATTCTACAGGTAAATTATTTAAAGTTATAATTTGACATTTTCTAGTCTTGATAATTCGATTAGTCTTCTACTACTTGTCACTTGTTTATGCGGGAAAAACGCAATTTTAAATTCATAATGAAACGCTTTTTAGTGCCTTTAGGCAATTTTTAAACCAATACTGAAATTGTTTCTTTCCCTATTTTATTTTATATATTTCTTTTTTTACTAGTAACTTACTATTATGGTTTTTTTACGAAAACTATTTTACTTATAATTATTTTATTTATCTAAAATTTGGAATTTAATTTAAATTTTGATATTTTTTGTAAAAAAAAAAAAAAAATTACAATTTAATCGATATTATTTTATTTAAATTCGATGTAGGTATATACTGGTAGGTTAGGTTAGGAATACTAACCGGTTTTGTACCTACTATTCTTACTTAAATAAACCATGTTTCCTTTTCAAACAAACTTGACCCTGCCAGTGGACAAATTTTATTCCTCTTCGAGTGTTTTTTTTTATATTTTTTTTTTTCGTCAATCTCATCTTTGTCCGCGCCAACTAATAGTATTGTATAATAATATTATGCCATATGCATATTAATAGCTTAATAGTATGCACACAGCCGATGACGTTTCATATTATTTTAAACAGTGTGTCTACTATGTGTGTCTGTGTGTAGCATTAATAATAATATTATTATAGTTGTTAGGTTAACCGTGGATATCGATAGTAATAAAATTATAACACGCCGACAATATACGACCTATACTCGTCACGATAGGTAGGTAATTGATAACCGTGTTCGTAATCGATATACATTTTATAATCGACATCGTCGCATATCGTATAATAATATACTCTATTGTCCGTTTTAATTTCTACAGCCATTATTTCCTTAGTTAAGCGTTTAATTTTCTCCAGTAATTTTCACCGCTATTCGATATTTTAATTTTATTAGGACATTTTTCCGTTCGATCCACTGCACTTTCTCCGATCGTCCAGTCTATATTTTGATTCTGACGTACTTAAACCTATACATTATCGTGATTGTATTATATTTAGGACTCAGATTTTAACGTTCTAAGAAACAAGAGAAATGTGTTTAAAAAATACGAATTTGCAGTGCCTAATAATATTACAGAACTTTAAAGAATGCCTTAAAAATTGTTTTTTTACAATTATACATATTGTTAAATAAAAATCTATTTGTATAATTTAAATTCGAGTAATTTTGCGTTATTGCGATTCGCACAAGTCGTAAAAAAACCTACCACAATCTATATATATTGTCATATTGACCTATACCTACCGGTGACGAAGATTTTTTTGTCAGGCACATAGGTAAAAAAACATACTTTATAAAAATAATAATATGACGAAGCACAATAAATAACTCTTATTTAATTCTTTTTCTTTTTAGTAATTTTTACTAGTGGTGTAATTTTTAGTAATTTCTTGTCAAATTTCACAACTTTCATAAAATATACGAAAAATGTAAACTCAAAGATTAAAAAATTCAATAAAAAATCAAAATTAAATGTTTTTCTTTATAAATTCTTTGATTTATACAACGAACTTTGAAATTCATATGTAAATCCTCATCCTAAATTTATAATATTACCTAAATATTATGTAGGTATTTATTTTTGTGCACTTTGGCCGTTTTTCGTTTTTCGGGGTGTTTTTTATCGGCGACCGTCAAATTCGTCGCAGGTAAGAGCGATACTTATGATTATTAGTATTATATGTACGTCTTCATAGACTTACTACAATAGGGTTATTGTGAGGGGGGGGGGGCAAGGGGTTACTTTCCACCTGATATTCTTGTGTGGTGGGGGGTGGTGAAGCGATCATTTTGCCCTCCCCCCCCAGAAATGCTAATAGTAGAAGTATTCAAAGCTTCTAAAATAAAATATAATGAATGCATAACAACATTTTGTTCGATAAAAATATTATATCCCACAAATTATTGAATTAAGTACTTTGGATATTTTATTTCACGTTTCTCTTGTTGCATTATCTGGCTTACGAAAAAAAACTCAATAATATTATTTTACGAATTATGATTACAGGATTATTATATAGTCAAATTAATTTTTTTTCAAACAAGTAATAGCAACTTTTTTTAAAGAATTCTTATGAACCTACCTATTTAATATTATTATTTAATGATATCGGATGCATACGATTTGTTTTCAGCCATAAATTGATTTTTAAGACTTGCGTAAAAACAAACAATTAGGTTATGGTTTCGATTTTGGTGAATAAATTATCCATCCCCCTCCCACTCCCCCCCCAGTTTCGTATACAGTTACGCCACCGAGCTTACATCACGGTTAATACACTTTAGTACTTCATCATCGATAGAGTTTGGTGCGTTGCGGGTACCGTAGTATAGCGCCTCTCGCGGCTGTTGTACCGTATGCGCACGCCGCCGTCAACGACGAGGTCGCCTCCACGTCTAAGGTGTATAATTATAATATTATGTATCATATGAATGCGATATTGTTGCACCGCATAACGTCCACCTTGACCCGGTACGTGGACTCCACGCCAAGTACCTATACACTATAGGACTGTATGCGCCAAAGACTTGCGCCACTATCATCGACTCCACGTGCGCGCGTACGGGGTGCGAATTGAAACGCTCGTTCGTATTCATCACTATTGTATTGCTATACTGGAATTATTTTAGATTGATATTACTATTATAGTTTTTTAACATTGTTACGTCGTCGTCTGGCATAAGTTCTTCGACGCCACACATACGGATCTTAGGATTAGACGCACGTCCTCCGTCCATCCCGTACCAGAGCTATACGTCATAATAATATTATACAGAGCGGTTACTCGTTTTCGACCCGTGGCTTTATTAAATTTTAGTAGTTGATTTTTGAAAGAAAAAAACGTTTTCCTACTTGGTTTTAATATATTTTTTAAGTAGGTGGCCGGTGTATAGGTCTTTGAATATTTTGTAGAAACATATACATTGTTTTTAGCTCACTGTAAAACAAAACTTCCGCGACACAATGTTTGAATTAGGTACCTGCTACTAATGAATTCAATGTTGAAACTTTTATTTTGAATTTTTTTTCTTTTCAAGAACCCTTAATAATGTACTCGGAAAATGATTGTAAAGAGTGAAGTGGATCACTCCGTATATGTAATAATAATAATAATATTACACGGTAATAATGAGAAGAAAACGGCCGCCGTGATATAGTTCGCTGTTTCGTGGAGGTATATAATTTTTAGTTCGTCATATCGATGTATATAGTATTCAGTGGCGTCACGAACATATTTTTATCCTTGAGGGCAATTAATATAAAATCCACCCTTATTATTTATTATTTTATTTTAAAATACATAATCATTCAAATCAGTCAACACTAAATAATGTGACCTATAATTTTCGTTTTCCAATGATAAATACCCTACGCATACAGTACCTACAACATTATCTTCCCTATTACATACAGCAATTGTTATACAGCATGCGGTTTCTTACCTATGTGCAGCTGACTCCTAGAGTAAATCAATAAAATATATGTCAGCTATTGTATACCTAATGGTAATTTATCACAATGAATTATAATATTAACATTATATTACCTACTTTTTCAATAATGATATAGGTAGTTAAATAAAAAAATATTTTTACACCAGCCTAACAAAATAATTACCCAACCACATAAAGTAATATACGTTCTTAACACCACTGTCATAGGTAGGTACTGCACGAATTTTGGTAACTGTAAATAAAACGGCTCAACTTAACGAATTGCTAAATATCCAATACAATAATATTGTTATATATGTGGTCGAGGTACTTTTACGACACCCATAACATCGGTCGACGATTGCGAGCTGGCGTTTTATTATGATAATTTTGTCGCGACGGAGCGGCGTGTGAACAACTATATATATATAGTACTACGTCACACTGTTTCGCATAATTATTATGATATTCCCAGACGTCCAATGATTGTATATAGATACCACCTACCTAAGAAAGAAACTTCAATCAACGACGAAGCTGATTTGATGTCAGCTAGTGCGAATTGCCACGATCATTATACCGCGATAGAATACGGTCGATAGCTAAGTCCCGTTGTAGTTATCTGTCAAATTTATCCGTATAGGTAGGTACGTTAAATATCTAAAGAGATAATATATTATCAAAACATTTTGATTTTAAAAAAATGCCAACGAAAACATGGCGCACGTTATATTAAGCTTAAAAACCACAGAAATATTTGTTGTACAGCAAAATCCTTTATAATTTTCTCTAAATTGATTGGTTTGATAAGTTCTGTTCTGCTTCATTATTAGATGGAGCTATTGCATATAAACGATCCTCTATCATATTATATCTCATATAGTTCATAACCCTTTTTCATACTGAAAAATAACGTTCATCCGTACAATTGGCTACAGTGTATGGAATATAAATTCTTAGAATTATTTGCAAGTTAGGAAAAATGTCTTCTAAACCTTCATCCTCGATATGCTAATATAATAAGTACACGCTGGAGATTTGTCGTTATTTCCCAGTTTTTCTGTTAAATCAGACGTAACTTGGAACATTCTATGTCCATTGGAAATGTTTGACTTAAGGCCTGAGTCAGGCCGCCTGACAATACGAAATTGTAATACGAAATATATATAAGGCCTGACAAGTTTTTTTTATATCGCAAACATTTTGATCTTCATTATAATATAATGCAGGGATGCAATCATAAATTTAGATAACAAAACAAATTTAATTTTGTAATTAACATTTTCCATTAAATTAATTTTCATCAGCTGTGTTATTGAATGTCTGTTCATCAAGAAAGTAAATCGTGCATATAGAACCTACAAAATACTATAAAATGTTTTGAACTTTTGATCAATAATTTTTTTCCTGACATATACAGTGTCCCACGAGTAAGACATCTCCCGAGATAATACATTGTTCATACATTTTTTTAGACTCACAGAGACACGGACTAGATATATTTTATTTTTTAATTAAATCAATTTTTTTGATTAATAAGTTAAAAAAATGTAATTTTTAATTTTCTTTTTTTGAAAAAAATTAATTTATAGAGTTTCATTTTCTGAAAATGTTGACCTATCAACATTTTACTTTCATTAATCTCATGGTTTTTAATAATTTTTTTAGTTTATAGCAAAACACCGGTTTTGTCTGGACGGCGAGTCCCCCTCCAGGTTAATGGCTAATACATCCTCACGGGAGACTCAGTATTAATACAATATTCAGTTTTTATCTTTTCAAGTAATTAATTAAGATTATCCAAAGAAATATTTACCTTTCTTACATTAATTTTTTTACTTATAAATCGTTAAACCAAAAGTTTAAATAATTACAATTTTTTAAAAATAATACTAAAACATATTAATTTAATACAACAGAATACACTAATATTTATAATTGATTCATGGTGCCCAATTTCGACGTTCTGGGCAAAATATGCCTATTGACTGCCTATACGTTGGTCCAGGTCTGTTGTTTAACCTTCGACCATATTGCAATATTATATGCACATACCTACGTCGGGCTCTGCGATTCTGTTGCTCCGGACCGTCCCGGTTTGCGTGCAAATACCAAAGAGACAACTTGTTTGAGCACAAAATAACTACCACTCGTTTGGGAACAGTAGTTGTACCTTAAATCAGACACGTGGTTTGCGCACAATGAATATTAATTTAAAGTACGCATATTTAATTGACGCGATACTAAAATACACAGCTCGTACAGATTTTAAGAAGATTCGACATGGGAAAAATACGACGTTGTGGCCTCGATGTTGCATCTATTTTTGTTGTTTTTGTTACGTAAATATTGTATTAAATATACCTATCTATATGTACGGTTTTTAATCACACATGAAAGTCAAAAACCGCATATTATATGCAACATTTTATAGTATAATTTATATTGCAATAATATTATTATAGGTACTAACAATAATAAATACAGACTCAGCTGTACAACCGATTGTATAAATGGCCAGTAAAATACACCGGTAATCGGTTCAATTATTATTATCGTGTAGGAGTCATATAGGTGCCCTGTAGCGTTTTGATTCGATGACGACGACGACGAGAGTGACGACAACTGACCTCAAAGAGACGTAACGATAACGACCATTCAATAAAGACGTTTGAAACAATAAAAAAAAAATACTAATAATATTTATATAAGTAAGGCGATACCAAGCATACTCATCCACTTTGACTTCTTCAATAATGCGGTTAATCAAAATCTGAATTTCGGAATTTTAAAATATATTTAAAGACCATATTATTTTCAAATGTTTGAGATTTTTTGTTGTTCTTATAAAGAGTGGCTGTTTTTCAAACGAGTACCCCTTTTACTATTGTTCTCTATTCAGTGGATAATTTTTCTGAAAATTTTGATGTAATCTAAATCAAAATCTGAACGAGTAGATTTTGAGTTATTTAACTTTGTGTACCTACTAATGATAATGGGTTTAAAAGATAAGGGTTACCTACTTGTCAATTTTAGTAATTAATATTAACCATCAATAGGTATTTATAATTTGTAGAAATGGTCCAAGGATAATAAAAAATATAAATATTAGATCTAATATTAGATCTAATATATTTTTGTAAAACCATTTTTAAGGACTGTTATGGTTATCCTTTGTATAAATATTTTAATAACTGAGAAACTACCTTCTCGTTAAAATATTGAATTAGTTACATCAAAAGTTCGAACAGTTTATCGACTAAATAATTCACAATAAAAAAGAGAGGAAGCGTTTATTAAACGTGCTACTTGATAATATTTTCTTCGTTTCAAGGAAAAACATTGAATGATAGACATAATCATGATAAAGAAAATATATATAAACTAGGTTGTTATGGTAACCTTTATTATATTATGCATAGGTTGCTACGAGCAACCTTACGAAAAAAAGTTGTATATTTTAAAGAGTACATTTTTTTTGGTTACTATGGTAACGTTATTTTATTATCATGCATCGGTTGTAGTAATCAAGGTACTGTGACGAGAAAATGCGAAATAATTATAAACTTTTCACGTTATAACGAAAAATCCATTACGATTACGAAAAAAATAGTCCAACCTGCAAAAAAAAATTCTATTAAATAACAGCTGAAGTTTGTACAGGACACTCCATAAAATATAATATAATGCAATAAAATTAAAAATTGCAAGAATCTAGATATACGGTGTTTAAGTATATATTTATAAATTTACAAATTAAAGAATTTAATAAAATATGCGTTATTAAAGGAAAAAATTGGGACGATCAAGCACGGCGAATAACTCTGTATAATATATTATATTTGATATCGTATTAGGTATTAGGATTATTGAATACTAACTGCTACGGTCAATCGATTACGTATGTGCAATAATACACATGTCACATATTATTATGTTAGGTATATATTTATATACTGATTGCAGTACACGAAACATATTACGCATGATGGTTGTATATAATATGTAATGCTGCACAAGTGTCTATAATGAATAATGATTTTTAAAATATGCATATCGACTTATTAATGAAATAGGTACCTGCTGTTCGCCCGGTCGTCTTCTAATATTTATATATACAGAGTGAACGTGTGACTTTCGGGCAGCTCTCGAGATATTATTAGTAATCGCGGTGCACGTCGGGTGGCCTGCAACTGGGTCAAAGTTTTACTCGACAAAAACCAATTTGAAAATTTTTCTCGACGCGGACGAGTAACACTGTATACAAACACACAATTTAATACATAGGTATTTAGCATGAATATACGTTTCGATAGCCCGAGGTTAGATCTCCCGCTCGCTCAAGAAAACGATATCATTACGATAACCCGTTTAATAAGCATCGTGTTTTGTCATCTATCGTAGAATAATAAATTTAGGGCGCAGATTTAAATACAAATTTTATTTTATTTTTGAATTTTCCAAAACATTGCTTTCTAAGCACAACATTCGTTTTATAGAATATCAAAAAAATTAAAAATCAAAATCAATTTTTTTTAAATTTGTTTGGCATTTTTTTTGTATAATATATCATAAAAAATAAGAATGGATACAATTTGATAAAAACTAACATAAACTACATCACTAAAAATAAAACGCTAATTAAATAGGTGAACATTTAGTTTGCTTCATCGTATTATTTGTGTTGTGTATGTTGTTTTTTACGAAATCTTTGTCACGTGGTGAATATAGACGAGTATATTATAATATAATATAATAATATAGATAAGTCGTTTATTTCAATTCGCATCAATCATGATAATGCAAAATAAAATATTACGTAAATGTAAATATACAATTATATAAAAAATAGATTTTTGTGCAGTCATATTTATTTATCTAACATATTATTACGTAAACATCTGTTTGTGTAAGGGCATTTTCAAAAAGTTTTGTCGTATTTTTAAAGGCATTTTTCTTGTTTCTTAGTATTTTACTAAAATTTTCGTCGATTTCACATAATATACATTATATTAAAGTACAGGTACCTCTGGTACCTACCTACGCACATGAACCGCTGTCGTATTTACGTTTTAAATAAGTAGACGGCTTGACGTGGTCTCAAACGAACGATTCTTATGTAATAGGTATACCTCCATAGATTTCAAAATATTGTAGCAAAACAATATTTTCGGTTAGGTTTCGTTTAGATGTCTATATGATATATATTATATTATAATGGTTTTGGCTGTACAATTTATATATACAACGTTTATAGTTTTAGACAATTTATAAAGCGTCGTATGTTATGCTATTGTATTCGGAGAAAGCTTTATATACGTTTTGTGTTTAATAATAATAACAACAACCAACAACAAAAATAATGATAATAAAATACGTTCATGCTTTTGGACCATCAAATGTTTATGATATAGCTATATTTATAGGCTTACCTATATATATGTATTTTATATATCGTTTGGTTGTCGATTATTGCATGCACGGTAAATCAAAAACGAAAATTTGAGATCGAGATCGATGGTTAAAAAATTGAACGGAAACCAACGAATAGAGATCAATAATATTTTTATTATTACAATAGTTTACTCACCTATAGTATATTGTAGATCTACGATTAAACAGCATAACAATAAACTGGAAACCAGATCAAGGTTACTTCATGGTTCTACATATAACATACTATGCCATATTATATCCAACTCCACGACTCGCGCTAAAATGTTTGTTATGAGTTTTATAAATTGAAATGGTTTTAATTACAGCTAAAAAAAAAATAATAATATTTTGGGTCTGAAAAACAACAACCTTGATCCAATTTTTTAATCTTTTGTAAAATGTGTATATTTGTCTATTTGCATGAGTCTGACCAACACGTGATTTTCTCGTCGTTTATTGAAACGGACGAATAACGGAATGATACCATTGCGGCGCCTCAGGATTTTGTGGCCACATAGTAGCTACATAGTTTAATATTGTATCTATCTTACTTTAATATTATTAACAATCTAAGAAGTCAAAAACGATAATATAGTTAATATACCTGTTTCCCCAATTCCTAAGTGGGCGTCTACGTCTATACGTGCCAAACGCATTACGAGCATGTACTAGCAAAATAATTATTCGCCTATCTTCCCCGTCCACCAACATCCAATTCGCAAACAAATAAACCGGTTTTCATCGTTTTAATGAAATGTCCTGATTTTCAGATATCGAATATTTTTATAATACTAGTATGGTTAGGTTTCATGGCTAAACCACTGAATCGATTTGAATGAAATTTGGTTTGTAGATATAGTTTGACCTCTGAGAAAGGACAAAGCTGCTACCTTTTTATAAAAATAAATCAACCCCTAAGGTGATGAAACTAAATAACCATTGTAATGTGAGCTCGGTCCATGTAGCGCCGTAATTTAAATATTTTATTCATTTTTATCAATATATACTATAGGTTTATGCAATATACAGCTGATAACCACGGCAATTTTGCAATTTTAAATAATACTCTGATAGTATAGGTTGAATGTAGAATGTAGAATGTAGATGTTACGTTATCAATAAATCTTAACCATCCAATACTTATTTTAAACTAAAAATCAATTTTAAAATCAAATTATAATACAAGCATTAATTAAAAAGAACGTTTGAATAAAAAATAATTTCTATAAAACATTATGTTTTATAATAATATCAGTTTTGTGATTTATTATGATTTATAATACGTTATATGATAATATAATGTGATATAATGTACTTCTAATATAATAATATAATATAATTATATATTATTGTATGTATAATACATTATTGATCATTACGTGTTCAAAAATCAAAGAAATCATTTATACAAACAAACGGTTATTTATGAAATTCCAAATTGTTTGGCCACTATTATTTTCGTGTGAGCAAAACAAATTAAATTTTTGTTGATTATAAAAAACGGTTGACTATTTTGGCTGCACCTAGCACCTTGCATTAAGTATATTGGAATTATTAACTTTAAAACAATCATTGTGTGGCCCGTGGTTCCACCATTCCACCAAAAAACACGTGAATAGGTTTCAAACCAAACTGACAAACTTAAACGATCCCGCGCTCGCGAGCTAACCACAAACCATCAGAAATTATACTCGTCCGATAATCGCTGAATTCCTGTTGTTATGGATACGAAAAGCTTTGTATCTTTGCGGTCGGGAGAAAAAAAGATAATATTGTTCTTTAACGTATGTTCGAAAATCTATACGATACCACTGTCGCATTTAAAAATTATACGGTATAATAGGTACTTGTAGCTCAAGCGTTTATAAATTATATAAAACATTTTTTTTTTAAATATTGATATACAATAAAAGTTGTTTCAAGTCATTCTGTTACTGCACCATGTCTATACGTTCGACCTAAAATCTTGGACGAGAACAAGTTGGACGGGTCGCGGCCAAAACTGCCTGAGACCGATGTCAATAATATATTATAGGTATATTATACACGCGATTCTAATTTTCACTGAAATTCCCTGCGCGGGACACAAGGCAATCGTCTTTTCGCGGCAGAAAAGTATCTAGCGCGTACTACCTACGGATTTTGTCTCGTACATCGACAATTATAATACCCACGGTGGCATTGCGTATGATATATTGTCTATGAGGCCTAAGGTCACAACGTCGGGTCGTCATATAATAATACTATGAACTTAAAGACGTTTTCATTCGATTTGTTGTACCACACGTTCATTTACGATGTAAAACAGGTAATGCCGGTATACCTAACTATAATGATCACACACGATTCAATAACACTGCATTAACACTACTGGATGCGCACCGCCGACGTAGGTATACGCGGTATAGAGAACATGTACCGGAAAAGGGCATTAAACGAGGCGCCCTTGTGAATGCATTAGTACAGCTGGTTTTGGACTTTTGCTGTCCTCGGTCAGAACAGGAATTAACCACACCCTCGACAAAAATAAAACGGTCACTTTATTTTTCTGTTTATTAAAAATAAATTCAAAATACTGTCACTGTCCATACTTGAATGTTTGTACATTTATTTTATTTTATTGGACACATTTCTAATTTATACACACGATATTTTGCACTATAAGTTAATAATTTTTGTTTTACATATGGTACCTATACTCCATTATCTGTATTATAATTTTAGGTATATTTAAAATTAGAAAAAATAAATTATTTTGTTATTTGGGTATGCAATATATATTGACAGATGCACTCGGGTTTTACGCAGCAGTTTGAAGCGCTGAATATTGAGCGATTATAAAAACTTTTAGAAACTGATTTTCTGTTACCGATCGTTTTTTAAGCACAAACACGTAATGTATAATATTTTATATGATAAATGTTGTACAGGGACCACGATTAAAGATAGTATGGTTGCCCAACGAATCTAGAAAAGTGTCTACGGAAATGAATCTCCATTATCAGTATTAAAGTTAAATTAAATCGCTGGAGACTTAAGCACTAGTGCTTATTTGTTGTACTGACTATAAATACAATTACCTTTCAAATGTAAATTTTAGTTCCGTGATATCCACTATGACATATAAGCACTAGTGCTTAAGTCTCCAGTGGTTTAATTTAACTTTAATACTGATTATAGAGATTCATTTCGGTGGACACTTTTCAAGTATGGGAATCATGGGTCGATGGGCAACCATACTATCTATAGCCGTGACAGGGACACAAAGCGTCAGGTTAGTTTAGGCTTTTGTCACATAATATTACCTGTCGATATCAACAGATATCATTTAAGTTTTCAAAATTGATAGTAATTTACATTAGCAGTAATTTTTTTATTTTTGGTGCTTACTAATCTTCTAATACTATCGTATACCAGTTGGCTAAGTACTCAGAATGAGTTTTTGATTTACACTCGAGTAATAATGTAATATGGTCGTATACAAAAATATATACCTAATGATACCTATTTAAAATTTAAATATATAATTTTTTCATACCAATAAGGAATAATTATAATTTAAAATAAATTCCTCTCGCAATATAATGATATGTACTACCTACCTACCTACCTATATTATTATCATAAGTAGGTGATTAATAATTTACGTCGAGAGTTACGTGATACTCAAATATCACGTCATTATCATTTAAAAACTAATCAATTAATAATTATTGATCGCGATCGATTACAATTTTACAGTAACCATTATTTCCGGTTGATATATTCATAAATATTAGGTACATGAATGAATGAGATGAGTGAGGAGAGTGCTGTGTTGATTGACGTGAGATTTGTCCGGTTATTACGCTCATATTACCATGATATATTTTGATTTGAACGTGTCGTTTTTATCAAACCGTAACATAATATTAATGTTATCTAATATTATTTTTCATACTTGTGAAAATGTCATTCTACCGATAAATATTAAAATTAAAATAAAATGTAATATCTATTCGGCAGTAGTAATTCAATAATAGGTAGACAGTTACGAGTAGTTGGTATTTATCTCGTATATTTCTCTAAAATGTAACCAATCATTACAAACATAATACATCGAATAATTTGAAGTGGACTTAGCTAATGTTTCAAAATCTTTTACTTAGTGTAGTGTTTACGTAGTACTCGGCTAATATTTAAAATAATATTGGTTTAGTATATTTTTGTGGTTTTGTCCGAATAAGCATGACGATGAATCAATAACGAACCATAAATAATTGGACGTTTTTTTGAGCAAATGCCCTAGAGATGTCGCAATAAATAATAACAGAAAAAAAAAACGATTTTATTGAAAAACTGTTAGTGAATGATTTTTGATGAATGCATTTTTACTTATGTACTTATTACAGTTACGGACTGAAATAATCTTATTATTTTATATCGGAAATAGTTTTTTAGAAGATTCTATTAAATGTTGAATAGTTTTCACAATAGTCTGAATATTATGTTGGTAAAATTTGTTTAACTATATAACATATTTGTCTATAAGACATTTCAAAATAATATAAAATAATTTAAATAATAACCTTAAAAAAATTGGCGGACTTTCACATTCTTGTCGATGTCGTTAGATTTAAACTACTTACACTTTTTATGTTTGTACTGAACAAATATACTTATTTAATAAGCAAATAACGAACCAATTGCACAATCGAATTTTGTTAAAATCCGTCCGCATATAATATGTTTTATTCGATTAATATACGTCCGAACCTGCAAAGTCACGCTTACATTATGTTTGTTTAACCATAGGTATAATATAAATAATAATATTATTTCCCTCGGTCCTACGACCATTGATTTTATAGTCTGATCCGTATGCGGCACAGTACCTAAATACATCAAAAGTATACCAAATCGTGTTGCTGTCAACGTTGAAAAAAAATTCAAACCTGTTTAAAACTTTGGAATTGTATAATTGTTTGACTGTACGTAAACAAAAGTTAGTATATGAATAGGTCACGCGAACAAGTCAATAATTATATAGGTATCTTATTATAACCTACCCAACAACAAAATGCGTTGTAAAAATACTGCACTGCCGTATTATTATAATATTATTAGCATCAGAGTAAGTTGAGTAACTTTTTTTCCTTAGTAAAATATCGTGCAGTTTTCTTCAAATCGCTTTGAAATATTTCAGATTTGTGCACAAGAGGCACAACATCTATATCATCGGAACAGTATAAGTGTAAATTAATGACTATTTAATATCTATTCGTACCTATTGAATATTTAGAAATGTATTATTGTTATCTATAAAACGAAGGTTAGATTATGATATTAATCATGAATGTGTCAACAATTCGAGATTAAATATATAACTTATTGTTCTGTAATAAAGAATTTCGGATACGAGTCAACTATAAACAATAATTAGACACTGCAGTTTGTGTGGGATTTCAAATAAAATCGTTTTATGATATTAAAACTATATAGTAGGCACAATAGGCACATTCCCTGGTAAACATGAAATCATAGTTCATGACAATGCAGTAGAATGTTAAAACCACCCAGGTCCTAATAAATTGACTATTTAAGAAAAATTTAAAAATTGCGTTGGCTAAGCCAGAAAAAGGTAAAATAATATAGAGGGTTGAGCATCCTAAAGAATGGTCAAGTAATTTGGTAATTGTACAAAAGCCTGATAAAACCTTGATATTTCGCTTGGACCCGAAAGAACTGAATTTATAACATTTATAATAATAGTGATACCAACTAGAAACTACAACACCTACGATATCTTTAAAAAAAATACCGAATAAAATATACAATTTATCGTTTGGTGGGAGTAATTTATAATTATGTAATAATACATAAACCTACAAGTGAAATACAAGAGTTGGACAGGTTATCGCGGATAAACGTGTCTGTAAATGTTTTCAAATATTAACGTTAAATCATTGATACATCGGTTTTACCGGTATTCGGGAGCAAATTTTCCTGTCAACAGATAATTCCATTGCCGTTTTATGAAACTTAACAGAAAATTCAAATAACAACCAAAACTGCTATATAATACAAAGGAGATGCCACACAGTATTTCTGTGTGAAAAAATACACGTACTTACATTTAGGTATAAATGTAGGTACATATTTTAGGTACTCCGAGCAGAGTCTAAAATATACGAGTGTGATATTATGTAACTATTATTGCAACCTTTTACATAAACAATATTCTAATCAAATCAATTCAAAATCAATTCAAGTCGACTCCAATGAATGTCCAAATTATAATTTACGAAATATGTATAGTAGATGGATCACTTGACCCAATTATTTGGAATCAACTTCATCTCCTACTGTGCGACCAACAATCTCGAACCGAACAATGCACGCTCGGAAACCATGCTAAATTTTATAATAATTATACGTCTTGTAATTTTTCAACCGTAAAAATATCTACGCATGCGCATTTTTTGAAAAAAAAATAATAACAAAATATTGAAAGCAAAATGTATAATTTTATTGTTAAAACAAAGGCAAAATAAACAATACAATATTATTCAATATTTTATTTTTTACAATTTACTTAATAATACAAATAAGATTTTCTTGTAAACTCGTATTTTAATTACAAATGGATCAACTTTAAAAAACCAAAATAAAATGTTTATTTCTTTGATAACAATAATTTGTTTAGGTTTATAAGTTTATAACATCGGAGACTGAATCTTTATAATTTATTCTGTTTAAACCGCCAGGACAGGTACGTTTAAGAATTTTTGCACGCACTGTTTGATTTACTCGCGTCAACCGTATAATAACAATAATCAGTAATATCATGTGATTGGTCCTAAGCAATGAATTTGTTGTATGTAAAAAATATAAAAAATGTATACCTATCTACTTAGTGTAATGTCAGCGAAATGGCTGTTTATAATATGGTGCAACGAAAAATTTGCATTTGGCATGGGTTATTGGACGCGGATTAAAACGAAACCGATAAACGCACTATTACAGCCGCGTAAGGACATTTTACACCAATAAACTACTTAGAAAAATAATGTTATATGTTAAACTATGTATAAAGTATGTTTCTTCCTATACCAAATATCAATAGCAAGATGCGACGGTTGGCTTTAGTGGCGGTCAAGGTGCAAGGACCGAATAAACTTTATTTCAAGGATAAATTATAATAATAATAGCTAAGTAGCTATATATATATATACTTGCTATAATAATAATAATACCATCGCGCGTACGTCCTTGATCCAAAAGTAATTAAAATGGTGTTATTTTTGCGCAAGACGTCAGATGTTGAACTAGTTTATGAGTATAATAACAAAACTAGTTTGATTGTCGTTTCGCTGAAGAAAAAATAATCCATAATTAGATTTCATAAAATATGCACTTTTAGTGTTATCATTATAGTATATTATTTACATAGATCGTTTCTGTAAAGTGTACAACAACATATTAGATGAGGTTAAACGCGCAGTATGCTTTTAGATACTTTCTACTTGTATTGTGAGACGGTCGTACTGTATGAGTTTTTAAGATTTCAGATTTGACCGCCCCAAAAATAAATGTATCTACAATGTACATTTCATATTTAAATATTTTATTATAACTTATAGAAATAATATTAAAACACTGTCCAGGATCTGGAGGAAATACTTTTTAGTTTCCTATCCTAATATTGTATTATACGGGCTATTGAACCATTTATCACAAGATACTTATTATTTCAGTAGACACTGACGTTTTTGAATTTGCCTTTTGATATGTATTTTAAGTCGTTAAAAATAGACTAACATTTAAAAAAAAAATTATATTTCTTGCTGTTTTTCATCGTACTCAAAAAATATTCTATTTTCGAATAAAGGATTAATACATATTGTGATACATAATATTTTCTAAACAACAATGATAAAATAATAGTAAAAATATATTTTATACGTTAATAGTTTTTGAAATAATTAGTGTCTTACGTTAAATATATGACGTAGTATGGATTACACACTGACACACTAACACATATATTTGATATGATATTTACTATTAAATAATATATATTTTATTCTAATATGTATTTAGTTGTAATTTACACGGCCGAAGTAATATTCCCAGTAAGTAATGTGCAAACAGTTAGCTCTCATGCGGTGATTTAACGAGAAAAAGAAAAAGTTGTAATTTATACGACATACTCGTTTTTAATCATATTGTATTAAAAAGTTTGATACACGTTGGTCGCTTTTTAGGCGACCAAATTCTGCATTTTTCAAATAATTGAATTACATAATATATACGTATACATAGCGCTGAGATCATTATTACATATTAGGTATATGAAGTTATATCCGTTCAAACATCTTTCATCATTAATCTCGTTATTTGCGTTTAGTCTGCGAGATTATAGCTTGATCGTACCTACCTATATAATATAAATCATGCCGAAACGAGTTAAGTACAAATGCGAACCGCTAACATAAAATATCGAAAGATCGAATATAGCGATAAATACGAGTATTTATACATATTGTTATATAATCGTATTTATATGTTGGCGTTTTATTCCGCACGATGTTGATCGGATACATTTTTTCTCATCTTTTAAGCATTATATATTATCATTGTTAGAAGCATAACTATACGATTATTGAACCTAACTATAGTGATTGGTGTGATATTTGTGTTATAATTATTACGCGTGGTGACGCTGAATCTGCGACATCGTGACAAGAAATTTTAAAGGTTCCGAAATTCGGTAAAACGAAAAATGTTTTTTAATAAACCGCTGATGGGAGTTTACCGTAAAAAAATGTTTGGTAGATATGAATATTTTGATTTCATATGTATATTTTTTGTACAAAAATTATAATACTATGTATTTAAACGATCGAAATTTGGAAACTCTGTTTTTTGGGGCGCTAAAGACACACTAGCACTTCCCCCCTACTAGTAGTGGCTATATGCAGTCATTGTACCAACGCTGCACGCACAGCATAAGCTATTTACACCCACGATGGGTGCGAGTGAACAGCTTACAACCTTCGCCCGCGATAGTCTTCCGCAAAAAAATCAACACGCCACAATGGGGGACTGGAGTTGCTGCTGGTGTAGGCATACCAGTCACGGCTGCACTGGTATAGACCACTGTTTAGTATCCGGTTGGACCGGGGTAAACTGGTACCTATTATAAGTATATTGTGGTACAAGGCCGTCCGTCAAGAAGTCAATAACTGGAAGTCTGCAATAACGTGTGGACAAACACAGTAATGAATACGTCGCGAATGTCAGTTATTGTATAACAAATTGTAAATGATACAAACGAGCAATAACACGGGAAACTATATAGGTACGTTCTATAATGAAGTACGACTAGTAGGTACCTGATATCATTCGGATTCTCCAGCAAGGCGAAACTTGAATTTTCTGGTTTTTATTTTTTCTAAGCCTTCGGGTAGTACGAGTTGTCGCTGCATTATAGTTGGAGGTCGCGATAAATGTACTTAAAATTTTATACGGTCTGGCGGTGGACATTATTTAATCGAAAAACATACACGATCATGATTATTATAAACTACACACGATTGTTTCTTATTTTTTTTTCACTGGATAAAACTTTTACCTTAAAAAACGAAAACTTCCGGAGGTCGAGGCGTACACAGTACACCTTTTTAGAGGTATAAGTCCCTAATTCTATTTATTACACATTACATATTATATACCTACATATAATATTGCATTTTTGATAACTCTCGGTAGATAATTCGAATTTTTTCAAAGGTCCCTTCAACTTGGAATAACAGAAGACTACTGTACTACACAATAATATTATAAACTGTTAACTGCGCCACAAGGGTTATTGCTTAGACTTCTTATTCTTCTTATTTTTAATTTTTAATGACTGTTAAAGTATGTGATCCATAGGATTGTTACTATACTATAATATTATGTATACACATATACGGAATGATTATAATATTAAAATTATTGCAAAGCACTACTCGAAATTCCTTAACGCTAATCCCGTGCCCTTAACTTTTTTCGCAGTTAGAACCGTGTAGGGATGGAGTTAACTTTTAATATTATTATTATTATAACACTGCAGTTTGTCAAGTTGCAGGTTTGAGTCGGGTTTGGGGGACATCAAGCTCCGAGCAACAGTATGATCACCCTGTATACATTATCGTGTATTATTATTATTATTATTATTGTAGTATACGCGCATACAATGGTTACGCGGCACAATTTAATTATTATTTTGTTTTCGTACGCACTCTCCTCCTCCGCGGCCGCATACGTGCATTTACCGTCGTTTTCTACGCGGACACATATTATATTTATTTTAGCAAAACATCTCATAGCCGCGTGTACTCAGACCCGTCGCGATTTCACGTCGACTCGCGTTATGCTACACACCGTTTTCCGTGTACGCGGCAAATCGTTTTTCACTCGTGGGTCCTGATTGAACCGTCCGTGGTGTTATGCGCGGTATACACTAATAGGTAGGTATATACCACAGTATTATTTTATTACCTGTAGTAAATCGTTGCGACGGTCCGTCTCGGGATCCAAAACCCGCCGAAAAACGATTATAATATATTGCACCGCGCGGGTTCGCGGCCACGTCGTCTGTCGTGTCGTGTCCAAAAGCTACCGTGGAAATTTCCCGTGGTTATAGTGATAATGTGATACCACGATTACGTCGACCAATACGATAACTGGCACACGACACAACCACGGACGACGGAGTTGTTAACCCGGCTTTGCCGTGTACCTATATACGCTACGCTGTTTCATTTGCATATTATTATAATATATATATATATATATATAGGCACACAAAACCATCATGGCACGCGTGGAATATTATTAAACCGTACTGAATTTAAACGAATCGTGTCGGCGTCGCAGCAAAAAATTCATTATTTTCATATCTCACGAAACGTTTCACATTGATTTTAACTCTAAATTAAAGTGTTATTTTGCTTATATTTTTTGCTTCGCCGCGGTACATATTATATACTACACCTGAATACCTCTATAATATAACCGTCATGTAGGTAGGTAGTTCGAGTATGTAACGAGCTGCAGCAGCGATTTCGATCTCGGAAACGGACACTAAAATATATACAAACGAAAAATAACCAACACGCGCATCATAATCAGATTTACTTATCGCCACAATATGAAATTCAATGTATAACGCTTGAATAGTATAATATAATAATATTAACATTTTTTTTCTCATTGCGAAGAACCTCTTACGCTTTTCCGATAACACTGCAGCAGTATTTGACGTCAAGCTCGAGCAGACAAGTTGGTTTTCGGTCCGTTTCCCGTATCTTATCTATAGCGTGTGACATTTCGGTGAAACGATTTTGATAATACTCGTCTAGGGGGCGGGGGGAGAAGGAATTGATCATGTCTCCGCCTTCAGAAACCAGACGTCCATTTAAGTCAGTGTAGGTCTCAAGATTTTTATTCACGGCACACTTTATAAAAATCTCGAAACACTCTACACAGTACACACTATGATATTATGTATGAATAGTTAATAATATTTCAATAATAATTTCGCGACACATCTCAAGGCACGCCGACTGATAAACACTTTTTTAAGTACCTACCTAGTACGATTTTATCGTCGTAAATTATATTATAATATTAATATTTAATATTATATTATTAAGGTTTATGTTCGATATAATATTTCGTTCTTCGACATTTCTAAGAAAATAACATGCTCAGAATACGAAATGTAAGGCTCACGGTACCCCCAGAAATTCAGCGGGGCAGTGGGACTGTGCAGAGTGTCGTGATAATATTGTACGTACCTACATACCTGAGAGATCATCATGGAATTTAATACTTATTGAAACCCAAGTTGGACAACAGCCGCCTAGCGGATATGCTTTTAGCTTATTTTCATTCATTAATTGTTTCAAATTTCAAGTATCTTCGGTGTAATGTGTTCAGTGTTGTACAAATCAATACATATTATATCACTATTAGTAAACACCAAATTCACCTATGGTAATACGTCATACGAATGTACCGAAAGCAATTGAAAAAGAAAAATAGTGGGCAAGTAGGTAACTGCTCTTGGATACAGCGTAGGTGTTAAATGTACCTTGTCATTGAATGGGTCACTGTAATAGTGTAATGGATGTGTTAAATTTGAATTCAACTTGATAAATCATACAACGAACTTCGGACCTGAGTGAATTTGGTCAAATGTTGGTAACCATGGTTACCAAACAATTATTTTAATAATAATATAAACATTTTAACAAAATATGTTCTGGTTGTTTTTTTCGTCGATTATATTAAAAAGTACTGACAAATGTCTACTTCTAATCTATCAAAGTACAATATGCTCCCTCCAAGCTGATGATCGGAACATTTTTTACTATAGAAAAGGTGTCTTAAAGACGCACTTAAAAATACACATCCTTGTTATCAATACATCCATCACTCCACTCAAAATATAACATATTGTTAAACAGTTATTGAAGGATGAAACAAACGAGGATCTACACCGTACGGCTCATAAATGATAATATATAGTTTCAAGATAATAACCAGGGCAAATTTTTTTTTTTTTGGAAAATTTTGGAGATACACACTGCGCTTTTCGTCTCTACGTGGAGAATATTAAAATACGCAGCGAATTCCCACCTGTTTACAGACGCAATAATTTATATTTTATTACTGACGGAATATTCATGCCAACGTGGTGGAGCGCACTGCAGGAATTTTTATTAAACCTAATCCGGTGCAGAAGCACATTACCTGCAACTAGGTATATACATTATAACATTATTATTAAACATTATGATATACAAAACGGCGTATAAAAGGTGTACTTAATGTGTTATATACTTTCTTGCTTGCTTACTTTACTTGTAAGTACCTACCTTGGACGGTTGTGCAATCATCAACTGTAGTATACGATAAACACGCTTCGCACGGTGACGTTTTTTATTCTTCTTTACACGGTCCTACATCATAATAATATAAACTAATATAATACCGTTCGTTTTGCAGACGTTCGTAATTCCGTCAAGGCCGGCCCGAACGAATAAAATATTTTGCAGACCGTCGAAATCATTATAATAATAATAATAATAATAATAATAATTATATAAACACCATCACAAAGTCGATTTTGTTGTGCCGGAATTTTTATATACTATATAATAATAATATATAATACTTAAGTCATGACTTATTTATTTTATAATAATAATAATAATAATAATATGATAATTAATATAGACGATTGCGTCGACGATCGATCGCGCGGAATAACAATACTCCTTATTATAATATATTGTTATACGAATTCGAGGGGCGTTTGGTGGGATAAGTGGGTGACTGGTTTGGAAGTGGAGAAGGAAAATAACCCGCGAATCCGTAGTTTTGTAACGATGACGCGCGTGCAGGAGAGAGTATATACGCATAATAATAATAATAATAATAACAATAATGTGTAATCATTTTTTTGTCGACGGTCGTGTGTGCCACATATTAATTATGATATATTTATAATTTTTTATTATTATATCACAATATTATATGGCTACCTATAATGTGTCGTCCGGTGACACACTCCTACCTAGGTACTGTCTGAGTGCCATACTTTCGTCGACTTCTGCCCGAATCCATGATTTCAAAACGAAATTCTACAGTTTGATTGTGATTTTTTTACTAGTATCATTATTTTTTCAACGGAGATAAAAAAGCCTACCAGATGTCGTGATCGTATTGTCCAGAAGAAATAAAAAAACGCTCACAGAAATAGTTTAGATTATAATATTCATTTTGCAATCGGACACCTATATAATACTATAACACAATATAATTATGAGTAAACCATTTTTTTGCTTTCTATTCTTAATCAACGTGTTAATATTATTATTTATTGAAATATATTATTTTATTATCAGCCGTCATTAGCTTATCATCGGGGAATCGTGTTTCGCATTAGGTGTCTAATGTAAAATATATAACAAAATACGATTTCCTATTTTAACCTTGAGTAGTTTTTAAACAGTGTTAACGCGTATAAAATACTATTATAGGTACTTATGAATGCATTGTACAATAACTGATCTTTACATAATGTGCGACTGCAGGTTACTATTCACATTTAGGGCGTGATGAAATGTCAAAAATAATATAATATTATTAGTATTAAATACTAAAATAATAATAAATTTTATTATATATACTATAATATATTTGACAGTTGTTAATATAAAATAATATATTAGATATGTTTATATGTGTTACTTTAAGTATAATATGGTATTAAAATACTATTTTAAGCTATCAGAAAACAACTAATATGACCATCCCAAAATATCAAAATTGCTAATTGAATACTTATCATGAATAATGACCTACATTGTATCGCGCAAATTGAAGATAATATAATTAACTACGAAAAATAGTGTCTAATTAAAATCTGTTTACTAAATTTGTTTTTTTTTTTGTTTTGTTTTATATAGGTTGAATACACATACGTAGGATATCGATACAATCGCCAAGATGTTGAACACTGTAATCGAAGGGTATAATACCCTAATGAATGATTACAGTGGTAAGTAATTTTTAATACGATCTATTATATATTTTATAAAGATTTTAAACAGTATTTCATTAAAAAGGAAATAGTTGAGCATTTTCATTTAATTTAATAAATTACTATCTTAATTATATTTGCACATTTGCATACATGATTACATCGACAGCAAATATTAATATCTTCTATAAAATAGCATTTAAACATTAATTCGAAACTTTTAATATTTCTATAGTCATAATTGGTTGATTCCGGGTTATAATATTATCAATAAAGAGTTATTAAAATTACCATAATATAGTTACAGTTATTTGGGATAAGCGAATAGGAAATGCTGATTAATTTCGTTTCTTAAAAATATTTCCAAGAAGAATAAATTCAATATCTT
Source organism: Sitobion miscanthi (assembly GCA_008086715.1). Lineage (NCBI taxonomy): Eukaryota > Metazoa > Arthropoda > Insecta > Hemiptera > Aphididae > Sitobion > Sitobion miscanthi. The sequence continues at coordinate 88,950,301 of CM017797.1, read as the reverse complement.
GTTTGGTATCCCAGGGATTTACTTAAACATTTTATATTTTCAGACAAAAGGGTTAAAGATTGGTTCCTCATGAGCAGTCCCTTACCTACCTTGACCATGTGCCTGACATATGCGTTCATCGTAAAGATTTTGGGACCTAGGTTGATGAGAGACCGCAAACCATTCCAACTGCGAAAAACATTAATCATTTATAATTTACTGCAAGTCATATTCTCCTCGTGGATCTTCTTCGAAGCATGGGACGGTGCATGGGGCAACGGCTACAGTCTTCGATGCGAACCTGTCGATTACTCCACTTCCCCGGCCGCTATGAGAGTAAGTCCATCGATATAACATAATATCATTTTAGAGTGTCCCGCATAAAGAACGCCTGTGTTTGGAACATCGACATATTACATAAATATGGACTGAGCATAGATATAGAATATAGATATTTGGGGACAACATTGATAGAAACATAATTCGTCGGTGGAAAGGCCAACTGAGTTAACCCTCAAAAACCAAATTTTACATGCACACTAAAATAATAATAACTTTGTTCCAAATTAATCTTTTTGTGTTAATTTTTCTTATTGTAAGACTCTTTATCTTGTAATTCTATGTGTGAATCGAATTAAAAGAATGCACATTTATTCATAATTTAATCAATTACCAAAGTAGAGGTATTAGTAGGTTATATTAAGTGGCCAGCTAACATAAAAGTCGTTGTTGGTTACATCATGTGACATTATGGGATATCTGTGGGTTACACTACTTTGCCAAAAAAATAAATAGTATCCAAATAACGTAACCAACAATTACGTAAATACTAAATTCATTTAAATAACAAAAATATTGCATATTTTTGACAATTTATTATTAAGACAATTAACAGTATTGTTATTAACAGAGATATTGTAATTTGTGATTATCAAAATGATAAAGTTCGCCACACACTACAGCGGTGGCGGTAAAATTGTGTCCGCCTTCATACAATGTGTGTTAAATTAGTGTGGAAACGTTAATAACAATAATTATGCTATAATCAATTATCGCTGACTATTTCTGTCTTGTCTCAATGTTGGTGTTTTTATCTATTTTGTTATCAATTATTATCATCATAGATATTATACTTATAGACGGAATATAGCATAAGGTTCATAGTAGTGGTTGTTATATTGTAGTCATTGATATTTGATAGTATATTTAATTTAGGCCATCCCTGATCATGGTACTTCCGCCGATTTGTTTTCGTATTCTTTGGTTAAAAGTGTATTTATTTAAAATTGTTTGCATTATTAAATTTTTAAAACCGATGGAGTTCATGGGACACTCTTTGCGTAACAATGAATAAACAAAAAATACAGACGTGAAAAAAGTGTGACTGATCATCAAATCGGAATGAGATGATGACTGATATAAGTAAAAAAAAAAAAAGAAAAACATTGTTTTCCAACATTGAGACATTACGGGTAAATAATGAATTAAGCGTTTTTTGTGGGATACACCAAAATTATAATATTATATTTGTATTTAATGTTGGTCGCGCGACCACTATACACTGTGTGTTATGAAATTGCCTATCCATAATGCCGTTTTACACGTTTCGATTTTAATTTGTAGGTAGCTCGAGGTTGCTGGTGGTACTACTTTTCTAAATTCACGGAATTCTTCGATACCGTAAGTGAATACGCTTCGCGATCTACAATAATTGGTAAACCCGGTCGTATCGAGTATTAATGGTTGTTTTTGTGTATCTTTTATTTAGTTCTTTTTCGTTATGCGCAAGAAATACGATCAAGTATCCACCCTGCACGTCATCCACCACGGAATCATGCCGATGAGCGTGTGGTTCGGCGTCAAATTCACACCCGGTGAGTCTACCCCCCACTTACCAGATGAACCTGCGTCGAAATTCAATTTAATTACGTTATTTTAAATTCTTTTCATGTATAGGCGGTCACAGCACGTTCTTCGGGCTGCTCAACACGTTCGTGCACATCATCATGTACTCGTACTACATGTTGGCCGCCATTGGTCCACAAATGCAAAAGTACCTCTGGTGGAAGAAATACTTGACTGTGCTCCAAATGGTACAAAAATATTATTATTATTATTTCAACATATAGTCGTGTGGGTCACAACTCATAGCCTGCAGTATACCTATGGCTGCATATAAAATGCAAACTTCAGACCGATAATATATTCAACGTTATTTCGTCCGTGTTTCAGGTCCAATTCATTATGGTGTTCATTCACGCATCCCAGTTGCTGTTCACTGAGTGCGATTACCCGAAGGCATTCGCTTGGATCATTTTGCTGCACGCCGTCATGTTCTACTTCCTGTTCTATAACTTCTACCAACAATCGTACAAGAAAAGGGTAAGTTGAGAGGATCGCGAGAAAATTCTAACGATAAAAAACGATAGCCTTCAGCTGTAGCATACTAAGCATACTTCCAAATAGTTCTTCCAGTAATATTTTAAAAACACAACTATTTCGAAAAAAAGGAAAATTTTGATTTTTGGTAAATCACTAATTTGTTCCGGATTTATGATGGGGGGGGGGGGGGGCAATGTGGTGGTTATCCTCCTTGGGCTTTTTTCAATGATTTAATACGGTCAAGTCTTCATTGTATTTTATATACCACTCATAAATAGTCCAACTCCCCCCCCCCTTACACAGGTTTAAGATCCACCCCTGACCTATGTATTATACTTTAAAGTTCCTTTAACAGATCTTGAACTACTCCACTATAAGTCCAGTCAGCTCCGAACACTAAAATCCGAAACGTAGTATACGATATTATTAATAATTTAAAAACTAATCTCGAACGTTTTACGCAGGAGGATAAGAAGAAGGTGGCCCAAAAGAAGAAGGACGACGACGACCGGGCACACAACCGGCCCGTCGACTCGCCGGTACCCGCATCGAACCAAAAAAAATCTTTCTGGTCCAATCTGACGTCAACGCCGTGCTTTTTGCCCGCCGTCACGGACACTGATGGCTGCGACGAAATGTACTCGCGACCACCTGTCAACGGAGCGGCTTGCAGCGCGTTCATGTCTGACGATTCGTTTCGCAACAGGGCGTTCGTGTCCAAGTCAGCGAACGCGTGATAAAATAGGCTCACAGCTCTCCAACCCCCGCCCCTGACCCCCCACCACCAATCCTCTGCAAAACCACCCATGTCACCATCCGTGGATGGGTCGCGCCCCATATATCAACAAAAACCGAAACGAAAACGCGCAAAATAATAATATTACACCATAATAATAAGATAGATAAATTACAGTGTAGGTACAATATTATAATAATATGTGTACCGACCACACCCGAAAACCGTTCATTTGCGCGCCGATCGTGACATCGTTCGTTTTTATTTCCAACGACCTCCTAGGTTTTTGACTGACTCAATGATTTGATTCCCAGGATACAGTTACGATAATAATATGATATACCATCACTTATGCAGTTTTTTTCTCAAGTTTCAAGACGTCTCGAGACGTCATTATTATTATTATTATTATTTACGAGTATTTTGTTTCGCGCGACTCCGACGACAGCTCAAAAACAAAGAAAATTAATTCAATTCTCAGTGTGTTCATCGGCGATCTGAAAATTTCTCGTATATAATATTGTATATTGTATATTGTATCACTTAGGCCTTAGGGCCCATAGGGCTGCAGTCGTATATTATTATTATTATTAATATTATTATTATTATTATTATTTTTATTATTATTATTATTATTATTATTATAATTATTATTTTTATTATTATTTAATATTTACTATAATAATTATTTTTATTATTATTACTATATTATAAGCAGCACATGCGGTCGCCTGTCGTCGTCTTTCGACATCACAGGACATGATAACGATAGTAATTATTGTTATTATACTCGTCCGGTCCGTCGCGACAGTACGGCCGTTAGTCAAACCCGGTTTAATATCATTAACTTTTACTATATATTTACACATCGTACATTAAATTGTGTAGATATTACGTCTTACGAATTAATATTATTACTATCGTCGGATGGTACGATTGTCGTACTCGAAATGTACAATAATATTATCCGTGTATGCGAATATGCGGCGAGGCAAGGAGGATAAAAAAATAATAATGCACAATACCATAGTAGGTATACAATGACAGAAATCTAAATGCGTAGGTTGGCCGACGATCGCGTTCAACGCTTCAGGTCTCCGTTATTGTGCATAATAATACTATAATACTATTGTATTGGTATATATAAATCTGTAACCCATTTCTCGAATTGTTTTTTTTTTTTATTGTATTTAATGTGTAAACTATAATCATAATATACACCTTTGCCAATACGAGTCGGTTTGAAGAAAAAATAATTTAAAAATAATTACGAAACGGTTCAACACAAAATCGTTATCCATGTGAGTTGTTTGACTGTAAACTTTGCAGCTCTCCGCTTGCTTATAATGTTAAAACATGGTCGAACAGACTATATTTATAATACCTAGTAAGTTATATTATTATGTTATTTAAATAATAATAATATGTTAATATTATGTAATATTCAGTCATTTATAGTGCCCTGTATTTCTTGCCTTGTTTAATTAAATATGAATTGTATGATTGAAATATAAATAAAATTGATGTAATATTTTTAAATCATTATTTGATTTTTACGTTGTTCGCATTAGTGAACAATTTGATATTAATGAGTGTTATTACGGTAAACGTCATTAGTCAACACAATAAATAATATATGTATACAACATACATAAATGTAGTGAGTTGAGTAACTTTTAACTAGTAAAATAGATTTGTTTTTATTATTAATGCACAATTCACATCGTGCAAAGCAAACAATACATCATTATATATATATAGGTATATGCAAAGGCAAACTAAATAATATTACTTTTAATTTTTTTACTTATTATTTATGAACATAAAATATTAGGTATTTATCATTATGTACAATCATAACATACGGTCGATCTAAAATTGTATTACCTATAATAAATAAATAACCATTTTATTCCCAATAAAATTAAGTTTGTAGAAATACTGCCTTAAAAATCCCTTGATTACGATCTAAACTAATAAGGTAGTCAAAAAATCAACATCTTGGAACACAGTTTTATTTAATGTAACACCTCAATTCCATGTTCCCAATTGGTATTAATTTATCAGGCCTACTCATTGACCATTGTCTCCCTGGGCACTCATAATAAAAAAAAAACTAGCATTAAATGCACGTTTTTGCTAGATCAAAACATTGATACCCAATCAACACATTAAATTAAAATAAATATAAAACTATCCATTCATAAACCCTATAGATTATGACAATTTGGACTTATAATGGATTCCAACCCTGGGCCATGACAAAAAATCCAATCCCAATAAAATTCAAACTTTTCTAGACAAAATCCTATGCACAATCAGTAATGCACCACCATGTATTTCAAATTTTTCTTTACACACATATTTATGAACTAAAACTATTCGTGCAGGAGCAAAAAACTTCCTATAAATATATGATTTTATTTTATAATGGACTCCTTTCCCATCCCTACCCCTTTATACAGTTCCTGGAAATCCCCCGCGACGATTGAACAGGAACTGATGTAGATATCTTCTTATTTAATAAAATATAACATTCAAATAAAAACAGAGAAATAAAATAAAAAATTGTGCCATCACAATAGTGACTTCATACCTCGCGTTTTTATATATACATAGGTCTTAAATCACATAGCATTATCGTACTCTAGGGGCTAGGGCACAGATTGTTTATTTCTTATAAAATATATAATAAAAAAAAAACATAATAGGTATACACAAGACATGATAAATCAATAACACATCGCAAACGCAAACCGTACATATTAGTACCTATACTGACATAAAATAGGTATTGTATTGTGACTTAGAAATAATATTCCAAAAAGTAGAAGCGCTATACTCAATGATATTGTATAGGTGGCTAAGACATGAATTTCGTTCTAACTCACGAAATCGGATAATCGTTTGTTTATGGAGAGAGTTGCCTTAGTTACAGAAATTAAATTAAATTAAAAAAAAAAAATTGACTAGTCGTCCGCCATGCGTTGCTTTGGTATATTTTTTAAATAAAAGAAAATATTATTTAATTTATTGTTTGTTATTCAAATGTACAACTAAAGCCCAAAGGCAATGACTTTATGTTTGTAGCTTATAGTCTAAAACCCTATTTACTAGGGAAAGATTAAATGGAGAGGAATATTATTTTCAGTATCGTGTATTTTATATTCAGTTATATTGTCGTTGAGTAAATGATTTCATTATTCTCATATATTATGAACTGTTTCATAATATCAAAAAAGCAAGTATGCCAATTATAATAAAATATAAACCAATTAACCAAATTGCATTAACGAAGACTGCAAAATGATGAAGGCATTTCATATTTCATTTTTTAGACATTCCAAATTAATTTTGTTTTTTTTCATCTTGTTGATTCGGTAATTATAAATAATTTATAAATTAAGTTGTACATTTTATTGCTCGCGTAAAACATGACATACTAACATTTAAATAAATATTTAATTATATTTGTGAAAGGGATAAAAAGCGTTTGGTGTTAATGTACTTATATTGCTCTAATATCCTTATCCGGATCCGTGCTACCGTGTCAAGAACGAATTACAAAACGAATTGCTGCAAACACATATTATAATAATATAATAATAATTATAATATTATTCAGCAGGAACCGTACACTGTTTTAGTATCGTACGGCGCAACGTGTAGGCAATATTGGTACATTGCTGTGTAAAAGTAAAAACATTTTAAGTATTTTTTTTATTTTTTTTAATTTTTGTTGAAAGCTAATAACCTAGTAGTTGATGGTGTACCATGAATAAAACAAAAAAAAATTAATAATTTATGGTACCACTTCGTGTGTATTTCTTTGTCCGCGGATACCTGTAAACGATTGGAAAGTGATTTTATACATGTATACAACAATGTTTTATATGCACTTGCGAGGATTATGATTGATTTGTATGATTAATATGTTATTCTATTTGATCATTGTTTTATTCACCATGAATCATGAAACATAATATTTTGGTAATTTCGTCGATATTTTTACATTAAAGAACCATTATAATTTAATGCATGTAGGAAGTCACTTTTGGGGTTATTCAATGATTTATCGTAAACTAAATTAATAAAGTATAAACCTTGTGATTCTCCAACCATACCACCTTCGTGTTTTTCCTTTAGCAATGAATTTATTCAAATTGTGATTTTTGGTATTTGTACGTATACAATATATATCTAGAAGACTATATATTAAAATACTTATTATATTATATATTAGATTTTTTATACTATTTAAGAAGTGTCCTGTAGTTATTCCAACATTTTTCAAATTAAAATAACTGAAATACTATATTATTTAAATAATTAAATTTTATATTGATAAATGGAACAATCACTCTGGCACACCTCATAATAGATTTAGATATGATCCAGCTTTTAAAAAAAAAAAATGTATACGTATCTTGTAATTTGTTATTGGAGATAAAAATATATTTTTACTATAATTATTATTAATAATAATAACCATTTTTTTTCCTGTAAATTGTTTAATAGATGGTTTATTAAAAAAAACAATTTGACGTATTAAACAAAACGACAAGTTTTTGAGTCGCTAAAATGTATTTACTAAAGGTAATTTTCTAAAATATGGTTCTACGAATACATAAAATATATGTGTTAATGTTATTTAATTTTGTAATAATAGACTCAGTTTACAAATTATAAAACTTTGATCGTTTAATATTAGTTAGTAACTACCTATAATTTTAAAACCATCATAGCCCAATTTTATCTTCAAAACAAATTATTGTGACCTATTATACTATTATCCTTAGAACACAGAGTTGAGTAAATTGAAAACTAGGTACCTATTCATTCGTAATTTTCAAATAGTCATCTGCTTGACAGTTGACAGAAAAAAAATGTTGGTTGTCATTTGTATAAAATATTTATTTCGCTTTAAGGACACGCCTTAAATGGTATAAAAAATCTCAAGCATTTGAAAATATGGACTTTAACTTTTAAGTATATAAAAAATTTCAAAAATCAGATATTGAATTACTGCATGTTGAAGAAAAAAGTGGGTGATCATGCTTGGGAAATAACACTGTATACGAATTATTTTAAAAATATTTTTATGTAACCAATGATAACCCTATATGTATATAAATAAAAAATTATTGGATTTGAGTTAGCCTAAACTAAATTAATGTATGGGTCTCCCAAGGTATTTTTAAATATGTAATATGGTCCTCAAATATACTTGAAAATCCAAAAATCAGAATTCGAATAAATTCATTATTATGGAGAAAATGTAGGTGAGCATACTTAAATATTTATATAATTTAAAAAAGTCGGCATTGTACTGTTATCTATTTTCAATTGATACCCTACAGTTTTTCAGTACCTACCTTTAAATTTTAAATTTAACTTTAGAAATATTTTCATCTATTCAATCCTGGCTTACACCACCTAGCTACAAATCAAAAAATTATATACAATAATAGGTGCCGTTCTCTGTCTTAAGTCTTCATTGTATAAGTTTTTCCGAAATCGGGAAATCACTTCGACAATATAATATGTTATTAACAAAAAAAAATAGGATATACCTAATTTTGTCGAACATATCTTTATAAGCAAATAGTAATTTATTATAATAATACATCAAACAATTTTTTTTAAATAAAAATTGTAACCCTTATATCTGACTTAAAACTCGGTTAACTGGCGTCTTTAGAAAATTGCAGGGGCAGCCCAGGCACCCTAGGCTGCCACCGTAGACACGCCTATGAATCAATGGTAATCACTTATACATAGTATAGCTGATCCCGTGTACTTTGTTGCCTGTAAAAAATGGCAACTCTTAAAAAAAACGTTATTTTTCAATTCCTTTTGGATGTAACTTGCTGCAGTAAGTGCAACTCAGACACCCTGGTAAGCAATCCGACTACGTCAGATCGCGGTCAAACGGCAATCCATCCACCTTGGTAGGCAATGTTCGAAAATTCGATTTGATGCAAGCTTGTACCTGATCTGTCCGAATAACCAGTGGTGAGCACTGGTAACCAATAAAATAAATAAATAATTTCTAATTTCACTAATTATTTCTCTTATACCAAATAGTAACCATTTAGTATATAGATGAATTATACAATTAGGTATATAAAAATAATATAATAGCAAAAAAGTAATAACTCAAGATGGGTTATGCGTTAAAACATGTTGAATATTACTATATCAGTAATATTATATTACTAGGTACCTGTTATAATGTTTAGTATAGTGACCTAAGTGAGTTGTATAGTATAATATACTACTAGTATGTGTAAAGAACACCTATTCACGCATTAATCTGATTTTTTTAACTTGTGATATGCTATACACAAATAATAATATACACCTTGTTAATAAAACTGTAGTTTTTTCGAAAATTTATATAAATTAAACATATAATCGTATGCGGTTTTTTTACAATGACTAAAGCACGCATAATAATATAATCGGAATTTAAAAAGATTGGTTTAAGTTTGACCATTCCAACTATTGTGTGTCTAATAATATAGCAGTTGTTTTATTCGAGCAGTGTGGCTTCGACCTCATCATATTGTTTTGCTTCCTATTTTTTAGTCGAGTGTCTCACTTCCGTATATTATATAACAACATACTGTGTTAGATAGTTACTTGTACTGTTGTGCCTAATCGGGTATTTGACTACATGAAGATAAAGTCACTTTATTTAATGTTCAAGTGCTATATTATTATGTTATAGGTATATATTACATGTTATTATAAATTTTTGTAAAATACGCTTCAACTACCGGGTTTATTGGCGTTTCAGAAAAACTTATTACAATTTATTTAAATTTTACAAAAGAATAAGGTGTATATAAGATAATTAATATGATACAATAAGTTTTAGGATAATATAAATTATATGTGATACATCTAAATGTTCATGTTATATTTTTTGAAAAAGGTTCATCTCTTTGAGAAGTTTAAGAAGTGACGATTTTCTCCCTGTGTTTGGCGCTAATATTTCAAAGAGATCATTGGGCAGCATCAGTTTGTTTCTGGCATCTTTTGTGAGTAGGCATTCGGTTAACAGGTGTTTAACAGTAGTCGCAGTGTTGCGGGAGCATACTACTTGCGTCCGAAATTATTATCAGTAGGTGAGTTGCGTCCCACAAAAAAGTTCAAAAAAGGTCATAGTCTATTTGCGTCCCGGTATTTTGTAAATATTTTATAACCTAATTGTGTCCCGAAAATATCAATATAATCGATATCAAAATTTAAATTTAAAAAAATACATTAATGTTTATTTTAATTTATAATATAGAAGTATATTAAATAAAAAAAAACTCATATGTTATGATAATAACTTTTGTCGTGTTATTTATGGTAATAATATTATTAACAATATAAAAATTCATGTTTTACATTGTGTCACGATAATGATAATATGTAGTAACAATAAATTGCCAATTGTTGATATGGAGCATGTGAAGTAGGATCACTTGTTAAATTGTCATGAACATCTAGTTTCATAGAGCTTTTATTCGTACACTTCCATCAAAATTGTTATTCCTTAAAGTTTTATGATATCCAAACTTATAGCTATCAATTATGTAAAAACCATTAACCGCGACCAATTTGGAACTACACGATTTTTCCATAACTTAAAACAAATTAATAAATACAGTACAGTTTATAAACTATCGATTTTAATGATTTTAGTAGATAATATCAATAGTAATTATATAGCTGACTTGCGTCCCACAAACGGGACGCAAGTTACCGGTCAAATTTACTACCTGAAAAATATACCTTTTTTGGGACGTAAGTAACATGCAGCCAGTGTTGCACGAGGTGAATATACGTTTTTCCTATTTGCTCATTAAATGTGCACATGTCATTATTATTTATAATCGATAAGTATTTATAATATTACTATGATTTTCTTTACTTTTGAATTTTTGACGCATAATATAATGTACCCGTGCGTCGTTGCATGATTCATACACATTTTTCAGTTAACTTTTAAGCATAATAATACGTAATATAAGCATCATCTGTACGCGGTTAGAACACATCACACATTTAAATTTATTATTAAAAGGACACCTACGACGCATCTCCCACTAACGCGCATATAATATATATTACGATATTATTTTGTTTCCGCCATAATAATAATAATGTTACGAGATATTATACACTTTTGTTATGAGATACATATTATACTCGTCATTTTCAGAATATTATATATGCGTGAGCGTTTGTTAAATTATTTGTTTATATTTTTAATGTTGCAGTCGAAATATTTTGTCGGTCTAAAATTGAAATTCGTGGGCGAGTTCAATATATTATTGTACGAGCGATGCGCACCGCGAACAGTGAAATTTCTCGTGAAATCGCAGCATTTTTAACTGCCAGTAAAATAACATAGCTTTTGGACTGTAAGATTTACGCAACTTTTCAACGACCATAACACAATGGTTCTCGATTTCCGAAAAGCGGAGTGATTCCATAAAACAATAATAACGATGATATAAGTGCCTATATAAAGGTCACATCAAAAGTTTGTTTTATTTTCGTGATAGGACGTCCGCGGTTTATCTGTACTGAAAAAAATGATTTATTCATTGAATATTATAATGTAGGCGGTTTACGCACTTACATAATAACATTTACCGTTTTAATGATACAAAATTATAACTATATATGTATATGTAAATATTATATGTGGTTGTTCTTTAATTGATCTGTATTCATCAATAGATACACCATCTATACAGTTTACACCAATGTTATGTAAGTACATAATTATTTATAAGTTACACATGCGCTATTAATCTATAATTTAAGTTGCCTACGCTTCGCAGTGTAGGTACGCCTATTATAATAAATAATAATACATTACAATGAACCTTTTATATTTGAAATAGTATAGTAATATTAATGATTAATATGTACGTCTGTTATGATTTACGAAAACCCATATTGTGAAATTTTAATAAATTCCTTGAATAGTTTTTTTTTTTTTTTGACGATTATTATTTATGCAAAAAACAACAATCAATGTTTATGATAAAGCAGCATCGGCTGCGCGGCTCCTTACTACTTTCGGTTTATTATCTAATGAAAACTTCAAGGCGAGTAACTTTTGAATCGCGCAGCTATAATATCATATACAATTATCTTTTTAACCTTAGATATCAGCGTGGTAAAAATCACGTCAACCGAACGCGAATCGACGGAAATTTTAAAAACAAACGAGATGATTAATATAAGCACAGAGCCGGTTGCTTATACTTAACATAATATTATTGTCATAAAGAAATAGGAACGTTTCAAACCCTTCGACGATACATGTTATTATATCGCCATAAACGGCATACTAAAATAGTGAACGATATTTTAGTAATCGGTTTGTCGAGTGTAAATACACCAAAGCAAAAGTGTCAATCATCACGAACGACTCTGATAAATACAAACGCACATATTTTATATCACAAGCCAACCGAAGATAGGTTGTTTTACCGGAAGCGATGGAGTGCTCCATAGTACTGCCTACAATATAAGTACGTCTTGTTTGAGGTGATCTCGAGTTATTTGAGAACTCGATCGATGGATTTCGTCTCTCGATCAGACGCTGAAATAATATGTGACGTGAACGACAGTCTTGTTCAGATCCCATATAACATAATAATATATTATAACTATTATCATAAACACACGACGATTTCTAATATTCTATTACACTGGGGTATAAAAATGTTTATCACAATATCATATTATATGAAACACTAATCATAATATTATTAATAATGATAATATGAGTAATTATGACCGCTCAGTGTAAGGTTTTAGAAAAATAAAGTTGCATTTTTATTCGCGTATATTTACGCAGGTACGCAACAGGTTTTTACTATTAAAAGCAATTTATTATTGTGCGAGTAATAAAAGAAGAAAAAAAAATGTTATTAGATACGTCGATTGGTACGATACTAGTTTATATTAGTACTATAATAGTATAATATTTTATATCTACGTCATCCAGCAAACAGTAAAATTTATAATTTTTCGACGCAATATCGTATTATGTATTTTTTTTTTAAGTAAGGACTATTTAAATAATATAATAAATATTATCTATCGACTACGGTAAATAATGAAAATAAAAACATAGGTGTACCGTGTACGTAGATAATTTGAATTACTAATGATTTATATAATATTATATTTTTATGTCGATGAACTGTTGTCCTAATTAAAGGAAAAAAAAATCCACAAATCGTAAGTACCTGAATAATTATACTAACTTCAAGGCCTTTTGCACAATAATTAGTGTTACCTAGTTATTAGGTACGTTTACTTTGTGATAATGTGATATCCAAAATAATTTTTAAGAATCGAGTAGTGAAAAATTATTAATATGTATATTGCATCCATTTAGTGAAATCGAATTTTTATACGAAATAGAAATCATTCTCTTTCACTTTGTTAAATCAAATAAAACGTTAAATAATTTCGAGGGTATTATTTATTTATTATCCATCACTTTATTCGTACAATTTAATGTAACATAAACAATTACTTATAAGAAGAAGAAATATTAACTCAGATGTTGTGCTGTAAATTATTGTTGAAGTCCTATAAAATATGATTATAGCTTTCACTATATATTATTTATAGGTAACTTAAACCTTTATTCAGCAGTTCAAAAAACTTTTTAGAAAAAAGCTATGTTTAATATTTGATCAGATGTAGGTATAGCTGTTGTTTGCATAAAATATAAATATTTTTTGGTGGTTATGTTTGAATCATATTCAAAGAGACGGAAATATTCACGTAATTAAAATTAAACAACATCGACAAGTTATTATCATGACTGAGAATACATTGAAGTGAATCCATTGTGGCTCAATCGAATAATAATTATTACATTTATATGTAAATGATTTACGTATTTATTTTTTTGTACGTATACATTACACAATATTCATACGACTTATATACACGTGGCTGTCACACACGTGTCTAAACGCCTATTGGATTATTATTTATTTTTTTTAAGAGTTTTTCGTTATTATATGTATACCATTCTTTTGTTTGTACATTTTATTTTTGTGTCGTATTTTTCATGATAATTATATTTCAAATGGTTTAAAGTTCAAGTTAATATTTTTGAATTACGACAAAATTACTGTTTTGTTTTATATTTGTGCGTAACAACCTCTTCTAGATTTCAGCCGATACATTTTTTAAAGATGTGGAAATGATTTTACGTTTCATACTAATTAGCTAAAAAATCCAACTACACTCATTGCACACACACATATATGTTATTAACTATATAATTAATAACGCGTATTATAGTTATGAGACCATAGTACCATACAGTGTGTATTGTAATATGAATTAAATATTAAAACAAGTTTAAATTTAAACCAAACTTGCATAATTTGGTTGTGTACAATAAAATATTATGTTGTAACATTTCTTTAGGTACACCAAAAATATACACACTCGACACTTTTCATCCAAATTATTATATATTATTAAAATAACGCAATTTGACATTCGCCGTCAACATGGGCGAGTTCAAAGAAACATTTATGAACAACCGTCATAAAATATGTAGAGTAGAGTACCACTTATAAAAATACATAAATAATATGAGTCGTATAATACCATACGTGTCTTCTCATTGATAATAAGTAATAACCTCTTACAGGAGGTACTTTTTTTCAGCGCGTCCCAAAAGGTTCCCGTCGAAAAAGATTTTATGAACAGGTAAATTCCCAAAAGGCTCCCGTAGTAAAAAGTATTACGAACAGTTAAATTCCCAAACGGCAGAAGGTATTACCGGCATACAGATTAGAGGTCGATGTACCATATACAGGTATAGTTTAAATTGGAATTAAAAAAATATCATATATGTATATAAATTATAAATAGGTACGCCTAAATCGAAAAAAACAGCGGCTCTTTGGAAACATCATTGACGAATTTTCATCAAATGAAATGACACGTATGGGTTACAAAAAAAATTGTGCCCCATAAATTAACCCAATGTATGATTCTTTTATATTTTTAGTTTTTACGTACCTATACATTCATTTTTTTACGATTTTTCTGTTTTTTCTATTTTTGAACGCAAAAATGTAATTTAATTTACTTAGAATATAACCTTCAAATAACACCAACACGTTTTTAACTACAACTCGTTTGAGACAGTCCTAAGGCGGAAGTCTGTATGAAGTAAGAAGGAATTTGTGTACTAAAAATCTGCAGCCGTTTGGGAATTTTCTTGTTTGTAAAACCTTTTTTGATGGGAGCCGTTAGACCTTTTTGTAAAACAGGAGCCGTTTAGGAAAAATTGGAGCCGAATGGGCTATGTCTACTTACTTTTAGTGTTCAAACCCTCGGCTACGGAAAACCTATCTATACGAGTAATAGATAATTAATAATTTCGTAATTAGCCCCCCCCCCCCAAAAAAAAAAAAAAAAACCATTTGACAATAATTGTATGAATTATTCATCATATTATAAAATGTCCTTCGTGTACCTACTTATCTAAATTTATTTTAAATAGGTAACAATTTTAATTACCGTTTAGGAACTAGGTATATATAATTAAAAATTGGGATATTTCTTTACTAGATGGACAATTATTATGGTTTGCATCATAGGTATAATAGCACCAATTTAAATTATTTAACGTGTCTGAAGTTAATGTCCATTAGCAGCGTATAATATGTAACTGTAGTGTACAAGCAGGCCATACAGTGTCACAAAATCTCACTTTTAATAAAACGCGTATTTTACATAGTAATTTACATTTATAGTTATTTCACGGTGTCCTTGAACCAATCCGCACTGTAATAAATAATAATCGATTGCTACTCACATTACATTATACGAATATCGAATCGAATCAAACGCATTAAAAGACTGAAAGTCAAGACCACATCGTGTTTGACAACACGATGACCTATATATATAATGATATTTACCTGCTGTATTCCCATTATACGCGTTTATTTTTCATTGGCAGATGTCCTGCAGGTATAGGTACGCGTTTTATTTTCATTTTAGCGCCGTTTCCCTCCGTCCAGACGAACGTTTGCGTTAAATCGGACGAGATTTGTGACGATTGCCGCTGTGGCAATATAATATACCATCAGCATGCGAACAAAATATGATTTATAATATACCATTGATTATAAATACTAATCAACGATTATCAGACAATATACGTATGTAGGTACCATTGTACCAACACGGTATGCACATACCAGTATCGGACAACGATGCGTCTTTATCATATTGTTTTATTTCCGGCGCTATACTATAATAATTATTGTGAATCGCCAAAGCTATATAGGCGGACGTATACGCGTATATAGAGTTAATTATGAGACTATATATTATACTTCGGGAAATGCAAGGTCTCCGACATATTTTTATCAAGATAAACGACGGATGACCAGTTTTTTTTAATCGATATCACGAAATTCTCGAGGACCACTTGCCTAACGAGATTACGAGAATGAACAAAATTAAAAAATAAATTAAATAGGTAGGTAACACATTTCCGGTCGAAGCGACTAAGACGTGTGGCAGCTATTATTGGACATGTTCGACGATTATGTTTTTCTTTTCTCTTAACTTATTTGCAACTGCGATAACTTGACCTCAAGGTATTTACATTTAATTCCCTATTTGAACCACTACCGCATTACAGTGGAAAAAACACAGTGTAAAACATAAGGCAACGGCAGAGATTTGAGGGGGGCACATGTCCCCTTTTTCCGCCCCCCACTGGACACCCACAACTGCCTTCGGACATTTTCCTCAACGGATTTTTTCGGTGCAGTAGGATATTTTCCCAAGGTACATTTTTTAATGCGGACTATTATAAAAATAATAAATAATAATATTGAAGACAAGTACCTATAATAATTATCACATTATTTTACTAAAGTCCATTGCAATTAGGTACCTACTATTGAAGTCTAAAGTTGAGTCCAACAATAATAAAATTGCCAATAAAATAGAATAAATTTCCAAATATTTTCATAAATTTAAATATAAATGTAGCCTGTAGGTACATGTTAATGTCAATATTGTATTGTTTTAAATAAGACAATGGTCAAGCGAATTTAAAATATATATATATATATATATCTATAGTTATATTTGGAAATTGATTCTGTTTTATTTCATTATTTATTAAGACAAAAAAAAACAGTTTCATATATTAAAATACATTTTAAAAACAATTGTTGGTAGCGGGATGTCTGGGAGGACATTGTACATTTACCGACTCATCAAGTACAATGTTAAATTGTGTATAGAAAACAAATTTCTGGACGTGTACATTTTCCTAATCCAACTGTGGTCTTAAGAATATATTATTTTTTCTAACGCACTTCAAAGCTGTTCAGAACAACGTTCTTATGGAACTACGCATAGAGCTATTTACAAGGCAGGGCAAGTCAATGATATTTTTTAACTCAGTTAAGTTAAGTTAATTAGTATTTTTTCAATTAAATTAAAAATTAAGATGACAAATACCAAATCAAATTAATAAGTTAAGTTAATAATAAAAAAAAAACCATTTATGAGGTATTATTTCATAATCTTTATACAGAAATGTGATATATTATATAAGTGAAATAGTAATCATCATTTGAATAGTAATAATCATTCACAGATATATTAATATTCAAACAATCTATGACAATCATTATTGAACTAATAAAAAGTTATTATTAACTAATGAGTAATGAATAGGTATTATGATTTATGAATATAATTCGTGGCATCATGGGCCATTGATGTTACCCTTACATTAATATTTATAAGTACATAATTAATACAATATATTAGTTTTTATCTTTAAAAATAAATATGAAGTTCTTTGTAAATAAATAGGTATCATATTTTTTTTCTGATAATATTTTTTATATTCCGCGAACTTATAATAAATTATTTTAAACTGAAAACCCGTAATAAACAAAATATTTTTCTGGATAATATAAAAATTCAAAATTAACTTAATTGGGGGAAAACAATATGAGTTGATTTTAAACAAACGGAGGCAAATGGGTAAGTTAAAGTTAAGTTAATTATAACACCGAACTAGTAAGTTAAGTTAGTAAGTTAAAATCAACTTAAATAAGATATTTTAATTTTTAATTATAAAATCAAAATATTATCTTAAAACGCATAATATAAACATATGAATAGAATATATCATTCCTATGATATATTATGATATACTAAAATTACTTTTAAGCATTAATAATTAATCACTCTGATAAAGTGATAACATAAAATGTATTATACTGAACGCAAATAGCAAACGCAAACGCAAATATTAGCTATGCTTTTGTAAAACGGAGACAAGACATGTTGATGTAACGTCCGCTTTAAATGAAAATTAAATAAATAAATGAATAATATAATATTATAGGTATACAACAATAGTGTGTATAGTTATTAAACTATTAATGAAATTATAATGTGATGGTTGTCATATATTATTTATCGTTGTCTTTAGGTATTTCATATTATAACTGTTCGACACTTAGTTTCGTTTGTGGTGTCATTATAATACATTAATATACATCGTGGGATTTCCAAAATTAATATTACAAACTGACTAGTAATGTGTATAATATAATGTACATTGCCTGCAACACATAATATATTATGCATACTACGAGTTTAGTGCATTTACACAAATATGTTGTAACCACCAACCACGTAAGTACAGATGATAACCTCTTAAGTTTGAGATCGATTTATTTGAAACAAAAAGTGCCATAAAGATATGGTGCTTAAAAATTTTTAGAATATTTTGAACAAAAAAACTAAATATGTACCCTTTTATTTTACGATGATAGTATTATGAAATCTTGATATGAACAACTAACAAGTAAAATATTTATACTTCTATCATGTGATTTATGAAAACAATTACTCAGAATAACTTTTATTTTACATTCTGAATTGAGCGATAAATGTATTGATTTAACAGTGGTGTTTTTTTTTCAAATTTTTGTCTCTTTTTGAGATATTTATAGATATTTTTTTGTTTGTTCAAAAAGTTTGAAAATTCAATATTAGATTTCTCTTAGTTGGTATAATAGCAGTTCAAAAATATTAAATTTATGTATATTAAATACATAAAAGCACGATTTTTTTATAAGCATTTTAAATTCAAATGTTGATAACAATTGTTAAATTTATGGATTTTTAAATTATATTGTTGTAAACAATTTATAAAATGTTCAATTTTTATAGCTAAAGCTTGAAATGTAATATAAGATAGTAAGTACTTCATATAGGATACGAAAAATCTTAAGTATAATATATTGCTTTTTTTTCTTAGACGTTCGAAATTAGAATTTGAACTAAATAAGATATTTAAACAAAAAAACAATTTTAATTATTTTTTTGTAATACAAAAATATTATTCATGGGTACTTAAAACTTTAAAAGTATATTATTATATTTTATTCACACAATGCCATTAACTAAGTAGTAGAAATAATAAGAATAAACATTATTGATAATTATTACGCCCATATAATGTGGAATCAAATTAATTTTGTTTTTAATTTTACTGATATCAATTAAGTAAAAATATGTGAAATAATTTTAGTTTAGTTTATGTTTTGCTGAAAAAAAATAGTTCAATGTTAATTTGAATTTACGCTATAGGTGAATCTATCAAAAAAGTATAAAACTATAACTATAGAATTATAAAGTAAAAAATAATACCAAAATAAATAAATAGCTGTCTGCTTGTCTGTGTGCTCCTAAAAATGATAGGGAAAACATCGTTATCAAACTGTAAAGTATAGTATACTTATTACGTAATATAGTTTAATCAACTTTTTGATTTTTCCTTTTTCTGTATATGTATGTCATATAATATTATTATAATTGTGAAATTATAATGTATTGACAATATTTACAAATATTTCACTTAAAAAAAGCTAATATTTTAGTAGGTTTACTAAAAAAAGAATAATGAAATGCCAGTCTGTTTTCGTACTCTCAATTATAAGTGAATCTATCGTAAAACTGAAATTACAATATTATTTAGTGATTTTAACAAAATATTTGGCTGTCACGCATTGGTAACATTATTATGCTCCTAAAAACTTTTGTAGGTAACTTCGTTATACTATAAATATAGTTGAACCAAATTTTTGTTTTTTCCATATTATACTGTTAACTACTTACTTCATATTGTGTTGTGAAATATACTGTGACATGTTATTATCGTCATTTACAAATATTTAACTTGAAGAATGTAAGCAGCAATGGAGTTTTAACATTAAAAGTCAAAACACTAATTGAAAATTAATCTAT
The DNA here is from genome assembly GCA_008086715.1 of Sitobion miscanthi. Taxonomy (NCBI): domain Eukaryota; kingdom Metazoa; phylum Arthropoda; class Insecta; order Hemiptera; family Aphididae; genus Sitobion; species Sitobion miscanthi. The sequence continues at coordinate 88,929,846 of CM017797.1, read as the reverse complement.
TATCCTTTAGTAGGTACCTATTACATACTAATATATATTATAGTTGTAGAAGAATGATAAATAGAGCGCAAATATACACCGGTCACCGAATAAGTTACAAGTACTTTTATAACTATAGAAACAATGTTTTCTTCGAAGCCCGAACTTTCTCATAGGACTTTTGACTATTGAACATATTTATTTTCTTGTATTATTAAACGTCATCAGTCATTAATACGGTATATCTATTATGTTTATATAGTTCTAATATAAATCTTATTTTAAGTAAAAATTAAATTTATTTGGTTTTTTTTTTTTATAATTTCAATATTGCAATATTGCATATAACTCAATAGCTTACGTACTGATTGTCAATAGTACCATTACTTCAACACAATAGTTATAGATATATTTTTATCCTATAAACTCAGATTTATTTATCGATTTATTTCGTTGCTAAATAATTATATTGTATTGTATCATATACAGTACGGAAATAAGTGTAGTTTGCGAAGGATGAATAATAAATTACAATGCTATGAGAACAATGTATTAGGATCCAAAAAATTTTGAATGTACATTAATTATAATAGCATAAATATGTATACGATGGATTTATTATGACGTAACTCTACCTTATATTATTATATAACATTAGACCTTTGTAATTCCACCACGGTGCAAAAATTCTAAGCTTTAGCATAAATATGATCTAGTGCAGTCCAATTTATAAGTCTATTCCATATATTAAACGGACACATGTCATTATTATACTTAGGTATATTAGTATATTATAGACATAGCTGGTATACTCTCCATATTATAGCGTCGTTCTCGAGGTCTGCGGATAAACAGATATAGTTAACTTTGTAATGATAATATTATAGTCCCCGACAGCTGCTGCTGTTGCAATCACTGGATATAACATCTACTATAATATAAACTAAATAATGTTTTATCATATCATTATGATGGCTGAATTTCATCACGTTAAATCGTGTTACATTGTGCTCCTTCATACCTACTATTTTTATAAATTACATACCTAGGTACCCAATATTTACGGATTATAATTTATGACATGCGGTTGATTTAGGTTCGGATCTGATTGATCTAAAACAGACGGGTTTTAGCAGTTTTGTAAAACATAATCATTATAATATACATTATTTTTTAAACTATTTAGTCTTGAGATAACGCGTTTAACACATTTCGCAATGTTATTAATCTACCGCATGACAGTGATCACATGGTACACTATGTATAATTAAATTACCCATATTATACTCAGTAGGTTCTCTATGCCTACAAATTATTTTTGAATTCTGTTTGTGGGACATGAAGTTAGACTATTGGATTATCAATCCCCCTCAGATAAAATTCTAAAATATGTATAGGGAACTGTGTAATGTAGGTAAATGGTAACCGAGTTATAGAGTGTACCCAGTTTTCGCGGTATTCAAGAATTTTTTTTATCGTTAGTATTCGTGTGTGTATCGTATGATACATGATATTATAATATAATAATTCCTGTGATCAAGTAATGAGTACCTTCTTATACTTTACAGTGCACTTATGACTTATTGATAATAGTTAAACCCATAGGCGCAAATATGGGGCAAATATAAGTCCGCCCTAAAATATCCATAGCACCCCCAAACATTTCCTACATTTTGTTTTAAGCTTATTCAATTTTATCGAAGTAAAGCTTTAGCCCCCCCCCCCCATCCCAAACGCTATTTGCGCCTATGGTTATACCACACATCGCTGAAATTATTAGCGAGCTGTCAATCGACTCCACCTATGTCTAAACTCTAAACTGCAAGAACTATATCCTTTAAAGTCACTTTCCACAAGTTTAAGTCCGTTCGCTATAGTATAAAGGTTTACTCCGGTACGGCATGAATATGAAAAACTCTCAGGACTGATTATTTAAGAATCCCAAATATTATTTATTTTGTTTTGAACATTTAACGTACGCCGAGATTTTGGGAGGCTTTTCCCATAATTTGCCACGATACACGTATTACTTGTGATATTAATTAAATATTACAATATATTTTTTAAGAGGCTCATGGTAATGATTTGGCATAGATTATTAATTTAGCTCCCTGCTAAAAGCCTTTGTACCCCTCATCTACCTGCATCACACTTGTAGATCCTGACTGTAGGCTCTTTCATTTACGATTATTATGTCCCAGTACTTAGCAAGTAGCGGGTATATTGACAGTTATCGGAAATACTAAATTTTTTTGTTTATTTTGACTAAAAATATTTAAGAGCCAAATTAAAAAAATTATGATGTCAAGGTCACTGCCGAACAGGTTTATAACATCGAGCATGTGAGACTTGCGGTATATTGTCCGTAATGATAATGACCTATAATATAATATTATAATAGTATAATACATATATTATTATCTTAGCAGCGGTATTGATATAATTTCGTCTATATAGCCATAGATAGGTACGCCATAAAACGGTAACAATACTGTGTCAAGTTTTAGATATTTACTTTCGATTTGTTTAAAATATTTATCAATATGGTAATACAACGATTGCATAACTGCAGTATAGTTATATGATACAATTATAATAATACATATTAAATAAATGCATAAACCTAGACCTAGTACTGAAATACCGCAGCTAAGATACTCGATCTAGCCGACGTCGATATGTTATCGAACTGTATAATATATACCCCGTCATATCGTGTACATCGTAATAATGTCATGGTGAATTAACTTTTCGTTCCCATAATATTTTAATACTATAAGACCATTAGTGGCTTTAGGTCAATACACACGATTAGAATTACTTAAAATATTAATTATGTTTTAAAAATAAATAAATAAATTATCATTTAGAAGTTTTACGTATTACGAAATGTAGATTTATTCATAAAATAATTCCATGATCGTAAAGACAAATTAATATTGATCGATTTTAGTTCAAGACTATTGGCTATTGCATCACTATAAAACAAAGCGAACAAGAAGATCATCGAAACTATAATATAATAATATAAACTTTATAATATTATATGTCGGGTATTCAAATTGACAATAGGCTGGGCAAGCTAACCAATTGTTGTATCTCGTTAAGTCAAGTTATTCCCTCTCGTTATAATTTCAAATCCAAGCATGAGTACCTCAAGGAAGTGACTTATCACCAGATTTGTACAATATTTACATTTCCGGAGCAAATTATTAACAGTACCTACCTACGTCTTATAAAATATACAAACACTCTATAGAACTATGATTGTTAAATAACACTAGTGACATACAGCCTATGTAATGTACCAGCGTATATAATAATGTAGTCTATTTATTTATATCTATTCCGATTTTGATGTTCTTCTTTATATTATGCTCATTTATTGCTATTCATGATTTTATTATTATTTTACTAATTAATAATTACTACCTACTCGGTATATGTCTATTTATGTTTTTGAATTATAGTCAAATATGATGCAGTTTTTATGGAAATATAAAACATTATAAAATGTGTAAATGTATATTTATCTTTTAATAGCGGATTGAAATTTCTTGGCCAAAAAAAATAGAATTATTATTATTTCTATTATTATAGTATATTGGTACCTCAGTTCATTTTTATAAGGGTCACTACACCGGTAAACTAATACGTTCACGTGACCAAAACCTCAATATACTTTATTGAGATTTGTAATTTAACAAAAACACAGTTGGTTAACACTTAACATTTAACTCACACGAGCATGTTCAACGAGGAACATTATTCTGTTGAAATAAATAAAACTAAAAATATATTTCTTAACACGAAAAAAAACACAATATCAAGTATCAACATAATAAGTAACTTTATTACATTATTGACACATTTTATAGTAATGTATTTAATTAAACGTTTTTTGAAAATATGATGGCCAAAGTCGCAAGCAACCAAAAATGAAAAAATATATTTTAATTTTTACTGAAAATTACAAAAGTCAATAGAACCAAAAGTGTAGATAAATTAATATAAATTTTGAATTATAATTTTGAACTGTGTGAATTTAGAATCGTTAATTTTTACGAAATATGTTTAAAGTAATATTTTAAATTTTTTACAGAAAAAGACAAAATGTCAACACATTAATAATTAATAAGAAAAAAAAAACACCAGACGAGACACAATAAGCACGGGGGAGTGGTACGTGATGGCTAAGTGTGGGCTGCTGGTCACCTCTACACGTTCTCTCGGTCGGTCCCACGGGCGGACGAGTGGAGTCTATGGCCCGCTTGCACGTTGAAATAGTCCCCGAGGATTTCCGATCTGGTCGTCGAATTCTCATTGCATGATGGTGTGGAAAACTGTACGTGTTCACTACTAGGAAATGTTATGAACGCAAAACTATATAGAATATCGTAAAATGTTGTAAGATTTCGTGCCTGCTAATTTTTTTAAATCCATTATTATTGATACAATGATACCTATACATTATACCTTTATACGCGTATAGATATAATAGTATATTATATTATAATATTTCAACGGGGATTCGTTTTTCGATTTGTATTTGGTATAATGTATACTATACCGTTAAGGATAAAAAAAGTTATTTATAAATAACTTAAAAACTTGTTTTTTTTCCGTAAGTAGGTACAACAGCATAAAAGTAAAATAATAATTGCGTTTTGGTTTTTCTAATAGGATCGTATATATAAGGTATTATTATTTAAATACTCATATTTTTCAGAGTAAAAAATAAAAAACTGCAGTGTGTGTCTAAGATTATAAAAGCTGGAAAATAACTATATTTATGCACAGATGTACTGCAATAGTGTAAAAGTAGGTATAATAATATTAGTTATATTATTTTTGATTTACTAATGTGGTGTTTATATTGTTAATTTTCTTTCTTTTTTTCTTTGTTGTTCTGTGCTCAAACTTATATACTCTCCAAAACAAGCCTATGATTAAAGGAGAGTTGCAAGCACGTATCATACATATATACTGTCGTTATATTGTTTAGCTAAATAAAATTATTATTATTATATAAATGATTTTATTTGTTAAAATCATCTTTGGGAAGGTGTTAAATAAGCCTAATAAAAAAACCCCCCACAGATAAATTGTGGTTATACCTTATATGAATCAGCTATGAATATAATGGAGTCATTCGCGATGTAGGAGGTGATATACATTTCCATTGTAAGTGTAGCAGGTGACTACATTTTATAATTTTAAGTGAGTATAGACCGTATAGTAATCCTGGTGATCTATAAAATGTATAATATGTAGTTTTTCAACGGTGAACGGTTATCCATTAAATTTATAATGTACAAAATTATTATTTATAAATTTTTTTTATAGTATGCATTGCTGTGCATTTGTGCCTACAAGCTACTACTTTCGAACTTTTACTTTGATATATTATCGAATCATGATGGTGATAGATCAGTAAATAAGAACAAATATAATATACATATTAATTATTCATCCAATGTTTAATTTATTACCTTGATGCTTAATTATTCAAATGTATACCCTTAGAGCACACATTATAATAACAATATAACATATTAACATGCATATATAAACTGGTCAAGACTCATGTACCTACCTGAGCACTTGGTTTCATATATAATATATTGTTACAACTTTATCTCTTAAGAGCAAAACATCAAAAATGTGTCTAAGGTCTAACACATTATAGATTTTTCAATTTGTCTTGAATGATGGGTACTTCTAATAAAATAACATTTTAAATTTAATTTTTTGGATTAGACGACTGATGGTCGGACTGAAGATGAAAACAATTGACTCTAAAATAAAAGTGCAAATCATACCTAAATATGTAATTTAAAAATAACGACAAACCGTTCCAATATTATAAATATATTATTATTATAAACACTTGCTATAAGATGCTACTCGTTAAAAAGTGAATTATTTTTGGAATTGATCTGAGGGAATCTATGCGCCAATCCCCACTCTTCATCGCCACGGGAACATTGCACGATCTTCGACCGTAACCCGTAGGCGCCATAGCGGCAGTGCTGCTATCAATTAAAATAGGCGTCGTCGGTGTCGGTTATTATATTATTATCATATTATTATTATTATTATAAGCGAGGAACCACGACGGGAATTAGTCGAAACGCCGGGTCCGTCGGGCCCATAGAGTTAGTATAGGTACTCCCGTGGTTAAATATATTTAGCCATGGATACTCTATGGTCGGGCGTCGTCGTCGTCGGTTGTACCGCGTTTGTTCCATGAGCGAGCGGCGTGATAACCGCGGCGCACTGGATGCGGTGGATGATAAGACGGCGAGCACGGATCGTGCGCGCTTGTGTGTGTGCGCGGGCGAGTGTATTTACACGCGCGTACGTGCGGTCGCGTGTGTGTGCGTTTTCGCGTGCATTTCGTCACATTGACGTTGTTGTGTGTGACCGACGTAGACCGAACGGGGCAGTGCGTGGGAGAAAGTGCGAGACGGGACCCGCGGCGGCTAGAGATCGAAATCAGGAAACGGAAAGTGGGAAAAGCCCGTAAAAGTCGTCTCCGGAGCTGCTGATCTCGTCGCGTCCGGTTTTGTGGCCGGCGAAATTCTAGTGCGGCGCGAGTGTGTGCATGATAATAATATAGATCGTAAGACATTAGTGTAATAATTTTTTTTTTTTTTTTTTAGGCATTTAATGTTAATTATAAGGGAAAAATGATTTGTTGAACCGTTCGCCCGCGGTCCACGCGCATCGATTTTTATTACCTATCGTTTGTCGCAAACGCCTTTTGCCTTATCGTAACGACCGGCGCTCACGTGTGTACAAAATTGTTTTTCTTTGTCGGCGTATTTATTGTTTTTCTTCCCGTTGAATAATTTCGATTATCACTCGTCCAGCAGCAGCAGCCAGTCGATAGTTTACGAGGTCTTTTTTTTCCGGCCACCTAAAAGTAACAATATGACCAACACCGAACGCTGTCCGGTAACCGGATTGTACGTCTTGTAGACGCCACTGCAATACGTCATCACTCCTCCAGAAAATTGTCTGCACCAGGTAAGAAAATAAAAATTGCATACAAATACATGATACTTAACCTTTTCACCCTACCTTGGTATTTGGGTATCATCCTCCCTCCTTTACTACGGATCCACAGTACTCTGATATTCTGGTATAGGTACTGGTACATGGACTCAATTCTAGTTTGGTATCTATAATAATATGATCAAAAAATGTTGTGTGTGTATGTCAAACTAGGTACTTGAACTATTCTTTATTCTCTTAGCGTTTATATACCCACCACCTGACCTTTTGATGAATCACTAGTGCATCAAAATGGGACAAAATGCAAATTACAGCTCATCGCTCAGCTACCTACCTATATAATAATATATTGGTATGTAAAATTGATACTGAATGAAGTTATTAAATGTTTATTCTTATATAGATGTTATTTTATTAAAATGCGCTGTTATTGTTGGGATATTACTACTGTAGCTGTTGTTTGGCTAGTAATACCTAAATAAGGTGATAACTAATAAAATACTTGATAACAGGCGTACTAATGTATATATTTATATAGAAGCTGTATACTTAAATCTGAGCTTAAAGCTCACATAAAAAATATTTCTAATAGAGTGCAATTAAAAAATTCCATTGATGATTCAAACACTTTTTCTATCACATTTTATATGTACCTACCTACCCATCAAATGTTGAGGCAGTCAATGAATGATAGTTAACTACCTACCTAGCTAATAAGTAATTTCATTTAGGCCTGATATTTGGTAAAATATATACTGTACTTACCTACAAACATTTTTTGTTTTAAAGTTTTATGTGTTTGTATATATTTTATGCAAAGGAATTTATAAAAAACACATTTTGTTATGTATAAATTCTTGACATTTTATATGGGGAACCCTGTAATCTAGAATATTGGTTTAGGTTATCATCTTAGCTAGTATTGTAGGTAGGTAAATTGTACCCGTATAATATCCTGGTTTACAACTGCAAATGTTTATTTTGTTTCTACTTAAAGGTACCTAACAATTTGAATCTATATTATAAATTTATGTTTAACAAACATATAAATTGTTAATTAATTTGAATCTAATGAGGTGTCAGTGTGTCACAAACGCACAACCTATTTTTATAATTTAGTGACTACTGATATCTTTCATATCTAGTAGTATTTGATTTATTTAGATTAATATGCAGATACTTTAAAAAGTAACTTGTGAGTATGTTTAATATGCATGATAAAATCATTGCTTGTACAATGTACCTTCAATTAAAATCAATATAACCTTATTATTAAAACCCGTAGTTTAAAATTTAAAAATTGAATATTACCTCAATACCTAGGTAAAACTATATTCAAATAGGAAATGGATAGGTATTTTAAAGGTACCATTTTTTTTAAATTAAAATTTTTAAAAAAGTTGAAAAAAATTGTACTTTATTTTATACAAATGAACCAATCCATATTGTGTTTTAAATGAAAATTAAAATACAGATATTTTTAAATGATAAGGATTAGTGAGTGATTTGTATATGCTAATTTATTTTGTTATGATAAAATAATATATGTACATGTATTATATTGACATCACATATTTACATGCCTCTACACTGTCATTCATAACAAACTTGACCCACTCTAAAACATGTATTACCTACTATTATTACACACAAAATTAGAATCATAAATTAATGTCTAATTTATCCACTTTTAATTTTAAATTTTAGTAAACATGTACTGACAATGTTTGCCTATTGACCTTTATAATATTATATTAAGTTTGGTGCTGGTTATTATTTAATTTATTAATTACAACTTTATTCAATTAATTGACTTAATTTAATACAGATAAAGTCAATTAATTGCTGTGTTGGTAGTTATTATTTATTCCGTGACTAATGAGTCAAACACCCTTTCTCATTAACAGTAAATTTTCAATTGGTCAAAATATTAAATTTTGAAAAATTTTAGAATGAAATACCTTTTAATTTAAAACCAAGAACCGTTAAGAATTTCATTCTACCATTTTTCACCTCAAACCTATCTTTATTGTTCTCTTCAGATTGTCATAGCTTTCATTAATATATTTTTAAGAGTAATTAATTATGAGTTTGATTTAATGAATGATGTGGTTAAATAATGATTAATTTTGAAAAATATTTTTTCTTCTTTCAAATTTAATGTTGTCAAATTTTATTTGTTAGAAGTTATCATTTATTTATTATTTATTAAGTTATTTTAGTCTTCAATTTCAAAAAGCAGGATGGAGTGTAGTCTTTAGATACATAAAGTTTGAGTACGGTTTCAATCCAGTTTAATTCACCTCAGCAAATCATAATGGTGTGTCAATGTATTTTTTTATTATAAATTTGAATTCAATTTTGCAAATCTGATAACATCTGAAAAACAATTCTTATCAAAACTTAGTTTACAAAGTATTTTTATGATATTATTTTATAGTAGTATTTACACATATATAGTTACTTATAAAAATAATAAATGATTGAATTAAGGGTAATGTAATGCATACAGAATAAATAGGTACCTATATAATGTGAGCATTAAATTTAAATTCAAATGTCAGGGTTTAAAGGTAAAAATTCAATTAGGTAAGTAAATTTCATTTCTAAAAATAACAATGTTGAGATATAATTGAAAATAACACTGTTAAGATATAATTTAAATAATTCACTATTGCACAAAATCCTAAAAAATCTCAATAATTTTTGTGACAGTATAATACTGAAAAAATTATCGGTAAAAATGTGAAGTTTAAGATTACTTATTTAATTTACGACATAATGATAACATTTATTTTTGTAAAAATATATTTTGACTTAAATTTATTCATTTTTTCTAAATTGTTTGAGGAAAAACGTGAAGTTCCCATAAGCGTATTTAAGAATATTAAAAAATGAGCAAAGATACCGATGTTTTGGTGACCTTTTCATAATATAGATGAAATACTTGCAATTTAAATAAAGAGTAACAACTAATGATAAATGTAAGGTATACGTTTAAATTTATATTGCTAACAAAATAACACGTTAAACACATTTGTGTGTCTAAATTACAGTGATAGCTAGTTATTGTATAAAATATAATTAATTACACACAATTATTATATTAATTAATTTAATGAGAATAAAATACAAATAAAATGTACAATATATTAACTATAATATAATGGTAGGTATCTCTTATTCAGTGCTTACTATCTTTAGTAATTTGTATTATTGTTAAGATAATGGTTGTATAAAAACAATGTTATTGCCTATTGTAAGGTCACAAAATTCGCGTCGGGTAGACCGTCACAAGTAGAGTATTATTAAAATTTAGTAGATCTGTAGATAATGGTATAAATTAAATTGTCAATAAATTTTCAAAATTATATAGAAGATCTTAGAACCACGATTTGTAGATCAACATTTTTAGTCTTTAGAATAGGATTAGGTATCAAATTTTGAATATTAAAATTTACACAGTTTAGTTTTAAGTAGAAGAATATAATATTATAATACTGTTTTTATTCGAGACGTACCTATTTTTTTTTTAGTTTTTGCGTTTTTGTTTAGAATTCAGAAAGTATTAAAATAAGTAGCTACTTAACACTGTTAAGCGGTTAAGCCGGTATACTAGTTCGTCGTCAGTCGATCGACAAAATACTTTTTGGCAACTTCTGAAATTGTGGATCGACCGATGATGAACCAGTCTAGTAATACCGGTATGCTTATTATTGTTTACCTATCTACTATACCTTTACGCAATTTATTTTTAAAACTTGTATTGTTAAAATTCCTCAGGTATTTCCCGGATATATATTTGTAATATTTGTTAATATGTACAGTACATAAGTAATATTATGTTAATTTGTTGCCCGAAGATACTATTTAGTGCCGTTTAAATACTGATTAGAAATAAATTATAGGTGGGTACCTAATCTACCATAGTAAAATGTATTTTAAGTATGCTTACAAAATATCGGGCAAAATAAAATTTTATACCAATGTTTTATTTACCTACCAAGCTGCACTACGTATCATTTAAACATAATCAGGACCAAATATTAAACTAGGTCAATTGAATGTAAAACAATTCAATTGTTCTATGAAAAAAGATAAAAAGATATATAGGTTTATTATACATTATCGATATTTAATTTTTGAATTAAAGTTTTGTTATTGTCATTGTTTTTAATGTTTGAATATTCTCCATAATATTCTTGACATTTGCAATAATTATTTATTTATGTTTTTTTAAATATTACACAACCATCAAATATAAAACAAAAATACCTAATGTTGAATGGAGTTTTAATTATAAAGTATTGTATACCTACTACGTATAAGTATTATTATATACTCCAAGAATATTTAATTTATAGAACATTACAATAGGTATTTAGATTAGTTATTGATACGGCGTGAATTTAAAATATGTATAAATAAAAGTCTATATTTGTAATGCGTATCGAATATTCGCGGTTATTATTTGGTATTTACATATTTGATCTTATCCCGTATAAATAGTAACTATATTAAACAATAATGTTCGAACTTCTAAAGTATTGAGGATAATATAGTCATATAGATTTATGATGAAAGCTTCAATCATTTCAAAATATATTTTAAATAATAAATAAATTAATATGAAATTAAGTATATTATTATTTAATATATACCCAATGGTTTTTGTTCAAACGATTAAATATTCAATTTTTCATATTTAACAAAATTAGGTGATGTTACAAATTAGACAGGATTTCAGCCAGATGTTCAAATCTGTTCGGTTTATATTGAGCTGCGTTGTTATAGTTTTCATTAAGTTAATACAATTCGTCTATCAAGGTTCAAGTAACATTCGTTTTGGACTTTAACCTGTTATGGATTTTTTCGTACTTATACTATAGGGTTTATACTTTTTTACACACGAGTTTATCCAAAACTAGTTATTCCTGGCCTCGGCTAAATAATTCTAATTGTCAAGGTTAATATGCTTGTCAATTTTTCTGTTAAATGTGGGATATAAATATATTTTTTATTTTATTTTAGAATAAGGTAATTGTTATTATGCTAGATAGTAACTTTCTGATGTACTGCACTATAATGAAATCGAGAATGAAATACAATGGAAAAATGACATGATGAAGTGTGTAGAGCTTTTAAATTGTATTTCAATATTAACTTGTGTACCTATAACGTATTGTTTAATTATAAAATTATAAACATTTTGTTAAATTAAGACCTGTTTTCGTTACTTATAGGTTTGTATTATATGAACATTTTCATAAAATATTAAAATAGAATGTCATGCCATTATATTAAATTTATCATATGTTTTTAACTATATATACTACCCTTAAAATATTAAATTACTTGTCAGTATGTATTGTTTCTTTTATTTCACCACTTTTTGCTATTGGTGTACAAAATATATAAAAATTTAGTACCTAATTAAATTACCAAAAGTAATAACATTAATGTAAGCAGATAGATATCCGATTTTGTTTAGATTTCACTGGAGTGTCGAGTAAATTTTTTATCAATATTTTAGTCGATCATCCACTTATAATAACAATAATAATAATACAAGAAGAATAAAGTGTGGACGATTTACTTCAAGAACAATTTTCTTTGACGTACCTACCTTTTACCTGCTTTCCTACTATATAAATAAACCATTTTAGCTTTAACTCAAAGTATTCGAAAATAACGTCCAATGACATTTAACTAGAATATTTTATATTTTTATATTTAAGTGAAATACAAATAACATTGATTATACATTTATACGTCTCAGAATGTATATACCTTTAATCGATGGATAGTTGACGTGTGACGGCTGATACTAAATTGTTAGCTCATTGATTATTTTCTGTTTGGGGCTTCACATTTTATTTATTACGACTGTATATAATTTTTAAATTTAAATTTTGAAAAAGTAATATATACTTTTCAAAACTTGAAATAAATTGAGTTTTATGTACTATTGTCTCGCCATCAAATCCTTGGCGTGCAATAATAGTGTTATAATAGGTATATTATTTTAATACACTTAACACTAATGATAAATTATCTTGTACTAACAAATAACGGTAATTTCGTTTTTTTAAGAATTAAAAATGTTCTCTCAAAAATATGAAATTCTTCGTTTTTTTTCTTTCATAATTAGATAAAAATGAAATTTTCGACAATATATTATGTTATATTAATTGTACATAATATTCTAATTAATATAATATTAACAAAACATAGTATTGTAAATTTACAATAGTGCACCACCCATCTTAGGGATGAACAAATCTAAACGCAGACACGTAAACGACAACAATAGGTACCCTGTACTGATTTTTTTTATTTCTTTGTTTGGCATGTTATGATAATATAGTTGTTACGTATTTCCTGTTTTTATACACCTATTATTTAATAATTTAGTAACTAGTTTGCTTTATGGTATCCTATAGTTGCTACGTAAAATTTATACTTTGAAACTAGTCTCATGTTATTATTTATAGTATATATATATGCTAATTTTGTGTTAGTTTTTAATTTTAAATATTATAATATGTAATCACTGCAGTGTCTAATAATCCACCTATAACATGTAGTCAATAAATCGAATACCTGGTGTATTAGTTTAATAAATTGAAACAAACCTATAGTTATACATACCTATACAAAAATATAATTACCTACTTATAAAAGTTTAACTATAAAAAATAAAATTACTAAATTACTAATACAATAATTACCCAAGTCATATCTACATTTTTTTTTATGAGGAATTTATATAATAAACGTTTATGTCTGTATTAGAAAAATGTATACACCCATGTTTTATAATATTTATTTACTTAACTGCTTTTTTGTTTAATTCTTTCATTTTGTTTTTATTATATCAAAAATTATACTCTTTAAAGTTATATATATTAAGTTACTATTTTCAACTAGAATTACGATTTTAAAATAATATAATTTAATTAATTAATTAAATTTATTTATTTGTATATTTTAAACGGGCGAACCCAGTTACAATTATTATTATAGACATACGTCTAGAATTTACACAATATAATAATATTTTTATTATATTTCTATTATCTTAAATATTATAATAATATAACAGTACAGATATAGTAATATAATTGGTAAATACTAAATAGGCAGGTTTAAGTATAATATATTATGTGATGTGACAATTATGATTGAAATAATTAATATTTTTATGAATTTTAAAGCACTCTACTCCCGTCCTACGTAAATAATTAGGTAGGTAGGTATATCTCTAGGTATAATATAGTTAGGAATTAAAAAATGTAACAAATTAAAAACTGCAATCACAAATTAAAAACATAATAATCATGGCAGGTAATTAACTATAAATATAAAATATTTACATATATGTACCTACAATTTTTTAAATTACAGTTTTTTACTGCAAATAAAATGATTAACCAGGCAGGAAATAATTTTAAATTTGTTTATATTTTTATATGTTGATAATAATATAGTAAAGGTTATTAAACTTACACACAGTATTGTGGTATGTATATTATAATGTAAAACACCTTGTGATACTGTGGAATTGTAAGGTTTCTCTATTATGTAGGTCTGGCATTTAATTTTTTGTAATCGATGCTGTTTGAATTTTTACTATTTGGAAATAAATCAAATTTTTAAATTTTTAATTGTAACACCGACTGCTTGAAAATTCCTTTTTTTTCTGAAAATTAAAAAAAAGTAGTGTAAAGCCACATAATTGATTAGTGTATGATAGATAATTATATCTTGCTTGGAGGTCAATCCAATCTAATATTCTAATATTGTTCCTAATAAAAATCTTAACTACATGATTAAATGCTAAGTGAGAACTAAACCGCCTCCATTAATGCCTAAGCATGCCTAACAATTTTATTTTATCATGTCTTTTATATTTTTAAATTTATTTTGTCTAGCTGCGCTATATTTGTTTTACTGTTTCAATCTTAAGGATCAAGGTTCTTAGTGATTTTATTGTTTACCTACTAAAAAAATAATCAGCATAAATACACACATATATTCAACGCTCCGCTCAGAATCTAAAAAATGTGTAAGTAATATAATTAATATTATTATATTAGGTACACATTTAATAATTATACTTTGCGATGTATTGCTTTTAAATGTTTTAAATAGTCATACCTAGTGCAGGTGTAAGGGGGTGTAATGCACCGGGACCTCAAGGCTGAGATTTTTTTAGATGCCTCAGGTTAATGTCCTAGATTTTCTAACTTTGTAAGAATTAATTATTAACAATATTGAATAATGATCAAGAAAAAAAAAACTTTTTAAGAAATTACCTATCTGAGCCTGATTATTAGACTGTATTATGACGTCTTATGAACTCAGTTTTATATCTCTATACGTAAAATTCGATTCAAGTATAGGAATACCTACAAGAGCCATAAATTAACTTCAGTTGAAACGTTTAATTTTATGTTTGAAATTTATTTTCTTTATAATATATAATTATTCCATGATACAATAATATATGTTTATTTATGAATTGGAAATTTATTATATTCAGACTTCAGGATTTTCAAAAAGAATTATAGTACAGTTATTAAGTACCTATTATAATTTTGTTTAAAGTTTTAAAATTCAAATGAAAATTTTCGAGTCTAGTACTCCATAATCAAAACTAAATGTGGCAAAGCATATTATCGCTATACATTAAATAGTGGCAATTGGCTTTTTCGAAAATGACGTTCACCAACAACGCGTCATATTAGTATTATAGTTTGAGCTGTACATAATTCGAGTTTTGCGCAACTATCTATATTATATTCCACCTTTATCAGGCCAATAAAAATAATTTATACAAATATTTACGTATTTCATTTAAGAGTCTGAACAGAGAGATGAATATATTGGTTTTTCAACTATTGCTTTTTTTTTCATAGCTATATCATCACGTTTTAGAGCAGAAAAATTCTTCAATTTTTCAAAATTGAGGATTATTTCTGGTATTCAATTAATGATTCTGGTTGCCACTTTGGAGGCTCAAAAAAAAATCTTGTATTTTTTAATAATAATTCAATAATTGAGAAAAATTAACAAAATACAGTGGGAGACCGGAAAATATTTACGCAAGACGCAACATCAGTTTTCAACAACATTTTGTGTAATAAAGAAAGAAATATTTGGAAAGACTTGACATTTTCACGAAGTACTTATAACACCAATTTCAAGACATTCTATTATTTTCAATTTATTTATCCTATTTTGAGCCATTTAATACATTTTTAAACGTTTGACTTTTTTTGATTTATTTAATAATATTTTGTTTCTCCCTTAAAAAGTTAGAACAATCAATACAAGATTCCTATAATAAGTTGTCCTTATAGCAATTTTTGTAAAAATGTCGTTCATACTGACCAATATTTTTTTACTAGCTTTTGATTTTTAAATTGTTGATATAATTTGTTATTAAATAATAAGTTAAAAAATAAGTAATAGTTTAGTTAAACATACCTACCCAGTTATTTTTTTAAAGAGGTTCTCTGTGTTGATATAGATTATAGACACACATATTATATTGACGTCAAGTATGGACATTGATTTTGCTGAATAGGTGTCCACTTGTTAAAATGGGCAAATGGTAAATTATACTTATATAGTTTTAACAACTGTTCTATTATTTTTAGGGAATGAGAGATTAGTGAATATTTACTATAAAATAACCTTAGATATAACATTATTATACACCTCATGCTATATTAATATATTATATTGTATTACCTTAATTTTTCTAGAGTATAATATATTAATTTTTAATTATTAGCTAAATTTATATAATATGTACCTGATTAGTAAAAAAAATTAAACTTTTAAAGTAATTTAAAATTTTAATATTTACTTAACTGCTGCTGCTACTTCTAGAGGTCATTAAAGTTGCTTCACTACTTAAGATAACTAACAATGTTTTGCTGTATAATATATCACATTTTTAATTACTTAAAAATTAAAATTGAATTGTATAATTAAATGTACCGCTATATAGTTATTTCTGTTTAAAAAAAAATGCAATATGCGTATACCTTTATAATATCAATGTCTTAATATTTGTTACATTTCACGTGTGTGTAAACAAACATATTTAAATAATATAACTATGTTATAAATTACATTATAAGTACTTAAACTTGTATCGAACTATAAATTCCTTCTATTCCAGGTATCTAACCTTTATTATTTTAAAAGTTGTATACCTATGTTTTAGTTGAATAAAATATAAAGTATTAAATACTTGTAAAATGCATCGCGTTAGTCATATTTTTTTTTTTTTTTAAACTAAATATCGGCAGCGTAGGGTCGGTCACTGGCTTGTGCTAAAATAATTTCTTTGTTTCTTTTGACAAATTAAATTTAAATAATTACATTTTTTTTTGTTCATTTTTTCATAAAATTATTCAACTTAATTGCTTTAATAAAAAATATATTATTTATTGTTATAGTGTATTCGTTGGATCCGATGAATCATGTAGGTGTTAGATTGTTGATTCTGAAATACCCCACAAATTGGACATATTTTGTTTTTTTATTTATTAATTTCCCTCGGTTAAATGTATATTATCTATTCTGAGTAGATATATTTCTGGATTTATTACTTATTCGTCCTTTCTGTTGTATGCCGTTCTATAATGATTAGACCGAATTTTTGTAGTATTTTTGATATCTCTTAATGTTTTAAATGATTATAACTAATTGCCTTCCCATTTTATTTTGTATTTGTTGCAAATGAGTTAATTGATGACTTAATTTTATATTTTGATTGTATACCCAGCTACATATTATACCTGAGTCTTTTGCCTTATCTTTTTTAACAAGCTGACCTAAGATCCACTTTTTCATTTCCTGAAATACCACAGTAGGTACCTACCTACCCAGTTCGCTATCCAGTTATGCAAATATCATATTATTTGTTAATTTTTTTTTTTTTTTAAATATTAACTTAGTAATTGAAATTATTTACGATCATGACATCAATTACCACAATGTCTATTATATATTTATATACCAGACATGAACAGTTCAATGTCTTGTAATAATATTTGGGCTTGTTCTTGTTTCATATTTGCAATTAATTTTATTTTTGTTCACAAGAATTAAAAGTCATTAATAGGTTAGGTTAGGTTTGTGTGGGCGATCTATTGCATTTTGGATAATTTAGGGGTATTACACCTACCATCAGATCTGATGAGTTTGATGAATTAGATTATAGCTTAGGCTCGGCCTGTGTTCGCTGCAATTTATGAATTACTCTTGTAGTCTAATGGCAGAAATTTCGAACGTTGAACGGATATATCGGATAATGACAACCGATTGTCTAAACTATAATTATCGTAGGATAAACATTAATAATAATAATAAATAGTCATATTGGGGGCAAATAGAGACGCGTGGCTGCCACTGTGTGATAGATAGATACCACCTACCATTGATTATAAATACTAGTATTTTACAATCTATGATAGTACTTATTGTTATTAAGTTATTATTTTGAATTTACTATATATTTTTAATTAAGACTTCGAGTAGCCACAGGGCCGTTGGTTTAGTTACACCACGTTTTTCGCTAATATATCATTTATTGAAAGTATGAAAGCGTAGCATATTTAAATAAACTTATAAGCAGTTATTATTAATTTCTACAGCAAATATTGTTAAGTTTAAATTACCATTGAATTTTAAAATAACTAAACAATTATCAATTATTTTGTATCAAACAATTTCACGGTAATTTACGTTGGAAATATGCATGTATAAAATTATAATTAAATTTACAATTAAACAATGTATTTGTCCGCATGTTTATATACGCACGGTATATTATAATAATTTTAATATCTTTTGAGCTATTATTAGTATTTAAATAAAAATAACTAAGTAATATATTATTTTTAATTTTAACGTCTAACAAATATCATTACAGTTAAAAAACAATTGTGAGGAGAGCTCAAGTTAACTAAAAATGATAAAGAATTTAATATCTCGTAAGAAATAGGTGCTTATTTATATTATTCTACCGCTTTTTCTCACAGACGAAAACTACATGTCTAAGTACCCCCTAACTGAGGCACCCTGACTTTCTCCAATCGTTTCAAACAATTTACCAATATTGCAAATTCTTTTTTAGAATTAGTAAAGAACTCATTAAAACATCTATGATGAGCTAAAAACTAAAAAAATTGGCAAAAATTTGTAAAATTCACTAAATAACAAATTATTAATTTGCAAAATATTAGCACATTATATTTAATCATATGGACTGAGTTAGAGCTGCTTAAATTTGGCCCTCCTTACGATTACCATTAATATTATTATAAAAGTGTAGGTACTTATAAATAGTAATTGTTAATACAATTGTAGAAAAAGAAACTGAGATAGATAGTAATTTTACTAGATTATATCTAACAAATATATTGTAATACCAGTGTGCTATGATTTGACGTCAAAGCAAGTATATTTTAAGAGGACGTGACACCCGGGGCGTATGTAACTTGCGCCACTTTTTTAGGTTGTAGTTTGCGCCACACAAAACTAAATAAAAGGGCATTAAGTCGTGTACCTACAAAAATTATAATATGCGCCATTGTTAACCTTATTAAAATTGTAATTTGTGCCGTTTTAAAATAATTAAATAATCAAGTTTATTTTAATAGATTATCAGAAATATTATAATTATAAATAAATGTATATAAGTATACGTACTTATTGTATATTAAATAAATGTACATATTATTTATATATTTGCCATTAATATCGGACTAACTATAAATATCATGATACTACTGTTTAATATTGTTCGATATTTTGACTATTGATAATTTTTATTACATTAGACATAATCTATATCGTCTCAACTTATTAGTAGAACACAACAATATAATATCCGGCACGCGTTGGTATTATTCTATTTCCGATGCAATATCAGTACATTTCTTTGCTGGTAAATTCCAACAACTAAAGTTGAAAGCGGGTTAAAAGTGTGGCGCAGATTACATATTTCATTTCGTTTTCTGTCGTGGCGGTGTTGCAAATTACCAAAATGAATTTTTAGATGTGGCGCAAAATATATGTTTAATTTTTATATTTTTACGCAAATTACATACGCGCTTAAATGTACCACCTATTGGTGGTGCAAATTACAAGTAATTAAATTGGCGTAAAATACCATCTCCCTACACCCGCATGTGTTGTCTCCGTCTTACACACGTATGACATAAATAAAATGCGTTACGCAGTCTAATAAAACTTGCTCAATTTTGGTTTTAGAATAAAAATACCTATTATAAAATTGAATTGTGACATTATTTCTGAGGGCAAGTCGTTGCGTTTTTCCATTATATCCAATATAACGTTCATTATATCGTTAAGAAATAGAAAAAATTTCAATATTTTTAAAATACCTTTAACTTTTTAAAATTTTATTTGAAAAAAAAAACGCAATGACTTGCCCTCAGAAATATTGTCACAATTCTATTTGCAGGTGTGACATCCTCTTAACGAATGATTCACAATTTAGTCATGTTTATCACTGACTAATATTTTGATAAATTATCAATGAGTGTTATTTTTATTTGTGGTACTAATACCTAAATTATTGTACTTTTTGAATTAATCAACAAAAATTATAAAATCGTTAATAATTGTAGGTACTTATTATAAATTAACGAATAATTTTCATTTAAATCTTATTGTGTAGCCGTGTATGTACTTTGTGGTGGACTTAATCATATTTAACACTAGATTTGTGATGTACGAAAATGTTTGTTTTAAAAACTTGTCATTATTGTTACTCATATAATAATATTAATAACTTGTGTAAATACGATATTGTGTTAATGGCACGAATGAAACGTATATATTTAATAACAGAATAACCCCCACCTTCTACTAAAAAAGGTCTAAAAAATTATTATTCACAAAATATATATACGCATATATTATATATATATACAGTTGGTAGTGTTTATTTTAAAAGTCGTATTGCTATAATTATTATCGTGTTATATGTATTTATATATTTTTTTGTTTTAATTCTGCATCAGCAGCAGCGTTTATATTTACTACGGTCGTTCGTCAATAGGTGGGGTGGTGTGGTTTCTCTCTTGCTCTCCGTCCTCCCTGATCGTCTTCCATAATAGTGTACGAGAAAATCGTTGGAAAGCCGTGGTGAGGCCAACCCTTTGAGGGGGAGGAAAAAAAAAACGATGAAGATGATAATAGTAATAATAATAATATATATGACTTTATACATAATAAAACACGCGTAAGCCGGTGCCGTAAAGCATTTTTAGTTTTTATGCGGTGTCCGTCCCCCCCCCCTCACTTGCTGGTCGCTCTCACTATCTTTCTCTCTCACTCTCTCCCGGGCCGACGCACACCACTCGTCGTCTAAAAAAGGCCAGTAGTATAGTAAGTTGTAGTTATCTCGTCCGGTCACCGCCGCGTCACACTCTCCCACTCACACACTTACACGCGCGCGCCTCGGAACCGCCGACGCCGCCGCCGCCGCCGCAATAGTGGTCTTATAATAATCGTCCACGGTATCGGTCCAGTCAACCGCGTGGCTTTCGTGCGTATCGTTCGACGTTACCGTCGCCGCCGTCGCCGCCGTCGTCGTCGTCGCGTAAAGTGACATGAAACACGTCCGAAAATCAAAATAAACACTATATAATACGTATAATTCTGGTACGATATCAGAGAAGTACCTAATCTAACACATCGGCCGCCATTCCGGACTACTGTTCTAGTGTTTCGGAATAATATTTGTTACCGTGGTTATTTATTTTTTAAAAAAAATTTTACGAAATAAGGTAAATTTTTTTTTTTTGCTTATGCCATAGTATATATTGTAAGATCGGTTTCTCGATTGTCTCTGCAGATTATAGCAGGCATCGATACACCAGGATTTCCACCGTGTGTCCCGCAATGGGTTCGGTTTTTGTCGTTGCGTGTACACTGTTGCTTAAGAAATAATTAGATTTTTTTTAATTGTTTAGCATTAATACTCTACCTGTGTGTACATTTCGTCTCCCTCTCTCGGTCGCCGCTCGGTGACATCCGCGTACACGTCCCTGGCTGATGAACCGGCAACGTTTGCTAGTTGAATTATGTATAATATGCTCTCTCGTTCGTTGTGGTGATGGTGATGGGTGGTGTACGTGGGTCGAATCACAATTATCATATTACATTCGATTTTAAAGACGGCTGTATTATACCTATATAATATGAAAAACATGCGTGCGCGAAATGCATCGCCCGCGGTTAGCGATGGGTGTTTTGACGCGTTACCGTGACGTCACCGTCATGGACGGCGGCGGATAGCACGTGCAGCCGCACCAGCAGCTTTAGTAACGCTCTTTTTAAAACTTTAAATTATTATACATAATATTAGGTTATTAGTTACTTACGTACTACGTACGTCTTGGCGTAATAAAAACTTACAAGTCAATTAATTTTTTTATTTCAATCTTAAAACTCCTTTGTACAACGGTAGGATAAATTATTGTTCACAACTTGTGATTTAATAATATTATCGTTGCAGCGGGTAAAACTTTGATTCGATTTTGCGTCGAAACCATCGTGTGAAACGCGGAAACTAGGTGGAAATCAATCGACCTACCTTTACTATTAAGTCATAACCCCGTCACTGCGAAGTACACTAATACACGCACAAATAGTACAATACAATACAATATTATACTATAATAATGTATAATATGGCTTCTTTACGTAACCCGAAGAACTTTTATATTTCCTTACGATCGACGCATCAGCTGAGCGTGTTTTATGCTCTACAGCAGACTGCTGGCGACCGTGATGATAACGTTTTCAGCGTTAAATATTAATTGTTAATTTATTGTTATAATATATAATATGCTATTACGATGTCACGATGTATACTTAAATATGGGTTTGCTTACAATATAGGGAGGTCAACACTATGCCTATATTTAACAATATTATAATAGCTACAAGAGTAACAAACCTACGTATTATTTAAATTATTATTATTATTATTATTATTCGCGCGAATATTTATAAATGTATAAAAAAAAATTGTTCTAGTGTTTATTATAAAATCGCACCTGTCCTTCCTGTTTATAATATAATATTGTACCCTGTACGCCGTTTTCCTGGTTCAGGCATCTTGTTATCATATTGCGTCGAATACCTGTTTTTTTTTTTATTTATTACGTGAGTTTGTTCGGTTTGCGAGGACGAATCGACTTATATACCGTTCTTGCTTTGTTTTTTGTTTTTACTTCTCCCGCCATGTAAACGTTTCTAATTATATACGCATAAATTAATACCTATGTCTTTTTTGGTTTTTATTTCAGTACCTACATACTAGGACAACTACTACAGTCACCACACAGATCTAAAAGAGAAGATAACAATAATAAACAAAAAAAAAAAAAAAATGGCACAACTAGTCTTAAATTTTATCGACAGTTACCACGACATAATGGACAACAAAAGTGGTTAGTACTTTAATAATATTAAATATTTTTTTTTCATTTAACGGTATCAACTTTCGATTTCGGTATTACGTCAAAAAATAAAATCTTAATTCTAAAAGAATTATGTTGTACCCGCTGAACAGGTGGATATGTGTAGGTACCTATAGGAAGTGCGATTACTACTATGTAATCGGCGGGGACAAAAATTTGCTCGGAGAAAGGTGTAGATGGAGATGTAGGTCATTAAGTAATATTTTTCTAACGAATGTATGTTTTATTTATTCTAATAAACGCTCCTTTTCGCAGTTGGCTATATACCTATAAGTTTTTAAAATTTAAACAACTATATAAATCATAGGTAGTCATTATTATGGTTTCCGATTATGTGAAAATCTATAAAATGCTTATAACGTATAGTATGTGCTAAAACGATCAAATGCTTTTCTATAAATCATTCTTAGTCGTTGCATATAATATGATGTTTTAGTACTATTAAAACTAATTCGTTTTTAAATTATGTAAATACTGAAATAGGACGACGGACCCTGCAGGATCGAGATTATGATAAATGCATATTATATCATAATTCATAAGTATTATGTTAAATTCTTAACGTGACACGTTAAAATATAGTTATCTTGTTATCTTGCAACCCTAGAATAAACGTTATGTTATAGCAAATCATTGTATACTTTTATATTATTATGTTGGTTTTGTACGCTTATATATATCGTAGAAAGTGCGCGGTATCTACCAGTTATATACCATTCGTGACAGCTCCAGCTGTTATCGGCATTCTGGTTTCTATTGTACACGCCATAAAATTCCTTCCCAAATCTTGAAAACATCCTTATATTCTAAATTTCAAAACAAATCTTTTATCGGGTTTTTTTTGCTTTTGTTCCTGTTTTTTTTTTTTTTTTACACTTCCGAATGCTCGATGCACTATGTACCTAATATAATATATTGTTGTATGGTTTTTAAAACGTATCATTCTAAATAAAATGCCTTCTTTTTTTTCACATAATATAATACAATATATAATATAAATAAAATACACCTACCTATTGATTTGAAATAATTCCTTTAGTAGATAGGCAGGGGTAGGTTATTTGACTCTGACATGCGTCACCTTCCAGATTAGATTGCTATTCATTTTAAAAGTTTATAATGATGCCTGTGCTTATTTTAATACCTTGTTTTTAAATTTTGTTTTGTTATGTTTTTTTTAAGATTACATTTTATAAAATTGTTCAATTATTACTATATACCTACCTATATTTTATTTTATTGAACTAAGTTAGTTAGTAGCTATAAGACAAAAAGGATGTTGTCAGTTTAGTCGATGTGATCTGAAACTGTAACTTCGAAAAATGTTATAAAATAACGACTATAACTATATATATTTCACATCTTAGCCCGATTCTTAACTAATATTGAGTAAATATTATTATAAAAACAATCATAATACATTAATTCAAATTTAGCTTAAAGGCTGAAAGATTACATATAGGTAGGTCGGAATGCAATATATTATGTGTGCTTCTCCTATGTGCTAACCATACTTAGGTTTATTTCCGTCCTTTAATAATTCAATGGTTGTAATAATATAAAACCTTATAAATATGTTGAATTATGTTTTGTAAAAATAATAGTTTTTATTTCACTTGTGATTAATTATTTTTTACTGGGTTATCGTAAATTTACCACCTACATATTTGTTGGGTACTGCTACAGCAAATCCATTTCTGGTAGTTTTTTGTTTTGCTTAGTAAATTATATTCAGAGTAAACAACATTTTTTTTTGTTTGGCCATCTGTTTTTTTGTATTAGCTTATGATAAAACAGAAAGACACAGCAATTCACCCTGTATAAAAACCAGGCTAACTTATTTTATTGAAAGACATTTTCGTTATTGAAAAAACATAATTTAAAGATAAACCTAAATAACTGTATGGTTAAAAGTAATGAGACTATTTTCTAACAAAATAAATGAAAATTATTCATCACAAAAAAAACCTTAAAATTGATTTATTTTGAATATGTGTTTATTTTTCTATGTTATAATATTATAATTGTAATGGATATTTAATTATATTTTTTTAATTTGTCCTACTTTTTAACTATTTGTTATTAAATGTATAACTATAACTTTAGCTGACATTGCACGAAATATACTTAAAGTATAACTTTATAGTATATACAAGGTGTAACAGAAAGACTTGATGAAAAAAAAAATGATGTTACTTAAAAATATGACAAAATACGTATGCCTATGTATTTTAAATATTTTTCAGTTACTATTAAAATGATATATAAGGAGCCTTATATTAAATTTTCACGCTTTTTAACCCAACAAATAAAATTATATTGATATTTATAGAAAAAAAAATTAAAAAAATTGAAAACTGACAATGTCCGTAAACAGCTCAAAAAGAGTTAAACTATTTTCAAAATTTTATCGTGTATAGAAAATGCTAATATAAACATTCAGTGAAATTTTCAAGTATCTACAGTCATTCGTTTTTTAATTACAAGAAAATAAGAAAATCGTTTCATGAGAAATCAAGTGAATATCAAATGTTGTAAAAATATGAATTTCAAACGTTCATAAAAATTTAATTTGATTTGCTTGTAGACATTTTTTTTTTTTGATAAAGGTAAACAAACTTATGGGTAATCTTGTATTACATTTTCAAATCTTAGATTTCAAAAGAAAAATTTTTATTAATTCTCAACTCAAAATAATTTGTTAATTTTCATGATTTTTTCCGTATTTTGTCAAGATTTGAACTTTAAATGCTTATAAATAAAAACTGTGACTAAGGATTTTTAATTTTTTTTCATCTGCCTTTGAAACAATAACCTAGGAGCCTTCTATTAAATTTTCAAGCTTTTTTATTCAACGGATAAAATGTTATTGATATTTATAGAAAAAAAACTAAAAAAAATGGAAATTGACAATGTCCGTAAACAGCTCAAAATAAGTCAAAATATTTGGAAAATGTTATGGTGTATAGGAAATGCAATTATAAACATTCATTCAAAATGTCATGTTCCTAGGATCATTTATTTTAGAGTTACATCAAAAACCAAAATCGATTTTCTCGAAAATTCCCGTTTTTCCTTAATTTTTCTTTTGTTTTTCACGTCGCTTTTGAAAACTACTGGGAAATTTTTACTTTTGATCCCCCAAAGTACCAACTAGATTCACTTTCCTATCAGAAAAGTTACTGTTGAAGAAAATCCAAGCACTTTTACTGTCCTAAAAGGTGATGACCGACACAAAAAAAAATTAAAAAAACACACATCATTGTAAAATCAATACATTCATCGTTCCACTCAGAATCTAAAAAACAAAAATATTGATTAGAACAAAAGTTATTTAAAAGTCAGTTCTATATCTGTTACATCCTGTATACATTAGGTATTGAAGATACAAAGAAAAAAGTTAAGCTATAATTTTTTGAAGGCAGGCCTTATGAATTGTGTAAAAAACTTATTTAGATTAACTTATTATCAACATGGTAAAATAAACTAGGTACCTAACTAATATTATCTTTATGAAAATTCAAAATATACACGTAATATATTGAGGCTCCGGAGAACGTGATAAAGCTACGCTATTGACCTAATCGCAATGTTTAAAATTTAGTTTATTGTATTTTTACTCGTATAATTCCAGTAAAAATTCAGTAGTATCTAACTATTCTGTGTTATATCCTTGAATATTATAGCAGTGACTTAAATTAGTAATTATATCGTTTTAAAGGACATCTCAATCAGCATCATTTAGGTATATTTAAAGTAGTTAAAAATCACTCACTATTATACTGATATCCGGTCTTAAGATAACAAAATGTTTAAATAGGTAATAACCTAACATTTGTTTTATAGATCTATTGAGTAAAAAAATTTGGAAATAATTTTAAATAATACATTAACATTATTAACATATGAAAATAATTAAAATCAATATGTTCACAATATTGATATAATAATTATTATAACAATATAAATATCATTAAATGATTACATCCAACTATAAGTTACGCCTAAAAAATTTGTTTCATTTTGTGTGCTATCCTATATACTATATTCAGTTATTGACTATGTACCTACGTATGACGTCCATTATTATTATACCTAAAACAAATAATTAAATATATTATTAGATATCCTTTTTTTTAGAAATAGGGTTTGTTATTATAATAAACAATCTTTACAAATAATTAGTCAGTAAAATATGCGTTGACATTATTATTAGGTATTTCCTTTAAACACATTATGAGTTCACCTTTTGCTGCAAGGCCTTCTGTCCTAAATTTAAGATCATGAACTATTAGAATGTATAGATTTAATAAATACACTCTGGTATTTATTACTACATTAAAGGAAATGTTTATTTATGTGTTTGATTATTATGCACGAAAAATGAAGATTCAATATTACCGCCTGAATAATTTTGATTTTTGTTTTTTAATTATATCCTATCACTTTTATTCAGTTTACGTTAGATTGTATATATGTTAACAGAATTGTCAGCTGCTATTGGCTCTAGCCCCTAAATAGAAACATTTTGTAATCAAAAGTTGAATGCATCCGAGGGCACTGACCTGTTAGCTGTTGGTATATTATACTTGTATGCCATACCACAACATGTATCAACAAATATAGAAAACAATCAATATTTTATTTCAGTTATTTAATATTTGTACCATTTTAAATGTATTCCATTACAATAAGATTTAAAATTATTAGTTATTTGGTGTTTGTAATTTTGAAGACAATAATATATTCCACGCTTTGTGGTGAAATCATGGCCGATTATTTGTAATTGGTAGGTACCTAAATGATAATGATATTAATTTTAACCATTGCATTATATTGTACTTTAAAGTAATTTGACACACTAATGATAATAATGTATTTTTGGAACATTGGAGGTCTTAAATTAATATCTTATATTCACTATAATATAGGTATGCAACATGTATATAGTCGTATAAGTACTTATTTTTTGTTCTCAAGTTTTTATAAATTACTAATTATTGACTAGTAATTGTTATTTTTATACGGTGTTAAGTCAAATAAAACTATATTATTACTTTTTTTATAAATCTGTAAATAATATACCTACCCCTCGTAATAAACGATATTTTGCGAACCTATGCAGTATAATATTCGAGTCTAGTATAAAAAAAATGTATGGTTTATAGCAGACTATTCCTTTCCCGCATTCCGTTTTAGAACGTTTTCTACCGCTTATGAACATTTAACAATTATATTACATTATGAATCTCAAAAATATTCACGTATATCACGAATTTAAATTTTACGTATTTCTATTTCAGATCCCAGAGTAAACGACTGGCCGATGTTGTCCAGTCCATTCCCGACGCTGTTTATTTGTCTGTTCTATGGCTACTTTGCCAAGACGCTCGGGCCAAGACTGATGGAAAACCGAAAACCTTTTCAACTTAGAAAAGTTCTCATAGTTTATAATGCAATACAAACGATGTTCAGTGCTTGGATATTCTATGAAGTAAGTACATATGCCGGCCACGTGCACTTTTTGCCAATTACTGAATATTGTAGATGTATTATGTGATAGGAATTTAGTGGTACGTAAATTATAATTCAAACGTGTGTTTGTGTCATTTGCGTTTCCGCGTTTAGTTTCCTCGATTTTAATCTTGCCTTCATGATGCAATAGAAAACAATCAACAATATTATTTTTTACAGTCCTTTTGAATGGCGACTTGAATATTTAGGGGGTAGGTAAATTAAAATACTTTTTGAGTACTTAACTTTGTATATTATACTCTTATTACCCTTTAATTTGTATACGTTTTTTAAATAATAAGCTTTTGTAAATAATTTACAATCATTGTGGTCTATAGAATAGAATATTTATGCAACTAGAACGTCGTTATTCGTTATAACTTATAACGCTTCTGTAAAGTAAGGCGATGACGTCTTTCTGTTAAGTTGTAATAATTATTATTATATTGTTATATTAATACAAACATACGGCCATGACCTTTGTTTATTCTTTTTATATTTGGACGAATCATATCTCTGGAACGGTCGGATAGCTAACGCTGTGATACTCAAGTAAATTAGCGTGGGTTAATATGTTTTCCAATTTTATAGAACTCATAAAAACGATGGTAGTACCTAGTATAATGAATTATTATGTACCTACCGTAATTATATGCTTATAACTTATAAGGAATAATTTGATTTACCTACCTTTATAATATACAATATTTAAATTGTACCAAATGATTTTTTTATTTAGGCATCACGCTTCGTTCTTTGTATAATTAATATTGTTTTATTAATGGAAATTAATTATAACTGTAACTATGCATAAATTAATATAGAAAATACTAATTTGTATGTGAATTAAAAAAAAAATAGTGTTGAAGAGATAATTTAATTCATTAAGCATCATATAATGTCTTGAATGCCATTAGGTTAACGTATTGAAATAGGTCATACGAAAAGGTTTGGTGTTTTATATGGGTGCTGAATGATTAGGTGATGAGTGATGACCGTATTTCTGCACTGTGTCCGTGTTAAGGTACAGACATTTTTTATGTAATTTTTTTAATTTTTATATGAGTATATTTAGGTATGGTATTACTATTAGAGTTTCTGGACAATTGTCTTCGGTGTTATTTTAATTTCAAACCGTTGTCTATTATTGTATCTGTTTAAAAAGAAATGGATATTAAGTAGGTAGATAATATATAACTCGATACATCTAATCCATTTAAATATTTAATACTCTAGTATAAATCAATTTAACTTCCATTTTTTTCTTTGAAGTAATTATAAATAAATTATAATACCTATTGCTAGATCTATTACAAATAAAATATATATTTATATTTTCTTATCATTATAAATTTGTTATCTATTAAACTTCAAAATATGTTTATAATATTATATAGTTACTGATATTCAAATATCAATTAATAAATTTATAATTTATTGTTTCCGCTTGGAAAGTTTATGAAAAAAATGTAAACAAAAAATAGATTTATCTTATTTAATGAAAAATTTATTAAATTAATTACAAACACTCATAAGGTACATTATTTCAAACTATAAAAATATTTTTAAAAATGGGAAAATATAAGCAGGTACCTACCTGCCAACAACGTGGTGTCATTTTATTTTGTGTTACCATTTAGATAAATTTGTATAAGCAGTAAAAATGAATTTCAATCATTATTTATTCGTTAGTAAAGTTTATGTTATCTTATTTTAAGAATAACTTTTTTATTTTCAATATTTTATTGTTCGGCCTTGATATTTATTATCTAATGAATAATTTTATTATACCAATATATAAATAAAATATATACAAATAATAAACAATTATATTATTATATTATGAATGTTAACCCTGACAATTTTTACTATTTTAAATTATTTGTAAAGATTTTTTTAGTTTTTAAAATAACTATTAATTTTTATAAATCACAAAATTATAGATTATATCACAATTATCTTAATCTTAATTAATGTTATCTTACTTGAAGTTAATTTTGTTAAAGATTGGAAATACATATTACTGTAGCTTGTTTTCTCAAATTAAACAACTGTATGTAGGTATTTACTTTTTTTATATTAACCCCAATGGCATTCATCTGTAGTACAGATACAAGTTTGAATTGATTAATCTACTTAAAACATAGTAAAATTCCTTGTTTTACAACTAGAATATAAGAATTTTGTTTCACGCAAGGTTAAATACTATAGTACATCATCTGCATTAATCGATCGTAATAATATTATATCGTCGTACTACAATTACATTTTGATACATTTAGATTCGTATTTTAAATTTATAGTATTATTTCTTGGGTATTAAACTTTTAACATTTTTCACACTTATTTCGGAAATTATTCAATATCCTGTAGTGTATCTACTTGCGTACTTTATGTAATTAATCAAACTTCTTTAAATATTATTTATATTTTTGCGTGTAATCAGCAGCTATATTATATACTGTGTATTTATTTAGCGTTTTCGCTAATTTATTTATGGAGTTGTTATAATAGCTAGTATTTGAGATTACGCTGTGTACTACTTTTATTATGAATGTTATATGTATTTACACGTTGTGGTCGAAACGTGTATTATTTCGCTGTATTTTTAAGTACAGTTTGGCAAACGTAAATACATCACGATTAGGCTGAAATTAAATTGGCCGATTCTTCAGTATTGTTTAAGATGACTGCATATATATTTGTAATCAATCTGTAAACGCGTGTATGTGACCCAAATACGTTCTTTGTCCATTATTTAAAAAAAAATTTTTAAATTAATTTATGATATTTGATAATAATATAATAGTTTATAAGAATTTAAATTGCACGTGTTTACATAATATTATATAGTACACGATATGAAGAGTTTTCATGAGTTTACATTACCAAGAAATAAAAAATTTATAATAATAAAAGTAAGCCGTTTGAGAAATGCAATGCACTTCATGAATTCATATCATATCACGTCAAATTATTTTTCTAAATTATAAAAAAATATATTCATGTGTTTTAAAATTTAATCTTTTTATGGTAATATATGTATAATATGGTTAATGAATATTATATAATAATAGCTAAATCGAATTTTTTCGAGTTCTATAATTTGAATAAGACATGAGTCGAATTAATTTTTATCTTCCTTGAAATTTGAATTACCTACTCTACTGTAATATAAATTATAATATAGGTAACGATGTGGTATGCGCCCGCGACACATAATAAGGTTCATCGGGTCACAATTAGTCATGGTCCCCAATTCGGCCTTGACTTAATTACTATTTTTTTTTCCTAATATATTATCGTTTTTGTCAATTTCATTATAACTTCATGAATAATTTTCGTATTTTTTTTTTTAAAACTTTCCAAACTTAACTGTTTTCTTACCTGTAAGAAGGCCGAACCGGAGTCATAATACGCTTATATTTATATGTTAGAACTATCAACGATTATAAAAAATACGCTCCTAATTCAAAAATAATGTTGTGTTTCCGCAGTATATGATGAGCGGCTGGGGAGGATCGTACAGTCTAAAATGTCAGCCGGTCGACTATTCATATAGTCCGATGGCCTTACGAGTGAGTATTATATAACATCTATATTATCATATTAATATATTTATAAATTAATTTTTGATTTGTTATTATAAATTTTGTTAACAAATCATTGTAGTGTACCGCTTTGTAATTATATACTAAATAGGACTACTGTCATTACAATATTATGATAAAATACTACAATAACTATGCTCGTGTCTTTATTTTTTTAGATGGCCCAAACTTGCTGGTGGTACTATATTTCTAAATTCACCGAATTTTTCGACACGGTAAGTTTTTCTCGCGGAGACTGTTTAATATATAGATAATATGTTATTATTATTATAATTGTGTGTTGTACGCGTGGGTGGATGGATTATAGAAATGGGATTGTGTTCACGAATATCGCGGGTGGTCAGCGTATAGCAAAATATTTCATGATATACCCCGAAACTGTGTAGGTATATATATATCTATAATATGGTTGGGTTGGGGTGCCTGAAAATAACCGGCCGCGTAGAAATAATTCACAGACGTCGTGTATATAATACCATAATATATATTAGCGGTGGCGGGCGTGTATAGCGGGGAAGAAAAACAAAATCGATCGACCAATGTCACACGAGCTTTCGTGTTATTTTCGTACAACTCAATGCTATTGCCTTCTCTACTATATTCATTGTGAATGGATGGGGGTGGAGGGTACGTTTTTGGCCTATATACATATATTGCATTGTGTTGGGGTATCGCAGCTATTGTGTGTATAATATATATTAGGTAATATTCGTGGAGGTCAGTGACTACTACACAATAATAATAATTACGTATTATACCTACCTATTTAACTTCGTATAATATAATTAACAAAAACCTTATGGTTTTCGCTTTGTTTTTTTGCAGTTATTTTTCATACTCAGGAAGAAGAACCAACAAGTGTCGACGTTGCATGTCATCCACCACGGATGCATGCCCATGAGCGTCTGGATGGGAATGAAATTCGCCCCCGGTTTGTTAACATATTATATTATATTAATATTACCTATTCAATATTTATATACACGCTTATACCAACCTTAATTTAGCGTCAACTGCAGAGACAACCAAACATATGTTTTTGGAATTATAACTATAATAATATAGTTATTATTGTATAGTTACAATTTCAATTTCAATTTAGTTAAATGTTTTAAATTGCCCTTCTTTTAGTCTTATAATCATAAGAACGATTTGGATGGTAAAAACATTTATCTAAGTCTAGTAGTTTATTTTTTAGATTTTTTTTAAATATCAATATTTTTTTGATTAAATTAATTTGGAACGCAATAACTTTTTTATAAATATTATTTTTGGAAATTTGTTAACATGGGTAAATTCTTTAAAACTATTTAGTGATCATATAATTTTAACAACTTTTATCATACGTTTAAGTAGCATCAATTTGTTTCGGTTAGTTATTTCTGTTATACCTTGTATATACATCATAATTAAATCTTAACTGTATATAATATCTGTAGAAATTCGTTAGCTTTATAATATAATCATTAAATCATATAATATGTCCATTACACGTTATTTTATTAAAAAATATAATACGGTATACGTAATGGTCTCGTCGTAAATAATAATGGTATATGGATATCCACGTAACTATAAAATTATATAAAAAAATTATACCACTGGTTTCTTTTAGGCATACGTTTGCTTGTAGATACCTGTCTAATTTAGTTATATAGCGTTTTAAACATTCAAGTGTTAACTATTAATTATCTTATATTTGATATTTTAAAATACATTAATACAAACAAACAGTTTTTACCTATATTTATTAGTAATTTTAACTAAATAAAATAGCTGTACCTATTCACAGCTGAAATACGATCAAGATTCAAAAATTACTAAACTTTTTTTTCGTGCTCGCATGTGGTCATACTAAAGAGTAGTCCGTTTAAATGGATATACTAATTTTCAACGTTGATTTCATGTTTTTATAATACGATCTAAGTCCTAAGGTAATCAAAAAATACTTAAAACGGCAAGTGGTTCCGTTCAAAATTGTTATAGGTGCACTATATTCGTTTGATTACCTAAACTATATAACTGGTTTTAAAATATAAATATTTATTAATTCAATAGTGGATATTCATAAACATCATCATTATGTGAAAAGTAATCTAATAATGATAATGATATTAAAATGTTAAAAAATAAGATATTTAAAAAAATTATTTTAGACATTTTAAATAAAACACTGTACAGTCACGTAAACGAAAAATATTTCGGTAGGGACCCTCAAAACCAACCCCCCTTGTCCGTATATATATTATAATACCTATGTATAAAAATGATTTTAATTTTTTTTTTTTTTATCATATAGGCGGCCACAGCACTTTCTTCGCGTTGCTCAACACGTTCGTGCACATCGTTATGTACTTCTACTACATGGTGTCGGCGATGGGACCTAAGTACCAAAAATACATTTGGTGGAAGAAGTACCTCACCTCATTCCAGATGGTATGGCTTTTGAGTTATAATTATCTACTACAAATTAAAATAAATTACCATTTATTGTGATGATCGTTAATCGAAATTTTTTCCTGTATATATTTACAGCTACAGTTCGTATGCATTTTCGTCCACCAGTTCCAACTGTTGTTCCGTGAATGCAACTACCCAAAGAGTTTCATGGTTTGGATAGGCCTACACGGCGTCATGTTCTTGTTCCTGTTCTCAGACTTCTACAAATCCAAATACACCAGTGACGGTAAACGGAAACCGGCAAACGACGGAGCTTGTATGGTATGTTGTGTAATTACTAGAATAAATAATATAATAGTACTAGGTAGGTCATGCAAATTGGATGCGAACGGATGGCGACGAATTATAAAGAGCCCTTGTAATTTCAACTGTTTTTGCGCTCTATTGACCTTAAGGATGTCATTTTTATAATGTTGAAAATATTTGTATCGATCTCTTAGTCACTTTTTATTTATCCCCAAGGACTGCCGGTCGCGCACTCGTGCTATAATATATTATGTTTCACTAAATGTCACGGAAAAAGTATAAAATATAATTGACTCGTCTAAATTCTTATGTTAAGTAAAATACTACACCGTATTTAAGCCGTATCCGTATTATATCAGTTATATCTATTGTTTTTGTATGCTTCTATGGAATGGCATATTTGACTATTATTGCCCAGAGGAAGCGGGAAAACTAGATTTTTACTCATACAAATTATTCAGTGTAAAATTGTATAGGTTTAAATCTTTTTTTTAATTTTCTAAATCAATACCATTTAATATTATGTAACTTCGCTATCCCATACAAATCAATAGCGTTTATTATATTATCGTTGTTTTTCCCTTTTTCTTAAGTGTCCAACAATTGCGAGGACCATATAATAAAGCCCACACCAAAATATAAACTATAAATAAATATTGTCCACAATAATTTTTAGTCGTTGTAATTTGGCTGTAGATAAAAACTATCATAAAACAAATTTCATATTCTGAAAGTTGTTAAGATTGTTCCTCAGAATGATATACCTATAATTTGATTTGAGAAACAATAGTTAATCGGCTTAAAGGTGACCACTTTCATCCTTTGATCCTAATGTAATTATGATTACAAACAAACATATTATGTATATTTTTTGATAAAAATTCAATAAAATTAAAAAATATCTTTGTGTTAGGTATTCTGATGAAAATAAAAAATAAAAATTATTATTTTATTAATTTGATATTGATTTTTTCAATTCTTTAATGATTTCCCCTTCAATTACGCCCTTGTCATTATAAAATATACGCATAAGCTCTATCTACGTGAACAAAACAAAAATAATTAACCCTCCTAAGTGCCTTTTTATTACTGCAGAACATATAGTGGTGTGTGTTTTTTTTCAAATACCTATATAATATGTAATATAAGTATTATACCTATACGGACTTTTTCGCTCTTCCGAATTTCCAAGTTTTTCCCCTTCAATCGAGTTGAATTTTTTATTTAAAAGCGATCAGTGTCTGCCCGCGGATCTTGGTGTTTAGAGGATGTCAGCGCACTATTTGTTTTCTCTCTGGTCCACGCGCAACATAGACAACGCATTTACGCAGAATCATTTTTTATTTTTTTCAATGTTTTTTAAGTTATCTTAGAGTAAAATCACCTATTACAATAAAAGATAGGAAATAATATTTTTGAAGGAATGTCATATTTCAGATTTGTCTGAGTATTGTCTCAAAACAATTTAAATGTACACAATTTTTTTGTTTATTTTGAAAGTCGAATACAAAGTCAAATAACAATAAAATATAAAATCTATGTCATTGCCTCAAAAATATTGTTCTCTATATGTTTTGTAATGTGTGATTTTACTGTAAGATTACTTAAAAACATAGAAAAAATTATTCTGCGTTAATGTGTTTTGTCTATTCTGACCAAGTGGGCCAGAGAGAGAAAACAAATAGTGCTCTGGCATCCTCTTAATAATAATATGCTGATATCATTAAGTCCGCATCATACACCATAGGTACTACGTTATTTTTATATTATGTTCGGAATTATCTAAAGACAAATCGAGTGGCACGCATAATAGTGAAAATCATTACATATAAAAAACAAGTACAAATTATTAGTTTAATATTTTATCATTTAAACGAGTTTAATATATAGTAAAAGTGAATTTTATGATAAACGGTTACAATTTCATTGAAACAGAAAATATACGACGGCATATACCTATCATACTTACGTCATATTTTCATAACTCTGTATAGTTTTCGTTTAATCGTACTTCGATTCGCTTTTTTACTAGTTTAATAATAGTACCTATGCATACAATTATGTACTCAAATAAAAAAATGTTTAATCGAATTTATTGTCATTTCATATTGTATGACGTTGAAGTAAAGTTGTTCGCTATATTTGTTGGCGTGTTAAAAGATTTTAAATATGAAAATCAAAAACAGCCACGTTACAGCGTCAGTTTCAGCGATTCGAAGCATATACCCACATTATTCACATTTACCTACCGTTAACTTAAATACACTCTAAATGTAGGTGGGTACGCGGATATGTAATATATAGCACATATTCAAATGTGCGTCCAATCGAATGTTTTAATTCGAAAATCCGGTGCAGTGTATTATAATATTATATGGACTTGTCGAGCGATATAACTTATTCAGTATATTACGTAAACATGCGTTATGCCAACATTGACTTTTGTTTTTGAATATAAATTACATATAATATACGCTCGGCGGTAGTCCCCGTCGAATCCACACGCATACTTTACACAGTATATTATATATACCACCGCACCTAAAACTCTTAAAGGATTTCGGTGTATAATATTTAGTCGTCCGCGTGTATATACTTTAGACTTCTTAAAGTATGTAGTCGTCCGCGTATTTACTTTAGACTTCTTAAAAGCCCGAACTTTAAGATTTATAGATTTTACGGTCGGGGGTCGAAAAACAACGCGTGCCCTATTATTTATTATAATATATTATAGGCATTGTATATGTGCGCTTAACTGCAGTTACCTCGATAAATACGAGTGTATACATATACATAGGTGTGTGGGTGTTCGTAATTGCACCTTTCTACGGCTTTTGTCGTGTACGCGATACAGAGACGTGATAGCAAGGCGCGTTCTATAATATCATTTCATTTGCCTAGGTGATAATATATATCTAGTACATATAGAGTAGAAAACATTTTTTAAATTTAAAAAAATAAATATGCGAATCAAGTTTAAACTCCTTTTACGATTATGCATTATACATATAATAAGAAAACTCATCGACTCAAATTCCAGAAAGAAAATTTGACCTTCTACTAAACATTTTTAAAAATAATGCTGAATATATTATGAAAAATAGAGCAACATCAATTACAAAATTAATTTAAATCTACGTCTGAGAATCGCAATTTTAGTCGATTTTTAACCTATATATTTTTATTTTAATACTTCATCTGAACATTTTTGGTGAATAAAATAAATCGAATATTGAACAAAAAGTTTTTGTTATCAACAAACATTTAAAGTTTACGCGTGTTGGGCGATTAGTGGACTTCACTTTCGTGAGTTACTCTAATCTGCGGCACTCCGCTCATCTATAAAACATTAAGCGCTTCCGTATTATATAGTCAACACGAAAAATAGGCGTTCTTGTTTGGTTTAAAAAAATGTATTACTCTCCTCCCAATAAAAATGTGGTTTAGGAAAAAATCGGCTCTGAAATAAAATCTATTTTGCATAATTCTTCGAGAAAAGTATACTTCTCTGACCAACCATCATGAGCATATACTCAGTCGTACCGGGGAAAAAACTGCGCTTCATAGCACGTGCAGTTAAATAATGTAACTATAGTATATGTAACTACAAATTATTCAGTTCGTACGTATTGGTGCGCTTATTGGTTGTACGCAGCAGTCAAATTTTATGGAAAAAAAAATAATGACTACCTACCTACTTAGTAACTACAGACAGACTTGCAAGCTTATTAGTGATAAGTTATAATATAATCGTCATACTCGTTAACGCCTAGCCTTGATGTGGCGTTAATAATATATAATCGTTCGCGTATATATATACATTGTTTAGGTACTAACCGATGTGTATATGTACCTTTATGGCCGTATATACATGTATAATCGTTGTCGTTTTACAGCCGGTGGAGGGAGCGAGTTACAGCAAGTGTTCCTCCAACGAACACGACAACGTCGTGTACTATTCGAACGGCATCGTCAACGGTTTCAAAACGACTGAAGACGCCAAAACCAAATAGTTATGGGCCGATATGATTAAAACGTTCCTAACCGAATGGAGGAAAACAGCTGGCGGATATATGACACAATCACCAATAATATAAAGCACACTCAAAACAAAATAAAAATAATGAAACACAATATATAATAATATAAAAAATGAATTATTTGAAAAAAAAAATGTCCATATAATAAAAAAATATTTAAAACAAAAAAATTAAAAAATTAAATTAAAAAAAAAAAAAACGAAAAAAATGTGTATAACATGCAGCAGTAAAACTTTTACGCTGTTCGTCTGAGGTATTATATATATAACAACAAATCTAATACGTATAAACAAATATAACTAAACTAAAACAATAATATTATGTATTGTATGTATAATATGCAAATTATGTACAATATTGTATATTATACGTAAATACTTATATATTGTTTGATTTAAAGATCCATTTAGATTTTCAATTTTAATGTAGTGCATTTTTTTTTTTTTTATACGAATTTGTAATAAACTGTTTTTTTCTTCATTGGAACCCAGTATTATTCGCGAATTGGTGTGAAAATGTGTGCAATGCTTGAAGTACTTATATATTGTTATCGGTAGGTAAATTTCGGGGGATGGGTATAAGTATATTGTGTATGTCTAGAGCATCGAATAACCTTTTTTTTTTTTTTAGTAACTCATACACTTTGTTATGGATATATATACTTAACGTTCGAATTATATATACCCATCCCGGTGGAATTCTCTCTCTTGTTTTCACTCGAAATATAATAAATACGAATCAATAAACTACATAATATTATAATATTATATAAATATATTCAAAACGAATAAAGATAAAACGGAAGAACAGTACAAACGATATTAAATACACTAATAATTAGGTAGAGTTATTTTGGAATTGTGTTACCTTTCGTATAGGTTATGTTATTATGATAATTTTTAATTTATATTTTTTCCCTCGTTTCCCATATATTGTTGTGTACAATGTAATACATACGGCAACGAAAAATATATGTAGAACTCTAAGTATAACCTTATATATAGTGTCAACGATATATATGTATGTAGATTATAAGAACGTGAGGCCATCGTACTTTTCTGAATCAGCGTGTTTTTTTTTTACAATTTTAGTCATATTATTATATATTTACTTTCTTTTTTAATTTTTGTTTTTTTTGTATGGCTATTAATAAATACAAAAAAAAGATTTTATGTTTGAATATCTTTTTAACTTTTTGATATATAAGTGTATTTATTTAAAATGAAATTAAAAAAAAAAAAAATTGTAAATCAAAAAAAAATTGTTATTTTGCAAAATATAGAATTTTGAAAAAAAAAAATTGACTTTTTTTCATTTGTTTAATTACCATTCCGTGTAGACGGTTATTAATTATTGTTTATAATACCGTATGCGATGTATAAATGTATTAGGTATATATAATACCTATGAATACCTAACGCGATGGTGTGTGTTCGATAATATCGGAGGGAAACTCCGGATGTTCCTTACCGGAACATTTAAGCGTGTTTGCGGTGGAAAAGAAATACTCGGCCGAACAAAAGAAAAACGTGTACCACCGACTTACCACATACCTGTACCGGTATGGTCGTACGTCTATTTAAATTACCGTGACATGTTGTGCAGGCCGCAGGTACACAATACCAGCTGCAGAGATCTGTTCAGGTATACAGGTGAGCCAACCGCAGCGTACGGTAGTAATGTACATAATAATATTGTACTAAAATGCAAATTCGATGTAATACATAATTTTGTTTATACTTTAGCGGGGGACGTCGACGACAATTTTTTTTATCGATTTATCATTATCGATCCGCAAAGATGATGTTACGATGTTGTCGTCATCGCATAGGTATATCGCATTAAAATATGGCGAGTGCCACCGGTGCGTTCCGATGTATATCGTCGTCGGTGTTGGATGACGGTTGACTTCCGGCGTTTGTGGGGGGGGGGGGGGAAGTGGCATAGTGGCGACGATATAATAGTAATAATAATATAATATTATTGTGTGCAAGCGAACGGCATTGACGACTCGGCCGCTGTCTCGCGAACAGCTGTTGCAGACGTCGTGTCTTGATGTTCGCGGTCGAACGACAACATAATATCATTACGACAACGGTGAGAAGGACGTATTATATTGTACTGTTCGACTTGTGCATCATCACGACTATATGATGCGAACGGTGTGTGGATAGATAGGTACCGGCATTATTAATATGATCAAAGGTATGCGAGGCATCTTAAAAGGTGCTCCCGAAAACGTGATGATTGAATTCGTCTTGAAATTCACTTTAAAACGATATTTTTTTGTATTTTTTTAATTCATTTTTTCTCTTCGACATTATAACGACATGAAGTTCTTAGAATATTCAAATTTTAAAAATACGGTTTTCAAAGCTTTGGGAATTTAATCCCGAAAACATGGAAAAGTGTCGCTTTGAATAAATTTCATATTATTTAAAATATGTTATTTCACTAGTTTTATACGACGACTATAAGGTATAATATTATAGTCCTTAAAATTATAACACGGGTCTTCATCGATAGAAAACAGGCTGGATCGAATCTCAAACTATATAATTTACTGTTTATTTAAGTTTGATTTCAGTTGATTTAAAAATAAACCATCGAGTTAAAATTAAAAATGTTTTTGAAATTGTTGGCGTCAATTGTTTCACGCATTAATTACTGTAGTTCAGGTACATCGTTTTTAAATACAAATTATCCATTAACTGATACTAAATAATAATAAATTTTCTGCTGTTTCTTCGAAAAAAATATATAGGTAGATAGGCTCAAAATAACGCTTGACGTATTAAATTATTTATATTTTGTTGACTTCAAAGTTCAAACTAGATCACTTGACTTGAGTTATTTATTTTCATTGACTTACTCACCTTCATAAAAATTATAACCCGTCCAGTTCGTCTTGGCCATCGGCTGACGTCACGGCAGTTACAAACGCGGTTGGTATTACTTTACATATTACGATAGTCGCCGATGGCCAAGATGAACTGCTGGACCCGGGGGGGGGATACATTATTACGACAATAATTATGACATTAAACACGATAATTGATAATTATTATTATCCATTCTTGTATCTTCACTAAACACATACACTACTAATTTTAGGCCAAGGCGTGAGAAAAACGAATGGTTCTCACTCGCACGGAAGCTGACGAACGAACGAATAGAAACGAGGAACCGCAACATTTGAACAAGAAGAAGATAATAATATATGCAACGCGTGGTCGTCGCGGTTAATAATATAGTCGGTATCAGCTGTATTTATACCTAACCTATAGATTTGTTATGTCATACAGCGCATCCATATTACGATAAGTTCGATAATACGACGAAAAAATAATACAACTGAAAACGATTACCATATATAGGCGTCCATTATGGTGTATATTTGGTTAAGGTGCCGCGCCGCGGTGGCGTATAGACTCGTGTCTTCGATTATCGGATAGGTGCCGACGAAATTACCCACAGAAATCGGATCGATCGGAATCATAATGACATATTATTATCATATTATTATAATATCGTTGCAACAGACGCGTATTTAAGAGCGTTAAAAAT
Organism: Sitobion miscanthi; assembly: GCA_008086715.1. NCBI lineage: Eukaryota > Metazoa > Arthropoda > Insecta > Hemiptera > Aphididae > Sitobion > Sitobion miscanthi. Next base: position 88,886,868 of record CM017797.1, on the reverse strand, counting down.
TCGATTCACCTTCAGCCGGTGCAGTGCCGTGCCCGCGGGTTTATTTTGTTCGACGCTCTGTAACGCATAAATAATAATAATAATAATATAACACACAAGCGCGCCTACAAGGTGATATTTTGTATACCGAGAGAAAACATTATACGTACCTAATAATTATAATTCGGTGCCTGCAGTATTTCGTATCATTAAGTTATTATTTTAAGCATTTAAGTCCGTCGCAATCGCGCCACGATTATTGTCTCATTACGCGTGCGCGTGTTATGTTTTTTTGCGAAAACCTTAATTTTGAACTATCTCGACGAGCGGCGACCATAGTTTTCTTTTTAAATTTTCCGGCGAAAACTGGACGACGCCAACGCATTATGTTTCGCAGAAATCATTAGTAATATGGACGGCCCTTGCTTTAGGCACATATTTACACTGTGAACACGTCCGTGGTGGGGCGGATCTGGGGTCACCTGAATTTTGTTATTTTATCGCGAGGTAAAAACTTCGTTATTTTGGCGGTAACACGATTCAGCAAACTCAATTTTTACGTTTCCGCAACGTTGCCTGCATATCGAAAACCATGTATAAACAAGTATTATATTATTGTAACGTAGGTACACATCGTAGGTAATATCGTTTTGTGCAATGTAGACGACATTCTTTTCGATAAATTGATTTCAGCTTACACTGAACACTTCGTTGGACTTATCATATTTTATACATTCTGAAATCGACTTACGGGTCTCTATATTTTCTCATGAATAGGTATTTTTAAAATATTAAAACTGATTTTTATGTAATTTCATAAACTTTAATTTGATAATAATGCATCGTGTTTTTTTGTATGGTGGCAGAATTATCAACTGTCAAAAGTTCATTCGCATTTAATTTTATAACCTATATTATTCCATTCTTTTTAGATTCTGAGTGGAACGATGAATGTATTGATTTTACAATGATGTGTGTTTTTCTATTTTTTTTTTTTATTTTTTTTTTGTATCTGTGTACACGATAAGTAGTCGAAATAATGCTTCGATTTTCAATTTCAGTATCTTTTTCGATTGGAAAGTGAATATCGTTGGTGCACTGGGGAGGTCAAAATTTAAAATTCCCAGTAATTTTCAAAAGCGCCAAGAAAAACAAAAGAAAAACTAAGGGAAAACGGGAATTTTTACGCAAAATCGATTTTTCAAAAAATTGAATTTGGTATTTGTTCTAACTTTAAAACAAATGGCCGTAGATACATGAAATTTTCACTGGTTGTTTATATTTTCATTTTCTATACACGATAAAATTTTGAAAATAATTTGACTCTTTTTGAGCTGTCTACGGACATTGCCAGTTTTAAATTTTTTTAGTTTTTTTTTCTATAAATATCAATAAAATTTTATATGTTGGGAAATAAAACGTGAAAATTTAATACAAGGCTCCTGATATATTTTTACAATAGCAGTTGAAAAATATTAAAAATACATAGGCACAATTTTTTTATAAGCATTTAAAGTTCAAATTTCGACAAAATTTATAATTTAATAATTACTTTGTAGTTAAAAATCTATAAAATGTTCAACTTTTATAGCTAAGGATTGAAAATTGAAAACAAGGCTCCACGTAAATAGGTTATATATAAATTACTTTATGCACAATAATATCATCAAATATACTTAGTAACATCATAGTCTGACTGACCGTTTTCGCTCAGAATCGTTTTTCTTATACAATGATATTATATCATTGAATTCAAATTTTACACCATCCATTACAGTGACCCACTTGTAACCTACTCTACAGCAGAGCGACATCCACTTACCCACCTTTTTTTTTTTTTATTACAGCCATTTACTATTATTTCATAACAATACCTAATAATTTTATTAGAAAAATATATAAAAATCTTAAAAGTACTATAATAACCTATGCCTTGATTATAATGAATAGGTAATTTAAAATATTTATCCTTTTTCAAATTATTATTTTAATTTTATATATTATGACGCATTATATACATAAATCTATAGTGTCACGATGTTCGATCACGCTAATCTCCAAAACAACTTAACCGATTTTAATGATATTTTGCAAATTTCTCTTTCTTGGTCCAACTTGAGACATAGTATAGTAAGTTGTTATCTCGATAAGTGGCCGTTCAATTTTTTTTTTTTAAATCTGAGAAAAAATTTTGGGATTTACGATGAAAATTCTTGTTTATAAATTAGTATTCGTTGCCATTGGTGACTCAGGCAGATGTGGTAAATGTATGCATCAAATATTGCATAAAATCGTTGCGTTTATTTTTTTGAATAAATAAATCATATCTTAAAACAATTATGAGAGTTGAATGTATATTTGTAGCTTATATAGATAGGAACTCAAAAAGTACTTAATCGATTTTGTGAACATTTCAAATCGTTCTTGCAAATATTAGGAAAAAATAGAGAGTAGTTTGAACCACGTTCGATATCAATAGTGCTATATCCAATCCACCATAAGTAAATTGTATAAATCTCTGTTCAATTAGTTCATAAAGTGAGGTACGTTTACGTACATTTTCCAGAGAATTGAGGTACATATCGTCTATACAAAACTAAGATTGACTTATATAGCGCTATATTATATATTTTTTCATTTTTTCTGAGTATAATACTCAGTGCTTCAGTGTTTAAATTGGGACAAAAGTAGAGGCATTGGTGGAAGTCGGGGGGGGGGGAAAGCTTGGGAGCTAAGCTCCCTCCTTTTACAGTTTTGTAGGATCGAAGCCCTTCGCTCACACAATGTTAATAATGTTAGAGCCCCCCCTCCCCTGAAATTTCAATGGATTTCTGCCTACGAATAGAGGGAAATGCAAAAATATAAAACAAATTGGCTTAAGTACCGTAATATATAAAAAACGTATCGATTAAGATATAATTAGAAGGAGTACTAAGCTAAAATATTTTTAAAAAGTAGAGGTACTCCGTTCCACCACAACCCCATCCAGTTCAAGCACTGGGTAAACAGTATGCTTCATAGTTCATATTATTAATAACATAATAGTCTATGTGCAAACAATCATCGTTGTAATATTATATTCTATAAATATGTACCTACCTATAACTTAGAGTGTATAATATAATAATATTGCCTACCTGTTTGACAATTAATTAAATGGCGTGCAATGTTCTATGGAAGTCTAGCCGATATCGCGCGGAAATGACAGGTATACCTATATCGATTATCGAGTTCAAACAAATCTTGATGGTATATACAATCACCTACCTATATGCAGGGTGTTCCATTTAACGTAAGACACTCATTATTTCGGATAACATTAATGTTTTTGAAAATATTTCTTTTAGATAATTTGAAGTACTATAGTGACAAACAAAATGTTTGAAAAAAATTATATTTTTTAAAATTCTTACTCTTTTTTATGATCACATATATTTATAATTTCTTATTCCGGAACAAAATACTATTTAGAGTATTTCGATCTATAATAGTAACATTTCAGATAATATTAAGTAATTTATTAGATATAAGTTATAACTTTTTGAACTTTATAGATAAACGGATGAACTATACCACTCCACGCATCTAAACTTTAAATGGCTTCTTATAACTCATAAATTACTAGAACAAAATTTGATTTGTACCTATATATACCGCAATGCTCCTAAAAATATACTTTGGAATAAGGAATTGAATATGCAAGTTGTAATTAAAAAATTAAATAATACATAATGTAACGATAAAAAATACTAAAAATTTTGTTATGAGCGTCTTACGTTAAATGGATCACCCGGTATTATAATGTAGTAGAAATAACGATATATGTGTACATGCATTGTGTATAGGTGTCGTGTCGCGTGTTTCTGAGCATGCAGGTAGAGAGAGAGAGAGAGAAAGAGAGATAAAACACTTAATGGTATCGTAATAAATTAGATAGGTACCAGATACACATGTAGGCAAATATCAATTACTATTATTTTTAATTTTAAGAGCTATTGTAGTGTTGTCGTTGTCTTGTAACAATATCAAGTTATAAGTAAATATCATTATTACAATTAATATTGTCGTTTTATTAGTGGTCGAATGTTATTATACGACAAAGGTCACACACACACACACACGACCATACAATAATATAATAATATTGTATTGTCGTGGACAACGCGGTACGCGTGAGTAATAATAATTAACGTGCGTACATATAATATTTTATTGTACCAATATAACATATATATGTTTATGTATGTAATATATACTATTATTAACTATACATAACATACACACTGTAATGTATAGTTCCAGATTTCAAGGTGGACTTTATTTTTTTTTAATTTTACGATCGACCGTAGAGAGAGGATAAAGTTGAATCGAGACGCGGTCAATAAGTGTATAATATAATATATGTACTAACGATTGTCACCGTATTGTAATAATTACTATTGTTTTATAATATTACATTCCATTAGGACATTAGGTAGACTCCTATAAATAAATTGTACCCTTGGGTAGTCGGGGTTTTTTTTTAATTGAGCATATACGATGATAGTAATATGTTGCTTAAGTAATAATGTTAAGATCCTATGATTATGATTTTCCACTAAAGATGTGGGCAAAATTTTCATCACTGACGGAAAATTTTATTCAGAATTTAATCTCATCCGCCCAAATACATTTGTATTAATTGAACAAGAGATCTAATTATCTAAATATATGAAACGTATCTAAGACAAAGAAGCACACTTAAATTAAAACTGCAGTCAAGACAAACGGTCGAAAAGAAAAAGTGAATTGGTGAACAGAAATTGAAGGACTGTCAAATTTCGAGTTAACAATTCGTAAAAAAATGTATGTAAATGTGTAGACACAACATTAATTTTTTACTTGACTCGTTTGATATTGAATAACACAATAAATTATTATTTATTGTTATATATCTATTTTATTAAAAATAAAAAATATTATCAGTATTGTCAAATAAGTATACACGTATAGCTATTATTGTTTATAAGTTATACTTGTAACCATAAAGAATTATACTGGTGTCACGTTTAACCATACCTATATAGGTATCCTGCTAGACAGGGGAAAGCATAGCCCTACACTCTACTGCGTAAAGTCCTCAACTGCAGCGCCTTGATTTAACATAAAAAAGGTGTCCATCAGAAACACCTAAGTCTGTGGAAAGAAAACTGTTGTAAGCCTGGACTAATCTATTACCTAATATGAATATCTTATCTATATATATAAAAATAAGTGTCACCACGGTTTGAGCGTGGGTATCTCTTTTTACCTTAAAATTACTGTCGATCATTTGAGCTTGAATTGTGTAGTCTATTTGGGCGATGACTTTTACTGATTCGTGGATGACGATGAGCATTTTTTTGTAAAGGAAAAAATAATAAATCTATAATTTTCGTTACTAATTTTTATGTGTACCTATGTATTATAAATATTTTGTACCTATAGTTACTTTACAAAATAACCGGAAAAAAATAAATTAAGGAAATACGGAAATGTTTACGCAAAAACAGTATAGTTATTCCATTAAGTCGGTTTTGCTTTTTTTTCGTGGACCTCAAAGACTGTACAATGTACATACCTGTAATTTTCGCAAAATGTATAAAGTATCATTTTCTATGAAAGATAACATTTTTAATGTAAAAGTGAAAAATTTATAAAATGAACAATTTGTATAGCTAAGTATTGAAAATGTAGTCCAAGTTTCCTCATAAAAATCATGACTGTAACCAAAGAAATCAAAAATATATAAGTAACATTTTTTTACAGACATTTTAAGTTAGCATTTGGACGAAATAAAATATTTAAAAAAAAAATAACGATTTTTTGTTGTAACTTGAAAATATTTTTCATTTGTTTTTGATACTTTTTATGTACACCTACCTACCTATTGTTATATTTTATACACACAATGACATTGTCAAAATAATTTGATTAATAATAATATGCTATTGCTTATTTATAGTTTTACCGTATAACTAACAGTAAAATAAATTACTAAAATAATTAATAGCAATACTTATACGATAATGATGACACACCGCCTACGCTCAGAAACGTTTTTCGTACCTATGCAATGATTTATCATTAAATTCAAATTTAACACAAACATCTGTAATGACTTACTCAATGACGAGGTACACTGGACACCTACTACAGTACAGCAGAGCGTTCAGCGGTTGCTTACATTCTAATTTTTTTTCATTTTACAATAACTTCATTCAAATTATAATTTCTTAAGTACACGTTTAAATTTTTGAATCAATTTATTTTCAAATAGATTTTGCTTACCGTATAAATAGTGTCCTTTTGCAATGCTTAAAAACCTTCTTATGCTATACTGCTATAGCTATAATTTACATTTGACAATATAATCATCGAGTAAACACTAGCGTTAAAAAATTTGGCATTAAAAAATATTAATAATTAATAATTTCTACTTATAATAATATAAAACATCTAATAATATCTTTCTATTGATTTATTGACATAAACAAAATAATTTGATTTCAAACACACCACTCGGACCATGCACCATTACCGTTCCGTGCTATCTACATGCATATTGTGTTCTAACAGAAGATAGGTATGCATTATAATTCTGTTCAACATGACGTTTCGCGCAAGGACTTTATTCGATGTAAAGACGATCGTCTTACACGCAGTCGAGTCCCGAAGCTGTGCTGCACGTATCGTCGAGACGGATCTATGCCTAACCCTCTCCCACAGCGAGCATTGTCCGTCACAGCAACCCCATAGTCGTTTATGGGTGATCTGAAGACCGTCCTGTGTGCCTTTTCGGACTTCGATGACGACGTATCGATGGACGTTAGTATACTGGTCAGTGGTCACGAATGCCGACTTCGATTCGATGATGGCCAACGGTCGGCAGGCGTTGGACGACTTGCAGAGGGCCGCCGATGTCGTGACTGATCTATGACGTCTAACCTATCAGGCTGTTACTGTCGTCGACCGTCTGCCCATGGTCATGGAGTTCGTCATTCTTAACGAGTCGCTGTGCGGTAATACTGTCTCAGCGGCCGGTCACCTCGTCCTTAACCGACAGCCGACTGAAGTTATCGAGTTACAACGGGTCCTACGACTGATGTATGGTGTACTTACTCTTGCCAAATATTCGTCACTCATGTATAATAAATAATAATAAATTGCCAAAACGTAGGAATGGTCCGCTTGTCCAATTAGATTTTGTCACTGGTGCGTTTCCCAAGGACTGTCGGTAAATATGTTACAAGTCAAAGAAACGATCTATATTATATAATGATTATGGGTACTTCACAAAATATAGTATGCTAATCGTTGGAACACTTAACGTATCGCGTAGGTACTTATGCGCAAATTTTTAGCCCATGATGCTCATATTATATGATTATTGATGATGTACTTGACAAGTAGGTACCTAATTATGTCTCTCTATTATATAAAAAGTGTTGGTTTTTTTTATCTGCCACGTATATTTTTATTTTAAATTACAGGAATTTCAAGATTCAAATGGCAGATGAAGACCCCGGGGAGTTGGTAAACGAAACTAGCAGGAGCAGAACACCCTCGGCAACTTATCACAGGTATTATATTAGCTGGAATCCTAATATTTTTTGATGAATATACTACACTATACTAACATTTTTCTTTCCATTTTAACAGACTTTGGAGTTAGCTAGGACTATCTATAATCTATTTAAACCAAAGATGCGGTTAAATATGTTTTTTAGAGGTTTATTTTTGTAGTACCTTTGCTATTAAAATTAAAAATTATTAGAATTATATAAATATCATGATATAATATTCAACTATAGGTGTACCAACTATAGGTATACCAAGAATATTAATGTTGTACTTATTTTTATACCGATATAAAATTGATTTTTAAAACAATATTTTACTTTTATTTATGTCATGTATATTATACTTAATAATATATATTTTTATACATTTTGATTTTTAACATTTTACATTTTTTTTCTTGGTATTATACGTATATTTGTATTAAATCATTATTAATTGTAACATTTTAACTATTTATATTTTTAACAGCGAACAAACTGTAAACAACTTTTTAACCATTCCTTTGGTCTAAAATCTAAATAGTTCACACACAGTTCTAAGTGTGTTAAAATGAAAAGAAAAATTGTAGCATAGTGTAGTTTTCATTAAAAAATATTAGGGACCCGACTAATGTAGTACCCGAAAAAACCGGGACCCAACTAGTGGGAATAGCAGTTTTAAATTCGGGACCCAACTCGGATGCAGCCAACCCACTACTCACTAGTTTATGTTTATTACATAACACTATTATTATTGAACGTAATAATATTTTTATGGTCAGATCTGCTCGAAACTTGGTACTAATGCAAGACAATGCTCGGTTCGACTTCAAGTAATGATAAACACGCGCTTAATTTAAACTATAGTGTCATTCCTCGCGGTCATCGCCAGTCATTACGAAACTACTTAGCAAATATAGCTAGCTTGACAGTATGACACGCGTTTAATTAACCCGCGGTTATTACGATTAGGTGTATACAATAATATTTACTGTACATAATATCCGACTAGAACATAATATTTTAAGGAACAGCTTCACACGCACGCATCGTTCAGCACCGAGTTATATATAGCTAACGCAAAGTAAACTATATATAATATAATGTGCTGTGGACGAAGTGGAACGCAAATCGTTTGTAATATGTCATCAGAGCGTGCATGCAAGTATAGAATATTATTGTCTTTGGGCTATGTACTCGTCGTGGCTTATGCATTGTATTCGTGTGTGTGTGTGTGTGTGTGTATGTGTGTGTATGTGTATAAATATATGATTTATGTAGCGATAATGCATAGTAAATTATAATAATTTTTAATAATATAGGCACTATAGTAGCCAGTGGCCAGTGGGTACATGTCATTATTATTACAGTATCATCCGTTATCGTGATGATGTATTTTTTGTCTTATATTTCGATACAATTTAATACAATTAGATATACTTCAGGAAGAGATCCGAAGTGAAAATCTGCAGGGACGGTCTATTTTTCACTTGAAACGCAACCACATCGCACAAATGTTTTCTTCGGAACAAATTGTTATTATATCGATCACGCGACAGCCGTTGTAGGTCTTCATGGACTGTATTATATACAGTGTAGCCCATTCGTATTGTACCTACTACGCATGCGTTAGTGCTCTGCGATTGTTTGTGCCGATAAAAACGTGCGTTTGTCATGGGCGATTAAAACGATAAAATACGACAATAATTCGCGAGATCCGTTTCGAAACGAAGACGACCGCGGACGAAAAATCGTAACAAACTGACATTTTTTTCTTCTATCCGAAATTCCGTCGTGATAAAGGTACTTGATAATAATATATATCATATTATTATGTCCGGTGGGGTAAACGAAAAATTGGTACGGTCTATTGTGTTTTGAACAAAATAATATTGAAATAGCCGAAATATAATATTATTAAATTGGTAGATATATATTGGTATTTTATTATCGATGATGGTAGCTCGAGCTACCAAAACAGTTATGTTGGTAATAATATTTAAATTTTAACAAATGTTACGATTGTTGAATTTGTTTTTTTGCTTAACCTAATTATTTTAAAAAGTAGGTATTGTGCATTTTCAATTTTGACCTCCTAACCTAGCCAACTAGATCCGATTTGCTACCAGAAACCTCCCTCGAGGTTTATGAACAGATGCATTTTTTTCTATTAGAGAAATGGTCTTTTGACATAAACAAACAAACGTTATTGAAAAATCAATACATTCTTCGCTCCGTCCAGAATATAAAAAAATCTCTATGTACACAATATTAATAATAAAAAAAAAAAAAATACAAATAAAATAAATCAATTATAAATTCAGTAGTTTCCCTATGGTATTTAAAAAAATATCCACATCATGATTTCTTTATTTACCCTTATAAGGTAACCTATTTACCACTATAGGACAAGTCATGGCGGTTTCAACCAGGTTAATCTAAAAATTGGTATGCTACTGGCTTTAGCGAATCTACTTATTTAGAAATTAGAATAATAATTGGAAATTAAACACGCTTTTTCATTAATAATCAAACTTATAATTATTATATGAAAAGTTTGTTTTAAAGTGAAATACATATTTTGTTTTTCCTATAGGAGTTAAATTATCATGCATATGAGTTTCATCGTTTCATGACGTATTTTATCAATTCACATTGTAGAATATCATTGGGCATATTATAAAACGCAAATATTATTATAGATGCTTGAAATTAGTTTTAAACTATTCTGGCTAACTGGATCGGAGTACTGAAATGATATGAAATCTGAGAAATAATTTGCCAATTATAAATAAAATTCATAATGGCAACATTTATTATACGAGTTATTATTTTTTAGTTTATGAATAATTAATAGCCATCGATTATTCCGACACAATTGCGAACATTTCTAAACTATCATGTAGGTACTGAAATAAGGATTATATTAAAAATTATAAAAATACTAAATCATGTATATACTTACATAGAACATTAGAGCTACATTTAATATTTCTCATACCATACTAAAAAACTATTTACCCAAATGAGCCGCAGGCTTAGGAAAATTACGTCATTGCTGATCCTTCTTATTTACCATTTAAACTTTATTGTATATCTTGTAAATATTGTTTTTGTATTAATTTGCATCAATAATAACTTTTTCTCGTATTTCCGTTCTTACACTATACATGCCAATTTGTTAACTTTTTTTGTAATTTGTTCCAATTGTTGTATTATGCACATTGTACTTTTTATTTTAGATTCTGAGCGGAGCGATGAATGTATTTGTTTTACAACAATGTTTGTTTTTGTTTTAATTTTTTTTTTTTATTTGTGCCTGTCATCCCATTTTAGGAAAATAAAAGTTCTTAGATTTTCTTCAACAGCATATTTTCTGATAGGAAAGTGAATATAGTTGGTACTTTGGGAAGTAAAAAATTACTAATAGTTTTTAAAATCGCCGAGAAAAACAAAATAAAAATTGAGGAAAAACGGGAATTTTCACGCAAAATCAAATTATTCTGATTTGGAAATTCATACAAATTTTTCTTTTAAAATCTAAGTTTTTAAAATTGTATACAAAATTTCTTATAAGTTTGTCTATTTTTTTATTAAAATAAATAGGAAATTCGAATTACATTTTTATGAGCGTTTGAACTTTACATGTTTACAACATTGGATATTCACTGGATTTGTCGTGTATCGATTTTCTCATTTTGTTGTAATTCAAAAACGAATAACTGCGTAGATACTTGAAACACCATGTTATGTTTATTTTATAAATTCTTATACTTGATAAAATTTTCAAAATATTTTGATTTGTTTTGAGCTGTTTACGGACACATTGTAAATTTTCATAATTTTTTTCTTCTTTAACTGTCAATAAAATTGTATTTGTTGGGCAAAAAAAGTGAACATTTAATACAAGGCTATACTGTATTGTTCTTATAACAATTGAAACATATTCAAAATACATAGGCACAATTTTTTTTTAAACATTCAAAGTTGAATTTTGACAACATTTATTAAATTTATAATTTAAATATTTTTTTGTAGTAAAAATTTATAATATTTTAAGGATTGAAAATTTAAAACTAAGTTCAATGTAAATAGTTTAATAAATTATTTTATTCACAACTATATCATAGGCTGACTGTCTTCCCTCAGTATTGTTTTTTGTAAACAATGCTATAATATCATTGAATCTAAATTTAACACCATCCATTTCGCTGCAGTTACCCACTTGTAACCTACTGTAGAATAGAACGACACCCACCTGCCCATCTTTTTATTTATTTTATCATGACTAATTGACTAGGGTTATAACTCTGTGTTTACAGACATTTTTAATTTTAGGAGATGGTATTTTGTGCCAATTAAATTAATTGTAATTTGCACCACCAATAGGTACATTTAAGCGCGTACGTAATTTGCGCCAGAATATAAAAATTAAACATATATTTTGCGTCACATCTAAAAATTAACTTTGGTGATTTGCACCGCGACAAAAAACGAAATGGACTATGTAATCTGCTCTACACTTTCAACTTTAATTGTTTGAATTTACCAGCAGATAAATGTACTGATATCGCATCGGAAATACGATAATACCAATGCGTGCCGGATATAATATTGTTGTGTTCTACTAATAATAATTAAAGACGAGGTCGATTACCTAAGTATAATCTAAAAAAAATTATCAACTGTCAAAATATCGAACAATATATTGAATAGCAGTATCATGATATTTACAGTTAATCCGATATTAATCTCAAATATATTAACAATATATTTATTTAATATACATAGAGTTATAGTACGTATACTTATATACATTTATTTATAATTACTATAATATTACTGATTTTCTATTAAAATAAACTCAATTATTTAGTTATTTTAAAGTGGCGTAAATTAGAGTTAACGCAATTAGTGGCGTAATAAGATGAACAATGGTGAAAATTACAATTTTTGTAGGCACACTATGGCGCAGATTACTTATAATGCCCTTTTGTTTAGTTTTGTGTAGCGCAAATTACCAAAATTAATTTTTAGATGAGGCACAAATTACACATATATTTTTATTTTTTTTTTTTTTTTGGGGGGGGGTTGTTTTTGACGCAAATTACATACGCCCTTAATTTTTACTGTCAAAGGTTCACCACATGTTTGACACAGTACTGGTTCCTCACTTACTCTCTTTTCAAAAGATGGCAGTGGAGCATCTTGGTGAGCGCTATACAGCAGTCTGTTGATAATGCCTTCATCTGTACGATTAAACGATTGAAATGTACGCCAATGTATTCGATTGTGAGTTCGATTTCCGTAAGTTTATTATTCGAATAGTACGTTGATCCCTGTATGTCACCCTTCGGATTCTCATAAGTTAGAACAATTTTAATAGTTTGTATTTTCTTTACTAAAGGCCTCGCTCGTTTGTGTATTAATCAAATAAGATAATAATTGATCATAATATTTCGATGTTGCTTGTGAATAATAAATATTATGATTTAATACCTTATATTTACTTAAATTATGAAATACATTTTCGGAATGTATTATAGTTTACATTTTTAAATGTCACAATACGTGAAATTAAAACGCATCCGCATTCCAGGAATGTATTTTTTTTTATTTAAAAATATATAATAATATCTTTTGTTATGTTGAAATTTGAAATTTTCTGCAATAGTGTTATGAAAACGATAAAACTTCCGCGTGTTTCATACAGTGCATCGTAAATAGGTACTTCATTTAAAATAAAGATTATTCACGATTCGGAAATTCCAAGGTACCTACCTACAATTATACACCGCAGCGGAAATAACGTTGGTACAATAATTGTATATAAGTGCGACGCATATTGTATTCATACCTACAATTATATGACGTAGGTATGAATCGTAGTCGATTTTATCAATCTGGCAAAATGTGTACATAATAATATTAAAGTCTTAAACCAATAATTTCAAATCACTTTTTTAGAATTCAATTTTTGTTTATTTGGACCTATATATAGGTACACGTGTTTTTTAGTGTACAAACTATAATAATATAGTACTTATAACATTTCCTACTTTTCCATTTTTAAAAATATTTTATACTTCGAAATAAACATATAAAGCACACACAATGTAATATATAACGTAATGTGCAGACTTGTTATTTTTGTCAAAAACGGAACAACTAATTTCGTCCTTGTTTGAACGTTCGAAGCAAATTATATGTTTTACTATATCTAATACGTGTTGTATTTATATTGCATTGTTTTTCGTCAAATGAGACATTGTGTTTTAAACTTGTTTAATAGTAATAAATTAACATTTTTTTATATCCATTTATTTTTAAGTAAAAATAAAAAAAACTTCAAAGAAAAAAGTAATTTCTACTTATCACATAAGTCTGGTTTAATAACAAAAGTGTTATTATTTTTATACATTGTACTAATTTACCTACTAAATGAATAAAATTATACAAAAAGACGAGTCTTAAAAACAGCTCTCGTGCAAAAATATTAACTTTAAATCGTTGTTAGTTACTTAGAATATTGTGGGTTTTTAGCTATAATGCATGATTATTCTACAGAAGTTCAGAAGTACTGAACAGGCCGTTTCCCCTATACCCCGGAAAGTCATTAATATACGCGTATATAGTAGATCAAATTGAAATATTTTCACATCTCACTCCCATGAATTGTTGTCTTCGACTTACAAATGCGTATCACACCAAATTTACGTTCAGCAGTTCTCATTTTGTTATTATTTTAATATTAGAGTAGATTTAGATATCTACCTATGATTAATCTTAAAAGCAACAACATATTATTATGCTGTTTATCGGAAGTACTTTTTCCATATTTTAATATTTTGAAGTTTAAAAATGCTCATAACTCGGTTCAAATTTAATTTAAGTGTCAAAAAAATAAATCTAATAAATCACCGAGTTTATTGATAACTTAAAGTTTGACTATGGGTAAATTCACCATCGTATTATTAAAACTAACGGAGCCAAACGAGAATACTAACGAATGAAAATGTGTAATGTAACATACTTGTAGACCTCCATTGTCTCCACAACACGTCCGGGTGAGATGTCTTCTTAAAAATAACCTGTTGAGTTTTTTTCCCATCCTCAGATCATTAAACGTTTTGAGTTATGATGCTGTCACGGGTGGTAAATTGTCTTTTCCTGAGTAGTGAGTTTGGTTTTGCACAACATTAATCCCCCAGGTAAAAAAATTTGTTTGTCGTTTGCGCATCGCACGTTTTAACAATATGTACATATTGTACCTACAACAGGTTATAATATGTAATATCAGATCAAAAAGAATTTAAAAAAATAAAAATTATACCTATACCTTTAATTGTATAAGTAATTTATATCTGTATTTATATCTTGATATAATATATTATAATGTATTTATAAATATAAATAATGTCCAATTTACGAATCTATAGTCACAAGCATTGCGCTTAAAGGAGGTAGATACTTTATTGTAAACAAGTTATAAAAAAAAAATTATGATTTTGTATTTTCAATACTTTTTAAGTTGTAAGTAAGAACAACTTACGAAAAAACTTGTTTTAAATATTTAAGTTTTTAACCCAGAAACAAAAATGTTATCATACTTAATTTTGATAATTAGTAGCAATTTGAAAATCAAAAGTTTATGGTAGTTTAACCAACAATTAACATATAAGGGTGAAAAATTAAAAATTTTAAATTTTAAATAAACTTGAGTCGACCCTTAACTTTGTATCTGTGCCACTGCGATCACGGGCGCAACTACTGTCGGACCTCGAAAATCCTCCGAAAATACTTTTTTTCATTTAATTTTCGATGATATTTTTAGTAGACGTTATATTTTATTCGAACAACGTTACACCGCGGCTGTATTACACAATGCCCCGCTGTTTAGGTTGTAGTAATAAACACATTATTATTATGTATTGCATCTTGTTTGGTGTTATATGGGTAGGTACTTGTAGAGTTGTAACTGCTGCAACACCGATTTATCAATAGTGGCTCGACAACGACACTGTGTCAGGATTGTGCAGTATAGGTAACTGGAAACTGGAAAGTCGTGGTCGCGTAGCGTGAGTGCAAAATAATAAATATCTACAGAATGTATAAAATAATATTAATATAGTTACGTAACAATATTAATCGTTATGAGATTATCATTTGCGTATAATTTGTGTACAAGACCGCTATAGGAAGCGACCGATCGAAATGAATTATTAAACGGGAATCCGTTTCCGGCACTCGGAATAATTTAATGTCGAACGAGAAAAATAAAAACTGGTCGCCGTCGTCAGCCACTACAGTCTGTGGCCCCGCTCGAGCACTTTCAACAGGATAATATTATAATGAATAGAAATGTAAATAAATTGTTTGTAACCTACCTATACGCTGCAGATCCGAAGCAACGACCTATCCGGTGGAGGTCATCCGAGTGGTTGCGTAGATGGGCGGGAGTACGCGGTGACTGCTGCAAATTGTAAGCGACATAAAATGCTGCAACCTATAATGATATATATTATTTATAATTGCTGTGGTATTTTTGTAAATCGAAAAACTAAAATCTTTCTACAAGTTTTTGCCATTACGAGATTCTGTCAAAAGCTTCGGAAGGTTATCCGCGGACAACGCGCAAACATTCTCTACATTCGAGTGCACTGAATCGACGGTGTTAATTTGTTTTATGTGTTTAGTGGTTTAGGCGGCGGAGGGTGAATTCGATGCAGCTATTGAGTCAAGGTCTATACAATTTAATTAACATATAATAATAATATAGTAAGAACGTGTTTGAGCTTGTTCGCCCTGCGCAGAATAATAGTATAAATGTATGTAGGTGTATTTTATATTGTATGATATAATCAAAGTTCTAGTCAAAATAGGGAGACATACCCGTATTACTGCAGATTTTCCCATGTTATATCACCGAAGTAACTTGAGTAGAAACTACAACGGCCATTCTTAGGGCCTTCGCATGGTGGAAGGGGGAGGGGGATCTTTGGACCCTGCATATAAAAACAATAAATGTGTGCACTTATTTCCTTTATGCATTCCTAAACCATTCATCCAATTGCGATGAAATTTGGTACTGAAATAGATTAGACCATGAGGAAGAATATAGGCTACATTTTGTAACCTAACCCGGGGAGGTTTACAAATATGAGATTTAAACAAGGGTCTCGAGTTCGAACCACGGTTTCGGTAGACAAATTTTTTGCATTGTTTTTTTGTTGGGAAATTTTTGTTTATAAATGGTTGTTATAGATTTTAATAATGATAATTATTGTACATTGTTTTTTTTCTTCATATTTTTACTTAAATGATTTTTTTTTTTATCTACACATACGAATGTTTGGTATTTTTTTTATTAATCAGATTTTAGTATAATTAGGTTAGGTCAGGGTTTTGTATTAATTGACTGTATAACTTTGATACTTAAGATATTATACACTTACTTACAGTCGCACCACGTTGGGTCCGCTATCTACCGATGGTAGATTGTCTATGCCGTGTACAGCTAGTATTTTATAAAATATTAACGTTTAATTGAAGAATTCAATTTTGTATCAGATTTAAGAAAATACTTGCAAATTTATAAAATAGTTTTTTATAATAGAAATTATTATGGAATCTCAACAAATAGGGGAAGAAATTTAAATAACACCAAGATTTTCAAAACCTGTATTTTAATTGACAAAAACGCAAAAAATTAACTAGTCAAACAAATTAAAAATAATAATAATAATAATGAGTGCATTTAGGCGTAATTTAAGGGGGGATTGTGTGTGCTAAGCACCCAGAGTTTTGAGGGCAATAAGCACCCTCATTGGTCATGCAATTATTAAAGTTAATTAATTAATAAACTATGTATAGACTATATAGGTACAGTGCAAATATTATTGTATATTCATATAACATTATGAAAATTAAATGGGTTGAGAGAGGGAGGAAGAATTTGTCCATTATGTAATCCATGATGGTAAAAATAACAAAAAATTAATGAGTCTTCTATTTTTTTGTAGTTGCGCCCATGGTCGAGTGATTTACAAACTGTTAAAAGTGAACGCGGACCGGATTTAGTTATCGCAGTATAACAAAAATATCGTCCTTTTCACAATGACAAAGTACGTGTATATAGTGGAAGCAGTATTATAATTTATAATTCACGGGACAAGCCCTTTTTATACATTATAAAAAAGACAACATAATATTTAAAGATAAACAAAATAATGCAAATTAACAATTAACAAAAAAAATTAATTAAAAATATGTATATATTTAATATTTATGAATGTCCTCATTGGCCGATTTCATTATATGCAGGACAGACTTGTTGTATAAATAATTAATTACACATACTGAAACATGGAATGGAGTGAACCTAGCAAATTAACATTAGCAGCCTTAAGCCGGATTCATATAGCCACTTCGTATCGTGTCATGCGAGGGCGTGGTAACTATATGGTTACAATTATTGGTAACCATATTGGTTTTAAAGTTGAGCTGTAGTCAATTATTGGTATACTCGGGTGCAACTTGGTAATTACGTGATACCACACAAGTAACGTCCAATCACAATGTGATTTTATCGACACGACACGACACGACATGACACACGACGTACCTGTTAATGGGCCTTTAAAAATGACCTTTGATAATAGGTCCTGAGCCTTCACCTTACCACTAATGTTTAGATAGGAATAATGAGTTGGCCTGGATTCTTCTGTTACTGAATGTGCCTACCTAAATTTAGTGGTTTACTGGTTTTAATACCGGTGTGTAGTTATAAGTCTTGTGGAGGGCACACTTCAAAGCAAACGACGCGTATTTCAAACATTTAAGCTTGCAGCTATCAACACGAAATTTAAATTGTGAGTGGATTTCCAGTCACTACTGCACCTGCACATTTCAAATATGTCCAAATATTACGATGAATGTCTTACAATCGGGGCCGTAAATGAGTATCGGAACAATAAATATTTTTGATCAGCTTCATAAAACGTTTTGATTCCCCGGGGTTGGACAGCGTATATTAAATAAATGTAATTCGATCTTATGCTACCGTACAGTTAAAAATCGCAATTATTTTTTATCCGACCAAAATTCGTAATTTTAAATAACCATTATGGCATTGGTATTATGCATAGTTGTATATAGAATATAGATATAGTTGTATTATATGGTTCTCATATTATAAGTCGTAATATTAATAGATAGAAAATATAAAACATTTATTAGTTTTGAACCTCTTTGACAACTGCATCATCTGCTGTAGGTATAGCCGGTGCTATACCTACAGCGCCAGTGTATACCGCGCCATACATCGTCGGCAACACAACCGGCCACGATAATGAACAAACGTTTAACAATAATTAATAACTATTTAATATATTTGTAGATGCTCGTAGGCATTGTACATTAAATACTTCGTGTATTATTATATTATTTACGTAATAATAGTATTATAATATTATATAGAAGGAAGTTTTTTCGGGGTTCTTTGACACGCGGTCGCCGACGCCGCCTCGATGCACAAATAATCATTAACCGAGTATATTATAAAATACCCGGTTCCTCACTACCCTCACCCTCACCCTTACCCACCAACAAGTAACCAACCGCCGCCATATCCGGTCGGCCGGCGAACGCGTCGTACGCACACTATCACTGAACGCCCGTGAGTCACGCGATCCGCTGCGGCCGTCGCCCTAGAAGCGATTGTCATTATTGTTCCCACTCGAATAATAGGTATATATTATGTGTTAGGTTTTTTCAAATTTTAATATTGTTCCGGACAACATTTTTGGTGTTTTGCCATCGGGGCGTATAGGTCATATCCGATACGAGATCCAACGTATTCAAATTCAATTTATACGTTTACCATACAGACTGATTTACCAAGCAGCCTAAGACCATTTTTCTTCTTCAACAGTGCAGTTATTCAAAATCTGATTATTGGAATTTTCAAATATACTTTCAGACCACATTTTCAAATCCTGTGGAGATACAAACTTCTGTTTTTCAAATGAGATAAGAGGAAAGATTTCTACTGTTAATTATTTATCCGATAATTTTTCGGAAAATTTAGACGTACTTACCTACCAAAATTAAAATTTGAATGAGTAGTTTCCAACTTGTACAACATTGTGTACCAACACCAAGGATAATACGATAGTGGGTTTGAAAGATATGGGAGCTACAGGTACAATTATTTGAAAATTTTAGTAATAATCTATCAGCATTTATAATTTGTAAAAATGGTCCAAGAATAATAAATACTAGATCCAATATTACATCTATTTCATATTTTACTAAAACCATTTTCAAGGATCTCAATGTTTTTACTATCTTAACTGTATAACTTGTTCGAGTTTTGAATTAGATGGATACATCTTCACAGTCTTCAAAAAACCTATCTCGTTTATAATTTACAGCAAAAAAGTGGTGTATTCACACATTTGAAAAACAGAAGTTTATATTTTCACTTCTTAAGTAGTACAGAAACTCTAAAAAATTTGAAAATGTTATGGTTTTTAAGTATATTTCAAAATTCAAAAAATTTGAATAATTTCATCATTAAAAGAAAAAATACGGATGAGCATGCTTGGTCAATCACTCTGTATGATGAATCGTCAGATCGTAGACTGATACATCCTATAGAAACGTACGATATATAAAAGGTAAATTAAAATATTATATCACATCATTCACATCGTTTATTAAAATCGTTATAATGGTAATAACGATGATAATACCGTTGTATGCTTGTATGGCGCCGCGGGAATTATTCGGATTTCCGGATCATATACGCGTAGGTTACGAAATTCCAGACGATCGTTTCTCATCTCCGAGCACAGTGTAAAGTCGAATCGAAATCTTCTTTGATTATTTATTATTAAAATGCTCAAGAGAATTTAAAATTTAATCCACTCCAATCGTAGGCATTTGTTCGTAACCAGTGAAATTACTGAATATTGTTAATGAAGTTAACCAAAATGGTTAGCAAGCAGCCTCTGCAGGAGATTATGTGTCTCAATAGTTGGCCACTTAATTTGCTTATGTTTATACATACATAATCTAGTTATTCGTACCTAATAATCTATTATAGAAGTAGTTATCGTCGTTATCGATAGGAATCAATTTTCGTACGTCTGATCGGAAAATCCACTTAATCGATTGTCAACAACCAACATGGTTTTATTCATGGGCGTTCTATACTCTCAATTGTACTCAGGTGTTTACAGCTTATTCTATTATGGCAAATTATCAGTTAAATTGTATTTTTACTAACCTATTCATTGCATATGATATTGTGGATTACGGTATTTTAATATTTGTGGTTGGTTTCTCTCGTCGCTTCATTCGTATTCAATAAATATATCCAACAGATAGTTGAATTCTTTGGTCAATTTTCTTGTCGTTTTCTAATTAAATCTTATCTACTCCAAAATGGTCTAATGCCCCTTCTACTTTTAATAACTCAATTAATATATTTTTTTCTTCGATTTGTTCTTTTTATATTTTACTATTCACAAATAAAAACTGCAAGTTATAGCATATCTTACCGATCATATTATTTTACGAGAGGCTCTTGAAAATGTTCAAATTTGTAGCTTGGTGTCATGCGATTGCCTTACGTTTAAAGTTTGATAAGTCAATATGTAATTTATCAAACTTGCAATTTTATAAAATATGATTACATTTGGATAATTTATTGATGTGTCGCGTGACTATTGTCAAATATAAGGTATTATAGTGACCCCCATATTTAGGTTTTCGTTCGCATATTGACACCATTATTATTACGAAAGCAATGCATGTTCTCTGATGTATACGAAGTAATGTGGCTAACTTCAATTCGTTGTCTTGTTTAATGACGTTTTCTGCTCTTAAGTGGTACGTTTTTAGTACAATATGGTTCAATAATATGGTCTAAAAGAGATTATATAAAATGAATATATTGTATCCAGAAGACCAGAACCCTTTTTTAAATTGTACTTCAATTTTGAACATCTCAATTATCCCCATGACTTGACTCAGGCTACGTGAGGAAGTGGGTGACACAAGACCCAGTCGGGTTGTTCAGATATGGTTTTATTATGCATTGTACGAATTAACAATTACGCAGAGTTGACACGAGGATTAACTACGAATGGTGACATTCACAGTGGGTTGATGTAGTACCTTTTGAAGTTTTGACAATCTTGGTCTTGCGACGTTGTATCCAAAGTAGGTATAGGTATACTATCCTCAAATATAGACATATATGAGACCCACATAGTTGCATTTTGAGCAGCGATGGAAGAGGTCCCCAAAAAAATATTTTTTTATAACAAAATAATGAATTTTAATTAATTTTTAAATTAATTAGTTTAATAATATGAAATTTAATCATATTTCCTCCTTCCCTGCCAATAACAAGGGTCTAAAGACCCTCCTGCAGGTATATTGTGTTTGTTCTCGTATACAAATATTATATTATATTAATGAGTATTGAGTAATGACATACAATAATATCATATCGTGTGTACTACTCACCCCCTACCACCCTTAACAGCCGACTAGGCTAACATTTTCACTGATACCATACATGGAGTGTTTGATTTGAACGCAATAATTATTTAAATCATAATTTTCTTTTTATTTCTGTATACATCTCATCATAGGTTTATTCTAGTTGATTTATAATTTAAGAATATAATGAATTTCGTTCACAGGTATAGAGAAATCACTTGATAATTAACGCATATTTAGTATTACGCAATACACATACGCATAGTTACCTAGTATTACCAGCTGGTAAAATGAAAAAAAAAACTATTTATTCAAAATTTGATATTAATATTAATCATCAATAATTTTAGAAAAGCATTAAGTTAATTAAATCTTTGTCAAATACTTAAATCAAAAACTTAGATTATTAGTAAAAACTATTTATCGTTAAAAAGTAGGAGAAAATTAGAATTATTTTTTGTAACAATTAAAAACTTATTATAAATACTAGTACCTACATTAAAATACAAACTGTACAAAAATAATATGAAAAACTATCAGAAAATTCATTTAACAGACGAATAATCTAACATTACCCTGTATATACATATACATAAACACACACACGCGATAATATTATGTTATTACCTATGCTCGCGTGACGATTGCGCATAATGAATTCATATACACTTCGCATAATATAATATTAAATAATATTATAATATTATATAAGAACGGTGTATGACAGGCATAGGTATAGGTTACCTATACAACAATAACAGTTGGTAGTTCACACCGAGGTACCTAACTTCCACGCTTATATTAAATTTTAAAATACAATAGATGTATATAACAGTAACTTCTATAACTGTCTTCGCGGAAAATTTCGAAATTACCACATTCCTACTTAGTAGAGTGAAACAAACAACAATTATATTATATTAGGTATCCGCGAACCGCCACTAGTGTGAAGGTTTACACCAAATTCCGTATTTCTTCATTATAGGCGGAGGGGATATAAACATTTTTATGTACATTTGCGTAATGTAAACACTATATTATTATTATTATTATTATTATTATTATTATTATTATATTATTAAAGACTTAAGATTTTTTTCATCGCTATTTCGTAGATTTTTCACTATAGTATTTACGTCGTATTTTGTGCACAATGAAAATACTTTACGTAATAATTTTCCGTCCAGAGGCAAAATAAAATTTTAATCTTAGTTTAATAAAACAATGTTAACTTACAATAAAATTAGATTACCTATATGTTAGAAATTACAGTTAAGACATTTTAATTTTCATCTTGGAGTGTGTCTCAGAAAAATATCCAGTTATAATACGTAATGGTGGTGTATCACTATTGATATTTAATACGACTAACTACTATAAGACATAATTTATGCTAATGAGTAATAATAACGATATTATTATAAAATATTATGGTAACAAGTTTACAACAAAATATATAGTTAAATATAATATTAGTTGTAGGAAATTAGTAAATGGAGGACAAAATAATGAAAATTTAAAAAATATAAATATCCACCCAGGGTATATCCCATTATTCCTTCCCACACGATGTACTGTTATTATTATTATTATATTTATTCACGGATTAAAACCATGTTAAGTTACATGAAAATATTAATTGTGTTTGTGTACCTATACATACATAGAAAATATAAATATAGAAACATTTTACATTTAGTAGACTTAACTACTTTCAATGACGAATAAAAATAAAATAAAATAAGGACAGTTTAAAAAATGTTTTTTTTCAATAAAACTAAATTTAAAATTTAAAAAATAAATTAGTACATCATTAGCAATTGGACATCATTCTGTTTATGGGAAACGCTAATGTATAATTGGATATATTATGTATGATTATATACAATGAATTAAAATACCGAACAGTTCTAGACAGATTACAAACTATTTAGAAGTTTAAACAAAAATGTTAGATAAATTATTTTCCTTCTATTTGATAAACTCTGAATATTAAAATATGTATCCAATAATGGCTGATAAGAAGAATGAGGTACACGCCGTATAATGTTACATTTATAGGCCATGTGAAACGAAGAAAACGATTTTGAACATTCTCTAATACTCTATACGTTGAATATGTGAATATTTAAGTGTTGAGTCCAAACAGCTGAACTATATTTAAGTTTAGATCTGAAAACTATGAGGACACAAAATATGGATTTTTTTAATGCATTACGATTTACCGTATTATTATTGTCATCGGACGCGTGGTATGTAGGTAACACTATAACTTGACCCATACCTATATGCATATATAACCTACGTATTATTATTATTATAAATTGTATCGGATTATATGGTGATGAAACGCGTGACTGTGGTTTGACCCGTAGACGTGTTAGTATCATATATAATATTATAATATTGTTATACTATATCACGCGAAAAACGTCTCAAATTTCGTCAATTGCTCTATTTTTTTACGTATGGTGTATATTATGCGACTATAATACGAGTATATTATTATGCACAACAATACAGTAATATACACATATGACATATATTATAATATACATCACAGTCATCGTTACGTTTATTATATTATTGTTGTTGTTGTTGCTGTTGTTTTAGGTTTTGGAACGCAAACGCGTTTGCCCTGAGAGGATGTATTATTATTTTCATCATTATTACTATGTATACTATACCAGATACCTATTACTATGCGACCGAAACAAAAACAATACATCATTATAATAATATACATGATGCACGCACGTCAGACATCATATTATGATCTGTTTCGTATACATTATCACATTTACTTATTATTATTAAATATAATAATATATGGAACTAGTTGCGTAAAACTGGAAAACGGAACGCGAGAGGTCTTGAGGAAATCGGACAAGTTTGATTCACGAATTTATATTTATCCAAATGGGCCGCACCACCACCGTCGTGGCCAAGGTCGATCGAGTACTCTATTTTGTATGCATACAAAAATATTATAATAATCATACTTAAAAAAAAATAAATATTTTTTTACTCAATCGAATAGAAGGAAGTGTTTAAAACAAATTAACTATAATATAGTCAATGTCTTATGTACAGTCTATTACATTATTCCCTTCCCCACGAGAATTCG
The DNA here is from genome assembly GCA_008086715.1 of Sitobion miscanthi. Classification (NCBI taxonomy): domain Eukaryota; kingdom Metazoa; phylum Arthropoda; class Insecta; order Hemiptera; family Aphididae; genus Sitobion; species Sitobion miscanthi. The sequence continues at coordinate 88,861,668 of CM017797.1, read as the reverse complement.
ACAAAAAACATCTTTGCTAAATATTTAGCATGAAATAACAGCTTCGGTTACCTATATAAGATACCGGTATTATAACCGAGAGTTTCAGGTTTTTTTCCTCCAAAAAATGGCCCAACGCCAATAAACAAAAATTGAAAATACATTTTACATTCCAAGTGTGATTCTATTATTCTTTTGTTATTATTTTTATATCGTGTAGGTACCCATAGATTTTAACATTGATTTAAAAATTAAAACATGCATCATCCTAAGCATGTGTTTAAGATTGGAATCTGAAAGTCTAAACAAAATAGTTGTTAGGTCCCTTGATGTAGGTATTTGTCTTTTTCTAATGCATTCATAGTTCATACTACAACCTTTGTTATTTTTTAAATTTTAAATTTGAATTATATCTCATACAATTTAATTGTAGGTATAACTGGTACCTAATTAATTGTAATTTGTACTTTGCTCGTTTTGTGTAACGTACTTACTGACGTATTTTTTTGTTATAATTCAAAGTTTGAAAAAATGAAGTTAACGTCTGATTCAGTCCAATTTTTCAATTATTTAAATAAGAAGTTTCCAATCTTTTTGACTCATTCCCTTTTTTAGGTTAGTGAAAACCTCACACCCCTTTATTAAATAGGTTTTTACGTGACCTTCTTTGAGATACAAAAATTTTTTATATTTTTCTATTGTAAATATACTAATTTAATGTTTGCTCTCATCAATCATAAAAAAATACGTTAGTACGTTTCGATTTACTTCTAAATTAAATTCAGTTTTCTTAAAGATTATTAGATCCGGGCCCTAGTATAATATACTGGAAAATCGAATTAATTTTTTCAACAATAATATAATTTAAGTAATAATATGTCTTGGATATTTTATAGTAATGAAAAATAATGTTGGTTGTGGAGTCTGGATAATATTATTATATTGTGATCTTGGGAACAAAATCACTACTCAGGCCGTATACCTACTGAGTTCATATAATACTCGTTTCAATCGTTACCATTAAGGGATGAAACGAATAGTTAAATTGTTAGCGCTTTACAAAATTACTTATTTAAATAAAAATTATAATAATAATATTAATGTGTATTGTGTTAAAAGGCGAGCACCGCGTGGATAGTTTTAAAAAATAAGTGTATAGAAATTCCAGCCCCAGTTATTATAGTATTTAGTACCTCAAACTAACTATCTTACGCATCCGACCACCCCTAACCCACCCACCGATTTTGGTTAATGCACAGGCTTCAAAAACAGCCTTCGCCACGTCATATTATTATGTACATAATAGTAATATTATATTATATACAAAAATCGTTGGCGGTGGCGCACTATCGCCGCCGCGGTGTCAGTGAGAAAAAAAACATTAGTTAAATTGATAATATGATGACGATAGTCATAATACAGTCACAAAAATAATGAGTTAATAATTATATTACACTGCTTAACGACAACAATCAATATAATACAATGTGTTTCGCCACGACGACTGTGCACAAGGTCGGTCGGGTCACTCGCGGAAGACGCGGGTGTGGTGTGCTATGCATTTGCAGGAGACGTGCGCGCGTGCGGATTGATTTAATTAATTTTCTTTTTGTCGGCCACTCGCGAGTACATTATCGACTTGATGTGTACACATTCACGCACACACACACACACACTCACGTATACATGATTAAAATTTCGTCGTTTCAGACCGTGTAGACGTACCTATTATGTGCGTATAACTCACAAGCCTGCTGGGAAAGTGGCCGTTTAATTCGATTTTATTTTTCATTCTCACTGTTATAGTGTTATATATATATATATATATATATAAGTATAGATTCGAGTCAACTCGGGTAGAATGTATACGAATATATGATAAACGAACGTAATAGTATATTAATATACCTACTACCTGTATTAGAATATGACATCGTTGTTCACGCGTGTATAAGACACCTAACAATATGTTACATATTATACAATAATAACATATAGTCACTAGGAAGATAGTTTGTTTAAGGCGTGTGGTTAAAAGCATATTATACAGTGTCAGAGTGATTGACCATTCATTTTCAGCCCTTTTTTCCTTCAATAATGTAGATATACAAAATGTGGCACTAAGAATTTTCAAATACACTTTAAAGTTAAAAATTATATTTTTAAATTCTTGAAATATTTTTTAGGCACTGTTTTAGGAGTATCTGTGAAGATATAAACTTCTGTTTTCTAAATAACCCCCCCCCCCTTACTGTAAATTATTCAGTAGATAATTTTTCTGAAAATGTTGACGCATCAAAACCAAAATTTAAACTAGTACCTAGTTTTTGACTTATTTAACTTTATACACTAAGAAACCAAATTCATAATAATGGGACTCTAATATGGTGATTTAAAAATGTTAGCATACTATTAAATTTATAATTTGTACAAAATATACACAAAGACGGATCCTATGGACTATTATCCTTAGAATGAACATTTTTATATCAGAGATATTATTCGTTCGAATTTTGAATTAAATACTTAAACATTTTTTTTCATCCACTATGTATGGGTAGGTATATTTAAAAATTCCAAAAATTTGAATTTAAATGAAAACAGGGGGTGTGCATGCTTGGCGAATCATTCTGTATATTATATACGTATACTACATAACGATATACATGTACAATGTTTCGCCATGCATACAGCTCATTATTAAAAACTTAAATTTATTATAATAAATTAATACTATAATTTCATCATCACACCGTAATTCGTAAAATTACGATAAGAAATAAGAATCGACTTTCACAATAGGTAATATTATGGCATTATTGTTTGGTTGAAACCCAATAGTGTATGGGCAATAGCCATGCAATACAGAAAAATGGACATCCAAATACCACGGGGACTACATTGGAATTATTTAACTCTAATGGATTTATTGAAATACCGAATTGTTATTATTATAAATAAAATATATAATATCATTTCGGTTTCGAGTCGTATATTGACTAGTTTCGATGAAAGTTATGCAACACAAATGACTTTGAACTAAAAAATGTTGAACTTCTATCCTCGTTATTATAATATTATTACGTGTCCAGTCTTGTTGGCCACATTATACCCACATGGTACATAATATTATAATATTATATACAAGCACATATTTGGGGTGATTGTTTTACCTTACAACACTTGCTATTCCTTAAGAGGATGCCACACCTGCGTGTGTATTGTCTCCGTCACTCTTACAAATGTACGAAATAGCAAACTTGTGATCAGTAGTTACAATTAAGTAGTATTTATGTAGTAATCTTTAATAATAGAATGAATTGACCTGTTACCAAACTTAAAGGTAAGAACATTATCTGTATTTTTAAATATTAATTATAATATTAGAAACTGTTATGTACATAGTACGGTGTTTCCGATACTCCGATATGTTATCTATAACGATAAATATATATATACAACATTATGTGATTATTATGTGTGTCTCCGCCGTCGTGCGTAATGATAAATAAAGCAGTCGTACTTTGTCAATGCTCGTGTGTGTACCTTCGTCTGTCTCATATATAAAATACGTAACAGAAACATTTTAGTATTTTTTAGATTTTGAGAGGAAATCGAAAAAATAAATGCTACACAAATGTTTCGTTTATCATTCATTGTTATCTTAACACTGTAAACGCAAACAAGACATTCATAAGGTGGCCAATCAGTGTGGAGGTGGGGCATTGATTTTATTTATTACCTAGTTATACACAGTTATTATTCACTATTCAGTATCAATGACCGTATTGATTTGGACTGTCTAGGGTTTCCAGACTCTAGAGGACTCAGGTTTTTATTTTAAAGTGTGTCTTAAGTATACTTAAGAATTATAATATGAAAAATATAAAAATATAAATAGGTATAGTATAAAATATTTTAAATAAAACGTATAATTAATTCAGTACGAGGTGCGTATATATAACGTGATACATATTTATACAACAATAACGCATTTAAAATACATAATAAAACGTGCGTAAAAACTTTTAGTTTAAGGAAATTATTAAAAATAGCTTACATAATATTTTACACTAAGCCAAAAATAGTGAGCACATTTTTCGAAAAATCTACAGTTCTAGTTATATGGAACGTCTGTAGGTGTATAAGTAAACAGGAAAATAGATGTCGAGTAGATTCTTCGAATATAATATGGAAATTCATTGCCTATATTATTTTCAATAAAGCGTTAAGTATGGTTTTCCATAATCGTTTAATGGTATTTATGCTATAATAGTATAAGATTTTAAACTAACCAGTGCACACGAATTACATACTAATCCTACGAATTCCGTTCCACTGTTATCTTAAAATAAAGACAAGTAGACAACACGAATTGAGTCCCGAGTTGAATTATATTTTTTTAGTGGTTTCCAATTTTCCAAACTAATAATTATTCAAATCGGGAGTTATTTCATAAATTGTAATTTACTGTTACTTTTGAAGTTTTCATTAGTACTTTGTAGTAATATATGAGTATATTATGACTTATATAATATAACGCGTAATACCTACCAGCTATTATTATTCTATATAATATGTTTAATTTTAAAATACATTAAATTGTAAATTTTTAATTCTTTAGGAATCACTTATGGGGATTAACTGTAGGTGTAAAAGTAACAAGAATCTCGTCCCGGACGCAGTTTATTCAAAAAGATGTGTTTACCTGACGTAGTTCGTAGCGCCCATTTAAACAGCTACAGTATAATATATTTCTTTTATATTGAAATAATTATTAAATAATTAATTTATAAATGTACAGCTTACAATAAAAGTCACAAGTTCAAAGAATGTTCTGCTAGTATAAGAATACTTACTGCGTGCTTAGCTGCAACCGCCAAAGGTTCGTGCTTGATCTTCGATGTGTAATTTTAAAATGCAATTTATTGTTTATATATAGTGAGAGGAGGTAGTGGAGGAAAATATTATAATACCTTCCAATCACGCGTTGATACCATAGACCTATAAACTAATCACGATTTAAGATATCTTAAATCGCGAAACTAATGGACAGCGCATTCCACTCCGCCCTGCCATCAATGCCAGGGAATTATATAACTGAGAGAGAAAGAAGAAAGAAAGAACACGAAGTAGTAAATCATGGAGGAAATACTTCACTTTATTTTTCCATTTTCTTTATCAACCATATGAATATTGAATGGGTAATATGGTTGTTACCATAGACCTACAAATCAGTGATTATGTTACCAATTAAATATAACAATTATTGGCAGATTTAAATTGTAAGACAATTTTAAATTGAAACGATATAATATTATGTATTGTGTACTCACTTCTAACATTCTCTTTTCTTAGAAATGGCATGTACTGTTTATTTTGGAATTCATTGTTTTGGTCACCATAGATCCGGAGATCTTTTCGTTAACGTCCAGGATCATAATTTTATATATGTGTAACATATAATAAATGTACTGATAAACAAAACGTAATGATTACAAAACCGATTCTCGCAACGAATATAATAATAATATAAACAAATATTATAGCGAAAAATGATTGAAAACATAAGATTTATGACACAAAAACGAGTGTTTGTTATTATTATGCTTTCAGTTTGACAGTTTCTGCATTTTATATTTAATTCATATTCATAACGTACTATTATAATCTATAAATAACATTTTATCCTGGCGTATAATATAATATAGGTACAGACTACTGAGCAATTCAACAAGCATGCTTATTCTCATTTTATTTTATCTTTAATGATTGATTTATACATTTTCCAATTATTGGAACTTTTAAGTTGTAGGTACACAAGGTTAAGGACCATATTTAAAATTTTGAATTATTTATATATTATATATTTTCTATACCACTGAGGACTGAGGAGTGTTCTGTGGCGATGCAAACAATTTGTTTTTAAATGAAAAGAAATCGTTTCCGCTATAAATTATTAAGCAGTTTTATTGTTGATCATTTTGATGTATCTAAATCAAAAATGTAACCATTATTTTCTGAGTTATTAATATATATATACATATAAGGGATATTAGTCCATTAAAATGGTTTTATAATAATAGAAAATAAATGTAATATTGGATTTAGTATATTTTATCATACAAATTTCAGGACAAATTTCACAAATTATAAAACGTTAAAAAATTTAAATGAATTATTAAAATGTAGGTACCTATACATAATTTACAAGAAAAATGTACGATGGTTAAAAAAAAGACATCGGTATCGCCACAGCTCACAGGACACTCTTTAAGTCTATATAAGGCTAATCTAAGTATTTGATAACAATATAGCTCTTAGTGGCTTGGTCTATGTTTTAAAAATTCCAAATATCTGAATTCAAATAAATTTATTATTAGAGGAAAAATGTGGATGAGCATTCTTGGCAAATCACCACGTGTTAGGCATATTATAATATTTCAGTACAGTAGTTTTCCTCCTATATACCTACTCATATTATATAACATATGCATTATACACGTGTACCTACGTCACATTCTTCGCGTACGTCTGTACTCTGCAATTATATTACAGTACCTAACTATATCATTATTCAATTTTACTGCATGCCTGCATAAGTGTTATAGGCGAATAATAATTTATTAAGACATGGAAAAACTATATTTGTAATTTGCAATCATCGGGAATGAGGAGATAGATCGAAAAAATAAATTAGCTGCGCACGTCATCGTCGAAAATATTTCCACCGATCCACACACGTCACGGAAGTACAGTGTCGGCATTGCGTCATTGACATTTTATGTTTTTTTTTTTTTAATAACCACCACCGCGTCATATCAATTTAATTTAATCAAATATTACTATCAGGTTTTAATAACCGTCCACGTCACTTACTTACCCACTTTGATATTGTCATATATCAGTGTAGTTAGTGTGCGGAATGATGCCACAAGTATGCATATCATATGTTATGCACCTAATTAGTAATTATAATGTATGGTAATAATGATATGGTATGAATAATAATTTATCGCAGAAAACCCGATATTTTTTATTAGATCTGACTTAACGTATAGCGGTTAGATGAGCGAAGTAGAGATGATGGGTAATTCCCGCGCGGAAACGTCATTTGTTGAGAATTCCCAGCAACACGTGAGAGTTAAACGGGAATCCTATGAAAAACTATTGCGGGAACGAATTATTACAGTTTACACATAATCATTATGAGACAAAAAATACAATAATGAACTATAATGGTGTATTTCATTTCGATATCCAAGGTTTTTTCTTCCAATTTAAAATTAAAAACTACTTATACCTATAGATGCCACACCCGCATGTCTCTGTCTTACAAACGTATACAAAACATGGTAAATTTTACGTTCACAATAATCCATTTTACTCTGTTATTTTGATTATAAGATTTAATTGGCCTAGTATACTACATTTGAAGGTAAGATTATTATCTTGAGCATCTCTGGATGCATTTATTGATATTTTAATTTTAAAGCAAGTCATGAACATTTTAAAACTGTACATTGCATGTAAATTTTAAAACAACCATAACTTGCTTCAAAATTAAAATATCAATAATAAACTCCGTAATGCATGAATGCCCTATATAATGGTCTCACATTTAACTTTTATCAAAAGTCAATTCACTTAAATAGTTTAATATTAAAAATATCAGAGTAAAATAAATTAATGTGAACGTAAAATGATCCGTGTTGTAGTGCTGTACGTTTGTAAGACGGAGATAACACATGCGATGTGGCATAATACTCATATTAAAAATATAAAACAAAATATTAGGCTTCAGTTGAGATATGTATATTATATACCATTTAATTCAATAAATCTTGTACAACTATCAATAATAATTAAATTTAAATTTAATAATACAGAATTGAATGTTATGATATTTATAAAACTTAATTTAATCTAATGATAATTAAACTACAACAAACAAATAACTTATTAACATTTACTTTTTATATTTAACAATTTTAAACTATCAAAATCTCACTGTCAAATAAACGGGTATGACTAAAACAGATAATACCTTCCGCATAAAGATAATATTATGAACTATCAAATTATGTAATAACAATAATAATAATAATAAATAATAACGAATTACATTTCTGAAAGTTCCTATTGGCACAAATTTTTAAAAAAAACCTTAGCTCTCTGAATTCTGGTCTCTTCAGTCCACACCTAAAATATTATACACAATTCGAGGTAAAATGTATATCCGCACGACGTTATCATACTATAATATTATAGTATACTAAAAGTTGCTCTCTTTGACGAATAATTTCAGGCAAGCACCTGTTGTTATTTATTATACGAATAAACACAATATTCGTATTTACAAATCACGATATGTTTGTTATACATTGCCCCCGCGCGATCCGCAAGCCTACAAACAGACAAACTATAACATTGTTTGTGCCGATAGTTCGTTACATTATTATGTCCATCGATGCACGATTTGTATATTATAATATTTTCCTACACTATCGCTTTGCCACTCTGTTGAGCGGAAGATGGGTCAGCGACGCGCGCGCCAACACACACACACACAGATGATAGATATACGTCATTTTACATAGATTGTAATTCTCTTTTTTTTTTTTTTATTAGGCTTAAGGCTTCGACGACTGAGGTCATTAGCCTGCAGGTTGGTGTGGGGTTGGTACAGTAGGGCTGGAACGGTTGGTACGGTCGGTTAGGAACACGTGTATGTTTGGCAAGGTTTTTGCGCACTAAGAACCCGCGGGTGGTCACCCATCTGAGAACTAGTGGCAGCGGCCGTTGCTTACTCGCAATCAGCGTTTTTGCACGTCATAGCGTGATTGATTTCAGTCACCGCGCCGCACCGAGCTACAATAATTATTCTTTTTGATGTTTGTACTTTGTAAATAAATAAATTGTCCGTCTGAATAACATGGGTATCAATAATTATTATATGCGGGACGATTCATTTAAGGGGATTATGTAAAATGGCAGTTTTTAAGGAGCTCAAATAGGCAATTTCAAATTGTCCCCATGCGGGTCTTGTAAGTATTGTGTGCGTAGTAAGTGATCATTAGTGTGTGTAAATAAAATTGCGAAGCGCTTCCGCACGCGCACGTACAAGTTATCGCAGCAGCCGCGGCAAACAATTTATACTCATTTGTATGTACTTTTGGTCGATTTTATACCGATGGACCTGAGAGAAATCTTGCGACGGATGTATATCAGTGCAAAATGTTTTTTTCATTATTAATTATTGAGCTTGAACCCGGAAACTTAGGCTATTAGCTGTTTTATTTGTTTGAAGGTTGTTAGTAGGGGGAGGAACGGTTAAAAACACGTTTTGTATGTTTGGCAAGGATACGTTGCTAAAAATCCCGGGTGGTCACCCATCTGGGAACTAGCAACGCCGGCCGTTACGTATACTCATGGTGCGTTTCCGCAGTTGAGTGCACGTACTGCGCCACACCAAACCACGTCTTTTTTTGTTTTAACGAAATTCCATATCATCGATCGATAATTGTTAAAAAAAAACCCGTGTACAATGGCATATTATGTAAAAAATTATACAATAATATAAAGTCGTCAATATGTAATGATACAATTTATTTTTGAGTTGAAAGAGGGCCCACTTATGGTGTCCCGGGGCCCAATTGATCCTTAATCCAGGCTTGATTATTATATTGAACATGTGAATGAATACAGTTGATATTTGCCAATTTCGATGTGTACCTCCTAATATCATATTTTACTATAAATACTAAGGTAGATTACCTTGGCATCCCAATGACTGAATTTTTATTTATTTTTATGACCATTAATTGTACTGTAATTTGTACCAAAGTATTTCCCCCGGAAAAATCAATTTTCCGCCGGGGAGCCAGGGTAACGTTACACCAGCACCCCCATTGCAAAAAATTGACTCTATTTTTTTTACGATTAGTTACCATAGTATTTCTAATCAATGCTGATATTATGAAGAAGTATCGCCCCCCCTCCCCCAATCAGTGTTTGTGCTGATATCGATGCCCAATTAAATCTTTAATATTATACTTTATTAATTATTATTATTATTATCAGTACACGATAGTTGGAAATAATTAATAATATGATATGTTTAATACTGTCCTCCGACCACCACACACAAACCTAAAAGCTCACGCACTGGAATAATTATTAATTAATTTTGATGTTTGTACATTTTGTCCGTCAGCATAATATGGATATTAATTATTATTCCTATGCTTCGATTGTGTCACTATAATAATTGTACATAGTACATATTTTGTACCTCTATATGATGTATGTGATACATAAATAAATACTTGTCCATAAAGCAAAAGTAACCGATTGCAATAGTCAACAATACTATTAATCTATATTTGTGTTCACATATTATTAGCTCATCTATAGAACTATTATACTCCTATAAGGCTCAAATAGTCAAAGTGTATTATACATAATATATTATTAGGTACTATACCGTATTAGTCGAACAATTTTTGTTAGTGTATTTGTATTCACATAATATAATATGATGTCAATAATTATTTTTATATTTAATTATTTACAAAGAATTTATTCAGAATTTATGCACCAGCTGATTCTGGACCGCAAAAGACTATGGCGTGCTGACATGTGAACACCTGAAGCCTGAACACGGTATATTAATAGGATATAAATAGTTACCAATTTTACGATATATGGGAATTTTAACATCTTTATTATACTGTACTAACGGGCTAGTATACTCAGTATAGGACCACGTTATTATAATTATCGTTGGGCAGCAATTATAACAGTATAACTAAATACATGGTAATTATAGTGGGTATAACTCCATGGAGCATGTCTTTTTCTCCCTTTTTTCTCGAAAAATTACAACAAATTTGGGCACCAAAAAATAACATTTAATGGACTTTAATCATAATTATAATTATTATTTCCTAATATTTTAACTGTCTGTAGGTAATATTATAATTTGTTATTAACCATGATAGTATGCCAATCAGCGGTCGGTTTTACTTATTCACTGTAGGTTTTGTCTTACAGACAATAATTTTTTCTTGTAAGTTATAACTAGAGCGCGGATTTTTATGCACTTAAAAGTATCGAAATATACCATATAATATGCAGTAAAAATCATGAAAAAATGTAAAAATATGCAGTCAAAATCATGAAAATATTTAAAAAATATGCAAACATTTTTAATTTATTTAAAATTTACAATAAAACTTATAACAATTAATTATTTAAATACTTAGTAAAAAAAAATTTAGGGAATTTTCTGAAAAACTTAATTTATTATTAAAATGAATAATCATATGCATTTCAAGTTTTTCTTCTGTGAAGCTGTGTCGTTTATCGGTTAACATATTTTTAAAGACTGAGAACGAACGTTCGACGTCATCGAAGTTATTGGGGCATATTTGAAGCAACTTAGTATTTTTTGGTCTTGATAAAGATCTTCGAGCTGAACGTTTTCGCCTAATAACACTGAATTAATTTTTCATAGAATCTTCAGACCTTCATTTTTGTTGGAAAGCTCGTTTAATTTTGTTGTAAGTGTTGCGCCTTTCGATCCAGGAATAGAATGCATTTTTTCTTTCGTTTCGTTAATTATTGAAAAGCTCTCATGTAAAGTCATATTTTGAGTTTTAAGTTTTTTTATGACTATCACTAAAAATGATAATAATATACGAGTAGAGTATTCCATACAATAAATAATATAACCTGATATTAATTTCAGAAAAATAAAACGTTTGATTAAATATAATAATATTAGATAATTGTTATAAATTGTTAAAATTATTTATTATTGATTCAGGACGATGTTACCTTTAGATTAAGTTTTAATTTAGATTTTTCTTATTTTAAATTATGTTCTAATATTTTTATTTCACTATTTCATTATTTTAAGTACCACGAATACCTTTAAAGTTTAAATGCATTATGCGTTAGTTCTCGTTTTAATGAAAATTAATTGTAATGATTCAATGTAAAAAAAATATCATTGAATTTATTACATGCCTTCGTAGGCTCGTTATCATTTCAGTTTTTTTATTAACTTTGGAGAAGTTTTTTTTATTAATAGTGTGAAACTTTTTTCCGAGTGCAGTGGTCGGCGCGTATTGGCACGCACAGTGTTTAGTTGTTGGTGATCGGGGGTGCGCTTATATAATCTCCCGGTTGTACATTTTGATTTAAAGTATTATTTAAACTGTTATGCGATAATATACACGGTTCTTATTTATCAGTTTGTTAGTGATTCTCGATCAGTAAAGATTATTTTGGCGAATTATATTATGACATAATAGCACACAGGTACTAGGTATATAACTTATAACTTAAAATTTATTGTAATTATTATGTAAATTATAAATTTATTAAAATATATATTATTATGCGATGCAATGAAAATAATAATAATCAATTACTTTTTAAATAAAAACCCTTTACGCACTTAAGTTCAAGCACATAAAAGTATAGACTTACAATATTATAATAGTTATTACGTATAGTTCAAAAACAGAAAAAATAATTATAGAATTAAAAAATTAAAAAATTAAATTGCGAACAGAAAATAAACAACAAAAACTGATTCAATTCCCAATATTATTAACTATCCTGAAAATATTATGTAAATACAAAATAATAGCATATAGGTAAACAAAATACAATACTACAATAATTACGCAACAAAACTTGCGGTTTTCATGTAAATGCTGCCGAAAAGGAAGAGAGAGCTGGCAAGGGATGGTTGTCAGCTATAATATATAGCCGTTGGCGGTGAACGTGAGATCAAATAGAATTAATGGAAAACGTACATATTATTACCATTGCGGAACTGCATCGGGAATACTAAACTGTGGTTTTTTACAATAATTTCAACGCTGTTAATTTTCTGTCAATAAACTGGTTGAGTTTTTTTTTTAGGTACTTGACTGTTTAACACATTTGTATAATGATACCTGTCAAGTACCTATCTATATATTTTGTATACATTAAAATATGCAGGTATTACATACTATAGTTATATTACATATAACATTATTACCCGGCTAGTAAAAGCCGCATGAAATACATACAAATAGTGTATTATTATACACAATAAAATATTGCATAGCATTAGCCATTATTATATAAACCAGTGTTGAACTACGGACATTATTAGTATAAATATTACCATTAATTAATTAATGAAATACTATAACTTATACTCAACGATATTACCCATCTACAAAGCGATTGGTTTGTTATATAATTCTTTTAATATCGATTCTATTATTGTGAACGTGGGTTGGAGGGGAACCAAATAATCTACCTAAGTAGTTAGTTTTAGTGGACATATCAGTAATGTGTTCGACAGCCACGTTATTATACGTGGGGGGAATGCGTATAAATCGTAATATTTGGTGCGCAATCTCGTCGTGATTTTTCGGGTAAAAAAAAGGAGAAAAAGTGGGCAATCCCGAGTGTTATACCCACTAATTATCGTCGTGTACTTAGCTGCGCAGTGGACAGTGCGCAACGCAATCGCCAGTATAGTGCGGTCGAGATTGCCAATATTATTATACTGACGAGCTGCGTGGGCGGATTGTGTGAATTGTGTGCACGTACCTACCTTTTGTATACTCTTGTAATCCTATTATGTGCAGTGTACTGATAACAATGGTAACAGCGGTAACATCCGATTTTCATGATAACACGTGTTTAACAATTATAATACACCTATATAGTAATAAATAATTTACAAATAAAATACGTAATAATAATAGATTAATTAGAATGTCGGCCGCCATTGTGTTTCAACGATAATTTTAATTTAAATATGGTCCATCGGTGCAGTACAATATAACAATATGGATAGACACTAAAATTGAATATAAAATCGGTAACTATATATTATACGTATATCGATGGTAAACTGCAGCGCGGTGTAAGGCAGCTGCATGTCGGCGCGCCCGTCTTCTGCGCGCAGGCCAGAAACAAGTGTTGCCTAAATTCATTGCAAATATAAAGTATACACGATTTACAGACTCGTGTGAATACAAAATATATGATAATAAATTGTTCGTTGTAATAATACAATAAAATTTGCCTATTCGAGCCGTGGACGGATTGGGCCACCGGGCAGTCGGGAAATTCCCGACGCGCCGCTTATACCGACGAGTTAATGGGAATGTGGCCGTCGGCACTCCGCCTTATCAATCATGACTATAGTTAGTAGTTGCCGATAGTTTTAGTCCATTCTCAGAATGTCCGGTTGAATTTCCGTTAACGCTAACCGGCGGAATTCTGCCGGTTATCGAATGCGCTAACCGCTGGTTATAAGGGTCAACGGACACTTAAAAGGGAGACACCCGCGTCGTGTCGTGTCGTGTAAAATACTTTTTTCTGATTGGTTTACCAAAATGTGATTGTCAAAATGTTATGGTGTAGACGAACACGATACCGTGAATACCGTGAAGTTGAATAATATATTCAACTTTTGATCGTGTTGGTCACAATGTTCACGCCACGGACTCGGTATATCTTAGTCCGTGGTTCACGCTGAGGTGGTGTGGTTTACTGTTATCTATTATATTTTGATAAGAAAACATTTTTAATATTCAATTTTATTTTATTTATATTAGTGTTTTCTGTTGATCGTATTTAACAATATTGATGAACGTATTTTTCTGAGTCCTGAATCCTGACGAAATAAACGGAACTAACGTGCCTACAACATGAACTATGTAAAAGTAAGTTGATAACTTCGGTAGAATTTATGATTGCCTAGTAAGTAACGCCCTGATTCGAAACGTCCCTGAAGAACGAATTGAATTCATAATTCACACGACACGACAAGACACGGGCAGTTGTGAATACCCCGCAGCTTAAATCGGACATTGTAAGAACGTAACTTTGACCATTTTTTGGTCATAGCCCATAGGTCAAAGCCAGGTTATAATATTATTAGTACCTATAACAGTAATTTTAATATTTTAATTTAATTTTAACTATCGATTACTATTATGATAAATACAGTAAAATTTAGCACTATTATTATAAAGTGTAAATTCCAAAAAGTGCCGGGCGGTAAAATGGGAATCCCCCAAAGTACGCGTATCGTATCCCCTGCACAACCAAACACTGAAATCTATACCACGGTATGATTTTTGTATCTTTACAAAACATCAACTTTTGGTTACATCTTATATTAATATTATTATAATCTCCTTGCATAAAGCGTAAACATTTTTCTTTCATGAAATTGTTATCGTAGAATAATCTGGTTGTTGCATAGACCCGGCCTGCATAAAGTGCATTACCTTTGCCGCGATCAATAGTGATTACATTTTTTTATTTTATTTTAATATAATAATTATTTATACTGAAATCTATACCACGGTCCTTACAAATACACTTAAGCACATAAACATTTGGTTACATCTTATATTCATATAACCTCCATGCATGACGCTTAAAATAAATAAAACCAAATCGTTTCTTTCATGAAATATTGTTTTCGTAGAATAGTCTAGTTGTTGCATATATCCCTGTATTACCTTTGCCGCGTGATCGATGAACGTATAATTAATAATTACATTTAAATTTAAAAAGCAATAATAATTATTAATCAAAACGAGAAGTAACTTAAGAATTACCCAATTATGAATTTATCTAAATAGGCGTTATATACCATTTGTCTAGTACGACAGTAATATACAACCGTTTTTTAACTTGTCAGTATGAGATACAGGTAAGCCATAATAGTTATTAGTTATTTATCTAGATATTATTTTGTAAAATATTAAATATGAACAAATTGGTTGCATTTTATGAGCCTTTTATATTGAGCGTAAAATAAATGATATGTATATCGTAATTATAATGTATAATATATATGGTTTTTTACTTGTATCTTATATTGTAATATAATATATTTTAATACCTATTACCTATATAATAATATATGTTACGAACTATCAAACCATAACCATATTAGTCGATAATACTATTCGTCTCACGTGATAATACGTTTAAATATTAATTATTGTGTCATAAAAAATAAATATATATATATTATACGACGACATAAATCAGAATAATATGTAACGTGTAAGATATTTTTGAGGATTAGTCACTTCTACTCATTGGCGCAAATAGGGGGGGGGGCTCGGGGGACTTAGCCTCTCCCCCCAAATGTCAGTCAAGTTCCCCCAGTTCAAAATCTAGTAATTAGTACTAATTTTTATATTCTGTACTAAGCAATATGGCCTATGGGTAGAAAGAGCTTGAGTCCCCTCAAAAAATTTAATCAATTTGCGCCTATGCTTCTACTTAAAATGACACACTAAAATATGTGTTTCTCGAGACAGACTACCAAGCATGATACTTATTTAGATGGGACGTTTATACTATATGAATAGGCGTCATAGATTTAGCCGACATTTTACACAGTTCTATAATGTTTTTGTTTCATGTAAATAATAGCTCGCCCCCCTCCCCCCCCAAAAAAAAAAATTACAATAATTGGATTTATAAGTTATAATTGATTGAACAAATGAAATGTACCTACCTATTATGTTCTTAATTTTTTTTTGTCAGAAATAAGTTAATAAGTTAGTAAGTTTTTAAGAACAAAGAAAACTTTTCTAATTAAAGATGATACCTACTATACATAATCATTAATCAATATGCATTTTCCTCTTGCAATGACTATTTATATAGTTTATGCCTATACAAATCTAAAAATTTAATACTTAAATGTTGTTTATTGTTGTCCAAGTTATCAATACGTGCAGCACAATGCACATATTTTTACACAGAGCCTTGAATGATAATCTATATAGTTATTTTTTAAAAAACAGGATTTCGAATACCAAGTACAATTTGTTTATTTTATCCTATATTAAGTTGTGAAACAATATTATTAAGCCAACATTTTAAAAATTAGGTTTTCGCCAAAAAAAAATATGATTTTAGCATCATTTTTTAGATTAATCAATCAATTCATTTGTCGACTGAATCATCGTTATATACAAAGGAAAAAAATAATATGAACGAATACAAACACAATGCGCATATTATTGATATTGTAATTATTATTATTATTATATTACGTATAGGTATAGGCGGTGGCGTGATTTGAGTGTTGAATGAGACTTTGTTGTGACCAAATAATATAACGTAATAATAATATGCGGTCTAAGACATTAATATAATAATAATCGTCCTTCTTTGTATATACAACGCTATAACTTGAAATGACTGTAACTATACGGATATAATATTGGCTCTTAACCAGTTTTTCTCGATTCCGAATGTATATAGGAATATAAGGCTGGTTATGCAGATGGTGATAAAAAAAAAATTCGTCGAATTTTGAACAATAATTATTGCTATATTCATACATTATTATTATTACTGAAATAATCTATTATAAGGTTTTAATAATAGATATTAGTTATTATTTTTCACAACGAACATAATATTATTAATATTATACTTCCATATAGTATTATTATACTCGTAGCATTGCACCGAGGGTCCTAAGCAAATTTGCAACATCAGCTAATATTAATGGCCAGGGGGTGTGCCATAGCATATAGTATAATATGCTCCCACGTCATTACTTACCAAACATATTTTTGCATCTGCAGACTGGGAACGAACGTGAATTTTATTCCGGTTGTAATAACCGTCGAGTAAATCCTAATACATCATATCAATTTGTTTTTCAGATATTTATTTTAAATAATATGCTTGTAGCATTGCGCCGCGGGTCATAAGTAAGCATGCAACATCAACATATAAAAATATATATATGGCCGGGGGTGTGTCATAGTACCTATGCACCCACCGTGGGTGACTTACGTCATTATATGCTAAACACATATTTTTGCATCTGCAGACTGGGAACGAACGTGAATTTTATTCCGGTTATAATAACCGTCGGGTAAATCTTAATACATCATATTATTATTGATTTGTTTTTCAGATATTGTGTTAAACTAAGCGTTTGCCATAGGTTTTTATTACATTTATTATAGAAAATACACAATCCATAAAAGTTTAATTTTTAGAACGAGAGTATAATATGTGAATAGGAGATTTATACAATAAACAATATTCAGCTTCGTAATGCATGTGTCTAATTTCAAAACAAATAAAAACGACACAGTAATAATAATAATATTATATTCACTAAGTGAGTTTTTCGATTTCTTAGAATTCTACCTTGAAATAAAATATTATAATTATATCATTCTTAGTCGTATTTTATTTTTATAAACTATACTTAATAATTATAACTAAAATAAGTGTAGGTATTCCGAAAATTCATAATTGTGTATTTAAACGAGACTTATGAATTACGTAGCAGCATTTTTAAAATTGTTTGGGTTTATTATTGTTTTTAGAAGGCAGCCATCAGTCGTCTATATAGGAATGTTGCATTGCACTGCAAATGCGTACTACAAACTGCACAGCTGCAACAGTGTTCGGACAAAAACGAAAATCGCTGAGATTTTATTATTATTATAATAATTATTATGTGAAATCGTTCACAGCAGTCTGAAGAAAATCGTTCTGTACAGTAACTGTACAGACTACAGTATGGTCGCACATATTTTAAGGTAGGTACTCAAACTTACCAGACGCAAAATATTGCAGTGCAGCGTGTCTGCGAATGTCCCGCGCATATTACTGCGTTTTACGATAATACATAAAGTCACCGCGACCGTGACGGGACTAGTAAACTTATATAATAATATCATATCTAATAATATAATATTATTATTATATGTTAGTCGACAATAGTGTTGTAGTGGGCAGTGGTCGTAAGCGATCTGAATTATAGAATGATGTTCACAGATCACAGTACAATACGTATTTTAACGAAAACGTCCATGTTTTATCATAGGTATAATGTTTTTATTGCAAATTTCACTGTAAAAAATCATCAATCGCCTTCCATTTCAGCCGCACGCGATATCCCAAGGAGATAATAACATAATAATAATGTTTACCTACATTGACTCTAATTAAACACCGGTAAACAGTCGTGATGTTGTACACGAACACTAATGATTTTATCCTCCAAATGTTTCGAGATTAAAATATTTTCCATTTTTAATAATAAGATTTTAACTAAACAAGGCATTTTACAATTTTTATACAATATTTATTGACGTTGGAATTACATTTAGCTCGAAGTCGTCTTGAGAAGAGAGGCCATCCAATATGACAACACTCCAGCGATTTAATATATATATATATATATAGGTGACATAATAATGTGTGTATTTACTGTTTTATATTATTATTATCTACCTCCAGGCTACCTATATTATTTTCCACTTCTATATTATCAACTATTAATTAAATCCTTATTAATTATTATTCAAAATATGTCTTAGCTCTTTTTATTGAGTTGTCTTATAACTTACTAGACACACGTAATTGTATCATGTACAGTCTAACCTATGTGCATTCCTGACCATTTCTTGACCAGGAATAACAATTTAAACTTCAAACGCTCATAAAAAATTAATTTGACTTTCCGGTTGAGATTTTTTTTTGATAAAAGTACTTATAAGGAATCTTGTATCACATTTTAAAATCTTAAAAACTTAAAAAGAAACGGTTTTGGAAATTTCTAACTCAAAATAATTTGCACATTTTCGTGATTTTTACGACTTTTGTCAAAATTAGAACTTTAAATTGTTATAAAAAAAATTGTGCTTATTAATACGTATTTTTATTATTTTTCAACTGTCATTTTAATAATATAATATTATAGGAGCCTTATTGTAATCAGTTTTCAAGCTTTTTGATTTACCGAAAAAAATTTTGTTGATATTTATAGAATAAAAACTAAAAAAATTTGATATGTCTGTAAACAGCTCTAAACAATTCAAAATATTTTGAAAATTTTATCGTTTATAAAAATCACATCATTGTAAAATCAAGACATTCATCGCTCCGCTCTAAAACTTACAAAAAAAGTCATCAGCGGCCTCTATGGAAACAGCAGCGATCTTATAATTATATAAATAATAGCCAATATGTCCTTAAAGGCGATTGTGCGTAAAACGTGGTACAAACAAACATAAAATACCAAACAAGCTAAACGCGTAAATGTTTTTCAATTATAATATATTATACGATATACCGAAGAAACGAATTCTTTGTTATAAAATTATGTCGATGAATGCTCGGATATTATTGTTTATTATTACTATTTATAACGCATTGTAATATAATTATGTTTTTATTCCAGTATCCCGTCATTGTTGGGATAACTAGACGTCATCGGTGTTTCGGAGGTGACATTTCGGTAAATACTATTACGAGAATTCATGCTGCCGTTTCCATTTGACGACGCAAACTTAGAGCATATTATTATGATTATTGTATTTTACTACTGTGGAATATTGTACAGAACCGTGACTTTTACCTATACCTATACTCGGGTCCGGAAATACGCCGATATTCTTGGAATCGTTCCAAGTTATTTAATTATGTTTTTCCGTTTAAGTATATTATTATAGTGTAACATTGAAGCATTATAACAGGTTTACATTATATAATGTAATAAAACGAAAAAACGTGTACCCGATTTTGTTATAGAACAAGTTGTAAAGAGTGAATAACCCAAACAGTGTAGTCATTTTAATTTTGCAAACGAATACGGAGGAAATTTTAAGGTCGACAGGACGAGGTGTCTTAAATTTGAAGGAAATCATAATATTATCATATTATATACCATAAGCCATAACGATCGAAAATAAATTCATCAGAAAAAATGGCCATTATACTATATAATTATATAATATTATAATGCTCGCATTCAAATGGAAAATTATGACGTCATCATCGAGAGTAACAAAATCATATTATTCTATATTATTACAATATTATTATTTATTCTGATGCATCATATTATTATAATATTACTTTAATAGCTGATAGCTGATCCTGCACGTGACAAATTAAATACCCGTGGAATGTACCCCTACTTAAACTCTGTTAAAAATGAAAACTGCGCAGATTTTCGACACAGTTATTTGGGTGGTTTTGACCCAATTTAATATGCAGGTCTAAAATTATTTTCAATAATTATAATTATAATTTTGTTTTCTGTAATAAATGAAAACCCTATACGAACAAAACAATTATTCGTTTTTACGTAAACCTCTCTTTAAAGTGAAAAATAAAAAAAATGGCTTCGAGGTTAACATCTTTGGGCACCAAATTTCAGAACCAGTGCGATTGACTTTGTATCACTTAAACCGCATTTAATCGCATTCTAATTGGACGTTACTTTTTCGGTATTGTGTAATAACTAAGTTGCAACTTAGTTAACCAATAATTGATTACAGCTCAACTTTTAAACCATATTGGCTACCGTTGTAACCATAGTTACCACGCCCACGGGCCACGTACGAGTGCATGACACGATATTATACACGATGAAGCTGTGAATCTTGCTTAACACATACAAACATTGCTTCTTATGAATATATAATAATATTATATAGATATATATACAGATATAGGAACGATGAATTATGTCACCATAGCAATGAGCGTAAAAAAAAACCGTTTAACGAATTTCAGATAGACGAACAGCAAAAATACCATAATATTCGTGTAAATATACGAAGGTAGTCTTCATGGTTCTATACGATGAGTTCTCGATAACCAATACTGGAACTTCGAGAAAAATGCGTGTTAAATTTCCATTTTTTAAAATATTACGAAATATGAAATTTTTTTGCGTTATATTATTTATTTTAGTAAGAACAAAATAAATAAGAAGACACTTGAAAAATGTGTCTGTTTGGTATTTAAAATAAGTAACAGAAAATCATATTTTGTTCTGCTGGTATTCAATTCGTTTATGTCAGACTATAGACGTCCAATTTCGGAGCACTTGGCATACTTTTCACAGAGTAGCTATATCTATAGGTGATATTGAGCTATTGAGCTATGTATTGTATCTTATTAGCAAATGCACCAAATTTGTTCATTGTAGAAAACAGTTGGACTTAAAGTTATATAATACCTCTTGACAGTCGGGACTCATTATCAAGACCGATCCGTTTTATTCGACACAGTGGTCATTTCAGCCATAATACACAATATTGTTGGATACATTGACCATTGCATAATTAATACAGTACTATTTCTTGACAATCATATGCCTATTATGCCGTTACAGCATTCGATAATATTTCAATAGGACGCTCAAAATATGGACTGTATAGTGTATATGATATGTACATATTTTCAAAAATGTGAAGAAATTGTTGGAGAAATTTAAATACAAATAAGTACTTCGATCAAGTTACGAGAACCTTTTTAAATTCTGAGCAGAGCGATGAATATATATTGACTTTACAATGATGTGTGTTTTTTATTTTTTTGTCTGAAGAAATTTTTTAAAATAGAAAAAATACTATAATTTTCAACTTTGAGGGTGGTTTCTGGTAGCAAATTAGATCTAGTTTATTCTTTGGGGATCATGTGTGAAAAATAGTACCCTAAAAAATAATTGGGAATAAAATAAATACGAAAATGTTAATATTATTATTAAAATAGTAAATTGTTTGGTAATTTCGGTTACCAAAAAGTTAGACCACTATCAATAATTTTTTATTGCATTTAAACTGAACACATCAAATGACCCATTCAATCGTAACTATGTAAGGTACACTCAAAAGTACATTCGACACATATAATACTGATACAGCAGTATATTTGAATAATTTTTTTAAACTTATTCATTGGTATTTTATGGTCTATATAAAATTATAAAAAAATCTAACTGTATGTCACAGCTGTAAATATGTTTTACAATATTACATATATCCCGATTATTTCTTATACTATAGTGATTTGACCCACACGTATATTATAATATATTATATATTAATTACTTAATAATATTTTAATGTTGATAATTTGTTAATAATATAGTATAAAATTGTTAATACGCAATTCTACGAGATTTGATGATCGCAAAAATTTGACTCGCGACGGTAGTGTACCTAATTTGCCTATATAAAACGCCGCTCGATGATCATAACAATATGGTTCATAATAATATAATATTATTGATAATATGTAATATCATACTTACTATAAGTGTTTTAATACTAATAATACCACTGCACGTCAGCGTGAACTAGTTATACCTGGAAGTAGAAACACTGAAAACACCCCTGACGTCCCCGACAAAGCATAAATGTTTTTAAAAATTTCCAAGTAGAAATTTTCCCCTCAAACTGTTTACCTACAATGCAAGGAACAGAGCATAATACATAGTTTTTACTTTTTAGGTAATTCTATAATTTTGTGTATAATAATTATGTTGTATAATTAGGCCCCAATATTTCATACTACGGGAAAGTCTAAAAAGTTCAAGAGGGGCAATCGTGCTTAGATCACTATTGATGTTCGGATGTTCTTAAAATCATATAAAAAGTTTTTTCACCGTTTTTACTTATTTTGATTTGTTCAACGTCTGTTGACTATGTCTAAATTTCTTTAATTTACTGTTAAATATTTTTCACGTGATCATCACTCATTGCTCATTAGTATTATGCGTCTCTAGTCCACTAGTCCATTCTATCTAGGCAAAAATAATTTCACACAATTAATTATTATGTTATCATCATATCAAGAACTGTAGGTATTATGAAAATGTCGCTTGTAATCAAATTTTAAGTCCTGCAAAGTTGAGTCACGGACTCCCTTTGCAGTTTACACTTTGCAGACACTTCTAAACAAAAATCACACGGGTTTTTCTGCTAACGTTGACGTTATGGTGGAAGGTGGAACATAAAGCAACGAAAAACTTTTCAGGCGTATCTGCCAAGCTATTGTTTGCTTATTATTCACAACCGTATAATTGAATTCACGTTCCGTCGACAAGAGGAGTAAAAAAAACATGTTTAGAAATATTTTTGCGGAAACATTTCGTTGCATTAATACATTATCAAAATAAAACAGTTGATTGAAAACAATGTTTTTATTTATACGTAGGTCACCTTTACTAAAGTTACGCGGCATATGTTTTCGTGTGAGCGAAAAATTAGAAACATGCAAAATGAAAATAACAGCGTAATGAAATTAGTGACGAGAGGACGTCACGTGAGTCGGAGAGGGTAATACGCCCAATGCCGATCGAGTTGTATTCGTCGAAAAACGATGAACAACATTATTTACGATATAGTAGTCAGAAGTGGTCTAAGCACGATTTCCATACTTGAATTGTGTACAAACATAACACGAAATATCGGAGCCAGACCAAATTATATAAAAAACAGTACTACATACCCATTACCCACGGTACCTATACTATGTGGTACCTAAACGGTGTATGTTTTTCCTCATGCACAGGAAATCCACAACAGACAACAGAATCTATTGAGGTAAAAATTCCTCCTTGGGATTAATTCATGGCTTCCCATCGAGTATCGACACAAGAATATCTGAAAACAATCTGCTTTTCAATTTTTTTGTTTATAAAACAATTTTCAACTTTGTTTTGTGGTAGGTAAGTCCATTATACTTATAGCCAGGGCTTGAAACCGAAAATATTTTTTTCGATTTCGGTTTCGGTTTTGGCTATCGGTATTTATTTTTTCCGATTTCGGTTTCGGTTTTAGATATCGGTATTGATTTTTTCCGATTTCGGTTTCGGTTTCGGATATTGGTATTGATTTTTTACCGATTTCGGTTTCGGTTTCGGATACCGGTATTGATTTTTTCCGATTTCGATTTCAGTTTCAATACCGGTTTCAAATCCAAGATTATTATTATATTATTATAATAATTTATAATGACATATATACTCGCGTACTCGCCAATCGCCACACATCGCGTGGCATACGATTTAGTGTTTGGTTGTCCCACAAGTAGATAGAATAATAATATATTATATATAATTGATTATAAATACATACTTTAAAATATAAATGTCCAATTATGACGTATAAAGTTAGCCTCTCTACTTCATAACACAACTTCCAAATGATTTTCAACCTAATTTTTTTGATTTGTAACCAATTTTTTAGAATTTGTAACTTCACCGTTTGTAAGTTAAAACTATTTTGTAATTAGCCATTTGTAATTATTTGAAAAAATATATTCAACAGTATTTTACATTTAATTCGAAAATGTCGATGGCTTGGTGCACATGTCTTGTTATAAGTCCATTTTTTTCCCAAAATTCACTTTTTGATACCAATAGATAGAAAATTAAATTTTTAATTAAACTCTTAATTTTTTTATACAAGGTCTTTGTATTCTAAAATCAGCAATTCATGTTATACAATTATGTTATAACTATAAGTATTTATAAGTTTATAACATAAATATTAATACCTAATTTATAAGTATACTATACAGTACTATATATACTCAGTATCCCATAATTTATTGTTTGCGTCGTGGCGATTGTGTTAATTTAATGTAGGCACTAGGCACATGGTTATTTCTGATCGTCTGTGGTGACAGAAAAACACGACAGCTTATAACATTATAGTTATATAATAATACTTTTGTTGTTTTAAAATTTTAATTATGGCGTATTTCTGCGCATACTGTTCTAAACGAATTTATTAATCTATTTAGTATTTACCAACATAATATAATATAATATAATATTTATATTGTGTATAATAGGCATTTATAGTTTATACTATAGGTACAGTAGGTACGTATAATATTTTGTATACCCGTGAAATTACCAATGGAAACATAGGGGTGCCCGAAGACGACGACTAAAACTGCAGCAGTGCAGCTATACCTTCAATCTTCATATGTATATTGTAAATATTAAAAATTAGTTATAATAAAATATATTAGGTACCATTAATAGTTTTTCCGATTTCGATTTCGGTTTTGATTACCGGTATTGGTTTTTTTCGATTTCGGTATCGATTTCGGTTTTTAACGGTTTTAACCGGTATTCAAAACCGTATCGAATATCGGTTTCAAGCCCTGCTTATAGCATTATTATTTATATTTCAGGAAATAACTTTGAATTTTTTATATAATCACCACTTAATCCTAAATTCAGGAAACCCATGTATTCGTATATCATACTACGATGACATATATAATTAAAAAATATTTTATAAAATGCGCATGTACTTACTTCCAGATCCGATCGTAACGAAATAATATATCGTTTTTTAAATGAAAACCATAACCATAAATAAATATCATAAAATATATTGACTTTGTTATTGTTTCGGTATAAGGGAAATTAATTATTTTATTTTAAAATCGATAGTTTTAAAACGGTTATTTGTTTGTTTCAATACCTACAGTATAGGTATGTAAATATGCAAATATATGATTTGCATTGTAATATGAATAGAGAAATAGTATCACCACTTCGCCGTCACAAGTTCATCGCTTCCTCCACCATATCCCCCTTTAGTGGACGCACAGGCTTTCGAACTGGTATCAACATTTTTGCAATAATTTTTAACTGCAACTTTATGTAGTGCAATGAAAATAATTTCAACTCGCAGCACACGCAAAGGCTTTGATTAATGATTTCATATATTATATTTTATTTAAAACTGCCTTGTGCACAAAAGAAAAAAAATCATCTGGTAGGTACTTATACATTTTATTGAAGTATATTCAATATTGAATTTAAAGTTGCGTTGTGAAATGTGGCTGACAAACTCTTGACTAGATGAGATAAAATATTATGTGGAATTTATTATATTTAGTATATAAATGGATGTGCGTCCGTTTCGATCTCGAGGTCTAAAAACAGCCGTGATAGGGTTCTTTAATTAGTTTGCTGGCCATTTCATGGAAGATTTTGAGGTCCTGCAATTATCAATAAAACCATTGGGTTAGTAATATACATTATAAATTATACATAAATACATAGTTCTGCTGTCATAAGCTACTATGCCGTAAGCGCGTAACCCCAAAAATTTAGCTTTTTAAAAAACAAAACAAAACAAATTTTCAACACTAAATTAGTCTGTATAGCAAAAAATAAAAATATTTATTTTTTAAACATTAAAAATATGGTCTGTTATAATGTTTTTTAAAAGGAAACTATATTTAACACAAAAACAAGTTTCTTGACAACATTTTTATTGATTTAATGGCTTAGGTGTACGTATCAGAGAACGAAAAGCAGTAAGTACACTGTCTTGTATTTGGAATTACTGCCAAAGGCTATCTGATATCATTGGCATATTATTATGTGGTCATGTTTAGAGTGATGCAAATGTGATTTAGAATTTTAGATATTTATAGCAACGTATACATTTTAATATTAGCTTAGCTCAAATGTATTTAATGTTTATATATTATACTGGTGTGACGAGAAAAAAATGGGAGGGGGGGAGGGGAGATTCAAATGTAACACTTTAAAAATTAAAGATTTAATAACCCAGAAATAAGCATAATTACGATAATGTACTTATCCTACATTTTTCTTTTGAAATTAAGAAAATATTATTCATTATCAAGTGACCACATACATAAGTACTCCAAATATTAATTCTAACTTGAGAGCAACGTTAAATTTAAACCAAAACCATGAATTTTATACTGTTCAGTAAATACAATAATTACTAGGAAAAAAATCACTAACTTCAGATTACATACGACTTTTTGTTCTAGTATTTGGAAATTCGGTGCAAATTTGCTTCTTATCTAAATAATTTGATGTACACGCAGACATATACCTAGAGAATTTTTTGTTATTATTAAATCTATCTGTATGAATTTCTTTTGAGAAAAACCATTATTTTTTTTAAGGAAATTGATAAAGAATTAAAATATCCATCGATGGACATTAAAAACTAAATATTTACAAATATGGAGTTACGACACTATAGTGGCTTATGACAGCAGAATTAATAACAACAGTGAATCCGATGGATCACTCCATATTTTTTCTTTATTTATTTATGTATAATAAACAGGTATTAAACCCTTTAACAATTTGAATAGTTATAAGTAGAGTTAAGCTTATTTTATAATAGATTTTGGATACAAAAAAGAATTAAAACGAACAGAGTTTGACGTTTAAATACCTATTATACCTGCAGGTGCAGCTAAGTATTTAATACTATAAAATATAATTTAAACCATAACATTTAATAGAAAAGTGAACTTCATTATATTTAAGCGACATCGTTTGTATAATTTTAATTTTTAATAATATATACCTCTATTATACCTGTAGATAAAGATTTATTTGTTATATTATAATAGGTTTAACAGATATAGGACCTAGGATTTGAAAGTTATAGTAATTTAATGATATTAATATAATATTAACATAATATTTCAGTAAAATAACCGTAAATATATTTTATATTCATAGTACCTACGAACATTTTAGTAGGTATCTCAAAAACTACTCTTTCGAATTTATTTTAGATGCATCGTCAAAAAAGTTTCTCTTGTTTGATAAACAAGAAGTTTTTACCTATAGCCACAGAAGACTTCTTAATCGGTACCTTTAAAAAAATCTAAGTATTTCTAAATACCTCTTGTTTATTAATATACCTACATAAAAATTGGAAAAAAAATCGGGATAAATGTATTATTAAAGATTTTTTTTTGGTGAATTCCATTGTCATACTTAAATAATATATACTAGGGGGAAAATATTTTCATTGTGTACAGTGTATGACCATATTACCTCCATTAAGACTCTGGTTTGTAAGCGTATTCTATTCACGTTCAATCATATTGTAAGAACAATAATGTATACGTTGATATTATTAACTCAACGGGACAACTTACTTGAAGATTGTTTATATTCATCTTGGTCATTGTGTTTAAGTGATCGTCGTTTATTTTGCTTTGTAAGTGTGATCGTGGTAGGTGTAGTCCAATTTCTTTGTTATGTTCGTACATTTTTTGTTTTAAATGTCTCCCGTGTTTGTAATAATCGAAAACATAACTCTCTCCGAATTTTAGTTCCCTGAATATTATACCCATTTGTTCCACTTCTGATGGAATATTTTTGCACTGAATTTTTTCAAATTCTTTGACATACGGCCGTGAATAGTGTTTTTTCGGCTTTTATTGTACAATAATTCATTTCAATATACATTCAAAAACAACTGACAATACGATAAGTATTATCTTACCTTTTTCTTGTTGGTTATAAGTAATCTTTCTGCCTTTAGCCTTTGGGCAACGACGGGATGCTTTAAGACAGATTTATTTGCAGCTACCGGACTCATTATGTTTTTTAACACCAATTCCAGTTCAAATTCTTTTTGTAGTTTCTACAATAATATAATATTTTTAAGCGTAAATATATTCATATATACATAATATTATGTATATATGAATATATTATGTGTAAGTGTTAAAGTATACAGTATATATTATGTTCATAACAAAATTGATATATTTACCATCATTTCCTTCATTTGTCTCATCATCTCTCGCATATAGTTATTTTTTATTTCTGATCCTAATTGTATCATGCTATTTCCATTTTTGATTTTTACTATGCCATTCGGAACTAGCTTCGATAAATATTGGTCTATTTCTCCAAACCTACACAAATATTGGTGGAAATAGTTACCGATTTTTGTTTTTATATAAAATATATTAGGTATATAGATTTTTATATTTGAGTATTTGAGATTACCATCCTATTTCCAAAATATTGTCCTTGTCTATTACCTTTGTTTTGATTGTCATTTTCTTTATAGCACTAAAATGTATCAAAGCTGAGGATAATTCTTGAAATTCTGATTTTAAAAATATTTAAAAATATAATAATATTATTTTACAATGTAATATTAACTGTAAAAATCGTTATAGAAACAATATAAGCAAATAAAAATATATTTTCCTTCACATATTAACATATTATTATATTATATTTTCACAGCTGTGGACTTTTCACAATTTCGTATCGTTTCTAAAATACTAAAATTATAGAATTTACCAGTCTTTAAGCTCCAATACTGTGATAGGATAATAGTTTAGCAAAAGTGCGTTGTGCCCGAAAAAAATATTTTCTAAATCGTTTTACTCGACCATTATATTTACATTAAATATTATAACATTATCGTATAATTTTCCAGTGGTAAGCCATCGTGCATTATACCAAAACGGTATTAGACCTAATCACCATACAATATGTGACAAGCGTTCACGAAATAATATTATAATACAATTTAAGTTTGTGTATTTCTAGTTTGACAGACAAATGACACTCATGACAGTGAAAGAAACACTTCATCGTCGGACAAGGGCTCGAAACAAAACACTCGTTCACGATATACCTACCTGCACTATAAAGTTGTACACTTTGAAAACCTTTTTGACACAGTCTCCGCAATAACAGGTATTTACTCGCCAATAACAGTGCAAGTGGAAAACAAATACACTATACTATTGCGTAGGTATTTTTTAAATAAATTTCAATTATGTCCTATTATACTCCACCGGAAAATAATTGAAATGATTTGTCTTTTAATATTAATATTAAACACAAAATAAATACATTAAAAAAATATATTTTGAAATATTTGCTTGTTTTTTGAAAGCTTTTGGTAGCACATACATAGTATTTTTGTAGTTGAAACAATAATAATATATTGAAATACACGTTTATAATCGCATACTAACATGCGATTATTGATAAATAGATATTTTCTAACACAGAAATGAATCGGCGCCGAAAACATAAGAAAAAGCTAAAAGATTTCGGTAGAGAGTATTTTCTAGACATTTCCGTCAACGCGTTAAAACATATAATACGAGCCAAAAACGTCGGCGAAAGGTAAGCATTCAAAATAAATACATTACCCGTTTATAAAATCTGCAGAACAGATTCCACAAAGAAATTAGGTTTGTTATAATTATATTTAGTATACAGATGGATTCTTCTAAATAAACACTGATTCTCTAAATAAATTTAATAATTATTCGTTTTTTAAATCATTCATTTTTTTTTTCATTTTAAGTTGTTATCTAAATTCTAAACACTATATTTTTTAAAAGAATGATTTTCTTTTACTATACTAAAACTGGTTGTAATTATTTAAAAAAATACTATCAAAAAAAAAAAATGGAAATACAAAGTATCTTTCAACTTTTTTTTTATACATTTCTTTAATTAAGCTGCAGACTTCAAATATTATATCATTTATATCGCTACATTTTATATATTTTTTAAACATTTTCTTAGCAGAAGTTGGGTTGTACAGCTAAAAATTGATGATGGTTTATCCAAAGTTAATAGACTCAAAAACTACTGGACAGTTTTCAATATACAAAAATTGTATATTCCTTCATTCATTGAGATTTGAAGGGTGTTTATAGCTTATTTTTAAAACTCCTATAGGTAACAAGGTTAGCTTACACATACATTTTTTTTCAACTCACGAAAATAGAATATTTTTTGGTTTATTTGAATGGTTGCATATTTTATAATGCAAATATTATAATATTACTATTATAATTATAGCAAAAATATGGCATATATATTTTTTTACAAATAAATTTATAAAAATCTTTGGCACGGGAAAATCCGGGTTAGTCAGTTAGTTTATTATTAAATATTATACAGTATAATAAGTTAAAAGAATACCGGTGTAATTTACATGCTATAAATCCAACCATAACATCGGTGTAATGTACATGCTCCTATACTGTTATATTGGATAGAGACCAATTAACTGAATATTTAAGAAATTATAACGATGTATTAAGGTATCTAATATATTCTTATTTGGTACAGCGCAAACGAGTTATAGTCACTCACAATAATATTATATTCATATAATCATGTTAATATCATGTTTAATCATGTACATATATCATGTTAATATCTTAACAATTACCATAAACGTGCAATTTTGAAGCGATTTAGAGTTAAAATAGTTAGGTATTACGAAACAAGATTTTCAAGGAAGTAGTGGGTAAAAATAATTTAAAAAAAAAACTTATCGCCACAATAACATTTGCTACGAAATCCGAGCCTTACAGACATAATAACAATATTAACAGTCGCATCTTTTGCATCGAATAAATATTATATGAACAGACGATTTTGGCTGGTGATGTTCACACTCGCACTGTTTGGCACCGGATTCTGCGTCTTGGAAGTCTGGAAAGTCTACGAGTCCAGTTTTACCAAAACCATTATATTGTCCACGTCGTATTTGTACTCTGAGGCACCGTTTCCGTCAGTGACTATTTGCGAACCGAGCAGAGTGTATGGTCCCGTGATAAAAACCTTGTAAGCTTTCAGTATAATAATATATAATAATGGATTATATCGAGGAACGAGATTTACAAAAAAAAAAAATTTAAAAATGTCTTGTTGTTGCTTTTCGAGGTATGACAACTCTTCCGGTCGGCCGGGTTCGTATGATGAAGCCGTGTTCGAAATAATGGCAACGTTGTCCACAATCCGTTCACCGCTCTTCGAAGATTTTGTCAAAATAAAAAAATTCGAAAGACACTACGACGAGCTCAACAAACTCAACATCAGCGACATGCTACTGAAGGTAATGTTTATTTATGATAAGTGGTATAATATTATATAATAGAATTCAGGGTCGTAGAAACCGGGGTTCAAATCTCCCTCACAACACGAAAAGTAATTAAATGTATTTACAAAAATTTAAAACTATTAACATAATATATTTAAAATTTTATTTTTTTACTTTGATAAACCCTCGATATTTTAAATTTCTGTCTACGGTGCTAATGGCAGTAGTATATAATTTATTATAATATCAGTGTTCTAGACTTACATAAAAAAATCGTGGCGTCTCGTGATTGTTGACTCGGAGAGTCTGTAACCACCCCCCTCCCCTCCAAAAAAATCAAGGAATGTCCACACAGAATGTAGTTACATCGGTATATGTATATGTCTTTTAAATTTAATACATTCATCGTTACGCCCGGAATCTAACAAAGTATAATGTGGTTGCTAGGGACAACCTATTATATAGGTCTATAAGAACTTTACAACATTAATTTCATCGTTGTTATTGTTTGGTTCTTATGACAACTGTGACATGTAATCGGTCAGAAAAATACAATAATATTTTAGGCTTCCAGCTTCAACACGATGACGTCACGGTAACGCTTCACTTACATTTACTTTACACTTTGCCAGTTCACCACTGGTTGTATCCATAAAATAAATAAATAATTTTTCAGTGTTATGAATAATGAATGATTAGAGTAAAGAATACAATTTCATAATAATAATAATTTTAAATAATTTAAAAAAAAATTATTGGTGTGTCCATAATCTTAGATACCTATTAAAAATAAATAAATAGTCTGCATGGTGCAATCTAACATCCAAACATATATGTATAAATAATAAGTTCTATTAATTGGTCTTCGTGGTTGTTAAAGAGATTTTTGATTTTTACTTACACATTGATCATTCCTTAAAAACTTTTTGGTAGGTACTATTGTAAATATGTCTTCTGATTTTTGTGTATAAATCATTTTAAGTATTATTTTTAAAAGACATTCTCGCAACTTTCTCACAACCCTTTCAGCTATTAAACAAGTTTCCACTTCATCATTAGATGGTCTTATTAATGCATTATTCATGTCTTTCAAATTAATTAATATATTATCATAAGCTGTTTTGGAAAATAGCACAGTTAATTTTTTTCAAGGGTATAAATGTCTATTGTATTGAGAATTATACTCTATGCGACGTTGCCATTTATCAGTGGAGTATTTGTGTTAGGTAAATATTAAAATTTAAATGTTAATTTATGTCAAAACTTGCATAGATAGGTACTCTTAATTTGTTGATTGGAACAGTTGTTATTTTATGAACAACTAGTACATACTTAATGAAATTGAAAAATAAATTTATCCTAATTTACGTGCCGAAGTTAGGAAATTTATATATCTTTTACAAAAAGTATAAATTGTGAATTTAAATAATGTAATATTATTGATAAAATAAAAAATAAAAAATAATTAAGATTAATATTATTAATGAACGTGCATATTAATACTATATGTACTTATTAAATTATAAATGGGCAGTGGCGTGCCCAAAATTTTCAATGTGGGGTGTTATATATAATTTATAAGTAATAATACATTTAAACGAATTGTAGTGGTAGTACCAAAGATACAAATAAAGGGATTTATGAGTCAATGGGGGGGACATAATCCCTAACCCCTCCCCCTAGGTACGCCACTGCAAACGGGTATACCTTCCTAAACAACACCAATAATTGTATTGTATTGGCGTGTAGGCGGTCCGTCCGTGCGACACCATATTCGACTCTCCGTGCTGGTGGCGTAATAATTACTACAACTGTTGCGAGCTCTTCGAACTCCAGAAAACCTGCTACGGTTACTGTTACAGTTTCAACTCAGACGTATCCGAATTCAGTAAACGGTATGGTGGAATTGATATATTAATATGACGTATTATTGTTATCGGCGTGGTGGTGTCGACAGGTTGGGAATAGATAACTATTAATTTATCTAGGTAAAGGTATATCGAATCTTTTGCAAGTAATGTTATGAGTTATAAATTATAACTAAAAAGGCAGGATTCAACTGATATTGCAACATGTCTTAGAAAAGGACATAAATAAAACTATCAAAACTTATTCTGAGGTTATGGCAAGCAATCAAAATAATAGTTTAGATATAGAACTAAATGTTTCAAATTATTTTAAAAATGCAACGTATAACATCTGTTGACGTTCAACGCACTTTTTCAGTGTATGAATACTAAATATATTTTAAGTGACCGAAATCACAATTTTAAAATGGAAAACTTTGAAATGTGTATCTACCCACACAGCATTTGGGAAATGCTAATATTTTATGAATGTCTTAAAGTGGTTGAATAATGAATATTTGACTAACAATATTTTATAAATATTTTTTTCTTATGATAAAAAAATATTGTACTATATGATTGCATAAAAATGTTGACTTTTTATTAAGTTTCCGTAAAATTTTTTTTTGAAAATATATGATTAAAATATTTTGTAAATGTTTTTTTATCCAATATTTTCAAATATATGAACTTTTAGGCCAAAGAATATTATAACTAAAATATTTTCTAATTATTTACGCAACTTTTTAAAATATTTTGACAACTATATTATTTTCCTGAAAATATTTTTACCATAGTTGGGAAATATTTTTATGCTGTATGGGTATATACCTAAATGTATATTTATTACATCTTAATTAGGAAAACTAATAAGTAAGTTAGGTTAGATAAGTATAAATATTTAAATAGTTAAATTTAATTAATCTAATAATTCTATCATATTTAATAAACATATTTTTACCTATATGATTTTATTATGCAACTTTCACTTATTTTTCATTGCAATATTGACATAATGTTTTTAGTGCAAATTATCTGGTCTTTATATAGTTAGGTAAATGATATTATATTTTGATCATAAAAAATATAATTGACAATCTGTGATCTAGCAATAGGCATTTTCTATACTCGTATGTTTTAGAAAAACGCAAACGTACGGGATGCACGGGGACAATAATAACTACTGGATTGATGATCGGGGAATGTTGAAGAGGCCTAGGAGAACAGGTGGAAGCGGTCCGTGGTCTGGATTGTGGTTTTCCATGCGCGCCCAAAAGATCCCGTCTTACATC
Source organism: Sitobion miscanthi (assembly GCA_008086715.1). Lineage (NCBI taxonomy): Eukaryota > Metazoa > Arthropoda > Insecta > Hemiptera > Aphididae > Sitobion > Sitobion miscanthi. The sequence goes on along the minus strand of CM017797.1, from coordinate 88,826,031 downwards.
AACGCCAGGAGTGGAATAGTGGTGAGAGCTCGCAAAGATATGATACAATTCTACAATTAATAGTATTTGTGTGTAGTTTTCTGCACGTTATATTAAAAAGATACAATTTTTCGACATTAGAGTTAAACAAGGATGTAAGCCATATAAAGCTTAAAGATATATACTTTGCGTAGGTACCTACACAAAAACAAATATATATATATTATTTATTATGGTAAAATAGAGTGCCTTCGCCCAAAGGTATTATGACATCAGAAAAAAATATTTACCAAATATTTTATGATTATGTGCCCAAATGTGTTATAGCCCTTTTTAGGAATATTTAGTGCCTAGACGTTGTTTGGATTTTGAATAACGAAAAGGTAAAAGTGCCTAATCGTATTGCACTGTAAGATGATTGCCTCTATTCAGTGGTGTAAATACTGTATAATATTATAGATATGTGGAGTGGGTGATGTTGGACGGTTAATGGATCTCTCTTGACATTTTTTTTTTGGATTCACAGAAAATATTTATTCAGAGATGTGTATTTTATGATGCAGAAAAAAGTAATAACACTTGTCCGTATAATATAATAGGTAGTTGTAGCTGGCGACGAATGTTAAAACTAATAACGAACTAATAACAATAATAATAATTAATGCTCAAACATTCAATGTTGATTCTGAGAAGATAAACATGGAATATTCTAAAATAAACACATAATATTCGTGTATTTGATTTGAGGGGTTTATTTTGATATTTTAGTTTTGAAGTGACTTTTATCGTATTCAAAATGTTTTTATTTTAATAATTTTTATAATGGACACTTATTGAATTACTCCGTTTATGTTTTATATTATGATATCTGACCAAGATACATTCAGTTTATTTTGATACTAATATTGTATACAGATTCTTAAATTTAGGTCATTTATGACAACGTGACATCACTTATACATAATTTTTATGACATTTTAGGTTACGTTTTCGAACTTTAGAAAGACTCAAATTTTTCCTAAGATGAACTAATCTTGTAAAATATAATATATAACATATTTACAAACGTTTCTATTTTCATAAGCTTCACGCACGACCTCCTAACACTTTTTGTACAAGCATTTCCGAAAGACCTTTTCATCAATTTTTACGAAGGGTGAATAATAAATAACAGTCATATCAGGATACCTATATGGGCTATGTGTAAATAATATATTTTAAAGTTTGTAAATTTTTAATTTTTTTTTTTTTTATCGCATATCCCAACACGTATAATAACATAATCAATAGAATATTATCGATTTTTCTCGAGTCATTAAGCATTATAAAAATGTCTGTTATATCTTATAATCATATTATACATTTATTTTTATGTATCTATACAATTTTATATTATTATATACCAAGTGATGGCTAACATATAAAACTTAGTATTCTATGTATATACTAATTATAAATTTAAAATATCCCTAAGAAGGTGGGTGCGGGTACCGCTCTGCTGTACAGCAGGTTTTGAGTGAGCCACTAAAATGGATATGTAAACTTTGAATTCAAAGATTTTATAATATCATTGTGTGGGTACGAAAACGATTCTGAGCGAAGACGGTCTGTTAGCCAATATCACTAAGTATTCACTAAGTTTTTGATATTTAAGTAATTTATTGTATCTACTTCCTAATAGAAATAGTATTATGGTAGGTCGATTAAATATTTGAAAAAACATTGCATTTATTATGTTAGAGATATTTAATAAATTATTACTATAATAGTATAATATATTATTTTTATATATTATTATTGTTATTAATTATTATATATTATAAGCACTTATAGGCTATAATGATAGTTTTATGCCACTGTAGTTTTTATTTTCGTATTGCACTATTGCACAGCGTGTCATAATTGATCCATTTACAAGTTTTCAAAAAAAAAAAAAAATTTACTTATCTTCAACACTTCAGTTTCAATACACATCGCTTCTAGTTATATACACGAAACATTAGGCGATTCACATAGGACAAATCATCATCAAAACTATATTTAAGAAGCAACTTTATTAACTATGATCACGGATCACGGTCATTCATGTATAATATTATCAAAGTTGTACAGAGTATAACTGTAATAAACCATGAAAAAAAACTACAATAAGTTATTCGACAAAATCAAATAAACTTAATTTATTTATTGAAACGTTTTGACCAATTTTAATAATATTAAATAAACAAAATAATAATATAAGTATATAATATATAAGTGCGGACCAACCATCATGATACCTGCAGATTTAAGGCAGTCTTAACCATCTTCGTGGCATCTGTTAGTCTATCGGCCATAGAGAACCTCTATGCTATCGGCAGAGCCTTGTATAATCATAATCACCCCGCGGCTGACAGTAATTTGCATTCTGAATTTTGGACCACTTGCAGCGGGCTATCGTGGTATAAGGTGGTTACGAGGTATAGATACCCGTAAACCAGCGAGACTGCCCTTCAAGTCATCGGCCATGAAGTTTCAAGTTTTAAGTCTGCTTAACGAGTTGATGTGCTGTAAGACCGTCTCGATGGCTGGTCGGCTCGTCATGGACCGACAGCCGACGGAACAAATTGCCACTGAAAATAAAATAAAATCAGTTTTGGAGATTAATAATTTCCTACTTTGTGCATCCTCTTCCCCTCCACACACTACAAACCCATAATACATTTTGTTTTACGATCAATTCGAGTGGATATTATTTTATACATAGGAACAATTTAATATTATATAAACCTTACAAAAAATATGCAACATAGGTATTCAAAAATATTAATAAATATGATGGTCGAACAATAATACTCTAAAATATGCTAAATATGCATGCAGTTGGCAGTTAGATGCATTTTAAAAATCAAATTTATGTGTTTAAAAAAATAGAAAACATGAACTTGTTATATATTTTTTATACTCAGATTTAAATGTTTTTATATTAAGTTTATTTTTAATTTAGATTACGTAAAATTCTATAAAATATTAATTTATATCAACTTTTTCAATAGATAATAGGTAGATATTATATCTTGTTCAATCTTGTAGAATAAATAATTCAAGCTTCGAAGTATAAAATATACTGTTGGTCGTGAATTAAAAAAATTTAATCTGAAAGTGTATTAGTCATCAAGTATGTACTAAATACATTTGTAAAATCACGAAATATCTTATCAACCAGTAAATTAATTGAACCAAAAAAACAAAAACATGTAAATATAAGTTGTAACTAAGGTCAACCTCTATTAATATACCTAAGTATTATTTAAAACACGGAACTATTCATAATTATTATTATCAATCTTAACGAATGACACTTAGTATTTTTAAATATATACCTACGAGTTTAATGAGTTGTAATGTGTTAACTAATTACATTTTATCATAAATAATTGTTACAAAACCATGTAGACATTTCGAAAATATGTATGTTTATGAATCCCTGCTGCGTACACAATACTGCACATCGCAATAAGATTTTCGTGATAATTCTCGATTTATTTATTAATTGTTGTCCACAGGTTATGATAGGGATCCGAGTGCATTGCCGATCGATCGGGGAATGATGGTGGCCAAAGGTACTAGCGGCTACATAAAAGTATGGCGTGATAAGGTGATTCCAACGAAACGTCTCATACGTGTGAAACCCGAAAAGCGACAATGTCTGTACCCTGACGAAAAGACCTACTTGGGCCGGGGCTATTTGAGGTCAAACTGTTTGTTCAACTGTTACCAACGGTTTATGTTTAATGATTGCAAGTGCGTGCCGAGTTTCTATTATTTTCACTACGAAAAAGGTAAGAAAAGAATAAAAAAAAAACTAAAAATGCTACCTTATACACTGCTGCAGTATACCATTATTGTGATATTGTAACGATACATTTCTGGTTCGGGTTGTAAGCCGGACGAATATCAAAAACGAACAATGCCGGTTTGGACAATAATAATAATAATAATAATAATAATAATAATATTTTTGCTTTCAGATCTTCCCTATCCCGAGTGTAACGTAGAAGGACTTGTATGCTTGGCCGAACATTCGTGTAATTATTATTCCTGCTAAACACGTATTATTTATGCATTGTATAATAATATATAAACCAGTCGCATCTAGTTTTTCCACATATTCGTAATATTATATACTATTATATTATGTATAGTAGTTTCTTCATTGTAGTATCAATATTGTCTGAAGTACCGATAGAAATACGATTGTGAACCTTCATTATCATCGATACCTTTTTGACTATTTTGATTGAGAACGCTTAGATTTTATAATTCCATTCAACGTTCCCAAATAGAATAATATAGAAGTCTTAAAAACCGAGTATACATAGTGTAAGACCTAACAAATGAAATAACTTTTATTCTAATCAATAGTTTTAATTTGTTTTTTATATAAAAACTGTATCGACCCTTGTGCTACATGTATAACACAACATTCTATATTTTTATTTTAGATTCTGAGCGGAGAGATGAATGTATTTATTTTACAGTGATGTGTGTTTTTTAAAAAAATTTTAAATTGTTGTGTTTGTCATCGCCGTTTGGGGCAATAAAAATACTTCGATTTTCTTCAACAGTATTTTGTTTTGATGAAAAAGTGAATCTAGATGGTGCATTTGGAAGGACGAAAATTCCCAATAGTTTACAAAAGCGCATGAAAAAACAACATAAAAATTAAGGAAAAACTGGCATTTTTACGAAAAATTGGTTTTCGACAAAATCGATTTTGGTTTTTGGTGTACCTAACTCCAAAACAAATAACCGTAGATATATAACTGAATAACTGTAGATACATGAAAATTTCACTGAATGTTTATATTTTCATTTTCTTAACATTTTGACTCTTTTTAAGCTGTTAACGGATATTGTCAGTTTTCAATATTTTTAGTTTTTTTTCTATAAATATCAATAAAATTTTATTTGATGGATAAAAAAAACATGAAAATATAATACAAGGCTCCTGATATATTGTTACTTTAGAAGTTGAAAAATATTAATTATTTTTAAATGTTTATTTTCAGTACTAAAAAATAAAAATAATACTTTTATTTTAATTGCAAGAATCAATAAATTATAATATATAAAAAAAATAAAAAATATTGATTTTAATAAAATTTTAATTTGCAAGGTCTTCCTGTTATAATTCATATTTTACTAGTTATAGTAACCCAAACTTTGAGATTTATGATTACTTATTTTTGTTTGAGATAGCATATTGCTGAATCCATCAATAATGATAATCTATATAAATACAAAGATAACGAATTGCTTGCAACAATTATAATTTAAATATACTCATATTTGAATATGAAATACATACACGTCATTGATAGTTTAAAATTAAAACTGATATTTTTTTAAGCTATATTTTTCAATTTTTGTATAATAATATGTATAATGTATATGAGTTTTGAGTTGAATTTCAAAATTTAAATATTAAATACATACATGCCACTTCTATATGGCAACGTTGCATAGGATAGCACTCTCAATAGTACAATTTTTTTTTTGTCAGTGGTTATTTCATTGTTTCATTTTAAGCGTTTTCAATCGTACGTTAAAAAAGGTAAAATGTTCTCAATAGTATTGTAACCAGAGTACCGAAATCTGACAGGTTATATTCTTTCTTTTTGTAGTGTTTCAAAAAACGTTTCCAAACATAATTATAGATCTAAACTAAGTGAAGAATGTATTTATTTTACAATGATGTGTTTTTTATTTACTATATAATTCTTATGTCTGATGACACATTTTTCAGTAGACAAAATGCTCCGATCATAAACTTTAAAGGAGGTTTCTGGGAGAAAACAGAATTTAGTTTGTAATTTGGTGGGTTAAAAATAGAAAATGTTCAGTATTTTTTTAAATAATCAGTAAAAACAAGCAACAATTTAAATACGAACGTTTTCTTAAAATTTTAATATTATTATTATTAAAATAATTGTTTTGAAAATTGTAACAGGCAGATTATTTATAATTAATTATTAATGAACTTATTATAATAAATAAAAAAGGAATACAAATTTTAAATTATCTTGGTGAATATGATTTTGTTTAGTTTTTGATGGGTTGAGTATTTACATACTACATTCCTGAAGTCCGGTGTTATCGATAAAATAGGAAATATTTATTTGTTCTCTAAGTTGTGTTTTTGCATGCGTTTAGTTCGTGTTGTCTTTAAAAAGTATGTATCAAATTAAAAACTTAGAAAAAAAATGTACATCATTTTATAAATCTAGTGCTGGAATTAATGACTCAAACCTTAAAAACCTGATTCCCTGCAGTTGAAGGTCATTGTAGGGTTCCGGATTGGTCTTAATAGTCATTCGGATTATAGACAATTTTTTGATCCTAATTACCTAGTGGTCGTCCTCGGATTCTACAATTTAACCTAGACTTAAAATGTCGTTAATACAAAATGAAAAATTGTATTTATTACTTCGTCATCAATTGATACAATTTTTGTTGTTTTTGTAATAGCTAGTTGTATTATGCGAATTCGGTGACAACTCTCAAATTATATTTTCGTCGAGTATATAATATGTAATTAGGTTAATACAACTCATGAAAATCAATTAAAAGGTATCATCGATTTTGTATAGGTGATATTATCATTGTTATAAACAATTCATTACGAATTTGTGACCTTTTGAGTGACTTTATGTATACGACTATATTATAATTATATACTACACTGACCTTAAATTATTAACTTATCAGGAAAATAACTGTATTCTGCAATTTTTTTTAATGTCAGTTTATATATTATGTATTCTTTGTAGTTGGTGATCCGCCTAGATTAATTTTCTTATACAATTTTTGTGTATTTCAAAAAATATTAATACAAGGTCTGAAATTCTGAATATAGTGCATAATATTATATTACTAACACTACATTTTTATAATAGTTAACTATGGCTATATTAAATTGTATAATCGGAAGCAGAACACTTTTTAAAAAAAGTTGATTTGTAAACGGAGTGTAGTAATAGTGCTTCAATGGACTATGTACACATTTTTTCCTTTTGAAAAATACAAAAATTCAACGAAGGCAACCATTAGTGTGGATTAGTAAAAATAGATAACTTCGTTATTTTACTAAATATATTAGATACCTATATGATATCTGCAAGGTCCAGCTCTGCATTTTTGTAAAATCTACCTCACTACATACAAAAAAAAAATCAAAAAACAATTACTTTGAGGCACGTGAAGGAGTTGAGTTATCATAATCAAAATATACCAATATTATTTTTACAATGCACTAACAAAATTCCGAGCCCGACAATATAAATATTTGACATATTTTTTAACTACCATTATATAACATTATATACGACATAATTATTAATAGGATATAAGCAATCCGTTTCATCATGCTGCTAATTACTAAAGGTGCTTATAGGCTTCATCGCGTATTGTTAATTGTTATATATACTGTTTTGTATATTCATTGTAGTATTAGTCATTTTCTTTTATAACCGTTAGATTAGAAATATTATTATATATTTAAACTTATAGTTGAACAAAAATGAATTGTTTGATCGTCGTTTTCAGCAAATTTCATCAACATCGTGGATCGTGACAAAAATTTATCTACGCATCTCAGGTGCGAATGTCCAGGCGACTGTCGCAGTCAAAAGTACAAGTCTAACATTGTCGTGTTAAACGAAACGTAAGCATTTTCTTTTTTATGTGAGACGCTGAATATATTATAAAATATCTGATTTTTTAGAAATAATTTCTGTTTTTGATGTTCAAATAGAATTTATAATAAAATATCCAAATGTATCACGGTTTTATAAAAAATCATAATTTATCATCAGCTATTCAAATATATCATATCTAAAAAAACTTTCAAGGATTATAAATGTATAATATTATTTACTATAAGATATTTTTCAAAATACTTAGATTCATTTTAAGCTTTTTATACTTAAAAATATTCTAACCATTCTACGAATATAACATTTTATTGAAATTTGTTTTTAGAAAAATGTTGTGTGACCTACCATACTAAATAGTACCAACATAAATAAATTAAAAATATTCTCAGATATAATTATAGGCTGACTGGCCACGTCCGCTCAGAATAAATTTTGCATACAATGATGTGTCATTTAATTTAAATTTAAAATTGACATGACAGTTATCCATTCAATGACGAGGTACAATCGATATCTTTTACACAAAGTAGATCAAGTTCACCGGGTTTTCTTATTTGATAGGTACCTACAAAATAAAAACAAACATGAATTGACTAAAGATAATTTCTAAATCATCTTATCTAACTTTATAGTAACAATATTTTTTGGTACACATTTATACAGCTTGTAAAAATACGGAAACATTTCAGCAATAACTTTAAAATGAAAAACAATGTTTCAAAAGTGCAAAATTTAACTTTTAAAATTACCAAATCAAAGACCTAATCACTTATCACATGTTTGGACTTTTGTACCTACAAGAGGCCTAAGAATACGTTGTACAAAAGAGAAAAACGCATTTTCGACAATATCAGATGCCACAGCCCTCACAGCTATGTAATAATATTCTATATTTTGAAAAAAATAGCTTTTATGTAAAGCTTTTATCGGTACACAATCCACCATATTACATAATATTATTATCACGTCTCGACAATATAACTTATTATTACTGCAGTAGATGGTTAGCAAATGTTGTTGTACCTATAAAAAAAAAAATGGCTTGACTTTCGAATAGTTCATGATATTATAATGAGTGTCTTTAATTTTGATTATAATATCACTTCATAGATATATAATTCGAATTAATCCAGACAAATATTCTGATGTTAAATGAGTCCGAAACGACGTATTTTTGCTGTTTTCAGATCAAGGGCTGACCAAATTACCGTTGACGTTTTCTTTCACAGGTCTACGTGCTTCCTGTACGAAACGGATTTAGTGTTCGACTTTATGAATGCTCTAGGTGAATATAAAATAATATATAACATAATGTTTAATTAATTATTGTTTTATTCAAATAATAATTAAATGAATGGACGGACGCGGCGGCGCCGTTGACTCTTCCGCAGACGAAAACAATGTTTATAGACCTCTATATAGATATATATTGGTACACGCGTAAAGCGTGTCGAGATTAAAAGCGTTCTTTTTTTTATACCTAATCCATATACACAGAGTGATTCTTTTATTGGAACATAACATTATATTTTTAGGAAACGCATTTTTAAACATTTTTTTTAAATTTAATTTTAAGAACATAATAATAATATTATATACTATTGTTACTATATATTTTAGTAATATAGTTAAAAATTATAATTTTTATGTTTTTGAATCTTAAAAATCCCCTATAATTTGTTCTACCAGATATTGCCCGTTTAATGGTAAAATAGTCCTCCTGTATACAAAAGTAATTTATTTTCTGGGGCGATTTATTCATGTATATACCTACAAAGTGGCTTTTCCTTCTCGCCTCAACGGTTTTATTTGCAGCAGCTGACCTAATATATCGTTAATATATAATTAATTCATTGTTAAGACAGGATGGTTGCATATGATGGGCTAGTATCATAAATAATAGTATACAGGATACATCACTACCTACTTATTTAAATGTAATTTCAACTTGTATTTAGGTACACCCTGATGTACTCCACAGTGGTTTTCAACCTTTTTTTTCACGACGACACTTTAACATAAACCCTAATAAATGACGACATAAATATTGTATGAATAATCATTGGATTCTTAAAAAAATAACAAACATAAAATGTATTTTTAGATTCTGAGTGGAGCGAGAGATCTAGTGGTTTTACAATGGTGTTTATTTTTTTATTTTTTTATCCTGAACACAAAATTTCTACCAGAAGGAGTGCTTTGATTTTAACATATAGTATCTTATCTTTTAGGAAATTGGATCAAGATGGTACTTTAATAATTTAAATAAAATAAGATCATTTTTCGATTTTTTCAATAGTAATTTAATGCCACGGGAAAAACCACCGACAAATTACAAAAAACCACTAAAAATGGGATTTTAATTTCTAACGCTTTGTTCATCACCATATAAACGAATAAAAATAACTATTTTAGTTCAAAATCAAAATCAAAATATCGTAAGAAAACCCATGGAAAGCACAACTATTGTTTATATGTATAATTTTTATAAAAAGTCGAATTATCTGTATTATGATTATTGCATAACATTTAACACAAATTTTGAATGGTGACATGCGGGTGTGGCGTCCTCTTAAGGAAATTTACTAGTTATATATCATTATTGTTTTATGGGTAAAACATCGTCAATATTGTTTTTCTGTAGTTTTTACTACTACTACACTGTATCATAAATTCATAACGTTGTAATAATTTCATGAACCTAAGTATATTTTTCAAACACACTATAAAACTAATGTACGGGTATACAATTTATATTTTATTCTGTTACTTATTCTATGATCAAAATGTATTATATAGGTATTTATATTAATAATATTAAAATGTACACAATATCATACTTTATATATTATTATAGTTTGTTAAATTGTCGGCTGTGTACATAAATGCTAAACGAAAGTATACATTATTGTTAAATGATTCGTTCAGCGAGTAGTTGTATAATATACCTATTAATATATCTCCCTATACACCAGGGAAAACGATAAACATAATTAAATATTTACAAAGAATAATATAACGACGTATAGTAACTAGAAATCGTTTATATTGACGTTTAAATGATGAGGTCATAATGTGAAAAATTTAAAAAAAAAGTTATTAAAAAACTGTATAAGACATAACTACAGTTACTAATTATGTGTATAAAGAAAAATCTGTTATTTATTATTTTAACATGTTTTTTTTATTTTTTTTCAAAGATTGTTTCTGTACTTCAAATTATTATTAGTCATATAATTTTTGAACATTGATTATTTAATTTTTTGCCTTATCTTATATGTAGGTATACTTGTCATATAATGTCGATAATAAGAACAGTATAATATTGAGTGGTCATTTCAGATAAAATATTTGCCTTTATTCACCAAAAACAAATTACATTACATTCGTATGGTTATTAGAAGAACTTTATACTTAGCAATGAAAATTAGCACATGATAAAGTATTAAAGGAGTTTCACCGGATTTCATGTTATTAAACCTAGTATATCATTACAACCGTTTATAATAACGATATTTACTGTATGTTCCTGTCAAATTGAGCCAGCAGATGTAAATTCCATCAACTGCGACCTTTTTAAACCTTTTTTCATGTAAATTCCTATGGTAGGTACTTTTTTACTAATTGAAAAAAAAAATTGAAATTCTGCAGGTTTTTTTTACCTATAATAAAATTAGCATTATGTAGGTACCGGTTTTTATTATACATTATATGTCTTAAATCCCATATCACTCTTAGTGATCCTTGGAAAAGTGGCAAATCAATATTTTAAATTCACTTTTTTACAATAATAAATATGAAAGTTCTAATTTATAAGCCAAAGATTTAATAAAATATTTTTCTAAGCAGTTAAATTTTAAAAATTTTCAAGATCACATATTTTTAGTTTTAAAAAAACAATTATTAAATTGGGTGAAAGTTGACCAAGTTAAAGCAAATTAAGATGTTTACAATTCCAAGAGATAACTTGAAAATGTCAAAACTCAATTGTATAAAAAAAATTTTTGGAATTTTTGGAACAAAACTGAATCTTATTTCATTGAGTTAGAATTTGAATAGGTATTTTCTGTATTTTCTGTATTATTTTATTACTGTAAAAAAAAAAATTTAAAAATATTAATTTGCCACGAAGATACAACAGCGATAATTTACTTTTGGGACAGACTTTATATTATATTATATTATTCAAATACTTACTTACACTAGTTTAAAAAATATTATATAATCAACAATAATGATCATTAATTAGTTAAGATAAGATAAAAATTATATTAATAAAAAACAGTTGATGTGTAGTTATACTAATAATTGTTGTAATTTGTGGATTTTACCATCGGTAGAGTTTACATGTTCTTCAAGTCAAAAAAAACGTACCTTCTAAAATCGAATACCTATATAAATCAGTGGAATTTACAATCAGCAAATTTATTAAGCAGAGAGATTAAGCTAAATAAACAAGAGCAATGCGTTCTTAGTGATAATAGTTGATTTGGTCTTAACAATTTTGTCTGTCATGAGTGGTGGTCCATATTATTTAGTGGCTTAACTGTTAAGGTCTGCGTCATACCTACAAATATTAAAACACTGAAAAGATTGTATCCTTGAACGCGCTAATCTCAAAAACTACTGGACCGATTTCAATAAAAGTTATATCAACATAGATTCCTTGAGGCTCAGAGGGTGTTTTAGATTCTTTATTCAATCCCTATATAGGTTCTTAGTTTTTTATAGATAAGCTCACATATCAATTTCGTTTTGACCCACGAAAATCAACTCATTTTTTGTTCATATAATATAGCGCGGTCATTAGTTACAGAAATAAAATTAAAATCAATTTATTAATTTAAATTAGTACTATACTAGACGAACACCAACCGTGGCTATGGTGGTTTTTAAATACAATAAAATATTGTTTGATTCATTGTTTGTTATTCAAATGCAATGCACTTATGCACTTTGTAGCTTATATAGACTCAAAAACCACTGTACCAAAGATGATGAAAGTTTTAGGGATTGTTTTTAAAGGTATCAGAAAAATGTAGAGAGTAGTATAAATCACGTATGAAAATACATACCAAGTGCTATGTATCCAATACACCACTAGTGGATTTCTTATATCGGTCGTATTCGTTCACAATTCGAGGTACACGACTGTTATAGCACCGTATTTTGTGTGCGTTAATTTTTTTTAGGGCGAAGTCGGAATATAAACCTAGTATATATTATATACATTTAAGCAAGATAAAATTTTTGATCTGTTAATTTTTTTGTTTGTTTTTTAGTCGGCTACGGAGGAGTCTGCGGACTTTTTCTCGGGGCATCATTGATCAGTGGCGTTGAATTTATAAATTTTATGACGTTTCGTTTGTACGACTATTGGTTGAACCGTCGAGATAGAAACAAAATCGTCCAACGTTTCATTCATTGAAATGATGTGTTATTAGTTATTACAGTTGATTTTCCTCAAAGACCATTCTATTGTTAAGAATTGTATTTATCTAAATTAATTTATAGATTTATATTATATTCGTCATTAATATATACATATAATTCGGATGTCATAAAATAAAAAAAACACATTTAATTCTTATCATATAGGTTAGGTTAGGTTAGTTAGATAATAAATGCAGTTTATTTTTTGCGCTTGGTTCACTTTTATAGGTTCAACATTTTAAATGTAATAATACTATGATAATATACCTAATGAATTTTTAGAAATGTATGTTAAGAAATATAGGTAAGACAAAAATACACGGCATCAAACAAAAATTTAAAATTTAATTTTATATTTTGACGAACCGAAATCTCTGAGAAGTCCAATTCCAGCCGCTATAATATGTCGGAACACTTTTTATAATGATTATAGCTTAGGTATGTCATTTATTTTACGAAGCTTTATTATGTTATATAAATAATGTTAAATTAAAAATTATTATGATTTCGTATAAAAATGTTTATTTTATCATTTATTATACCTATAGAACAGTTTAAAGACTACAGGTTGCCAAACATCCACTGAAGCTCAACGGAATAATTTAATGTTATATCGAAATCGATTAATCAGGTATATAATTAAATTATTAAAACCAAATTCCTTTATAGCGTGCATTGAAAATTTCTCGTTGCAAATAAATTTGTATTTACCAATAGAGAATAATAAATTAAAAAGTTGTACTTTTACCAATTAAAAATATATTATGTATTAAAGCTCGAGCACATTGTATTCGGTAAACATAGTGAACATAGTAAATATTTTATTCTATTTACCATATATATATATTATATACATAAAGTTTATATATCAACCGAGACAAAATATATTTCATCGAAAGTAATTAATTGATTTAATAATATCTGGTTTTATGTGTTCGGTGAAAGCTATATTTATATAGTGGGCGTTTAATTATAAGGTGCAATTTATACTTCCAACTTTGGATTATACTGTGTGAGTGTATAATATAATGTGGCCCAAAATTGCACGGCATTTTTTTATGTCTCGATTAGGTCAAAAGTATAAAACGTGTACTTAAAAATACTTGCAACTTTCAAGCGTAATATGATATAATAACATAATAATAGTATATAGTTATTAGAAAAAGAGCGGGGTAATGGGTATAGTATAAAAGGTGTTCAAAACTTAGTCACTCTCCGATACCGCTTTGTATGCATTTTGTAGGGATTTTGCTGACATCAATAATAATTATTCAATAACTAAACACACAAGTTTAACTTATTGTGAGGGCCCCTTATCAAAACTGAATTATTCAAATACTACCTAATCGAACCACATCAACACTTATCTTGGTTTATTCGCATGCATCCGGTTACACACGGACGGGTATAACGCGAGTGACGGTCGTTGCCCTAGCTATCGGGGTATTTCTTAAGCTGTCTAGAATATTGATATAATGATACGTTTCATAGTTTCATCATGTGCATATTGTTCATTTTTTTGTCTTAATAGAAGTACCAAACTTTGATAATATTATATAGGTACTCAATATTATAAAGCTAAAAAAATTGTATTTTTGAACGTGATAATCTCAGAAACAACTTGACAATGAAAGTTACGTCAATAGATTTATTATCAATAAACTCGGGGGTGTTGTAAGCTTATTTTTAAACCATAATATACATGTTACTGTACGGTGGCACTCATAAATTTGTTTTGGCTCACGAAAATCGAATAATGTTTTGTTTATGTATATAGTGGCCATTGTTTTCAGAAAAAAATTAATATGAAAATATTGTCTTTAAGTCAATAAACTTATATTAATATTTAACTAATATTTAAGAATTCCAAAAATCAGATATCGAATAACTACATAATTGAAAAGAAAAAGGGGGCGAGCACGCTTAGGGAATCACCCTACACATTATATTACAAATATATCTTCAAGGTAAATTTAAATTGAATTAATATGTTACTGCTATATGTACTTTTCTGCCGTAGAACTTACGAAGATTGACATAGTAAAAATTTTTATCCAACGCTCACGCAAGCACTAGGTACAGTATAATAAATTACAAATAAGGGCAAACGAAAAGTCTTAAATCAATATTTCATCACCTATTATATTGTATACATAATAATATTATTCAATGCAGTCATTAGTGTAACCTACAATAGTATTATATACTGTAATCGAATGGAAAAATGTAATTTGTAAAGTAAACAATTATTTATATATATATTGATGCAATAATATTTCGCCGTCGTATAACGTGTACACTGTGTATAGTTAATAATACAAACATATAGTATATATACACACCAAAATTTTACATGTAAATCCATATTTCTAGTTTGACAGACAAATGACAGTTCTATATAGTATATATATGTATAATATACATTACAGACTAAAGCTCTGAAAAAACTAAATAGTATAATATGTATTATTGTATTATATATAATTGCATACATATTGTGTTTGTATTTTTATTTGTATATTCTGTATTAGTATATAGTACATAAAATATAATGTATTAAGTTCTTTTGAAATTATTTATTGCATTAATTTTTATCTAAAACTGATATTGAATAAACATAACACATATTAACTATAAAATGCTTAGGTATATTATATATTTTATTGTTTTTATATGCATAACTATAAATATTAAATAGTGTTATATTTAAACATGAGCAATATGATAACCTTAATTTATTTTATTTAATTTATTTAATGTTTATTAAACCATAAATATTTAACTTTTAAATATATGTTTAATATTTAAAACTAAACATTTTTTACAGAAGTATCTTTGGAATATACCTCCTTGGAATGCCTCCATACAAACCCGTCAAGAACGAAATGAGAAAGTTAAATATAATTTAAGTAAAATGCTAAAATATTATCTGATATTATTAAATGTGATTAAAAGAAAAAAAAGAAAGAAAACCTATAATTGTAAAATCAATACATTCATCGCTTCGCTCAGAATCTAAAACACACACACATATTATATTTTTAACAGATTAACGGAAAGAACCTAGATCCTATATATATATATATAATATAACTATATGAAAAACGTCGGTGGCGGAGATTTGATTAAAAATAATTGTTCAAATATTTTTTCCGTGAATCCGTTAATACGCCATTGCCATAATATCTAAGCTAAAAAGAAAAAAACTTTTACCCAGTAGATTGAACTATACCTACCACATATATACTTATATTATATTTGTATTTGAAGTAGGTATAAAGACGAAAATATATTTTGTGATTCACGAACGTTTCATGGTGCAGAAAAGTATTGGACTTATTATGTTTGTTGTTGTGTATGTTGATGTATATAATACTATACTGTGTACTACCTATATAAGCAGTAGTCATATATATTTGTCATACACACTTAACAAATCCGTGGTGCGCACTTTCAATTTGGTACTATACACTTTGTGTCAGAGTTCACTAAAAAAATAGGGGCTGTAAAAACGTATATCTACAATTGTTTATTGAGTTTAAACAAGAGAGAAACAAGTTGCTGTTTTAATGACACTGTAAATGTTTTATAGTGCGTGTTCGTTTTCAAATGATTCGGTATTGGACGCTGTGTTATTTTAAACGTTATTGAGGTACGTTATTGAATGGTCTAAATCTGGATTTCTTAACAGGTGGCCCTCCTAGTGAGTGTACAGGTGCTTACTCGTGGGATCCACAAGACCAAAATAATGCTTTTTTCCAAATGCTCCTCCAAAACACTTTTTTGAAATAATAAATTCATACTATTCAACGAATCAATATAAATTGAAAATTGTTGTAAGTAAAACTGAACTTCTTAATATTGTTTTTACTTTTTATTTAAACTTATTAGTCATACCTATAGGTGTATACATTTTAGATTCTGAGCGAAGCGAGAATGTATTGATTTTACAATGATGTGAGTTTTTTTTTTCTAAGGAAAAACGGGAATTTTTACACGAAATCTGTTTTCGAGAAAATCGATTTTGGTTTTTGGTATAACTCTAAAACAAATGACCCTAGGTACATGAAATTTTGACTAAATGTTTATATTAGCATTTTCTATACACCATTACATTTTCTAAATATTTTGACTTATTTTGAGCTGTTGACGGACATTTTCAGTTTCCATTTTTTTTTAGTTTTTTTTTTTTTACAAATATCAATAAAATTTTATTTATTGGGTAAAAAAGCTTGAAAATTTAATACGAGGTTTCTATTATATTGTTACAATGACATTTGAAAAATATTCAAAATCCTTAGTCACAGTTTTTATTTATGAGCATTTAAAGTTCAAATCTTCACAAAATACGGAAAATCACGAAAATTAGCAAATTATTTTGAGTTGAGAATTCATAAAAATTTTTCTTTTTCTATCTAAGATTTGAAAATGTAATACAAGATTCCTGATATATCGTTCTAATAGTAGTTGAAAAATATTAAAAATACACAGGCACAATTTTTTTTATAAGCATTTAAAGTTCAAATTTTGACAAAATTTATAAAATTTATAATTTAATAACTATTTTCTAGTTAAAAATTTATAAAATGTTCAACTTTTATAGCTAAGGATTGAAAATTTAAAACTTTAATATACTTGGTAATATCATAGGCTGACTGACTGTTTTCGCTCAGAATCGTTTTCTTATACAATAATATTATATCATTGAATTCAAATTTAACACCATCCATTACAGTGACCCACTTGTAACCTACTATACAGCTGAGCGACATCCACTTATCTGCCTTTTTTCATATTCATTCTAAATAACTACCTATTCAAAAACAGAAGTATGTATAACCATTAAATTATCCTTTTAGTATGGACTTCAACGCTATTAATGGTTATGTAATCGATTTAAGATTAAAAGAAATGGCACACAAAGATTTATAATGGGATGGGGATTGGGGTAAATGTGGTCCGTGGATATACTTAACTAGAGTCTATCTACTATAAAACGTTAAGAATACTTAGTCTAAAATCTAAATAATCAATAGCAGTCTCATCAACTCCAAATTAAGATAATTGACAATAAAACATAATAGGTATTAGGTATTAAATTCGTTCGGAAATTGACATTGGCCAAATATCATAAATAAAATATTTTTAAAAAAACACTTCCTTGATCAACACTGATGTGTACCTGTATTGCCTGTACATGACGCCTGATCACACGCATAATGATAGAATTCACGACAGAGTTTGAACGTTTGTAGAATATTTGTTTCGTAGATGATTGTAAATTTTTAAATTCATTTTTCTAGAATTTGAGGGCATACATTAAATTTAATAATTTCTACTGTTTTTAATTTTGGACATTTTAAACAAATCCAAAATCTCTCCATGAGAATTATGAGTTGTCATTATATATTATATTTGAATATTCCATAGTTAATAGAATATGAATTTTTTGAATGGATTCTAACGATTAAGAATGATTAATATTAGTTGGCTACTAGTTAAGAGTAACATAGTATTATTCGAGTTGGGAGCGTACCTACTTGTACTTACCTACTATTGAGAAATAAAATTTTTTTTTCAAATACCTATTGATTTTATAATTCAGAGAAACTTTGTTTTAATAATGCTATAAGTATTTCTTATATTATAAATTTGAAAATTAAAGTTTAATTTCTGATTAAAGTAAAACCCTAAGTAATTTACAACGGATACTCGTATAATTGTCGAATAAAATAATTTACAGTCGTAATATATATTTGAAAAATGAAAATTGAAATTATAGCACATTTGTTAATATTGAGATTCATTGTATTTGTAATGTACCATTATTGAAAATCATATATATCTGACTGGAACTTTAGAGTATCTATTTCGGAATTTATAAAACTATATAGTAAATACACACTATATATTATTATATTTAAATTATATATTATCATCATATCATAAAAGTATATAATACAATTATTTCGCCTTTTTATAATTTTTTGTTCGAATGTCGATCGAAAAGTTCCCGGTGAAACGCATCAATCAAAACCTAAAAGTCGAAACACAATATATATATATATATAATATTATCATGTACGCTTTATTATTTCTACTATATATGACCGAATTTCTTATACCGGAAAAAGATACGTAAAAGTATCGCATAATAATAATTGTATGAGCATAGTAAAAAATATAATAATAGTATATTATGCGTCGTACGTCGTAAACTTAGGTTGTCACGGCCTGTAAAATGTATATAAATAATATTATTGTGTGTATCATGTCATAAGCATATATCGAGACGTGTGTGACGGAAATTTGAACGGAAAACACGACAATAAACATTGTATGAGTATTGTAATGTGATATACAATATAATAATAATATTTTTATATTATTATAATCGTTTTAAGCACACTCGCGACCTATAATTATGGATTTTAAAAGGTATGTTCGCCAGGTTCTATATTATTATATGTATATTGTATTTAAACAAGACCTACGGACGACGGTCGTATAATATTATAACGCGGCGGTAAGTGCAATTTATTTTCATTGTCTCGATGACGTGCCCTAGCCAGTCGTCCATGTCCAGAAGAGTCGATCTCGTCCGGTTCCGGAACAGATCGTCCCGCGTGTCCGGCGTGAAACGTCGCGCAAATAACGTATGGAAGAACGTTTTGGACGACATTTGCGATCAGTGTTCGTTGCACGGCCTTAACCACATCATCCGGAACGACCGGAGCACCGTAGAAAAGTCAGTATATAATACGCGAGAAACGCAAAAAAATTAATAATTAAATCAGTAGGTACTAATATTATAATATTAGACGAGTGACCAAATGACCATTCAAAAAATCTGACCATTACCAAATATTAGATACTGATACTGTAGTAAATAATTATCTTAATAACATTTTTTATTTTTTTTTATTTTATAAGAAATATACAATCTGTACCCTGGAGGCACAAAAAAATATGGGCTAAATTACGTGAATATGAAAGAGTTGTTGAAAGAAGCCACCCAGTAGTGACACTTCCTATATCTTAATAACATAATTATTAATATTATACCTTTGATTATAAATTATAATATTAGTTAATACATGATATTATTATAACACATCTACAATCTACATATTATATTTCAATCCGTTTAGTGTAATCGCATTTTTCATGAAATTGTACGTTTTACAATTTTATTTGCGTAATATTTTAAAACTTTTCTTAAATTTAAACAACAACATGCTCTTATCTTATTAGATATTATACAAGTCAAAATACACATGTTACTAGCTATTCTGCCCGACGTTGTCCGTGCCAAAGATTTGTTTAAAAAAAAAACATTTGTAAAAAAAAATGTACAAACAGTTACAATAATATGATCTTATCTTATTATACAAGTTTATATATTACTAGCTTTCCTGCCCTACGTTGTTCATGTCGAAATAACGATTTCAGTTATTTTGTTGTAATTTATAATACTAATTCAACTTACAGGCTATAATAAAATATAATAACAATATTATATACCTAGACTGAAAAACCGTTTCCGCTTAGAATCGTTTTTCGTATACAATGATAATATGATATCATTGAATTCAAATTTAAGACAATCCATTATACAGTGACTCACTGGTTACTTGTAACCTACTGTACAGCAGAGCGATATTCACTTACTCGCTTTTTTATAATACATAATTTATATTATAATATAATATTATATTGTTTATAAACAAACGGCGGCGGAGCATATTTTCAAATTTTTACTGACATAATACGCTTGTTGTGTACGCAGTCCATCATAGTTATCGTTTACGTTATTAATAACCGTAGGTACAATTCAATTTTTGTTCTCTAGTCGGGCGATATACGCACGACCGTGCGCAATTCGGTACTATTTTAGAAGGCCTGAAAAGTATAGCAAGTGACTTTGTAAAGTGTACAATTATTTTGAAAATTTGTTCAAACGACAGCAGCAGGAATTATAATAATAACTGTCAGAGATGGACAGTTTTTGAATTATTTGAATTTTTTTTATATATGTATCATATATAGGTACTTACTCTCTTGTACAGTTTGAAATTCAATATTTAATAATTGTATCCTATCTTAGTTTAATTTATTGTATCTCAGTTCACGTTAAGATCATACTTTTTTTTATAGTTTTACATAATCAGTATTTGAAAACACATTAAAGCCCAAATACTATAGTTAGGTAAATACCTAAGTTAACACAAATCTAGCAGATACCCCACATCGACAGGAAAAATATTTTACAAATTATTATTTATGTTTTATAATTTTATTTTACTAGACGCAACTGGTGTATTCTTATTATCTTTATCACTCAATTTTTCGTGGAATTGGATCCATAAAACTATGCTTACAAACTGCTCCCCGATAGACACTATAATTTAAAAAAACCGCATAACTATCGGATGAGTGGTTCTCGAGTTCAATAGCATCAGAGATCTAATTTTCACATTTATACATAGGTATAGACATAGATAGATATTACTGGACATTTTGACCACTATTGGTCAGAGAACGTATACTCAACTATACTGGAATCGTACAAAAATAAAAACAATAGAATATAGGATTTTTCTAAAATGTCAGTGATATCACACAAGGCTGGGCATTAACGAATTAAAAAGTTAAAGTTAAGTTAAAAAATTAATTTTATTTTAACTTTTTAACTTAACTACCTAGTTACTTTTGGCTTTTCATTAACTTAACTGTTAACTTACAAAATTTCTTTTTTAATTAACGTGAAATTAACGAATTAATTTTTCATTTTAAGAAGTAAGTTAAGTTAATTTATTTTATTTTTAATTTTATTATATTTCACGATTTTAGTCTATTTTGTTTTCATGTCAAAACATATTTACCGTTAATTATTTAAAGTTAAAAATTATATCATTTTAATCTAACTTATATGGAAATATGTACAGTATAAAGTATAAACATATATAATCTATAATTTAGTTTTGGAAAAAATTAAGTACGCTAGCGTTGTATAAACAAATTAATTTTTTTTTAACTTAATAAAAAGTTAACAAAAAGTATGTATTAACTTTTAACTTAACTGAGTTAATCTTTAGTTAAATTAACTTTTAAATTTAAATTTTTTGTTATTGGTGCATATTAACTTAACTTAACTGAGTTAAAAAAAATCATTAACTTGCCCAGCCTTGGACTATCACACTCATAAAATTGATACGATCAAGTATGATGACGAGTGTACACTATACAGGTATTATACTTCACAATATAATAACTATAACATTATTCAGTACTACTGAATTACAACAAATTACTATAATATACCTACCATGACAAAATAAATTTGTCCCATATGATATAATAATGTAATTAATTTACAATATATTACACAAAGTGTAAAATAAGAGTTTCTATTTCATGAAATGTATAATATTATGTTAATTTCATGAAATTTCAAAACGATATCCATTTCGTGAAAAATACGATTACACTAAGACCCTATTTAAGTGGATGTGAAATATATACATATTATATATGGACGCGTATTTAAACGATTTGATTGTTTTGTAAAACCATAGATCATGGAGACGCACTTAATTGAATTTATGCTGCGCATCGCAATTTTCAGAGCGTTTTGGACGATGACCGTCATGTGCGCCGTCCTGTTCGCCACTTACGCAATCGTCGAGTCGTGGAAGACGTACAACAAGAGTTCGATCGACACGGTGGTCGAGACGACTTTTTTAAGTTACGCAAATATAGCGTTTCCGATGGTGGTGATATGTGACAGTTCTAGGGTGGACTGGGAACGCGTAATGCGATTAACACCAAGGTAATATCATCACTAATTCGTAATAAGTTAGGTTATAACTTAAAATATTATGTATTATATACACATTATATATTCTAGTATTCATGTTAATAATATCAATCAACCGTTTCACTTGTTCAAGATAAACAATTTTTTTTTTCTTAAATTATCTCGTGCACGAAGAGTATAAGATAAATGTAAATTAGGCACTATTGTAATGTTATTATACCTTATAATAACGAGAGCAAACAACACTATAAAACGTTGCATGAAAAATCATACGGAATCGTGTACTTATGTTGTTAATTGGCGAGGGTTTGGTTCAATGTTAAATTGAATGTTGGGCTCGAGAGCTTGATATCACACTGAATTTTTCGGTTTGATATACGATTTAAAAGTTTGGTTCGAGACCATAATTCTAAGTTTGACCAACCTCTAATAAATAGTTATTACTATCTTTAAGATTCCAAAAATGTGCGTAATCAACCGTATGTCGAAATATGCATAGAGACGTGCCGGGGACTGATCCAGACCTGTTTCCCGCCGTGAGGAAAGTGTTGAAAACGTTCTCGGTGATGTCGTACGGAGATTTCGACGATTTCGACGAGTTATGGAATGTGACGGAACTTTCAAAGCTCAACCATCTGAACCTAACCGCACTATTGTTGAAGGTTAATACACAACGTTGTTTTATACGTTTTCTAGATCCTATTTCAAACTTCATATGTACCGTGTTGTGTACTTGTGTGGTTGTTGTACTGTTGTACATATTATTTTGATGCGTAGGCAACAAAATAGTGGTAATACATGTCATCTGCCTACTACAGTTGAATACCACATTTATCTTTGCACGACGCGGTATATTATAGTGTTGACTTGGATTTGCATACTAATATTATATTATTGTACTATAATAAAATTGTGACTTATTATTTTTTTTTTTATTAATTGACCCACGGCAACTTTGGCCTGTACATTGGGTGGTTTTGAACTGTGGGGGAGGGTACTGTAGATTTTTGTAAACACGTGTGTTTTAGTTCGGCAGATTTTAAAATTGGGCACCCGTAGGTTTCTATACCATGCCCGGTCGGGGGATGGCGTCCTCTCTCCGGACAGATGTCTACCAGGAGAGAAGTGCCGCCCGTGACCGAGATTTGAACCTGCGACGGTACGCGTCGTAATCGAAGTGACTTCTTCTTTAGATAATATTTTACAAAATAATATCATGACTTATCTTCTTTTAAAATTGTATAATACATATTCAAACATTTTAATCTATCTAATATAGTATTATTAATTATTATAATAATAATACTATATACTACTATAATATAAACATTAAACTTGGATATCGGCATTTAAAATTTTACCCTTACAATTTTACGATATTATTTGTTAGATGGATGTTGTTATATGTACTATTATTACATGACGTATTACATAGGTGATGAGGCCGTGTAATGAAGTATTTTGCTGTGGAGGTTGTTGGTGGAAATTCAAACAAGTAAACTGTTGCGACATATTTGAGTTGCAGCGCACCGAATTCGGCCTTTGCCATTCGTTCAATTCTGATTTCTCAGAGTACGGCAGAGGGTGAGTGTCGAGATTTGTACAGTAATAATAGGTATTGCAAAAATATAATTTGTCATTGGCACATTGTTCCCATGCAGGAGAGTGGGAGTGACCTCAGGTCTTATTGGGAAGTTTTGGCAAACTGAGTCCGGTGAATTCCGACCTAGGACGACCGACAATAAAGGCCAGTGGTCGGGTGTCAGGTAAATGCGTCGTAAGGCAATTCATTGGGCAATGTAATTATTTAATAATATTTAAAAAAATTGAATTTCAATAATACAAAACAAATGATATTCTATATTAATAAGTTTATTCATACCTTCTGGTAATTTTAACTCAAAGAAATTATATATTTGAAGATTTATAATAAAAAAAAGAGGGTAAGTGGGTAACGCTAAACATTAGGTGTCTAGAAAGTCACTATAATAGATGTGTTAAAATTGAATTCAATATTCATTGTATATGAAAACGATTCTGAGTGACGACTTTCAGCCTATAATATTACTACGTAAATTGTATGATATTATTGTGATTTAAGTAATTTATTTTACTATTAGGTCAGTAGTTTACAGTGGGTCAAATTAATTTTTGCCAAAAAAATTGCATTTGAAAATGTAATTGTGTGTATAGTGTATACAATATAATAATGTACTCTATAAGTCTCAAGTACCCACGAATAATATTTTTAAATTTCCACAAAATACCTAAAATCGTTAAGCTCAATTTTAATATGTCTATAAAAAATAACTGTGTTTCTATAAATTTTAGATTTTTTTTCCCATAAGCATTTAAGTTTAAAATTTGTCAAATTGCATATGTTTTTAATCTCATAAGTAGTCCATACTGTCACGAAAAATCTAAACCAAAATAATATTATAAACATGGTTTTTTTATTGGTATGTTATGTTCAAATTTAGATGAAATTACATATTTAAACAAAGAATAACGATCTTAGTTATTTTGTTGTAATTTAAAATATTATTATAATATAGACTGACCGACTGACCATCTCCGCTCAGAATTTTTCGCATAAAATGATATTATATTATTGAATTAAAATTTAACACCATCCATTACAGTGAACCACATGTAACGTCCTATTGTAGGTACATCAGGTATACACCTTGTTTAATTGGATTAATTTTAAATTTATAAAATGGTCGGTTTTTTATTTAATTCGATTCGGCGCACAACTTATCATTTTAAAACCTTTGATTTATTCAATACAAAGAGCTGAACAAGCTTTTGATAATATTTTTTGTAATATAAATACTATGTTTGATTACTATTAACTAATATTCGATTTACGTTTAACGTCAAAGTGTGGTATACTGTATGGTATTGACTATCGTATAATTGTACCAATGTACGATAAAGGGTACTTATTTACGGGGTTGAGATTTTAATAACGCTGCAAAATATGATAAAAGTTATATAATTATCAATATTGTGTACCTATTTTGTTTGTTTCGTTTTACTTCTGTACAATTACTTCGATGGAAAATGTGAAAAAAACTGTTCCTGACACAGAATGTACATATCGACAATGTCACCGGAACAAGTAGCTCCTAATGTAAACGCTAAACCGTCAATTCGGGTAAACGAGTATATTATTATTATTGCATTTGTATAAAATGTAGACTACTATAGACGCATGTAAATTATCAAATACACGGAAATCACTATAGACTTATGCATAATAGTTATAGTTTTGTAAGGTATTATAATATTAATAATATTATTAGTGAGCGAAAATAGGTAGCCCGCGGATATCTTTGAAGGTACTCAATAGTCCCTCGTTATTTAATTTAAAAATAATGTATCATAAAAATACAAATTATTATTCAATATTTATTTTACAATCAAATGAGAGTAAGCTACACAGTCGACAATTACCTATTGGCAAACACATATTATGCGTGGTAAAATATTATAATATATTCTGGTCATATCATTTTCTCTCACCACATTTTCTACGATAAAACAAAAAATGTGATTGCCCGTGATATTCTGTGCTGACATCGCATTTTACATCACTTAACAGACAAACAAAGTTGAAAACAATTTTTTTTTTCAATTATAGACAGAACTTAATTGAAATCCTCTTGAAATATTTACCGTTAAAATAAAACTCGATATCTTGAACTTGTCCCTCTTGAGTTTCGACGTAACGATAGTTTACTGTAATTATAATATAGTCGACGCTTTGCATGTTTCGTTTAAACTGTAAAAGATCGTTTGAAAATTTGAAAATATTTATTTTTAATTTGTTTCATTTAGAGTGTTCGTTCGGAACGCTTAACTACTACAAGTGTAATAGGTACTAATTATATTTTTATAATATCTCCATGATATAAATCATCCGACCGTTTTACCACATTCAAACAGATATTGATGGGTGAACCTAAAGGCGCTCCACTCGGCTCAGACATGGTCGTGATGGCTGGGAACTTCGGGAACATAAATGTGTGGGGAGATCGGATATACAACACGCATAGGACCAAGAGACTGAGCCCGAACCAAAGAAACTGTTACTTCGGCGATGAAAGCCCAACCGGGATGGGCACGAATTATTATCTGAGACGAAATTGCAGAATGGCTTGCTATATGTTCCACATGGTTAATGAATGTGGCTGTTATATGGAGGCCATGTTCGGTCTCATGAAAAGTAAGACTCGTTGGCACTCGACTATTTTACCACAGGTAGCTGGGAAAAAATAACCTATCCGCCTACCACTACCAAACGATTAAAAACGTAATAGCTAGGTACCTTTTAACTTTTTATCCGAACGATTGAGACAACTTAAAATTCACAAAGGTTAGGTTAGCTAGGTTCACTACTTGTCCGTTTACCCCTCCAAAAAAAATGTATGCATACGAATTGCGTTCCAGTTATTTTTTTGTGGTCATACTAGCGCCCCTAATTTTTTTTTTTTGAGTTAAGTCTAATTGCGTATCGTATATGTATTATAAAAACTATACAATATTTTTATTTTTATTTTTCCCTGATTTTCTGAGTCTCGTGCTTTTCGTTGTCCCTCGTGTTAACCTCCCAACCTACCGTCAAAATTACAGTCTATTCGCTCCAATCAATAGAATGCTAACAATAGGAAAGACGTTAAAAAAATTTATTTTTTTAATGATGACTCAATCAGGTTTAATCGTCTAGTCTAATTTAAATAATACATAATATACTATAATTGTAAATTTCAGTTATTATTATTTATCATTACATTTACTCTAATCTATATCAATATTATTAAGTATTATTTATATTTGTTTGTATGTACGTTTAGGGCGCATAATATATTATCAATGAATAAATAAATAAATAAACAATGTAAATTGTATTTAAATTGTAACAACAATTTTAAAAGGGTAATGCCCGTCAAAATATATATAAATTATAAAATATTTAAGATGTACACGTTTTCTTATAACACCTCCCTTCAATTTTATTTTTGAAGTATTTTTGTAATCGATATAATTATATAATACGTACCCAATAATAGTAAATAAATAGCGTTGTTTTTCGCTTTTAATTAAAGTTGAAAACTTAGTTAAAAAAAAAAAAACGCGTAGATTAGTGAACCGTTAACACTGCACTGCGAAAATAATCGTGTTTGTCTACAGAACGTAACTCCCGAGAAAATTATCAATGTCTTAACGTAATCGTTTATACTAAATCGATAATACTAAAATATAATTAAATGATAATAACCAATAATTTCACCTTTGAACATTTTAGATATCATAGGTAATGGGGACGGACGCAATTCGAACGTGCTCAAGAAAAACCCGGGACGCAATTATTAGTATTATACCTTTTTATACGGGACGCAATTTGTAAGCAGCGATAAAACGAATAATACTTACCTACAATTGAGAACGATTTTACGTGCAACGTTACCAAATCAAATTGAATTGGTTATCAAACGGGAACGATTGAAACGGTGCTCACTCTTTGCGTGATACCGCCTCTAATGATAAGTCCTTGTGTTCAGTCCATATTAAATAATCCTTTTATTTCCATAGAATTATAAAATAACAAATTATAGGGTCAAGAGAAAGGGGGGGGGGCAGATGTACTATTAAAATAGGTTATAATATAAATGTATTTATCTATAAATAAAATATATAATACAAATGTCTACTTCATAGTCATAAATCAAATTATTACAATTTTATAAATAATAAGTTGTAATATTATGTTATACTTATATGTCAATTTCTAGATATCCCAACAAAAAATTTAATAAATCAACCGAGTTTTGTACTACATATTAAATTTATATTTAATGTTTACTATTTTTTTTTCCGTTTTTCCTTTAACCATAGTCTCCCGTTGCTCAATAATACCAAAAGTAAAAACGCATCTTTAACTTCTTTATTACTTAAAAACTGTAGACTCAAATAAGTTTTTTGCTATTTTCCAAGGGTATCAAACTTTTTTAAAAGCATTTCAAACTTTTGAACTTTATATTCTCTATTTATCTAGATTCTAGACCAATAACCAATATAGATACCAAATATTATCCTCGATCATTCGATAGTAATTAGTAATTATTATGTATGGCAACGTTGGAAAAAATTAAAATTAAACGTTTTAAGCTGTATTTAAAAAAGTATTCCAATTTTAAATAAGCAAAGTTTTTTTTAAAGAGGTAATGAGGGCAAGTGCCACTAATAAGGATGCACCATGCGCGCCACTGAAGTAAGTTGATGGTGTCTGTCACAATATTTTTATCCACGTATAGTGGGAATCACATACTATTATAATTTGTCGAAATCAGTTAATTTAAACATTTTTTTTTTTTTTTTACAAGAAAATGACTCGTTGCGGCCTTGTAACGCGGAGGATTTACTGTGTCTGTCCAAGAATAACCGTAAGAATAACCGTCATGTTGCGGGCTCTATGAAACCATATTCGACATAATAATATCATTATAACAACTATATTATTGTAATACGGGTGTTTCAGAACATTTTAACAATTACATTCCATTCGTTCAGACGTCGTTTTTCACGAAAGATAAGCCCGGATTAAAATGCGAATGCATGCCGGATTGCGTCCACCAAATGTACATACCCGAACTGACCATTGCCGAACAGACCGTTTCGTCACTGGAGTAAGTAGATATTTTATAATCGTCTGCAAATATAATCTTAATAGTTAAATCACAATTCACATTGTTAGTCGTATAATATCGTCGTTGTTTCAGGAATTCTTCTTCTTCCATACTCATTGATTTACACTTTAAACAGAGCGCGTGCATATTGTATAGATCGGATTTGATTCTCGGATGGCTCGACTTGTTGGGTACGTACATTTTTATAATATTATAAACTTTTAATATTTTAATTATTATTAAATACGGCGCTGTAGTACATTTTACGCCACCACATATTGCAAAAAATTCACAGTAGAATTGTATTTAAAATTTATTTTTTACATACCTAAAATAAATAAAATGTATGTATCAATTTATTAACATAGTTTTTTAAAACGTGCACAAATATGTTTGTAATCCGTTCACAGTGTCATTTGGCGGTTGTGCTGGTCTGTTCCTTGGCGGTTCACTGTTAAGTTTTATTGAACTGATATATTTCTTGACATGGAGGGTTTACTATCATTGGCGCCGGACGCCACCAAAATCGGTTAAATCCAATAGAAATAAAAAAGGAAAAGGACAACGAACCGTGACGGACACTTGGACAATGGACGATTTCGCGATCAGTAAAACGTGCATGCCATAATTTCTTCCAAGTGTAATTTTAGTAGTATTAACTTATAAGTTATAGTTATCTATACTTAGACAATAATATATTGATGTATTATCAGTACCTAGTACCTATTACTGTTCACTAGCTGCGCTCTTCGTTTCCCGTAAAAAATGGCAACTTTTAAAAAAAATTACGATTCCTTTTGGGTGTACCCGCTGTAAGTGCAACTCAGCCACCAAGGTAGAAAATCTGTATACGTCGTATCATGGACAATTTACGACACTATAACAAGTAGGTAATCCATCTGTGATGGATTGCGGATACGCCGATGAGCGGTCATAAGTGATACTGAACCACCATGTTAGCAATGTGTGAATATTCGGTTTGATGCATGATTGTACCTGGTCGGCCCGAATAACCAATGGCGACCATATACAAAAACCAAAAAAAATACTAATTTCTTCTATTACGCTATAATAATTTGCAACCAATGCAACCATTATTATGAACAAATAAAAAGTTACAATTTTAACGTGATTTTTTAATTCATTGTTACAGCACCCTAATTTACCTTTTTCATGACAAAAGGTAGCCTATGTTCTTCTCCAAGGTCTAATCTGTACCAAATTTTATCAAAATCGATTTGGTGGTTTAGGCGAGAAAGTGTAACAGAAAGACAGACTGTCAGATTTATATATTAGTATAGGGAGTAAGGATAGGGATTAGTGTTTTATGTTAAATATGTCTGTTTAATACGTGTATTATAATGGTTTAAAGAACAAATCATAGTTACACTATTAATAATTTATGTACCTATACCTATATTTAATAGTTTTGAAACGAAATCGAAAATTACATTCATTTTATGCACCTTATTTCGACATCAAGATAGGAATATTATTTCATTTAACTATAATATAGAGAAGCCCCGCGCGTTAAATTTGTATGGCGATTCACTAAAAATCAGATAACTTACCTGATATAACATTAAA
Organism: Sitobion miscanthi; assembly: GCA_008086715.1. NCBI lineage: Eukaryota > Metazoa > Arthropoda > Insecta > Hemiptera > Aphididae > Sitobion > Sitobion miscanthi. Next base: position 88,794,823 of record CM017797.1, on the reverse strand, counting down.
CCAATATAATAATGGTAACCTCTGGAAGGAAGACAAAAAGATTTTTTCGACGACCTACGTATTATATCATTATAGCTACAAAATAATAAAAAAAAATATAAACGTATTTCGTGCTCAGTTACCCCCACATTACACAATTTAAAGATTTTGACTTAACCCGTAATATATACATAATATATTATTATTATATTATAATAGTGTTGACGTAGACGTAAATGGGATAGGGCTTACGAAGGTTTAGGCCTTACTGATCCATTTCGAGTACGACATAATAGACATTTGATCCATTTAAGACTTTAATATTTCCCCTGATTGTCGTCTGTCAAGACAAATAGTGTACCATTGTGTCTAAATATATTTTAAAAATACGTCAAGTAGGTATTTGTGGGTTTGAATTCGATGAAAAATGATTCTCAGTGAAGACCTTTTCGGTAACCAAGGAACCACATAGAAATAATTTAAATAATACCCATACTTTTTTTACAATCGAAATAAAAACAATCCATACTGAAATAATTATAATTAACGTTCAGAAAACTCATAAAAACCATTATACCCAAATATACCGAGGTATATAATATTATGTTAACATAATGTTATAAATTATAATAAAATACATATTACATATGACATTCTATTCACATTGTTATTCATATTATATTATTACAAATATAATAATATGATATTATATAGTATAGGTACTTACCATCTCTTCGACTGTCCTTTTAAGTAATACATAAATATATTTTAAATAATAAAATTTGCTCGTCCACGGCGCTCACATTATGATGTGTACAAAACTATATTATTATTATTTATACAACGTCGACATGTAATAAGTAGTGTGACAGGTGACATTTTAATAATATTATATTATATAGAAATGTAAACATAAAAACTAGGTAGAAGTATTGCATTGTGAGTTTTGTGAGCTAGTCCTGTAGACATGACATATTGTGATAAGTGTTTTGAAAATCGTTTTGACAACAGTCTTCGCACATACGATACATCGATTGGACCGATAATAATACACGAATTACACGATTAACACGATTCGAAAATAATAGCTAGTCTGTAGAGTATAGATTATACTAAATTGTGTTTCACGATCAAACGATCCAGTGTGTAAGTAAAATTTTGCTAATTTTCAAATTTATTGTTTTTGTATTTAATGTGCGTATTTTATGATTTCGTCTATCTGTATTTGATTTTATATAATCATTTTATTTTAAATATCACATTCTTAGTAGACGTTGTCCATAAGTATAATACCTAAATGTATTTTAAAATAATCATTTAATTTTACGCTTTGATCTTAAAATATCATATATTTTATCACATGACAACTAATTTTTTTTTAGGCATATTTTGGTAATTATTAGGGAATAATAATATAAAGATATAATAATATATGACTATACATATTACATTTTAATTTTTATTTGGACCGTATTATCATCTCTGGTAGTCTGGTCTAATCATCAATTTATAGTGGTGTCTGTGAGGAGATGTCTTATTCCGGGAAAACATTGTCGTCCGTATCCAGGAGAGTGGCAGACGTCAGATTTCGGAACAAATCGTCCCAGCTCGGAGGACCTGACACCGATCGCCGGGCTAACGTGTGGAAAAAAATTTTGGACGACGTTTGTGATCAGTGTTCGCTGCACGGCCTCAACCACATCGTCGGCAAGGACAGGAGCACCGGAGAAAAGTCGGTACTCACGAGAAAAACGGAAAATATTACAATCAGTATTAATATAGACATGCTTTTATATATATTGGGCATAGCTGTAGGGTGCGGATTTTAATGTCCTAAAAAACAAGAGTAATACCTCTAAAAAATACGACTAAATGTCCCAATAATATTACAAAACTTTATAAAATGGTATTGCAGCCTCCGAGATTTTATTATATTTACAATAATACACAACAATAATTTAATATTTAAATACTCTATAAGAATCTGTATCAAACATTTTTTTTTAATTTCACCTCAATTGTATTACCTATCGTTAAAAATAAAAATCCCTTGTCTGTAAAATGATTCGGTTGAAAGAACTTTCGGGTAATTATTATTTATTTGTGAATATATTCAAGTGTTAAATAAAAAAATTCAGTTAAATATTGTTCATTTATAAATTTTTTTTTATGGTTTCAAGGCACTGAATCTGAAAGTGTTTGCATAATGTCACATAAATCTCAAAAGCCTATAGTTTTTATTCTTTTTTTATTATTACCAGGTATGTTTTTTACATTGCATAATATGATGGAACAGTCAAATTTTGGTCATCAGTACTTAATTATTTACCAACTTACTACTCGAGGGGGTGGGGACTTAATTATTTATGTACATAAATAATTTAAACTAAAAATATATTTTTTTAATTTTTATAGAACACTACCTGCCTACTTTGACTTTTAAACTTGTTCACACTTTCATCTTTGAAAAAAAAATGTTTTAAATGAGCATGGATTTAACTGCATTTTTTCTTTTGAATGTTGCACACGTACACACGTTAAATACATTTTTTTTAAAACTGGTCTTGGCCGTGGTGTTTCAGAGCGTTCTGGTCGGTAACTGTAATATGCGCCGTGCTGTTTGCCACTTACGCGATCGTCGAATCGTGGAAGTCGTACAACAAGAGCACGATCGACACGGTGGTCGAGACGACTTTTTTAAGCTACGCCGACATAGCGTTTCCGATGGTGGTGGTATGTGACAATTCAAGGGTGGACTGGCAACGGGTTATGCGGTTAACTGCACGGTAATATAAAATGTTGAATTGGGCAATATAGGTTAGGTTAGGCAATATATATTATTATAGTATTTACGTTTTTTACATTAAAAAAAACTACTTTCAAACCTCTGTTTATTGTTGTAATATAACTTAAAGCTGCGTACGAGTTATAAGTTTATCATTTCTCATATTTTTCATAGTATTTCGATGCATAAAAGTCGAATTTTCTACGAGCACTTTATGAGATAACTTATATAAGTAAGTAATTAATGTTTTGATAAGCAGAGTGGAGTGCCTACTACATGTATACTAAGCAAAATGTTGGTCCACTACTATAGTGACTATACCCTACTTATTTGAACTTTAAATACTTATAACTAATATAAACTAGGCACTTGTCCGTCGTCCGAAATTCAATTTTTACAAATCAAAAGCCTCTGAATAATTTTCTTTTCGTAATAAGAAATAAAAAATTTATAATATAGTCATTTACACGGCTAAAAATTATTTGAAATTCGGCTAAATAGAGTCGGCTTTTTGGTATTCAGACCAGTGAGTTTCGGTCTCATGGTACCATACCCCCACCTTTTCCTAAAATGATACATGGTTAATTCCGAGTGCTTCCATAAAAAAGGTATGGGTCATATGCGACTCAAACTAAATTTTTTTAGTTTATTGCACAACCCATGTGCGTCCTGGTTTTAATGAACTTCATTCCCCAGAGTGCACCAAGAGGAGGTGAATTGGATTATATCCCAAACATTTGTTTTCATGATTTTTATTTTTTAATAGATATATTATTTTCAATTATTTTTGTTAATTTAAAATTTGAATAGGTAGGTACATATTATTTTATTTATTAATTCTTAAATTACATCTTTAAGAAATAAATTACATTTTATTGTCCTACAGACCTAAAGTGTTTAGGTATTCGATAAGAAATTTAATTAAAATTGTGTATCAATATGAATTTATTTTTATATTTTTAAAAATGAATATAATATGTCTGGGTGAGGTGAATTAAATTACAAATACTATTTACCTATTATTTACCATTTACAATTATTTTATACAAAATAATCACGGATGCAATCAAGCTCTACTAAAAATATCAGCCGTAACAGTTTTGATGCAGATGGGCAATTAAAAGGTACAATTAAAAGACACACTCGGATGACGCCTGTTGCACTGATAACTGAGTAGAAACGTATTTTGATTATTTGGCAGCATACTATATTCCAATTTCCAATACACCGTCTACTAAACTATTTATTTGTCTAGTAAACATTCATATAGTTAAATATTGGATGAGTATACAATGTGTATTCTATTAACTCAGAACGTGTTTGGAATTTGGATGTTTATGGAACAACTTATATAAATAAATATAAAGTCGTAATTTGTTTTTCGGGTTAATTGGTAACAGACAGCCGCATAATATTCGCTAATAAAATTCGATACATCTACGATTAAACTCTCCCGCCTCCCCCCTAGGCCCTAAGTAATATATAATACAATATTATATTTCAGACGAAACATTAGTACTATTAATAATAAAACTACTATGGATATTCACTGAAAATGACAAGCTAATAAAGGTCATAACAGTTGGAATATTAATATCATTTATAACCATTATAGGTGACAGTGTGACACGATTATCTGCATAAAGCATAAAACATTATACTAATTATTACCTTGTGATAATAAATCTTGGTAACACGCTTAACCATAGTGTAGGATGTTCCATAAAGAATGTACTGTAGGTTTCAAAACGGTAAATTTGATAAAGTATTACACTACCTACCAACCAAAACTATAAGTAATCAAAATTTTTCAAATTTTATTTTTTACAAAGGTTCAATATGGTTATGGTTTGTTAGCAAGGTAGAAAAACAGAGAATCATAGATAGATCACTCTACAATAAAAACCCACCATGTTATGATTTTTGAAATCCAGACATTCTTTATGAAACACTATATGACGTATATCCAATAATAATAATTCTAATGGTAATAACGATAGTTCTTATTTTCGTTGTTTAACCTCTATTTATTACTATAGATGACTGAATAAAATATATCATATATTATTACGTATAGAGACGTGCCGGAAATCGATCCGAGTTTATTGCCCGTCGTGAGGAAATTGTTGAAAACGTTCTCCGTGTTATCGTATGGAGAGTTTCATGAGTTTGAGGAGCTGAAGAACGTAACGGAACTATCCAAGCTCGTCCACCTAAACCTCACCCAACTTCTAGTGAAGGTTTGTCCCTCTAGACGTTATATAGTACATAAGTAATTTAATAAGTATGACTCCAACTATGATAACTTAAATGGTTAATCTCAAATTTCGTAGACCCTTGGTGGGGAGGGAAGGGGCATAATCACAAAAACCATTTACGTAACGCATTGCAGTGTCAACCGGTAAGTTAGTACTATATAACAACATATTATTATAACTTATATGTCTAGGTACATTTTCAAAAATCTCTATAATACCCTCGATCGAAATACGATAAAATATATAATATTCTTTGATATTTTAATCAATATTTCTAATATCTATTGATATTTAGGGATGGATTAAGTTCTAAGCACGGTCGTGCATATACGCGTAGTCGACTAACATAATGGGAATCGTGTCCTCTTATAATTCGTTAATGTTATTTGTACAAAATGTGTTACATAACGTATTATAATTTGTGAACAGGTGATGAGGCCGTGTGACGAAGTGTTTACCAACGGTGGCTGCTGGTGGAATTTCAAACAGGTAAACTGTTGTGACCTATTCGAGTTGCAGCGAACCGAATTCGGTTTGTGCCATTCGTTCAATTCTGATTTTTCCGAGTACAGCAGAGCGTGAGTATTGGTCATTAAGTATCATATCTACATTATTATAATGTACTAGCTGATCCCGTGTACTTTGTTGTCTGTAAAAAATGGCAACTCTTTAAAACAAATTATGATTATTCAACTCCTTAAGGTGTAACTTACTGCAGTAAGTGCAACTCACACACCTTGGTAGGCAATGTTCAAAAATTCGATTTCATGCATGCTTGTACCAGATCTTCCCAAATAACCTATGGCAACCAATAATAAATAAATACTAATTTCTATTAAGCATTTCTCCTATAACCAATTACAATCATTCATAAAAAAAAATTTCCACCGTAAATCTCAGAATCCCTGTTTGAGCACGTCCCCGGGTTGGACCTAGGAGGGTGAAAAATACTTTACGACCTATTCTCATGCCTACCAAATTTATAAAAAAAATGTCTTTAAAATCGGTGGAGTATTGTTTCGGAGGAGTTCGAACACTAATATCGTGACACGAGATTTTTATGTATTAGATTATAATAATAATTATTATTATTTTTATATAATTATATATCATTGTAATATCCGATATTGAAATATTTCGCAGGCGACTCGGCGCGGACTCTGGTCTTATTGGTTCGTATTGGCGAACAGAGTCCGGAGACCTCAGACCAAGAAGTACGGGTGACAATGGTCAGTGGTCAGGAGTCAGGTATAAAATAAAGTAAAAATAAAAATAATTGTCTTAATTTTACCAAGTTATCGCTTCAAAAACATGTTTAATTTTTTACATTTCAAATCGATTATACTCGATAATTATTTTAAGTGGCCACTCCTCCCTCCCTACTATTGCCTGTTATATATATAATATGAATTATTAATAACTATTTTGCCTGTATTATTGGTCTTAAGTTTTATTTTGGAAAAATGGTATCAACCACAATTTTGATAAGTACCTTAGTGCATAGCGTAGCTGACACGAGGTTGAAAAGGAGAATATAATCTTTGATCAAACAGCTACTTGAAATGTATTTCAAGGCAACTATGACTGAGGAATGATTGGACGGATTTACTCTAGCAAGTATGAACAAAGTTTGATTAGACTATGAAGTCATTGAAGAATATGTTTTAATTTTATAAAACAATCTCTACTTAAGAAGAATGCAAATAATGTCCAAAGGAACTGGAAAAAAAAGAAGATTTTTCTGATATGCATAATAATATTATGTGTTTACAATTTAAATGCCTACTTGTAAAATTTAAAAACGTGTTAGTTATATTTTAACATATGTAACATATTATGTTCAGCGGTTAGAAGAGGATAAAAGATAAGAAGACAAGAAAATGATGTGACGTTGTTTTATTTTTTAAGTATTATATTTAAATGTATGGCAGTATGCATATTTTAAAATGTTATATAAATATACCTATATTGTATAGGTAATAGAAATAAATTATGTAATTTTTATTTTTTGGACACTCCCTATTCTTGGTCACTGATTGTTGCCAATGTTGTGTCTTGTGTGCCTCAACTTATTTAAACCACTGTTACAGAATGTACGTAACTACGATGAACCCGGAACAAGTCGCTCCTGGAGTAGCTGCCAAACAATCGATAAGGGTACTAAAATTTAAAAATATTTTTGACGCCTTTATAGTTATATTATATATCACCATTTATAACCGATAAACCACCCATAATTAAAATAACAAAAATACGTTATTCAAATAGGTGGTTATGAAACAAATATTTTTGACATTTGTCGATTATCTTGACGATTTGAGAAGTAAATACCTTCTGCGAGTAATTCCTATAAGCTACCGGTATCATTATGAGGAAAGACATTATGGGACTAACAGTACTATATTATAATTATGTAATAATATTGTGTCGAATGGCCGCAACAGCTAATATACTATATTATATTCAATTATATGCACGTTATTTGGAGTATCACTTGGGGAATACATTGGCAGCATTATTATGCTCAGACCATTATATTGGCCTGAATTAATTTTATGCTAGTGCCAGAACAGACAAAATTAAAGTAATCCATATAATAAAATAAACAGTAATCATTTTACAAAGTATGAAGTACTGAATATTGATAGGTAATTTTAAAATTTTATATTTTTTTGTTGGTTTAATCTAATTAAGTACAACAAGAACAATCCCTAACGACTTGGTAGTCTTTTTAGTAAATTTATTTTATATCACATATAACATCGAAACGTCAGCCCTGCATATTTTCATTGTCTTAATTTAATGACTGAATTCAATTCGAACGATTAGCGTCTAAGTTTTTAATATATGTTTATACCTACTAAGGATAATTTGTCCTTAAATTGGGCACATATTATAGTTGCCTCCCATGTATGAATCCTGAACAGCATTTTTTCCCAGGGCAGGGTCGTTAGTCCTGCTCCCTAACCCCAACTAATTAAGGTCACAACAAGGGTACTGCAATACACTGTATAGTCCATTGGGCGATGGGGACGCTACTTCCCCAAATTATATTATATTACTAAATATATTTTATTTTTTATTAACTAACCCGTGGCAATTTAGGCTATTGGGTGATTATTATTTTTTTTTAGTAGTTTTCTAACTGTGGTGGAGGGTATGGTTGGTTAGAACACGTTTGTTTAAATGTCGAGGATTTGTCACTATATAACCCGGGTGGTCACTAATCTCGTAACTAGTGGCACCGGCTGCTGCTTGACTTCAGAACACGTTTTATGACCGAAGCCAACCACCACGCCCCACCACAACACTAATCATATTATTATTTGTATGGCTGTTTATAGTTTGTATAAATGTATATTAGTACATTACAATAATATTATAATATAAATTATAGGTATCTAAGACTGATGTTTTTTAATTATATATATAATTTAACACAAAATTAAATAACTCGAAAATTGTTCGTTTGAATTTTGATTTTAATACATTAAAATGATCAGAAAAAAAATCGACTAAATAATTTACAGCAGAAATGGGGGGGGGGGGGGCTTAAAAACGGAATTTTGTATGATGGGCTCATTAAATTATTATTTTTAGATAATGATCGGCGAACCTAGAGGCGCTCCGCTCGGATCCGATATGGTCGTGACAGGGGGCAGCATTGGCATTATTCACTTGTGGGGAGATAGGATATACAACACAAACAGGACCAGGAGACTGAACCCGGATCAGCGAAGGTGTCTTTTCGCCGATGAGAGTACCACCGGAATGGGTACGAAATACTACCTTCGAAGAAATTGCAAGACGGCATGTTACATGAATCACATGGTCCATCACTGCGGCTGTTATTTGGAGTTCATGTTCGGTCTCATGCATCGTAAGTACCGCCGTTAAAAAAAATTTCACACGAAAATAATAAATACCTGCAAACTTATATTTTACGTATACATTTGGCTCTGAACGAAACGAATACATCAATTAATTTTAATTAATTACACGGGCTGGGCCGTACATAACGAATATAATATGATTATATATTTTTTCCACCACAGAAAACAATTCGTTGCGGCCGTGCAACGTCGACGATTTATTATGCCTGTCTGAGAAAAATAGTAAGAGCATTATATTATGCAGTGGCGTAGCAAGGCGAGGTTTGGGTGGTAGAACCCCCCCCCCCTCCATCAAAATTGTCTTCCCTAATACATTTATTATTTATATATGAAAACTGTAAAAACTTGGTTTAATTTATACTTACCCCCCCCCCACCCCTTCCATTACATAATCCTGAATACGCCACTGATATAATGACGTCATAATAGTATAAAAAATACGAATTTTATTTTTTATCCTATACTTTCAGAATTCTTCAAAAGTCATATACCGTCCGAACATAATGCGTTCTCGTCAAACGATATGCCCGGGCTGAAATGCAATTGCATGCCGGATTGTATCCACCAAATGTACATTTCCGAACTGACCATCGCCGAACCATCTATCTCGACGGTGCTGTAAGTCAGTTTCGTCTTGGAGGCAAATTAAACGCGAAACGGTTGAGAGGAACGGCTGTCGCTAAATTTATATGAAAAATACTAATCCGCTATACGCATCCCGTCACTTTCTAGAATACAGGCCGGTTTAGACACCTCTTTCAGAAAGACAACAATCTTTTAAAAAGTGTCGAAAATCACAATTTTATACTTTTTTTTTTCTTAAACGTATATTATTCAAAGTCAATGTTTTAGAAATGAATGAATTCTTCAAGTCAAATTATTCAATTTATCAAGCATATAAAATAGAAATTGAGCTTAAACCTCCTTTTAAAATGTACCTACTCATATTTCCATTAAAAAGTTGAAATATGTGTTATCCGAGTAACAGAGAAAGTGAATTACATCAAACCACTTCACTTGAATTCTTACCGGTACTGGTGAATAATTAATTAATATTGCATCTGTTTTATATCATAGGAATTCCTCGACATCTATACTGATCGACGCACACTTCATACAGAGCACATGCATACTTTACAGATCGGACTTGGTCCTCGGATGGCTCGACTTGTTGGGTGCATATGAATTTTTGACATCTATAAAATATAAAAGCATATGTGTCCAATGTGAAACATAATATTATAATATTAAAAACGTTCCGTTTTTGGGTTTTTTTATTATTCGCAGTGTCGTTTGGTGGTTGCGCCGGTCTGTTTCTGGGCGGATCGTTGCTCAGTTTCATCGAACTCATATATTTTTTGACTTGGAAGGCCTATCACCACTGGCGCCAGACACCGTCGAACACGGTTGTTGCGTCCAAATCGAACAAGAAACGCAAATACCCACGTCGAATAGTCAAGGATACTTGGACGATCGACGATACTCGAGCAAATAACAACAGACAAACTGATCGATTTACGTGTAGATTTTAAGTACTTGAAAATTATGATTAGTACAATAAAACTATATGAGAATATAACACATCACTATATTAAATCGAAGATATATTATATTGTGTTCACTGCACAAACGCACGTCATGACTAAGTAATTGTATCACGTCAAACGAATAAAGTCGTGGGTTTACGTATGCACCACAGCCATGGTAATTATTGTGAATATTTTAATAATCTTAGATTTAAAAAGAAAAATTTTGATGAATCCTCAATTTAAAATAGTTTGCTAATTTTTAAACATCAGAAATTCATTTTTTTACCCTGATTACCTATTTTAAAAAACATTTAGTATTTTCAATTTTTACCCCCCAAAATTACTAACTATATAGATAACATTTTCTTCAAGAAACCTCCATCAAAGTCAATGATCAGAGGATTTTTTTCTACTTAAAAAATTGTCTTCAGACACAAAAATAAAAAATATCCTTGTAAAAACAATACATTAATCGCTTTGCTCAGAATCTTAAAATTACTATCATAATATTTTGTATAAATATAGATAATATTTCATTATCTAATCATTAAACCCCTATTCGATATTTTTGAATGATTATTGTCACAACGTCACGTAGTTTGTATGATTATGTAAAACTAATGGGTGGAAGTACAAAAATTCTGGTCGACTTAGTAACTCAAAGTGCCATAATAGTTGTGTATGTGACAGTAAATAAAGTAATATTATGTGTCTAATATTACCTTTTAGTAATAATTAATTTAAATTAAACTATTAAAATAACTATAATTTATTAATAATCAATAATATTCATCAATCATCTCATTCGTGTCAAACTACTTTTAGATAAAAAATATTAGTTCTTCAGTAGGAGGTACCATGTTGAATAATAGATTTAAAAACTATCGATAGGCAACTAATATTTCAAGTATTTTTTATGGTTATTTAAGTACTCAGTAAGATGTTTTATACGATTTTTATCATATATTCAATATTTAACCTACAGTGCCCAAATCTAATTGGGCCATGCTCAGTTTCCTACTTTGCCCGTTTAAATCTAGTCACAGAATAAATGTACAAATCTTAATACCAGAAACTATTCCTCGTTAAAATATTAGGTATAATAATATCATATCAATACCTACCTACCTAATAGTAATGGTCTTTATAAAAATTAACGCGCTCGAAATTCTTCGAATGCTGCGGGCCGACGAGAAAGATAAACATACTAGCTGGCTAGTAGGTAATACACGTCGTCGTTTGGGAGATCGGTCTCTGCGTTAGAATATTAATTATATTAAGCCCATTACCAATTCTCAATTCAATCCTAACGTACACGTACATGTTGTCTCCATTCAAAAAATAAAAGATGGCGACTAACTATATCATAACATCGACCGCGACCCGGTAAACGCCATATTGCTCGAAATCTCAGAAGACATTGTAGTCAACAAAATGGAAGGCACTTGCGCTGACGAAAGCGACGAATAACTCGTGCGTCTAGTTATACTCTTCTTCTGTCTGCCATTGATACGGGCGCAACTACTGCAAGTGGCGACGATCAGACCCCGGAGTCGGAACCTGAAGGACGAAATCCGATTCTTGGAGGCGCAGACAGAAAAGAGTTCCGACGAAAACGTCGAGGAGGTCTGTCTGCTCGCACAGTGACGGATTGCCGAGCGGCGATGCGCTGTCGTCTGCAGCAGAATCGGAGCCTACTCCGAACCCAGAGACAGCACCGCTCGGCAACGACAACACGGTGCAGGAAGACGACAATTCGCGAACATTTCGGAAGTAGAAGAGGACCATTCCGTTTCGCTGACGAACAGTTGCGTGCGTCGTCGTGTGGGGACGCGCCGTCCTCGGGAGTCGGGGCCTGTCGATATCACTCCGACTCCCGAGGGCAGACCGCTCGACGACGTTTTGGACGAGAACGACGGACAGGATGACGGCGACGGAATGGGGGGGGGGAGGATGTGAGAAAGAGCACGGACAGTGCGCGGCGGTAAGTCACCCGCGCATGTTCTCCGACCACCCGCGGCGCGACGGGTTCGGTGGCGTAGCGCGCTCGGTCGTCGTTGACGCGCGAGACCCTCTGGCGGCTCGGCGAGCGCCCGATCGCAGTTACGGTCACGTGGAGTGGCGGCGACGACGACACGGTGGCTATAGTAGAGGTACCGGCACGGGCAACGATTCCGCCCCGACGGTACACCGACCGGTACGACGGCGATGGCGACTCGGCGCGACGCCAGCGGTGGAGACTTCGGCACGGGGTGAGTGGTATGGAGATTTGCGTGCAGGAACACGGGGACGTCAGCGGTGCCGGACTGGCGGAAACTTAACTGTTTCACAGGGTCTGGCGGCGCGAGACTTCACCGCGGCGGCGGAACGAAGACGCGGCCGAAGGGACAACGCCAGAGCGAAAATTACCGAGAGTCAAGGATCGCGTTGTGGTCCGCTGACTCTCGCCTTTTCGCCCAGCGGTAATCCCACATCGGTCTTTTCGCTCGTCCCCACCGGTTCCGCAGCACAAAATCTCACTTCGCTCGCTCCGCGTCTTGGTGTTCGCCGTCCGTCAGCTGAGTCGTCGCGCCGTCGACCGATTTTTTGTTCCTTTTCTTATCATGAACATAATTAAAATGTAAAATATTATATTTATAGCCAATGTGCTAATTTTTTTGAAAATTATTGTTTATACATTTTCGTATTATTTTTGGTTTATAATTATTAATAAACATATTTTGATGTAGACAAAAAAATATTGTTCCTTTTTTGTCGAATATATAATCAATTGTTACAGATTTTACGACTAAAAAATTATACAGAGTAGACCTGCAGTATAAACGCTACACGGATATTATGATAATATGTTCCAAGAAATATTTAAGACATCAAACACTAAAGGTGACAAAAACTGCTGAATAAACCATAAAATAACGCATTACACCGGCGGATACGACATAGACAGTTATATTAACCATACAAGAATTGTAAATAATAATATAGGTAATATGTATTGTGTAGAACGTGCAAACGTCAATATAGTCGAATAGTTAACACAGAATAATATTTAAAAAAATTCAAAATTGTATTTTACACAGATAAAATAATTATATAATTTTCAAATAATATAATAGCGGCATGTCGAAAAAATATTGTTTGAAAACGTTTCAGTTTATGTTTGAACCATTAAACCCCCGTGTATACGCGCATGTACCGATACCATATTTTCTACATAATTACTGACTCGAGTTGTAATATCCTAATCCGAACAAAACTTGGTACCTATCTTATGTACAAATTGTACTAGGAAATCATTTTGACAGTATGTGAGTTATGACAGTTGTACAGTGATATATTAAGATTATAAAAAAAAAAACTAATAAAATTAAAAACTGAAAATGTTCCTAAACAGTTCAAAACAAATCAAAATATTTTTAAAATTTTATTGTGTATAGAAAATGCAAATATGAACAACCAGTGAAAATTTCATGTATATATGTTTATTCGTTTTAGAGTTACACCAAAAACAAAAATCGATTTTCTCGAATACAGATTTTGCGTAAAAATCCCGTTTTTCCTTAATTTTTTTTTTGTTTTTCACGACGCTTTTGAAAACTACTGGGAAATTTTTACTTTTGACCCCCCAAATGACTTAAAAATGCTTACCTTTGACCCCTCCTGTTGAAGAAAACCCAAGCATTTTTACTGTCCTAAAAGGTGATAACAGATACAAAAATAAAAAATAAAAAAAACACGCATCATTGTAAAATCAACACATTCATCGCTCCGCTCAGAATCTAAAAATAAAAAAAAATAAATCATTGCAAAATAAATTAATTCGTCGCTTCGCTCAAAATCTCATACAATACATTTGCTAAAACTGTAATATTGTTATTAAAATAATTCTTCAGTATCCTTGGTTACCGAAAATTTCGACCGTTTTCGCTCATGATCGTTTCTAATCGTATTCAATGATTTATCATTAAATTAAAATTGCACACATCCATTACAGTGCTTACTAAATCTCGAGGTACAGAAGAATTTTACTGTACCTACAGCAGAATTATAGTTATCTATTTCCCCTGCATTTTTTTATCTCATGTTTTCAAACAATTTATAAAATATGTATTTAAATTAATGTTAAACGCGTTAGGAAAGCTTACTATAAATAGTTTAAAATCAAAAATATATGTCAACAATATCATAACTATGCACTGGTGACTAACGACTGGGACGGACACAACGGGGGATAGGAATAAGGTGTTCTAAACATGATATGTTTACTGTTTAGATACCTAAAACGAGGTAGTACTCTCAAAGTTTTTTCGAGGGAATATAAATATTCTTTTCAAATTTAAAACTATTTGTTAATTTTCTAACTGTTGTATAGTCAGATTTCGTATCTACTTATACAATGCAATGTATCATTCAATGTATTCTGCAATTCCGCTACTACGGATTAGTATCCGGTCATAGCACATTGTATTGTGCTTTACCATGATGTGTGTTCAAGAATAATCGATAAGTTGACCGACTGGATTTAATAATAACTTTCACAGACAAGAATTTTTCTAACCACTTTTTCCACTCCGATAGATTTGCGCAACCGGCACCAATACCGGGCAATATGCTAAGAGGTATCTTATTTGATGTGTGTATAATACATTAATACATTAATGAAACTACAACAGCTGAACATAGAGAAATGTGAACAATATTTGAATGTTTATATTGTCACGTCATATATGAACGAACAGATAATCCAATCATGTTTGACTACAATATAATCGAGAATAAAATATTTCAAGTTTAGTCCTCCAATTGATGTTCATTTATAATATTATAATTTGACTAAACGAAGTAACATACAATAAAATCGATCGTTTAAGTATAGATAATTTAATAATATACCTATCCTAATATATATTTACCTATAATAATACATTTTAAAATCAATCGGTATTTCGTGTTGAATCCACAATTATACGTATCATACTATTACTCCTTTCGCCCTAAAATTACTATCCTCTTTTCACACACTGGTTCACATTCGATATTTTGGGAAACTGTACTGACTCGAAAATATTTATGTTTGACATTATGCTATCACAAATAACGTAACCAATACGAGTAAAAGAGTGTACCTATGTATTTTAACAATCTTATAAGACAATAATTAAACGTGCGCAGGACTTTGTATCTGGATCAGCACACATTTTTAATTGGCCTGACAAAACAATAAGTAGCCAACGCATTTCCCTCATTATAGCTTAGGTGAAGCTAGTAAAAGGTATTACTTTAATGATGTTCTCGCATATTATTTTTTAATTATAATATTATTATAAAGTGAAATGTAATTTAGTATTAAGTCCATGTTAATAGTATTGAGATAGATACATATACAAATGGATTATAGGCAACTGACAGTGGCGGCTATCACGTACGTATCTAAAAAGCGGTTCAAACCCTTTTCTTAATTATTTGGAAATAGCTTGAGAATAGCTGATACAGAAAATAATAAAAGTAATATATTACATTTATAAAATATGTATTTACATAATATACTTACAGTATAACTTAACTAAGCAAAAGTTTCATTAAGGCCAGTTGTTAAAAAATCACATTAAAATACTCTTTAATCATAAGGTTTTAAAAAAAAATAGTTTAAAAAAATGTACGGGATAAATATCTTTTGGGGTTAACCGAAGTATTGGTACGGAAAACTTATTATTTTTAAATGAGCACCTGTTATTATTTTGGAGATAACCGTCACTGACGATTCTAAGGGATAATGTTCGTGTATAATATGTGGCTCGGCGCGGCGCAGTGTCTGAAATCAATCACGCGACGTGATTGAGAGTAAGCAACGGCCGCTGCCACTAGTTCTCGGATGGGTGATCACCCGGGTTTGTTGTGCACAAAAACCTTGCCACACATACATGTGTTCCTAACCAACTGTACCAACCGTTCCACCCCTACTGTACCAACCCTACCAACTTACAAGCTAATTACCTTAGTCGTCGAAGCTTTAAACTTAATAAAAATAAAAATATGTGTACGTCTATTACATGTGGATCCGTCTGTCAGTATGAAATCCAGACTTATCTTAGATTTATTTCTCGCATTGATAAATATATTTATATACTATCATTTTTCATTTAATCTACCGTCAACTTTGAAAATTCATATTTTATTTTTATTTAAATTCAATAGATGTTATTCATAAGTACTATATGTAAGCATTTAAAATAAATATTCACCAACCCGCAAAATAATTGTTCAGAAACAGCACAAGCACCATTCGTTACATCCGTTCAGTGGTGTATTTTCGAGGAGGTTCCGTGGGGTCCGGACCCCTCTATTGGCCCCATAAAACCTATCTAAACATCTAATATATTATATTTTAATATAATATAATTCTGTAGCGGAGCCCCCCACTTAAATGCATTTGAAAAATTAGCTGGACCCTCTCCATAAATAAATACTCATATTTGTGTAATAATTACAAATATGAAATATTATAAATTCATTAATACGAATTTGTGTGATTTACAAATATAATCGGAGTATTAATCGATAATTTATGTTTAATAATCATGTTATAATATAATAACTATACCTTTATTATAATTATAACTATTAAATGTACACAAAAATAATAACCACCTATACCACGCAGTGGCGTATCAGGAATTTTGTTTTTGATCATCAGTTAAATTTATTTTTTTTTCTGTTTGAACCGACAATGCCATGGGGACAACTTTCGTATTTTTTCCTCGACGAGACATAATATATTACATTACAAAAAAAAAACCATAATAACTGAAAAATGCGTGTTTGAAAAAAATATATTTTAAATTTTTGGATGGGAATGTAGCCACCTTAGCCCCCTCCCCTGGATACGCTCTAATACCACGATACTTTTAAAATTATTATTTCAATACTGTAATTTTAATTTTAAGAATTATACATATGTAAAATTAAAGAATTATTATGTCCTGAATATCGTTTATTGATTTCCATAGAACCATAGGTTAATTAACAATACGTTTTTTATAATATTTATATTGTAATATGACAGGTATAATATTATTATTATTTTAAGACCAATTTTAGAACTGTGAATAATTAAAATCAAATAATATATCGTGATGATGCACGCTCTAACGTTTAAATTATACGAAACTTCGGTATAACGCGTTGGTTTCGGTACTTACCGGTAGATAGCTTTGTTAGTTTGTTACCACAGTGTTCATATTATAAAATATTACAGTCACTATAGTGTTATAGCGGTGTGCGGCTGCTACCAAAATAATAATATATTTTTTGCAATATTTAACTATGACCGTCTTTATTATGGTTATGATGGTTACATAATACTAATTGCATACAGCATACATATACTAATTATTACTAATAATCATAAAACCACACAGCCGGGCGTCCCGCCATTGTGTTGGTTCTCGTTAAAAAAAAATATTCATAATATGCCTGATTAATAAGTTGAAAATTAAAATGCTACTTTCCAATGAGTTGACATTATAAGATACTAGACAGAGATTTCGAAATCTTAAATTATTGATTTATTATAGTTATGGCAACTATATTAGATACGCTGACAATAATTATTGTTGAAACGAAATAGGTACCTACTTTTAGATTTTGAGCGGAGCTATAAATATAATGATTTTGTACAATATTGTGTGTTTATTATTTTTGTGTCTAGAGACAATTTTTTTTATGTAGAAAACGTACTCTGATCATCAACTTTGATGGAGATTTTTGATAGGAATTTGCATCTAGTTGGTAATTTTAGGAGGTAAAATTGAAAATTCACAGTACATGGTTACGCGCCAGAACGTTCCTAGCGGTTCATAGAGGACGTCAAATTTTGTTTTACCAATGAAGTATAACTATGCCACTGCAGAAACAGATACTTGATTGTTTTTTTTTTCTTATTGCCTTAACGAAAACAATATTTAAAATGAAATTTATTATTATGTCACAGATCGCAGCTTGACATTAAGCTATAACCATGGCCCTGGACCGTATATAGCTCAAATATGTGTTATATGTGCTTGAGACTTTCAACTAAATAATATAAATATCATTTTGTGCTCTTATCCGACTTGTGCTGTGGAGTATGGCTGTATGGTCTAGGATTCCTTCTTGACCTGCTACAACTGCTAGTGACTCGATGAAGCTTGAGAAAGTCAGGAGTAAGTTTTTACGTGTTTCCAGTTACTTAGCTACTTAAAATTCTTTGTCCGTCACACGATTATTCTCCGCGGTAGCTAATACTTAGTCTATCTTTTTCGGCCGAACAACGAAGCTGCACTTTATTCAGCAAGCTGTTCTTAAATCAACCGATTGCTTGCTGAATAGCAATATTGAATCGTTTGCACGTCTTATCTAGCTACTCTGCTCTAAGAATTAATGTACATTCAATTCGAATCACTACTCCTTTTAACGTCCCTCGTCTCACCACCAATTATTTAATTAATGAGCCATTACGACGATTATTTCTAAATTCTTTCCTTATTTTTGTTACTTCTTTTCTATTTTGTTTTTTTTTTTTATTTAAATCACTTTAGTTCACTTTACAGTAAAATATTTGTTACAGCAGGTCTACCATTGTTAGTTTAATATGTATTATGTTAAGTATATTCACATTTAAGCTCGTGTGATCACAAATAATTGTGCAAAGGCAATAGGTACATAATAATATAATATGTAAAAAAAGGCAAAGCCAATGAAAAAAAAAGTATAAGTACTTAGACGTTGGTGATAAACATTTAACCTAAGATACTCATTATTTAAAAAAAAATAATAACGTTTTGTAAACGATTTATTTTTACGTAATTTTTAGAACAATAGTTTCTAATTTTTTTTTCTAAAATAAATATATTTTATCGTAACAATATTTTAATCTATTAATGACGACATAAAATTTGTATCACTTATTAAAAAAACAGAACATTTTTTTTAGTACTTCGATACATAAAATTGAATTTTAGCTGAGTACTTTATGAGTTATAAGCTAATAACTTATAAATTATAAGTATTTAAGGTTTACATTAGAGGACTGGGTTAGTACAGGGGTACCCCACAAAAGGTTGGTTCACGAAAATACAGAAAAACCTGGTGACATAGCGATCAATTTATACTTAGTGGTTTCAAATGAAATGAAAAATGTATGTTGCGTTTAAATTTTATTGATATTTATAGAAAAAAAAACTAAAAAAAATGGAAACTGACAATGTCCGTAAACGGCTCAAAATAAGTCAAAATATTTGGAAAATGTTATGGTGTATAGAAAATGAAAATATAAACAACCAGTGAAAATTGCATGTGTCTACGGTCATTCGTTTTAAAGTTACAACAAAAACCAAATTCAATTTTGTGAAAAATCGATTTTGCGTAAAAAGTCCCGTTTTTTCTTTTGTTTTTCTTGGCGCTTTTAAAAATTACTGGGAATTTTGAATTTCGACCTCCGCACCAACGATATTCACTTTCCAATCGAAAAAGATACTGAAGTTGAAAATCGAAGCATTATTTCGACTACTTATCGTGTACACAGATACAAAAAAAAAAAAAAAAAAAATAAAAAAATATAAAAACACACATCATTGTAAAATCAATACATTCATCGTTCCACTCAAAATCTAAAATGTTATAAACAGGTAATGAGTAAGACACTCGTTACCTTTTTATATAAATCACACTCGAACGATCGAATATAATATATAAATAATATTATTAGTGAGTTTCTCCAACGACATATTAGGTATAAGGTATATGTTTAGTGTTTCTAATACTCAACTGCATGTGGTTTCGAAAACTGCAGTTCTACATTGCATACTTTTGAACAACAATAATATGTTACACGCGATCGCACTATCGCAGTACACCGCAATACTATTCGTCACCTCTTTTATGGAAGTCAAAAATATAATATATAGGTATGAAACACGAATGATAATTTACATATAAATCCTAAACTTTGACCGTTTTCGCTCTAAAGCTATATATAAATCCGTGCGCGATAAAATACCGTTAAAATTATATTATATCGTTCGTAGATTGTGCGATTTTTGTGTGCGAATAATTCCCACAGCGGTCTTGATTTAAACATAACACAATTATTAGGTATAAAATATTATATTATATTCCTGCAAGGTCAATATCGTAATAGTTAAATGTACTTATAGTATTACTTATCTCGCATCTTTAGTGCACGACGTTTATATAATATTATAATGTAAGTTATAAAATCATATTAAAATGTTACGTACCCACCGTATACCTATAACTAGTCAAGAACCTTTTTTTTCTGTTTATTATAAATTAGGTGTACAAAACCGACAATTAATTCGATGATTGCATGGTTCTTACAAACTCCGGATACGTAAATGGGTTTTATTAACAGTTCATTGCACTTCTGTGTGGTAGGTTCGTATATTGTACACCCATACAGCACCCGACAAAACGAAAATTTAACTATTCGCCATGTGGCGTGTATAATTTTTACCAAACAATATTATGAGGCGAAAATATTATATAATATGTACTATGTATAATATTATCACCTATATTATATTATGATTATAATATTTATTTTATTTTTTAATTAATCTTTTTCTTCGGCAGCGGGGGCCACATTTATATTTGTGTGCAAACGTAAATAATGGCTGACACAAACTTAAGGTCCATCGAACATGATCGTTTTGAGTAGGTATGAAAAATGCAAACGAACAAAAAAACACAAATATGAATGAAAAGATTTTGGTTTTTATGATTTTTATGTACTTAATTTGTATTTTTTACAGAACTGTGATAAGTATCTTGTACCTAGGTATCATTGTATAATGTATTTATATCAGTGTTGGGGAGTAACTTAACCTAATCAAGTACAACTTACAAATTACTGTAACAAAATAATTGTCTAAATAATTTTATAGTATCTAATAGTTAATTTTATTGTAATTTAAGTTACTTTTTTATAGTAAAATATTACTAATGTACCTACTAGTGCTTTTATTATTTTTAATACATTTTAAGAACTTATATTGATATTTAATAATATTTGTAAAGATTTTTAAATGTGTACGATTTTTTGACATAAGTATTTTTGCAATAGGCGTTTAATAAAAATAGTTTTAGTTAAGTTACTTTTACAACTCAAAAATAATGTAACTCATATAGTGTAGGTATTTTAAGTATCAAAAAAAAAAAATACTTAAAACTTTCTCAACAGTTTACAATTTATTTAGAATTTAAAATTTGTATACATTGTTTTAGATTACCTTGTAACTTGTATCTGGTAACAATTTATTGAGTAACTTTCCCAACCACGTACAAAACGTAAACAAATTATACATAATATTTATCTGATATCTTCTTTCCCCGTTAGGAAACTTGATGAAGGGTCGTTGCCATACTAACAAATAGAACTACGAACATGACAATGTTTGCGTGCGCGTGTTCGCTTAACAAAGTTGCTTTCGCGACGCGTTGTTACTACATTATCCATAAGAATATGCTGAACATTCTTATTGGAATCGTCCACGAACAAAATCTACAATGTTTCAAATATTTATGAAATTGTTTCAACATTTAGTAACCTCATTTTTTTTTTTAATGGGTAGTGCTACACTAGTGTATCAATCAACGTTCTGAACGTTATTTGTATGCATAAGAACCATTTCAGACAATTATCTTGTATATATAAATCCCGTGTCTCAATGTTTGTCCAGGATGAACTCCGAAACTACTGGTCCAATTTTAATGAATTTTTTTACACTGTGTGTAATTTGATCCAACTTAAAAAATAGGATAGTTTTTATCTCGATTAAGCCCTCAATATATTTTTATTGCAATAATTGTAAAAAAGAAAGTTATATAATTTTCTAGAAAGATCCACAATGTTCGAGAATAAGGACTGACGTCGTATTAAACGTTTGCTATTTCTTCGTTCTAGAAATTTCCAAATTTCTTCAAAGGTATAAAAGACGAAGTTCGGTACGACGTTTTCATCAGTATTATTTAATTGTGACCTAAGGGATACCTATGTAAATTAAGTGAAGTGTGAAGTGTAAGTGTAGTGAAGTTAAGTGAATTAAAGACTTTGAACCATTTAACTTAAGAAAGTATACAGTTGTATTTCTTATCAAGCACTTTTGGAGTTAGAAGTTTACGGTTTTGGCTACGCCACCATTTTAACTCAGGGAAGAAGATAGGCTAATTTAAAAAGGGTTAAATTTGGTTTTTTTTTATTCATCGGATTTTAGTACGGTTAGGTTGACCTAATTTGGTAAGGGTTTTGTATTAATTGATTATATAAATCCACTGTACGTGGAATTAAGTAAAACGACAAACTTGGTATAACTTTGATAGTCTAGAGTTAAATCACACACTTACGTACAAACAGCACGGGGTCCGCGATCCACCGCAGTTAGATTGCCTACCTGATAATATATATTGCTGTGAATCAGAATTTTTACTCAGGGCAACGGAGAAGTTAAAATAAGTTTTGAACACCATACACCATGAATAATGAATTGAACAAAGTTTGAGTCATATAGAGTTGATACATTTAACGGGCAACGAAGTGCACGGAGTCAGCTATAGTCATATATCATAAAACTTAAATGTCGTATCTAAAAAGCAGGTATACGTGGATGTCACTCTGCTGTACAGTAGGTTACAAGTGGGTCAATGTATAATGGATTGTATTAAACTTGAATTCAATGATATAAAATCATTGTATAAGAAAAACGATTCTGAGCGGAGATAGTTTGTCAATCTGGATTTTTTATATTGTTATTATTAATTATTAATTATTATGGCCTGTAAGTTGAATTAATATTAGAATATTATTATTTTTTATTCGGTTTTTCGTAATTTGTCGGTGGTTTTTCCTGTGGCATTAAATAACTATTGAGAAACCACCAGAAGTACCATCTTGATCCAATTTGCTAAAAGATAAGGTTATATATGTTGAAATCAAAACACTCCTTCTGGTAGATATTTGATATACAGGATATAAAAAAAAAAAAACACCATTATAAGACCACTAGCTTCCTCGCTCCGCTCAGAATCTTAAATGTTTATAATTTGTTTAATTGTTACAACAAATAGTTTGTACAAGGTAAAGCGATTACTAGAGCACACGTAGTAGCACCCGTCAAGCAAAAATATCTGAAGAATGTATTTTTGTTATGAAAAGAAAAATTTATTTTACTTGGTAATCCATTTATCCATTTATTTCAAAAATCTAAATTACTATTTAAATGAAAATTAAAACATTTTTAACAGTAACAATTTCCCTGAATTTAATTTAAATTTTTTTATACAAAATCGTCTAGGTATTTAAATGCACATGGCACTACGTTAGTCGTCAAAAGGATTTATACGATCTATCCGAGGATATTGATATACAATATTATTGTTCTTCTATAAACCTAGTTATCCCATGCTTCAACTTTTGTAATTTGGAATTGTGTATTTCTGTTGGGACGTGCAGTATGTCACTGTGATTTACATTATTACTCGTATACCGAGTAACCGTATAACCGCACTATGTGCTTTTACTTCGTATAGTTACTGGGTTCCTTATACTTTGATATTATATTCGCAGCAATATAGCACCGTATAGGTACTGTCCATAATTAGATATATATTATAATATTACATATATACAGACCTAGAATGTGTATTTTGTATAATGTACACGCATTAAGTGCGATGTATTATGTATATTACAATATATTGTGTATTATGTAAATAATATTATAATAATATGTAATATTGCACACGTTAGGGATTTATTATGATTAGGACTCGTGTATAAGTTCGTGCATTTGCATATCAATCTTGCCAAGTCATAATAATATAAATGCTGGGTAAGATGGAAATTCTGTGGAAGATTCGATACAATATGTCATTTCATTTTGCATAAAATATTATAATTATTTATTACATATATCTATGTTTTCGGTATATTCGTCATATTATTTTAACATGATAATGCATTTTTATATTTTAAAGTTATCGATAACACTTTTAACATTATGAATAGTAGTTTTTATGTGAATATTGATATACCAATTTTATTATGACCATCAATGTAACCATTTGCGTGAAAAGTTTAAATTTGAAGAAAATACAACGAGTTAGGTGTATTAGGAGGTTTTATAATAAGCTTTTACATTATTTCCATCAAGTAATATAGTTATACAGCTCTATTTATAAAATAATTTATAAGCTTACCGAGGATAAAATGAAATGAACTCAACAATACTCAGGTTAGGTTGATCTCTTTAGATTTACTTAAAAACAAAACAAAACACTTAAATGTAAATTGTTTATAAACTTATGAGGCCCGAATAAAAATAGTAAAAACAGATTTTTAATTTCAAGTAACCCTGACCAAATCGTTTTGCTTACAAAATATAAAAAAACTTAACGTACTATAAATGCATTCGATGTAGGTACCATTTATTTTAATTTAAAGGTGCGTTCACAAATTACCGTGTCGTGTAGAGTTGAATACACTCTACAACTTGTAGGCGACGTATATAAGCGTGTAACCAACTTATTGAATATACAGAACACGACACGGCAGGTTATGAATGCGCAAACAATACATTTACAACGATACTTCATAATCAGAAGCACACAATACATTTTTTAAAGTTATCATATTGTGCTTATAATATCAGAATATTAGATACTTAAATATTGGGTTAAAATAATGTTTGAGCTTGTAAAGTTAAGAAGAATCCAAGAGTATAGCAAAGGCAGTCAAAAATCAAAAGTTAATTCGTCAAAAGTTGAGGTCCCGTATAACACTCGAAACACATTTAAACTTAAAACGCTTGAATTAAATAAATAACTTCTTCAATATTTTATGTATTTTTCTATACTGTCCTCCTATTTATGAAATTAAATTTATACTTGGCAATAATAGTTGTCATCGAAAAACTTAGAAACTACCACCTACCTAGTACCTATTATAAATAGTTAGATTTGTTTGTGAAAATGAATCGTTCTAATAAACTGTAAATAATAAAGAATGCTTATACCCGTTTTATTAATTGTGGACTTTATAATTATAGGTGTGTTTATTTAAACTCTGATTTCTGGAATGCTTATGTAGGTATACCGTATACATAACTACTTTACAGACAATATTTTCGAATACTTGATTTTTGTATGCCATTTAAAGAATATCTCTTAGCACTGCAACACAATAATACTTTTTTGATTATTTTAAAAATCATCTTTTACTACTGTAATTTATTGTCGAGCAGATGATATTTTTGAGCGTTATTGCGCATTTTGGTTCGAAATTAAAACAAGTTATAGTTTTTGAGTTATTGCACTAAATTAGAAAATATTTAGGATTTCAAAAGATCACTCCTTATAAGGTATAAATGCCCAATGTTTGGAAAATATGCGGTCTTTTAGTAGTACCCTTAAAAATTCTGAAAATCTGAACTTAATACAAAATATGCGAAATTAAAAAGTTATGACGTTATGGTGGGGGGAGGGGTGAGAAATGAGCATGTACAGTGGTTCATCCTGTATAATACCTAGCCATAATTAATTAGGGACATCAAAATTTTTAAAATTAGTATTCACTAGAAAAATGTATTGTAAAAATAGGGGAGGGTTCTCATTTAAAAAACAAAAGTATATATTATACAGAGCACTTCTTGAGTGGAACAAGAAATCTCAAGAATTTCAAAATGTATGGTCTTGTTAACAAGTTAACTTGTTAAGTAGGTAAATTGAAGAATTACAAAAATCATAATTTAAATTAATTAATTATTAAAGAAAAAAAATATGTCTGAAGAGCATGCTTGGTGGTTCACACTGTATTAATATACATGCATATTATGAGCGGTCGAGTGATATCGGATTGATACTCGCTGCAATTATTTAAGTCGAAAGAAATAATGATTTGATGATACATATAAACTGTATGCAGTCTGTATCAAAATAGATGCTTTCGATTCAAAACGTTTTTAATAATAATATTCATTTATGTGATGGGAGTAATTTCAGTTTATGACTTGGAGGTGCTATATAGGTATCCTGCGGTGGTATTATAATCCAAACTGCGAAAACTTTTTTTTTCGATCGTATACAAAAATCGACTTTTAATAAAATATTATATCATTACAGTTGCCCAGTTTTATAAATGGATCACTCCGTACTTACGTACATATTATATTATAAATTCGTCGGTACCTAAGTCAGCGAATACGACGACGACGCACGCGTGTCGGCATTTGTTGTGGTTGCGGTTGTCTGGGGCAGTATGTTCGCGGTCGACCGCGGCCAATCGGACCACCGATCGGCGGGAAATCTGTTCGCGCGCAGAGGTCCCTACCAACACATGCCCACTCGCCCCCCCCCCCATCCACCACTTCTTTTCCCATCGACTACCTCCTCTACCTATACATATAACGATATCATTACGCACCCGCAATGCCATTAGAATATATTAATGTTATTTTTATCGTCGAGTCG
The DNA here is from genome assembly GCA_008086715.1 of Sitobion miscanthi. Lineage (NCBI taxonomy): Eukaryota > Metazoa > Arthropoda > Insecta > Hemiptera > Aphididae > Sitobion > Sitobion miscanthi. Next base: position 88,767,858 of record CM017797.1, on the reverse strand, counting down.
CGTTTTATTTTTTTTTTTGCGTGCTCGGACGAACACTCGAGGCAGCAGCTAGTTTCAGTTTGGTGCCCGCGCGATCAGCAACCGCTACAACAAGTCACCAGGATATTATAGTACGACTTTAGTCTGTACATCATAACATACGACCGATTTTACATAGATTCACGTTATAGTCCACCCGTTCCCGTATGACCACCTGACCTAACCGAAACTCTTTTTTCACGTCGGTACACAATAAATTACTCGACAAATACGAAATAATCGTAAGTATACGCATCATAAAAACTTATACACAAACGGCAAATATTGTCCGCACTCGAGGCACGGCAGTGCAATGCCATTATTTTGTCCACACTCGACATGAGCACGCACGCACAAAACGAAATAGAATATAAGTCATTGCGGGATAAATCATATAATTATTATTGTTTACCACCCATATTATGCGATACGCCTGTTGTTTGCCCTTAGGACGGCGAACTGAAGCTGTACACAACTACCACTTGCATATTATAGGTAGATAGCCCAGTGAAAATCCTAAAAAATGAATTGTTACTTATGAAAATCGTATTTTATTTTCACGTTACGTTTTGAGAAAACAGAGTTGAGACGAATGTTGAGTAGGTAATGTTTAAATTTAAAAAACTAATACACCCAGATATTTTTTATTATTATCGATTAATTTGAAAGAAATGCAATTGACACAATATTATTATAATGATTCAACTATTATAGAAACGGTAAAATTCGAAATTAATTTCATTGTCCGAGCTGAATAACTGTATAAACAACTTTTACAATATAAAAATATTTTAATTTTAAAATGAGTTTCAACATTATGTTATAATTTGGTATTCAATTTTCAAAATCAAAATCACAGTCGTGGTTACGGAATATGTTTTTTGAACTAATTAAACCCTCTCATTGTTTTAACCGATTTCTTTAATGTACCTACATAGTACATATTATAATATGATGAAATATGCGATTCGTATGTTTTTATCTCAAACAGTGTGCAAAAGAACGCACAAATTAATTGTAGCTTTACAAGTCATCATAGAAACTTAAAGTTTCTTAACAGAATATTGTCCTATATAATATTATTATGTACCTATATCCAGGGCCCTATGACGTCAACGTGTGTTCGATAATCGATGACTTCCATGCAAATATAATACAATATATGTATCTTGCACACGAAAATATTATAATATTCTTATATCGCGGATGGGGCGATGCTATCGTGGCAAAGCACCAGATATCGACTAAAATCCTAAACGAACCAAATGAACGCTATACTTGGACGAAGCTTTTATTGCTACAATGGTCACCATTTTCTGAAGTCCTGCATTCATTGTAACGTTCTTGCTTTATAAATTCGTAATTCATTTCGACGATACTATAAAAGCTGTGTGATTTTCTAGCAGACAAAATGAATAATAAATAATTATAAATAGGTATACAGCTGAGGTGCTTCTCTATTTCTCAGTTTGTTGAGCGGACCAACCTTCCCCCCCCCCTCAACGTTCCGCCGACTGTGTTATAGGGAGGTGAAAAATTCAATATCGTGAATTCGCAATACTGTTATAAAAAAAATGTTATCTTCGGCTTTTGCGCAGACATTTTTTTTTATTATCGACCAGGGGAAAAAAAGCATGCAAACGCTATACCGCCCCAACTGCTGTTGGTTTACGTCTGTATATAGGTATAATTCTACCCTTATACTGGTAAAAACAAGGACTTTATACTGAAATCAAGTTTTTTGGAAAATTAAGTTTTGTGTTTTTTTTATCATCCTTAGTTAAATTATACGCAGAATGATTTAATATGTAATATTCAATCAAAACCCCGTTTTTCCGTCACTGCAGCCTTTCCAGACGGTAGCAGTGCAGTATAATTACGCAGGACGTACCTCACATGTGTGATGATTTTATGCCACTAAATCAATAAATCTGCTCTTGGTGATACACCCGGTATAAATGCTAATATACTAAGCTAGCCACTATAGTATTATTATGTATGTATATATTATACACCGAATCCGAAACGACTATAATATACGATGTAGAGCATGACCATCGAAACAGAAAAACGATTCAATATTAATTTACTCATTTATCATTCATTTCTTGACCCGTATTTTGCATAACACACCACAATGTATATCTGTTCGATATCCACGCTATTCCTTATCATATGCGTGTTCAGAGGCGGGTTTGAGGAGGGTCAGTCGCCCGCTTTATTAAAAATGTGGATATTATATTACGTCTAAATCGAAATTTGAATAAGTTTTTTTTGTTGAGTTATTTAACTTTGTGTACTAAGGATAATGTGTTGTTCTATATGCTAGCGGTTCCCAAAGTGTACGCGGCGTAGTCTTTACAGTGGTGCCATGCCGCCTCAAAATTTTATATTTTCCAAAAATATATTTGAAAACCCGACGATGGCGGCGATTGAAGCATTAGACTCTATAGAAAATGATGTAGGTTTGAAAGAAGTGGGAGCTAAAATAATTTGGAAATAATATCTACTTAGTAATTATTATTAGTCGATTAACATTTTATTATATTTGTAAATTTATATGGTCCTAAGGACCGTTGAACGCATTGATTCGTTACAAATTAAAAAGGTAAGTAACTAATTAGTTTAACGAGTGCTGATTTCAAATGTGTGTCTATTTCGGGACGCAATCTTTGGTAAATATAAAATATGACCATATTTAGTAAACAATAACTTACCATCAATCTTACCTATAGGACTTTAAATTATTATTAAATATTATGTCTAAACACTTTTCTTCTAACATATAGGTTAGCTAAATTCAAAATTTCCAAAACCTGCAGTATGTAGTTATGATGAGGATATCAAAAATTCCGTTTTGAACAATTTCAATTCGTTGTACGTTCATCTGAGTACAAGAAGAATCGATCTTAATAACGAGATATATAAGACTAGACGGCATGGTTTAAGTCCTATGCATTACGACGGATTAAAACCTGAAGTACGTAAAACTTTACAAGTAATGGATTCGATGTGATTACCTATAGTGAAAGATAAAATATATGGTACTTATCCAAATCCTAAGTTTCTACTTGCTCAATTCGACGGAAGCATTGGTCGTTATATAATATCGTTGTAAATTCTAATCATAATTAATTCTACTACTTGTTTTGAAGAGTAAAACATTCTTTCATCAATTTATTTTTAAGAAAAACCCAACTGTTTCTCACTAATTAATAATCTATGACATTTGGAATTTTAAAACTTTTAGTATTGCAATGAGTTGTTATTTTTAAAATGATTTATTAACTATTGGCTCCTATTTTGACCTGTTTTGGGAATATATTGACTCTATTTTCAGCCCGATCAGTCTCAGTTTGGCAATACAAATTTCTATCAATGATTTCGTTTTACACCCAATCGTTAGGAAAATAATCAGGATTTAAAAATGTTATTGTATTACACGTGTAAAAACTAAAAAGTATACTTAGGTACCAACTTGAAATTGATCACAAAACTTATTGTATTTTTTGGAGGGGGGAACTTGAGAGAAAAATGTTTAATGTATCTATATGACAATGGTTATGTGTAATGATATGCATAGTTAAGGCGTGAGGTACTACATTTTTTGTTTTGTGATTATAATACAAACTTTGCTGTTGAAGGCTGGGAGGAACTCTGAGCCAAGGCTCCCATGTACGAAATTATTTTGTTTGGCCCGCAAACAATAAATTGATTTTTTAATTATTATTTTTATATGTTAGGTTTTCATTCATTTTCATTTGATTTTATGATTTTCTATTTTGAATAAATATTATGTACATTCAATATTTTATTTATAGATTCCCAAAACTTTTCGAATTCCCTAATGTATAAGTATGTGGCCCACCAAATGTATTAATTTGTGACCTTAATGGTTTTTCTAAACTATTTAAAATTTAAAAAAAAAAAACTTCTACCTATTGGTGGTACAGCAATACAGCATTGTATTTTAATATACCTGGTTATATTCACGAAAAGTAATTTTTTTTTTGTTTACCAACGGTAGTATGCCTAATATGTTCTGTATAGGTTTAAGGTCCGTCAATATGTTTGTCAACTTAAATTACACTTTTATTTATGTAGTATTATAGTGCAACATTAAATCGCGTCTTGAAAGCTTTTTCTCCGACTATTGCATGTCTAAAATTAATATTGTTCTTTAATTTTGTAAACTAACTCATTAAGATATAGTACCAACCTACGTAAAATGTATATACAATTAGATATTTATATAAACTCTACACAACCTTACCGCCTATTTTCAATTAAATATTCTTTATAAAAGTCCCTTCATAAAAGTTAAAAAAAAAATGTTTTAAGGTCAAATGTTAGGCTAAAACCCATTATAACAGGAGGATTATGCATTTCAAAAAATTACATGACTCTTTAATTATTAATAAAAAAAAGGACTCCCTATAATACTTTTACTTTTCAGTGACTTCCAAACAGTTTTTCAATATTTATGTTCCAAAAATAAGTAACATTACAGCTCAAAGTAAAATATTATTTTGGTACGTACTTGTGCAAACTATTATGATTAAAACAATAGGTTTCTTATAGCATCCTACCAAACTGAACCATTAGTAAATTAGAGAAAGATGATCGAATAAACCATTGGTTATATATAATTTTGATTTTGTGACAAAACAATCAATCAAAATTGACAAAATATTTTAAGGGATGAGTCCGATAATGTGTCGTAGTATGATATTTCTATCAACTGTCAACGCGCGTTCATGTTTGGAATTTATTATTTATATTTTCCGTCGAATATTCCACCATCGTCGAATATTTGAATGTTCGTGTTACATAGGTATTTTTCGAATTCATCTTTTTCATTATTTAAAGACATTTTTTATATCTTTACAATTACTTAAGTATATGAAAAAAAATAAAAATGTATTTTATTATTTAAATATTTTATTTTACAGTTTATAAACACAATTTCCGGTTGTGTGGATAAAAAAAACCTTAGAACATTTATTTTATTGATTCATACGGTCGACTTAAAGTCCAACAACAATTTATTTAATATATACAATAATATATGTAATATCATATAAAAAGTAAATTGCTATCCCTCTTTTGTATGAAATGTTGTTTTAATTATAATTTTTCTACTAAATAGTTGCAATTTGTCTAATATGTTTTCACACAATTGCAATAATATAAAAAATGTCGTTAAACAATATTCCCGTGATTCTTGCAGCATGAACATGGACTATTAAGTATTAACAGATTTATTCGGAATGAGCCGTAAAATATTTGATTTTGACAACTAATAAAGGACACCCTAAATTAAATGTTCTACACCTATACGTACACCTACATGTCCTAGCAATAAACAATAAAAATATATACGACAGTGGCCATTCGCGGGGGTCGAATTGGAACTTGACTCGAATTTTTAACCCAAAATCTCGTCGGTTTTATTTATTTATCAATAATTTTTTTTTTTTTTTTTATTAAACACATCCGTGGTCCTCCAAATCCGGTCACATTAACCCTTACATAGCAATGATAATAATAATGACGTCGAAATAACAATGAAACAATGCGAGCTTGCCGGTAGTCCGGTTAAACGCGTGTGCAATAACATAATAATATAATATAGCAACGACCGTGCACAAAGTTAGCCTGTGATGTAGACGGAATATAATCATAATTATGAGCATTTCACTGGTCGGGGGGGGGGGGGGTTAGCTTACGCGTGATCAAGGTCTTTTTCCGACGTACCTCGATGACAATAATACGCGCGATGTACCAATTATAATAATAATAATAATAATATCATCATAATGTACTCTCATGTAGCTGCTACCCGATTAGTTTTAGTTTTAAAAACACATATTGTATCGGAAGTATATATAGACACGCGTATGTAGCTACCTACCTATATATTATAATACCGGACACACGCCATCGTGATGCAAAATAATAATAATACCTACGCTATATTATGTGTCAAAGGTCCCATCGTTCGGTCATTGACCAATCGCGTACAGTATAATATTGTATTTATATATTTTATTTAAATATGATCAATAGACTATATAAGCTGGAATACATTTAAAAAACTTTGATCTTTTAAAATTGTAATGCTTTTAACTTAGAAATCGGTAAAATACGTTTGAGAACGGAATTTGAGTAGTACACGATCGAGGATGCTAAAATTAAATATATTTTTTCCAACATTTCCAGAGTTTCCATATTTAATAATTTGTATCAACCGATTGAGCACGATATTTGGTATAAGTCTAGATATAAACAGGGAAAATCAATTTTTAAATGCATATAGAAGTTTGATGATCTAGAAAAGGGGCCAGTGCTTACCTAAGTGGTTTTTTATCTACTAGTGCAGTTATATCAACATTTCGTCTAATATTATTCTAAATTTCCAAATAAAAAAATATTTTTTATTTTTTGAAACTATGATCTGTCGGCGAATCGGAAGTTTTTCCATTATTAACGTATAGGTACTAGTTTACACATCGGCGAAACGAGAAGTCGGCTAATTGGGCCTGAACCTATGCAGTACCTCTCTGTAATGATTAGGTCTAGAATTGTATCGGATTTTCCTGTAAAATATTGTTTTTTAGGAACCAACGAGTTCAATTAAGTGATTCATTGGTTTATTTTTTTTTCACCTATGGGTGTATATTATGAAAAAATATTTTGGCTCATAAAATATAAAACAATTTTTTTTCAATCCATTTTTAGAAAAACGTATAGACGTTTTTTTAGTGCTTCAAAATCCCAGCCCTTTACAAATAAAATTCCATGCGGTGTAATGACCGCGACACGATCGCCAATTTATTTTGTATAACGATAACGCGTGTGGCTCGGCTGCGATAGGGACACGAAGTCGCTTAAAATGTTCCGTTTACATGCTATACCTATCTAGCTATACTTTTCGGGCTGCTAATGCGCCTTTATACAACTACAACAATAACAATCGTAATAATTAAGTACAGTGACAGTTATTGAATTTTTTCGTAAATCATTACGTGCGCATAGGACCGTGGGCATAACATTATTCTTTCATCTCTATCGCGTAGTAGTTGTTTTCGAAACGGACATAATAACATATAATGTAAATAAGGTGTCTGCGCATAAGCGCGGTGATCCGTACATCCGTTTGGTGCAGGATAACACGGTATAACAACTTTTTCGATTCGGTCACAACAATAACTACATATATATATATATTATAATTATCTATACGTATACAGGGTGTGTATGAAAGGTGTGACTATTTAAATGCATAATTTCGTCGTAAATTCGTCAACTCCACCACATGCACCCTATATACTATATGTATAACCATATACTATACGATATACATAAATTTATATTTATATAATAATGATCGCTGAACCAAACATAGAAAAACGCCACGTATGTTTCGTACATAAATAACTCCTTTTTCGCTATCTGGGGGGCCCCTCGATGGTATGCAGTGTGCCGCGGATATAATAATAATATTATTATACAAAGCTATATAGTACTAATTTATTTGTTTATTAATATATAACAATATTTAGATAATAGTATACTATAGTAATTTAATATCAATATACGTATAGAGAGTGCGATTTTACAATAAAATTTAAAAGGCGAAGGAAGATCGACGTTGGCAACGGGCATTAGATTCATATTTTCCGTATGGTTTGTAGTGGAGTGATAAATGTAACACGATATCTAACAGATCGCTGAGGAACTCTAAAAGTAATTCAAGACAGGAGGATAGGTAAATCGGGTATACCTATCACCTAATACATATTTATTTGAGAACTTGAGATTTAGCGCTGCACGTCTACGTTCTGCAGCAGGGATTCCAAACCAACAAGTCGTGTATATAGCTACTGGATTATAGAGTCATGTTCTGCGTTGGAGATACCAAGAGTGAAGATCCAAAAAATCATAAAACCTTCGTTGAAGACGTTTAATTTTGAGAGATTCCCCAACTTTATGTGGTATACCACACTCCCATACTCCAAGGTACTATACAAACCAATGAGTAGAATAGAGTATTTTCACGATTAATTCATTTTTCAAACTACAATATGTATTGTTCGCTTGACAAAACCAAGAGTTTTTATCGCCTTACAACATAATATCCGAATTTTTATAAATCCGTTTATAAAATATTTATTATTTTTAAAATGTATTAATAAGTTACTGTCACAACCTTCTGGCCCCCTTAAATCAGTCACTGATAACAATATTATTATTATGCCTACAGCAGTGATGAGCGATATATAGTATATTATGATATAGATTTTATAAATAATATTAAAAACTTAAAGCTGTTTTGTTCAATAATATCATTGCAATATGCAAAGACCGGGAAAATTAGTAAATAACTCGTCCAGTCGAAATTAGTGTCAGTAACTAGTAAATATCATATATATTTTTTTATGACTCCAATCTGTGAAAATTAATAATATTATAGAAAAAAAATCATAATAATATAGAGTAAATAACTTAATATGATTAAAAGTTTGAATTTGGCTAATCGGCAATATTGAAACCGTACAATATTAGCTATATTATTTACATATTAATTTGTTTTTAGCTTCAAATCGAAGATGGTCGAAGGAAATCTTATCTTAAGATACCATGAATCACGATGTCGTCATAGGTATTTAAAAGTTGTATTCAACTTATAATATTTATTACATAGATGTAGATCTATTTTTATAAAATTACAATGAATTAATAGAGAAGAGTATTCATTTATTGTGTGTAGATAATAAAAATAAGTGAGTAAGCACCTGGGTATAGTCAAATAATTGTAAGAGTAAATGTTTTGAATGTTGATGAATATTTTAAATCGGACGATGTTATAATATTATTGTACAGGTAGGTACTATACTATTCAATATACGCACGTACATTGTGTTGCCTACCTATTGTGAAGTTTACTCGAATTATTTATTGCATTATAGCCCGAATAATGTCGAATAATATATCATTATAACTACTATAGGGCTCGTTACATTTGTATGTTTTTACTTTTTTTGTCTTACTAAATTTATTGCTAGTTATGTTATAAATTAATGTCACGGTTTTGTATTATAATATTATCATAAAATTACAAAAGTTTTTTTCCCGTACCTATATCACCTATTTAGAAGTTGTTTTAAATTTACGATTTGTTTGTGTACTATTTTTGTAGATTATTAGCGACTACTTATTTGGCGATCAACATTACTTTTGATTATAACAACACAAGCGATATCGAAATCTACTAAGAATGTATAATATACATATTAATATATATCATAATACGAACAATTAGATCTCGACATAATAATAATAATATAACACGTGGAATAATACTTTTAATGTTATTATGTTTCTTTTCTTTTTCGACGAGTTGAAAACTTTTGCTGTTGTCATTACCACCTATGCAGTTTATAGTAATATTATTCTAAAACTATATCGTGATAAATATGGTACATCTATAAATATAATCATCACACCTAAGGGACTCTTTTCCAAGGTTAGATACGGTTAACCATAATATTATATTATGTTAGTGTAATACGAAGGGCATCGCACCCATTCGCTGAGTGGGCAAAAGTCCTTCAGGGAATTGCGTTTGGCTCGGTCCGAAGGCCACCTCATAATACGTGTGCTGCTGGTGACCGATCTCTTCTAAAACAAAAAAAACATTCTTCAACCATAATAATAATGTCAGCGACGAACGTAAAAGTTTATATTTTATTGTTGGCAATTTATTTTCAATTCAAACGTTATCATAAAGCGTCATCGTCGCGTTATCGTCGTCACAATTAAATATAAATAATACTTGCCGGTTTAGATGTATCATTTTACTCAATAGGACATACACGTCGTTATAATAACTTTGTATGAGCAATGGATAATATACCTAGTCTATAATGACTAATATTATGAGTAGTTATATTATTTGGAATAAACGATAATATATTAAATTATATAAGCGTTCAAAAACATCATACGTATAAATGATATAATTTGTAGGTCCGATCGAATATTATAAAGTTAGTGCGTGCCATAATTGTTTAAGAACAAAAAAACGGTCAAGTAAATAACTATAATGTTATAGTCAAACGTCTTTGAAAAACATTACGTAACATACGGAACACGACCGAATGCGATTATTATCAATAATCTGATTGCTTTCAAAAAACGGTTATTATTGGATGATATGTTACTCTATACATGTACACAAAGGTAGACGGTGGGTAGTACTTGTCATGTTATGTAATATTTTAAGTACAATATTGAACAAAACACAATTTATTTATTTATCATTATAATTGGATGTTGTTTTTTTCGGAACAAAATGGAATATTATATTGAATGTTTGGTCGACAATGGTAATGTTTTTGTCAACCACATCGGTGCAGACTCCGAATAATATGTTTATGATATAGTATATAAAACATGGGTTACGGGCTCCGTCAGCACAGCACTCTGAAACAAAAATTTATAAATTTTTACTAGAGGATTATTACATAGTAGGTATACCTTGTAAACCGTGGTATAGATATTATGGAAAATACAATAGGACGCATATCTATTTTTAACCACATAAACTGTGATAACGTGGCTTAATTACCAAAGTATTATTTAAACTCATAATTAACTCACACATTATAATAATGATTTTCATAATTAGGTATGTCATAAAAATTCAAATTCAAATCACGCAATCTTTTGTCTAAAATACGTTATAAATATACAGTAAATAATCATGATGATTATTTTAATTCATAATAAAAACACTAAAATCAAATACTTACCCAATGTACAGTACAATATTATAATTTATATAAAAGTGACGTTGGTTATCTATGTGGGGTAGGTATAGTAAAATACAACCCAAATAAAATATAATAAATTAATAAATAAAAACTTTAAATATAAGTCCTAAATAAATCTTCATTTAGTATATATATTAGGTAGGTACTTTTGGTAATTTCACCTTTTCACAAAATAATATTATATGCTATAAATCTTTAGTCTTATATCTCAACGCGTTTTATTAAAATAAACAATTAGCAAAATGCTTTAAAATTTAAATCAAATATATTGACTCTAGTAATAAATTGATTACTAATACGAAAAAAGAGTTGTTTTTTAAGTTTTGACGTATTAAATTTCCGTTATAACGTCCGTCCAGCACTCAAACACAGCAACATTTTTTATTCCAAAGTAAATAAAGGTCAAGCAAAAACAACAGAACACCTCCATTTCAATAAACTTTACCAGGGAAATGAAAAAATGTTACATTTTTTTAGAAATTCTCAATACAAAACTCTATTAATTAATATACCTAATTTATTTCTGAATTTATCAACAAATGATAAATGATAATTCATAATAAATAAAGTTGAGACCTTAATTATTGTGTTTCCAGCTACAAAAAAAAAATAAAATAAATTCCTAAAGTTATGTGGTTATTTTCAATATAATCTTTTTTTAGTATAAGAATTAACCTATAGAAATTTAAAACAATACATATGTTATTTAAGTATGAAAACGTTTTTTTGTATAAGGTTTGAAACGAGCTGTCTGATTGTTGCACTCAAACTCAGAATCAGACAACTCAAATGGTAGGCACCAATAATTGAATGAAAAATATTCGGAGTTGTCCGGTTGTTGCAGCAAACCATATGATATGTTATACTATATTATATAATGGATATTAAATAGTTATGTACCATAAAACGCTGTTTATCTCTGATACAGTGTGCCAGTGACAGATTAATACGAAACGGGGAAATAAGAGAGGATTTCAATGTTAACAATTAGATAAGACACTTACTTATACAGAGAACAATTTAAATAAAATGTGATATATGATATATATTTTACTTTACTGATGACCTGGTATCAATTACACGGAACAAACGATGGAACGTGACTACTTCGGCACACACATGCAGCGGGCTAAGTAGTAATCAATCATATTATGGTCGTATAATATAATGGGGGACTCCGTGATAATACAGAATGGATGTAAGATACTATGATGACACACGCGCTTCTGGGAGATGATAAATTTAAGATATAGTACAAATAATCGATAAAATAAATTGATATTTTTTTTTTCTTACAAATGCTCAATGTTTAAGCATGACTAATTATATGAGTAATAACCATAAAGGATCATGACAGAAATCGAAGTTATTGACTTTGATGCAGAAATTCAACATAAGAATTATAATATGACTACTTAGGTAACATAATATATAATTACGAGTGCTGAAGTTATAATAGAAGATAACAGAAACCCTGGCATTGAAGGTACAAAACGAAGTGGTAAATAATTACAAATATCCTTACTTTCAATATTACTTTTGTAGAATGAAAACTACTTAGACTGAGTTAGAGGGTGGGTGAAATAGAGAAAGAACTGCAGTGGATGAGCGATGGAAAAGAGTGCATTTTTAATGTGCGTATAAAATATGATTATATTAGGGGAGAGAGTATATGGGAAATAAGAAATTGTTATTGGTCTGCATTGGAAAGTCGTAAGATATCTTCACGCCTATATAATGACAATGAGCAGAGTGCGAAGAGGGTACCTATAAAGTATAATATATACCTATAATACTTTATGCATACAATAACCTCATGGCCATGGAGTGTCCATCTGCCTTTCGTATGGTGTATCAGACAGTTATTCCCGTACATATATGTATATGTGTAATGTAAAGGTGTACGTTATTCTACTACTGTTTTGATATTGTGAATATATACTTAAGAATAGTTAGGAACTTTTAAGACACTTGTTGTTGCACCTTCAATTGATTCGGGAATTCGGAAGCTGATACGTCGACAGGGTCTGGTTCGTTGGTCGAGAGTACTATATTATATCAACTTGCTGACTGTGTGTTTACCCTTTTGCATATGATTGAATTATGAGAAATGAGGTTATTGTAATTATTGAGTTATATGTGAACGAAAATTATAACATATTATGCTCTTTAACGCAATCATGTGATGGAATAATTCAGAGAGTCTGATCTTTTAATAGTATACCTTCATCTTAAACAGAGTTAATACTTAATAGTATAATGTTAGTTTGCTTGAGGAGTTTACGTAAATCATATTAAACCTTGCTTACTAAAATATATTGTAGCTAAGGGTGTGTGATTTTCAAATATTTTAGTCTGACCTTGTAGTTTAAGAATGTTTGGTATTTTAATGTGATCTGATATTCTTTTGTTTCGTGATTTCGTCGGGTGGCATATATATGTTTTGTCTGGCCCGTTGGAATGTGTCTCGTGTCTGAGTCACTTCGAGGCCAGTTTAAGGGTGTATATTTTATATTAATGTTCGATTGTATTAGTATTTTAGCTGCTTTATTGAAGTGTGCAAATTATAATTTTATATTTATATATTACATTACTGCAATATAATATAGTCTATATAACCATCAAGCGAACCAGCGATTTCAGCTAAGATATCTGGTCGATATCATTATATCAGTTTCATAATTGCGATGATCGTCGACGACCGTGGATCCAAATTCGAGAATTATCCGAAACGCATTTATATAGTTACAATTAAATTATAATATTATATTGTATTCAAATAATGCGTACCTACTTGGGGAAATGTGATGTGACTGCAAACTGCTGCAGTGCATTATATAAGACTGACTTGAAGTATTTGGAATATCGAATACTTCTTACTTTGCACAATATATGCGATAGAAAGTTTGAAAAGTTCCTTAAAAGTATATTTGTATAATATATATAATATATATATCGATATTTTTTATTTGGAGAATTCGTTGCGCTAGCACTTCAATCGTATCCAACTTCGTATTGAATTATTACTAAACGCATAACGCGTTCTCTGATATTCGGGCAATTTATTTTTTAACAATTTTAATTTTGTACAATTGAATTTAAAAACAAATCACATGTTTTTATGTCCTAACACCTATTAGTTTATAATTATATTTCTAGGGAAGACTTACATTTTATATTCCATTTATGACTACCAAATGCTTAAAATATTACTTCACGGGAAACTTTTTAGTTGAAAATTACACATACAATTAATCGAACACAATGTTGTATTGTACAAGTTTTAAAGGCTAGATTATTTTAACTGGTCGACAAACATTTACTACAAAAAATTGTTCTGTAATTGGAAACTATAAAGCTATAAGTTCTCGTATAATTTATGCAATTGTATACTTGTATGATAATTGCATGCACACATTTTGGCTTTATGCAAAGAACAAACAGGAAAACATGTAACGATAATATAAGTACCTACTATACCATTTGTGCAAACGAAAAACAACTATACCGACTATGGCTGACTATTTCAACTTCTCACCCCTATTTTTAACCTTTAAATTCGCCCCAATTGTGGGCAAGTTAATTACAATTATTATTAACTAAGTTTCACATAAATTAGTCGATAATATTTTTTTTTACTTGCCCACTATTCTTAACAAAATTAGAAAAACTAACTAGTTAGGTAAAAAAGTTTTAAAAAATGAACTTAACTAGCTAATGTACACTTTTGGAATTCACATTTACCGTATATTTATTTTATCAATGTGCTCATGGCTGACAAATTGTATTTCTAATTCCAAAAAGTAGGTACTTTTATAATATTTACCTTCGTGGGATTATTATTATAACACTATTCGCGTTGATGTAAAATTTCGACTAATGATGATATTAAAATAGCCTGCAAGATCTTATCCTATGTTGTATTATATTTTCATACACACCAATCCTAAAAGTCCAAGGTCGTTGTTTTGATTGTTTTTTTTTTCATTTTATTTCACCTACAATTTAAGTATACTTACGTGATTTATTTTACCTAATTTACTATTTGCATTTGTTGTTTTTCAGGTCACTTTCGTCGATCCCGCCATTATGAAGCGATCCTACACCATAATCTTGATGGCCTCGCTGTCCTTAATAACAAGTATGTGCCCTTTGCGAAAATGTCTATTAAACTATGTACCCGTAGTGGCAAACGACTTTTTATTTTTGTATTACACACACACACACACACACACACACACACACACACATATACATTTCTCCAGTAATAAAATATACTGTTGAGTCAAAGGTCCATTAAATAGGTCAAATTGACCATTGCGTGCAGCATAAATGAAAATCGTGTGTTTTGCTGTTACAGGGTAGCACCCCTTTCTACCCCTCATTATTATCCAGCTCACCACGTAAACACATTATTCTTTTTTTATTTTATTTTCCACGAATTACTTTCTTGATGGCTTTAACGCCAATGACGCGTTGTTTTATACATTACATACAAAAAAAAAGTAATTTTGTCTAGATTTTAGCTACAGAGGTTAATGTGTATTTCGAAAGTAATTTAAAAATAATAGCGAAAACAATAAATGTATTATGTATTTTAATTTTATAACGTTGAATCGAATGCAAAACGGCCAAATATTGACTGAAGTCTGAAGACGTGTTTATTTATAAAATTATTAAAAGCATTTAGAACCGTAAATATTGAAGTACAAACAGAATATACTAACATATTAAGACAACAATACATTATTTTGCAGTAAAATATCACTAATATTTTTACATTTTTTTCTAATACCTAGGTCCTGGGTTTTTCTTTAAATAAGTTCTAAAGTATCATTTATCGATTTTGCATAAACTAATGAGTCATCACCACAAGTCCTGAACCCTTTTAAACCTTTATAACCGTTCTAATGGTTTAAAAGGTTCAAGCGGTTGTAAAACCTAACCTATTATAACATTTATTTGATTTATTATTTTTTTTTTATGAATTTTTTATTACTAAAAAATTACAATTTTACCTATAAAACTTATAACAAAGTATATTATAACATCCAAATTTTAATTTTAATTCAATACAGTTGAATTATTGATAGTGCGACGAATTTCTATTTGTGAATATATTAGTAAATTAGTTATAAATGCTTTTTTTCTTTCACTGACATATTTTATAACTTTGTTAGTAATTTTGTTATTACCTAACCTCTCAATAGTTCATTGACGTACTAAAAGGTTTTACGGTACGACCGTCTATTTACATACATCTTGAAAATTGAGTTCAATAGTATTATAATTATTTATTATGTATATACATAGGTATTCTTTATAAACGTGTAAAAAATTAATATTTCTTAATTTATTTTGTGTTTACATAAAATCATTAATATAAAAATGTTTGAATGTATTTCCAAAGTTAAGCCAAAAATGTTTAAATGGTTAGAATAAAGAGCTTTAGTACATAAATATTTTATAATCTATAATTGTATAAACTGTGAATTAAATAACAGTAAGTTGTTAAATAAATATTTAAGTCAACATACTTTATGTTTTAATAAAATTAAAAATATAGTGTTTATTATATTAGTAATTTAAGAACAAATTCTAATTTATTAACATAAAACAAATAAAATAGATTGTAATTAATAATGTTCGTTGATTATTTTAATTTTATAAATTTAATATGGTAAAATATATTGTAGTTATTAATCAATATAAACTTAATAATTGATGCTGTATCAAGAAAAAAAATTAATGATAAAAAATGTATGATTATTTGAACACAAGTTGATCGACCAAATTACATTTCCATTCGAATAGGTACGTCATGACAATCAATCAATCATTTGATAGTAAGTTATCAGTTATTATTATTGTTTTCCTATAACAGGCCTACTTAATACTTAACCGAGTGTCCGGGTATATTGTAGTTTTAATATTTATTTTATGGTTATTAATTTAATAATTTTAATGTTGTTAGTTTTAAAATCTAAACAAATCCTCGTCTATAGTTAATACTATTATTTACCAAATAACCTTTTTTCCGCCATTATTTTAGTACTATGTGTACTAAATGCAATTAGTATCTAAATATTATACTATAAATTCAGAATTTATCATTAACTTAAATTCATCATCATAGAGGAATAGTATTGTTCACACATAGCCTCCTCTGCTGTCAGTTATACAAGAAAAAACATTCATTATCACGAGAAAAATATGCGAGTGAGCACACTCACTAATAATAATAAGATAATAATAATAATAATAATATAATATGCACTAAAAAGGGAAAATCTACTTGAAAAAATAATTTTAATAATGTCAACATATTATAGAATTGCCAAAAGGGTGTCACTCGCTACGGACGACGGCGTTGTGTAAACTGTGCATTCCGCCTTATTTTTTACCACCCAATACATTTTATTTTATACGACTAAACTTCAACTAAAACGTTAGTGATTTTTCCGCTAAGACCATATTAAACAGTTGTGTGGAAAATAACGCAATAATAATGTGTACATGTAATTATAATACTATACAACTCCATATTAATAGTATTTTTAATTACTACGACGCGGTAATGTCATCGCCGCGTGTGTCCTATATTTGTATGTTGTCAAATATTTTTAAAACAATGACGTGTTTTCGGCGATTTACAAATTCCATGAGAGCGAAAAAGATTAAATATCTCATCGTGGTATTAATATAACGCGCGTGCCAGCCTATATTAAACGTAATTTCGTATACTTACAAGCTATTGTAACGCAGAACTAAAAACAAAGTTTTTTCATTCGAATTAACTAAATTTCTATTTTCAAAAAAAAAAAATAGGTACTCACCTATATATTTTATTATGCTTTTTAAGTTTTATTTTATTTCTTTTGTATTATCTCGATATGATTCTTATGCTATAGTTTTGTTCTCAAATCGATATAATTAAAAAAAAAAAAAAAGGATCACGTCCTAATATTATATTATTATATTCGTTATTAAATAGATACTTTTAGTTTTTTGTAAATTTTGTTATTTCTGATAAATAATTTACATTATTATTGCACGAAAGTATTTATTATAATATCAATCAAATCGCGTTTCCTTTAAACCTTATAAACGATTATTATAATAATGAACACATCGATATATTTTACGATAAATTAACGATTATTG
The DNA here is from genome assembly GCA_008086715.1 of Sitobion miscanthi. Classification (NCBI taxonomy): domain Eukaryota; kingdom Metazoa; phylum Arthropoda; class Insecta; order Hemiptera; family Aphididae; genus Sitobion; species Sitobion miscanthi. The sequence goes on along the minus strand of CM017797.1, from coordinate 88,749,838 downwards.
ATATTACGTTAAATTATATTATAAACATATTATATCAAATGATTATATTCAAGTTTAAAATTTGTTTAAAAAAACATGATATTATATCGTTTACAGACGTAATACAGTATTATTTAACTATACGTGTTCTCCTTTGGTCGCGTGTTCAGACCACGAGAGCTCTCGTATTTTAACGATAATAAATCAAAATAATTTATAACTGTCATCTATATAAATATTATAAACACACGTTTTATTGTGGCGATGAATTGAAAGTTTCACACTTGCCAAACAATTGTCCCGAAAGAATGAACGAAACAGGTTATTTTGATAAGGGTCGATAAACCCTAAATGTTAAGGGGTGCATACTCTGAAAAGCACGTGTCAGTGTATCATATTTGAACGTATAATATTATACATATTATGTAAGTGCTTGGAATTGAGCACAACCGGCACGTACTTCCACCAATTGTAAGTGTGTTCGCATTGAATATAAAACAATAGAGCTTATACTATGGTAGGTAGTAGGTACTCATTTTAGTAGGTAGGTAACTCTAATTTAATTTGCTCATCACGGTCACGTTGAAAATCGACAGTTTAATATTTAACATTAAAATGTTTTCGTATTACTGTAATATACGATCCTTAAAGGCGCCATTAATAATACTTATAATTAAAATATTGGCCAAATTAAATTTTTAGAAATATTTTTTTTTTTAAATTCACACTTTTTATCAATACAGAATTAAAAATATACTCGGTTGATTAGCTAATTTTGTAGTTATTAAGACCTACAGATCTATCTGAGAATTAAAAACAAAAAATGTAATCAAATTCGGAAATGTATATAAAATATTTTAATACATTTTTAAAAAAGTCCTTATTGTTTTTGATTGTTTGGACAAAATTTTCAAACCTGTAAACATCTCAACATCAACCCTTTAAAAAATAGTTATATATGTAACCATGTAGGCACAATTTAATGCATTAATTAAAATAATTCTGATTTTTGATCAAATCAAATAAATAATTTGTAGTAAATACACAAAATGTTAGTATTTTGTTAGTATTTTGTTACTTTTCAAAAAACTGCCAACTACTCACTATTTTACCCCCTCTATAAGAGTACCAGCTGTGTCAAATTTCTAATCAATAGAAGCTAGGGCGTATAAAACTTTTAGGGAACCCTTTTAGCAAATATCGTGTTTACCACAGACAAAACGAATTCAAAAAAAAAATCCAAACCTTGCATATAAAATCAATACATCCAGTGCGAATAGAAAATGTATAGAACTTAAAAATATACTTTACACATAAGTAATATCAAATAAGTATACCGATCAAAATCAACGATTATAAATATTATAATATGTTATCCAAGATTAAATTCTTAAGTTATGTTAACAAATTTTTTAACACATTTTTTTATAATTCTAATGAAAATTTTTCAACTTCATTTATTGATGTTATTTTTTTTCCCCGATTACAATTTAAAATAGTGTTATAAAAATAAATTTTATAATTATATTATCGAACAATTCGATTCAATTGTTTTCTGCTTTTAATTATATTTTTTTGCCTTTATTTTAGACTCTTTTTTCACTTTTACATTTTTTCCAATTTTAATTTTGATTTAATTTGTATTTCTTTTATATTCTATACGTATCAAACAAGCTGTATCTATGATATGGGCCTAAGAAAACGAAACATCATTTATTACTTATTAGTTATTACCTAGTACCTATCGATGGACAATATTACAGATCTGTTGGCTGTTGAAAATCGTTAAATTTGTTTTTAAAAATTTAAATCAATTTGTATATGAAAGTATAGCTGCATAACCTGACTTTGCCCGAAAAAAATGTACAAATATAAAAAAAGGAATATGACTTGTACGAGCATTGAGCGTACAACATTTTATTCCAATAATTGGTTCAGTGGCTTCCAATATATCAAACGCACTTTTATGCCATTTTTGTTTTTATTTTTTCTTAACTTTCATATTATCATGCCTGCCAAACGTGTAGAACGTCTGCAGTCGTGTATAATTACTATCTTTATCGACTCTCAGCTGATGATCCTATTATTTACGATGACAAATACGCATTAATACCCATTGTTTATCGTTTACAGCCGAAGCAGCTCACATGTTATACGCGCAAAACTGTGGTAAAGAAGAGTACAACCGATGCATCGCTCTGGCCGACCCGCTGGTGAAAGATCCGCATTTCATCTACCCGGGAAATCTAAAGGACATCGATAACATATGCCGGTAAATTTTATTTTATTGAACTCACCGCAATAAACGTTTTGTTTCGTTAACAACGTATTGTAATGGTATATTAATTATTATACTCAACTGTTATATTATAACGTGTTTTGTCTTCGTATTTTCTAGCACTTGGACGCTGTTCGTCGATTGCACAAAGCGATACACCGAACACTGTTTCGAGGAGAGCAAAAGGAAATTGTTTAACAATGCCGTTGAGAACTCTATCGAACTGGTCCATCAAATGTGCACGTCGCCTCAATACCAGACAGGTTGTTGATCCGCGATAAATAATAATATTACAGTAATATATAGATATCGTCATAGTGTATATCAACAAATACACGACTATTATATAAATCATAATAAAAGACATTGTGACAAAAAAAATGTCAATTCTATAAATATTGTATAAATATTTTATGTCAATCTTCGGCCAACATTTTTTATAACCTACTGCATTTTATTTTTTTATGTTTGATGTATCAATACAACTTTTTTTCGTGTAAAGATTTATCTACTACTTACTACAGATTTATTAAATTATTATGGGGGCTCTGCTTGTTGCTCAGTTCACTCATCTGCCCCTTTAGGCCTTTGGTCAATGTTCTCCCCTTTTTGCACCACGACATTTAATATCTGTAATCTAAAATATTTAAAAATTAAATGTGTAGAAGATAAGACGCTGTACAAAACTTTTTTGAATAATATATCTCTATAGAGAGTTTCAAGCATTTAATTAATAATACTAATTATTTATTTAATTTTAGATTGTCGTGGCAAAAAATTATAATATCATGTAGAAGATAAAATACACAAAACTCTTTTTTTTTTAGAGAGATATTGTGATAAACTATAGATTAGAGTTTAATCATTAGAGTCTACTGAGCATGAGTAGACTTAGTGGAGTCCAGTATATCTATAGTTTTTCTTATAGAAATCAAATTTAATTTAAAAAGCTAAAATTATATTATATACTTCAGTACCTATTTGCTGTCGACTATCTGTAATTTTTGTACATTATCATATCGTATTCGTTTTTCAGAATATTTGAAACACGCGTCGTGTTTACGAACCACACTGTTTGACGATTCGCGTTGTGGGAAACACTATCGATCTTTGGCCGGATTCATTTCGAACGAGACCAGTGGACCCAGTATTTGTTGGTAAGAGGCGATATTCGTTTTTGTAGACGCGAAAAATGTGGAAACCAGCAGACCTATATTATATTATACACAGAATAATATACGTGGTTCGCGGTGGAGAGGTTACAAGTGCGGTTGGGTAGTACCTAGTTCCCCCTCCCTCGGTATTTAAAATAAAATAATACTATTTTAAATAAGCCTCCATTGATTTATGCATTATATAATTTTAACGATGAACTAATTACGATTTTTTGCTAACATAATGACAGATGGTTGTTATGTATCGTTTAAATAATAATAAATACATTTAATATTTCCATGAACGACGACAGTAAAAAAATATTCAAATATTATCAATATTTCAGTTATATTTTAGTAGACACTGCTTTTTACATTACTAATACTCGTATTACTCCTCGTATTACACGAACCTGTTCAGTGGGGCCCATTATCTTTTCGAAGAAATAAACAACAATAAACAATAGATACCTAATACAATATAGATGTATATTTAATACACAGTACCTACTATAATACCTATAAAATACCACAACGCAGTTATGATTTGAATTTTTGATGTTGCTAAGACATTTTTTAGGAACCCTGTTTTCTGATAATTTCGTGAGAGCAATAGCATGGGAAAGGATGCGACTGAAAAAAACCACCAGCTGCATAAATGTGTATAATTGTCCCTTTCGTGCCACACACCTCCCACCGTCGTCCTCTCCTCAGCACGGCATTCCGGCCATACCAAATGGCCAACACGCCTGTTGCCTACACATTATATAATATTATGCGAGTAAGCAAGTCCGACAACGATGCACTTGACATGTTTATATTGCGTCTCTTACCAGAGGTCCCTGTCGTGTGTGGCCACCGTCTGATGACAACTATGTCACTATATGGCCGTCTTGCAGTGATGTATTATGCACACTATCACATTTGTTGAGATAATTTTACTAAATCATGACGACAATAATGGTATGAGGCATGTATAATTAAAAAAAATTACATAGGTTATATTATTGTGTTAACGCCCCGTGACTTTCTAAATCTTGTTTTCAGTTTCATTAACATAATAATATGTATAATATATTAAAATGTGGCCGCGCGCAAACTATTTCTGAATGTCGTCGTTGTTTATTCGGCATTCTAGTTCTCCTGCTAATATTATGCGTCTAATAAAAATAAAATTTAAACGTATTTTATTGATATAATACGTCCTATACAACGGTTTTGTAACTTTCGCAGGAAAGATGAAAGATCCTCTAAAATAGGTATATTAAGTGTATTAAGTATGTGTTTTGATGTTGGACGTTTGATATAATATATCCAGAATTATATAAGGCATTATAGGATCGGCCAAATTTTAATTTCGAATTCGTTGTCCAAGGGAAAAATATATATAATTTATAAGACAATTATAATATACTGTGAAACGTCATTATGTTCTCCCCCGAAGAAACAAACTGAGGTAAAAACTAAAAACTATTATATAGGCATGAAAGTGCGTGCACAAAAATTTATTGTAGGAGTTGTTTTATGTACTAGTACAGTAGGTAATCGTAAATGCTAACCAGTAATAGCAAATTATTAGGTAATATTATGATAATATTAATAAAAATGACCACGATCATAATATTATTATGTAGGTATGTATCATTATTGCAGATGCTCTGCCCCTGAAAAATATAAATTTAATTATAATGCATAACTACACGTCAATATTAGTTAGTTTTACCATTTTTATTTCTTTAATAAAATATACATTCTCAATAAAACGAGCAAAATCATTATTTCCCAATAATAAATAGATGCCTATTAAAATAATATTTATTATGCTTATCCATAAGATAAGTCTCTAAATAAGAATAATAATAAATTTACGTAATTTGTATTTATTTTTTAAAAAGTTGATCAATATATCGATTAATAAATTGTTTTGAAATTCAAATATCTTTGTATATGAGGTTCAAGGGCTTACGCGTATTTGAAATTAGAAGCCCCAATCCATTTTCGCTTTATAGTCAGTCGGTGGGTACATGTTATAGAACGTTGGTAGGTAAAGTGTAATGTAACTAACCGCATTCAGACCGAGCCTAATACAATTATTATATCAATGATTTTATTTGGGAGGTTTTCAATATTTTTATGTCGTAATAAGAATCGATGCCGTTAACAATATTATGTCACAATCCACGTGAATGTTATTACTGATATTATACTATTATTGTTGATGTGTTTTACGATATTTTATTTATCGGTGTTTAATGAATGAAGCATTTTAGATTCTGAGCACAGCGATATTACAACGATGTGTTTATTTTATTGTTTTATTTTTGTGACTGTCATATCCTTTTGGGGCAATAAAAATGCTTCGATTTTCTATTTCGCTTTTTGAACTATTTATAGATTATGCTTATTTAACTATTTATAAATTAAAACTTTCAAATTATTTTGGGTTAGAAATCTATAAAATGTTTTCTATTTATATCTAAGAATTTCAAATTGAATACAAGATTATTCATCAGTTTTCCTACCTTTAACAAAAAAAAAAAGTCAACTGGGAAAGTCAAATAAATATTTATGAGCGTTTGAAGTTAGACCATTTTCTATACATGATAACATTTTCAAAATATTTTGACTTTTTAAAGCTATTTATAGGCATATTTTTCTTTTTCTTTTTCAAATATCAAAGAAAAATGTTTCATTTAGTCGAAATGCTTGAAAATTTAATTTAAGATTCCTCATAAGTGGTTATAATAGCAGTTAAGAAATTTTAAAGATCCATAATATGCACAATTTTTTATAAGTAATTAAAGTTCAATTTTTTACAAAATTCATCACAATCTCGAAAATACGCAAATTATTTTGTCGATTCAAATTGATAAAATATTCAATTTTTATAGTTAACAATTGAAAATTCAAACCAAAGATTCTCATAAATATTTCATACTGTAGCCAAAAAATGTAAAACATTTAAACGCAAATTTTTATTATAAACAATTTAAGTTAAAATTGGATATTTAAACGAAAAATATCGAATTATTTTGTTATTTTGTTGTAATTTAAAAACATTATTCGAGGGTGAATACTTAAAACTTTTAAAATATATCATTATGAAATTTTAAAACCCTATTTTTTCGGCAAAAATATATTTAACCTACTCTATTACTAATAATAAATTACTTTAATCACAATAATATCATAAAATAAACTTAGTAATATACTAATATTATAGGCTGACACACAGTCTTCGCTCGGAACCGTTGTTTGTAGGTATACAATGATTTTATATCATTAAATTCAAATTTAACACATCCATTAGAGTGACTTATCTAGACATGTAATGTACAGCAGAGCGTTATCCACTTATACCCGCCTATTTTCATTTCGTTTGATTTTACTTTTTATATTTTATCATTATCTTGTCATTATTATTTTAATGTCACATCGTCATACCTAGTCTTGTTTTTTTCTTCGGATGTCATAAGATAATTATTATTATTTCGTTATTTTATTATATTATACATATTGCAATTGGTACGTCAAAATAATACTATGCTCGCTGCATAATATGAATAAATTACCTATTAATTCGAGTGATCAGATGCGCTTCGAATCGACTACCAACAACAGTCGAGCAGACGGTATAATTACACTAATCCAATAATATTATTTCATTCAAAATGTTATTATAATAATATTATATGTTATGGTCGTTTGACGTCTGGTCGTCATGATTCGAGGACGCGGATCGTACAGTAGTAAATTCACGACTTTTCACTTTTTTCCTTAAAAAAATATGCGTAATACATTATTTTGAGATGAGATACGTTTTGTTTCAGCACTCACCACAGATTCCGAGAGTGCGTGCTTGACCAAACACGGAGGACATGTAACCAAGACGATGATACCTTTACGCAACAATTGTTGGACAAAGCTTTTGGATTTTTCCGCAACCAGTGTATAGACTACGTGTAAGTACCTCCTAATCATACAGAATGATATATATCATTTGATTTTTTTCGGTAATAAAATACCATTTCAATATGCCTACCATGTTCGCAGACCCAATCAAGACGAATGTCCCGGATATGAATATTATAACGCGATGACCACTAACCGATGGCAAGACGATAAGGGCAAAGGATCTCCGACTCCCAACCAGTGGCCGTGTAAGATATATAACCGACTTAACTGTAGTAGATGATAATATTATATTGATTATTAAAATAGAATGCGCGTTTTTACGACGATCGGCGAGATACGGTCATACGGACCCAATACTATTTTATTTTTCGCGAATAAATTGTCATCGTGTTATGGCAAGTAGACTTTTTTGTTTTTTATATTTACTTATATATTTATCAGAATACGTCTAAACAATGTTGGTTACAAAATTACAATAAAATATAATATTATATTATGTACAATGATTGTACATAATATATTATAACGTTATTGATATTATTATTACGAGTCGAACGGAATTTCGAACGTATCTCGTATGGTTTTCGAGTTAACTACAAATATTTAATACTTTAATAGTATTCTGTACATTTTGTAATATTATTAGTCATTGATCATTAGGTGTATGATTTTATTGGTTTATACCAGTGGTTCTCAAACTGTGCAACGCTGTACGCAGAAGGTCGTGTGGTAGTGAATATTGCGGAATCTCTATATACTGGCTATATAAAAAAATATTTTAAAATAGTTTCGTCAAATAATAAAATTACTGTGGCAACCAAACTTACCAAACAGTAAACAAATAATAGGTTTTTTTTTTCATTCGGATTTTTTATATTAGATGAGTTATATAAGTACCTACTCTCAGCTCGCAAATAAAACCTTGAAGGAAGTAGAGCCCCCTAGAGTTAATACATAATTATTTTTGCTAATGTTTGTAACGGATCTAATATATTATTTTATGTTTTGGGTAAATATCATTAAATCTATCTAAATTATTTTTTTATAAACTATTATACATATTATGAATAACCTATTGATATTTTGAATAATTACATTTTTAGTCATTGGTAGTAGATACATTGGATTGTTCCGTAACACATTATAATACACACTCGTGGTACGGGAAAAAAAGTTTGAGAACCTTTGGTTTACACAATATGTGTTTTATACTTTTATTCAAATATAATACTGTAACTGTATCACTACAATCAACACTAAACACATCGTGCAAGCGTGGTTTGATATTATTATATGCCTATTGTGTGACCGTGAAATATTGAGTTTTTTCAGCTAGTTTAGGAGTACACGTTGTATTACTTATATAGATTATATAGGTAAATGGTAATAACTCTAATAGAAACAATAAAAATATCATATTTTAACGTAAATAATATGTTTATATAATATGTATATTATATAGTCTTTTTGTTTCTGACCGATTTTTCGTAAGGTTTTCGTTGTCATGGTAATTTATGAACGAAAACATATTTATGATTCATAGCTGATTTTCCATTTAGAGGACAATAATTATCGAGTAGCGTTAAGTATAAGTTTTTATCGATAATAATTCAAAAAAAAATTACAAAATTCGAAAAATGTCTAAAGGTTATAAATAGTTCAAAATATTTTAAAACTGTCAAAATCTTATATGAATATTAAACTGCAAGGGTCTATGGATTATGAGTTATACCAAAAACATTCCCTTCTGTCTTGAATTTTTTTTATTGTTTTTCCCGACGCTTTTGGAAATTACGTGGAAGGTTCAATTTTGAATTCCAACTAGATTCACTTTCATATCATAAAAAATACTGTAGTCGTAAATCGGAGCATTTTTACTACCACAAAAGCAGACACACATTGTAAAAACAATATATTTATCGCTACACTCAGTATCCAAAAACAAATATTTTAACATTTTGATGACGTTCATATTTTTCGTCCGTGTTTTATACTATATTATGTATAAACATTACTTTCCTATGAAACCCTATCGAATTATGTATTTATTTATCATAATATAATAATAATTTACCATAGTAAAATTCTAAAGCGATCTCCGCCAATTTTTTCACGGCGATTGACAATATTATATAGTTAACACGAGTGCTTCGACGCATTATTATTATATTTTTTGGTACATTTATTAGATAAAACGTTATATCTACATCGAATGATTGAATTCGATTATGCGTAGGTATATTATTGTGTTTAGAATGTTGACCTTTAGGACCGAGACCGACGGTCAATATAATTTTACAGAAAAATCCTGTTTTTGTTTGTCAATTATTATATTTATTAGATTTCGTCCGTGCCAAATAATATTTCACATAATACAATATTAGGCGACTCGAACTCGTCCAATTAAGATTATAATATTATGTGAGATGACCTTTCACGTGTTTTCTGTTTACATATTATTATCACATTATTACGTCATTAACATAACGACAAAAATTAAAACGCTTCAGCCGCTGTGCGCTCTAATAGATGTTAATACTTAATACACATTTTTATATTTTATCGAAATTTCCGCGGCGTGGCTTATAATAATATATACACAATATACCTCGCATCGTATAGGTACGACTATCGCGTAACAGCCGCAGTAAAATATTATACAGGATGAGAACTTATTCACATTCTGGTTTTTTGGAATTTCTAAATAATTTACTTAAAGGGAACATAATACTTTAAAATTCTAAAGGTTTTTTTGTACTACCTACTTAAGGACTGAGGACTTGTGACGATAACAACTTCTGTTTTGCAAACGAGAACCTCCATTTTTACTGTAAACTATTTAGTGGATAATTTTATTTTACGAGTAATGCCTGTCCCAGTTATTAAAATGTTTATGCAAAGAATAGTTTATCATAGCCCTTAAAAAAGTCTTAACAAAAATATAAAGTACCTTCCTAGATGTAATAATGTATCAACAAAAATAGTAGGCACTGGCCAGTATATTTTATACTTTTGCCATTTTTACAAATTATTAATGTTGATAGATATTATTAATACTATAACTACGACAATTTTCAAATTACCTACACAAAGTTGAATAACTCGAGAAATAAACATCCACTAAATAATTTACAGCAGAAAAGAGGGGGTTGTCGTTTGAAAATAAAAAGTTCTCCGCGGAACACTACTTAACTAGTAAAAAAATCCTCAAGAATTTTAATAATCGCATATTATATATGTACATGATATACTACGTATATACATATTAATCGCAAAACGGGGTGTGCATACTTGGTGAATCACTCTGTATAATATTATTATTACGCCAGTAGTTTTGTACTAATTCGTAAACCATAGATACGAGCCACGGTCAAAATCTCACCCGACTCTTAATAATATTATCAAATACGCATTTGTAAGTATTGTAATTTTGCAGCTATTATCATTGTTGAAGTTTGGGCGTGTTCTGATATACAGGCCTCGGTAGATATACAGAAAAAAAATGTCTCATATATATTGTTATCAATCTGTCGTTGCAACGAGAATTATTTAAAATGACATTCGTGTCCTCATCAAACCAAGTACAAGACTAAAGTATACAACTGACTGCGCATAATAATATAGTTTGTACTAAGTATACACAACATAATAATTATTAAAGACTTATCGACACTATTTCTATGTAATAGCCATTGCCGATAACCTCTTAAAAGGTTAGGTTCCATTGTAAATAATATAGATACAAATTAATATTTAATAAATATATTTATTTTTTACAATTATCATAATATATTATAATTAATAGTATGTTCAACATTTCCGGTGCGATCGATTTGTTTTTGTGGTCGCTCTGTGTCCTGTGACGCATAGTGGTCCAAATTATACGCACACGTACACAATTAACTAAAATGATTATTAAAATACGATACGAAACTCTATTAGAATATAATATCACTTCCATTAGTGTAACATAACATAATATATTATTATCTATTATTCATTTAATATTACTTATTAGCATGATATAATTGTGTATAACAATAACGACCTTCGTAACCTTCAAAGCCTTTGAAAAATCCACCATCACATATTATTAGTGATTATACAATGCATTGAGCCGCAGAGAAAAGCTGTTCAGGAATTTTGAAAGGGAGGGGGTATCAAAAAAGAAAATAAGTAAATCGCCAGATCAAAAATTCAGAAATACAATAACTATAATTATATGTAAGTCCAAATATAATATATTTGCCAAGTGTCCATGGAGGGGGTGTTCATCAATATATATATTATACCTAATATGCAAACGAATTTAAGTTAATATAAGTGCAGTATCCTTTTTTATAAAACAATCAAGTGGCCTGGTGTAGCGTAGCGGTTTTCCTCAGTCACAAATCGTGTTCTGAGTGCAAGCACCGACCGGTGACTCTAGTTTTAGAGACAACATTTTGCCACCTACACATTTTAAAACCAACTGTCCCCCCTCCTCTACAGTAAAAAAAAAAAACTTAAAACAACCTTCACCCAATGGCTTATGTTGCTGCGCACTAAACAATAATAAAAAAAAAAACTGAATCTGCGATATAGTCTCGTGATTATTATCCTTATTACTATTACCTACCTAAATTATCTGTATGAAACTATTATAATAGGCACACATTTTTATGTAAAATAAAAGTTAAAAATTCCCAAAATTTTCATAATAATAGTCAAACTAAATAAAATAAGCTCATTAGTGTAAGACAATTGTATGTGAGACTTAAGCTCCTCCACCAAATTTAAAGGTATTGTAACGCTTATATTCGTTCGATTATATTATATAGTTATATAATACTATCTATCATGATATTAGTGATATTATTTCAACAATCGCATTTTTCCAATATAAATGAATAGATCATATTATTATAATAATGTATTATTTATTATATATTATTCATCATTGTATTATTATTATATTATTATAAAGCCTAAGGCTGTGCATTTTTGTAGAAATATGCATCATGTTTAGACTTCTGTAAACCATACCTTCTTTAACACAAAATAATATGTTAAAATAAGGTTTTAATAAATTTAATTTTGAAACTTTTGTTTTTAAATCTGATGGCATTGTTTATTTATTGGGTTTTTTATATATATTTTTTAAATTTAAAAAAAATTGATTTCCTTCAGTACAATTTTTTACATAAATTCTGAGTTATTTCTTAATTTTCGTCTTATAACTATTCTACAATTATTTCTACACGTTTTTCAGTACGCATGTCTATTATAAATATGTCGAATTTAAATTAATTTTACACGTAATAAATTTTTATTTTTTATATTCATAAATTATATGATTCTTAAAAGGAGGTAAATACCTATACTCGCAGTGGATTTTATATCGAAGATATTTGAACGAATTTAAACGGTTTTTTAGTGCATCTTTCGGAATTTACAGTGCGTTGTTTACTGCATTTTTTATGGTTTTTTTTAAAAAAAAGTCCTAAACTCAACGACGAAGTGACTTATTGATGACGTTGTCTTGTTTTTTCCATGTGTCCGTACATGCAGCGACGAAACGACAGGACGATTGGAGACCAGATCAGAACACCGGAGGCTGGTCTGGCGGACCATCAACGGCGGCCGCGAGCAGCGAAAGAACAAGCCGTGGCCACACCGTCCAAGCGGCGTCGTTCAGCACGCCGACGTGGCAGGTGTCGGCGGCGGGTGTCGGCGGCATTGGCGGAGGCGGTGGCGGAGGCGGAGGCGTCTCTCCGTCTGCTCAGCCACCGACCAAGAGACCGGACACCACTAGTTACATGACCAACGTGATCGACGAGCCCAACCAACAGGGCCTGGCCCAGACCGGTGCCGGACCGGCGCCAAACGCACCCTGCGCCGCGACCGTCGCCGCCGCCCTGTCGCTATTGGCGCTCACGAAAATCGCCACATAATATCGGAACAAATATTATAATTATTTATACCTACAATATTATAAAATATTACACTCGTTCGCATAATTTATTATATAAAAAATTGTTATATGAATATAATATTTTATATATTACAGGGTGATCCACCGAGCACGCTCGCCCCCTTTTTTCTTCAATAATCCACTCGGGCGCCTGTTGAAAATCTTTGGAATATTTAAATATATTATACGCCTTAAAGACCATATCTTTTTCAAGGTGACCTGTATACGTACAACCTTCTGTTTCCCAAACGAAAAGCCCCCTTTTCTACTGCAAATCATTTAGTGGACAATGTTGACGTATCAGAATCCGAATTCTAATCTATCGACATTGATAAATTACAAAAATGGTACAATTACAATAAATAAAAGATCCAATAGGCAATATTACATTTACTTTATATTTATAAAACCATTTTTATCAAGGACAATTTATTATCCTTAATAAGTAATAACTGAGAAACTACATATAGGTAGTACCTATAGGTTATAAACTAGTAGAAAAAAAATTAACCACTAAATAGATTACAGTAAAAATGAGAGTTCTGATTTTAAAAATAAAAGTTAGTATCACTACAGGACTTTTTTTAAGTTTTATATCTCAAGAATTTGAAAATATGATCTTGATGTAAATTTAAAAGTTTCAAATCAGATTTTGAATAACTACATTATTGAAGAAAAAAGTGGACGAGCATGCTTGGTGAATCATCTTGTACATATAGGATGCCTCAGAGATTACGGTTTATTATTGTTATTATTATAATTATTATTATTATTACTGTACACGACCGCGAAAAATACATACTTAAAAACACGTGGCTAATACACCATTCGCTATAATATACAATAATATCATTCAAAACGATAGTCAAATAGTTGTTGTATACCGATACCGCCCACCTGGTGAAATGTTTTACTTTCAATAATGAACCACTTACCTATATTATCATTATTTTAAATAAAACATTCATTATTTCATAAACTATTAACATTTTTGAAAAGATTTTCATAATATTTATATTATATTACAATTTCAGGGGTGGCTAACATTATTAACATCAATGTAAGGGGGGTCTTCGATCCCAAACAACTAAAAAATGAGGGAGCTTGACGGACTTGAGCCCCCCCCCCCCGCCCGATTTCCGCTAATGTACACAACAACATGTGTATTATAATATAATATTATTATAGCAATCTATCGCATTGTATTTCGCATAAACCGATGTATTATCATAATTTATATTATATTGTTTTACATATAATTTTTTTTTCATATAGCGATCGCACCGTTTACCACATTTTATTATTTTGTATTTATTATAATATTACTATAATTGTCTTATCGCGCTGCATTGCAGTGGTCGAAATAGTGCAGTGAGCAGAAAAAATTGAATACAGTAAAAACTCTCACTTCGCGTCTTAAATCACAGCGTAAAGTGAAATAAAATTGCAGTCGTATTTGTTCAAAGTTTGTATGAAATATATTATCATATAGTATACCTGCGTGCAAGGCCATAGAGGGTATATTGTTGTTATATTATATATCAATATGTATAAATTATTTTGGTTGTAAGATGTCGTTTTTCAAAAGAAATCAAATCGGGTTGTGAAATATTGTGCGGAGATGAAAAAATTAAACGTCAGCGTCTCCCTAACCTTCGATCACTGTATAATAATATTATGTACATTTTATACAATATCCTATTTGATAATTGATTGTATACCTACCTACTGTCCTATTATTCTACCTATTGTGTACCTATGCCCATTGGGTTTTGATGATGGAAAAAGTCTTCATTTTCTGTGCTATTTCGAATAACATAAAACAATATCGTTAGGTATTATTATTATTATATGCATGTTATACATTATACGTCATAATACCGACGACCGTCGGCCAAAGAGTTTGACCAACCTTAATTTATTTGTGTAACACGAGTCCGTAATCTTTGCATAATTTATTATAATAATATTATTATTGTAATCGTCAAACAACACGCGTGTATTGTCATCGACGGCGTTGAGTTATATAATTTAAATACTAGTCAGTACTTAGTCTCAAAATTATACACACGTACAACGGTTACGATACATTATTATTATTATTACTATTATTATTATAATATACTCATATCAAATAGTCTGTGATGTTTTACAATGTAAATGATACCTACCATATTATTATCGTCGCAAACATAATGCATTGTAGATAGGTATATTGTTTTTCCATAAACAAAGTTTGTCGTAAAATAACATTTAGATTTTAGGTACCCATATGATACATATTGTAATTGTTAACCATAAATAAAATATTATATTATATTATTATATAAGTACCCATCGTATACCTAATATTATATTATGTGCACGTCGGTTGATTTACAATCAATTGATAACATATTATTTAGATGTTGCTCGACTTTGTTAAACGTAAGTGTTTTTTCTAAGTTCATTGCCGTACGAGAATAATACAGTTTAATGAGTAAAATATGTATTATATTATATTTTTGATTTTTAAATACACTCAATGATAACAATATACGCGCACCATTATACAAATTTTGTTTACCCTTTTTGTTGTTTTTTTTTTTTTTTACAAAAAAATAGAAAACAATTATTTTTGAGAAAAAAATGTGTTTTATCGCTTTTGATTTTGTTGGTGTCTTTACCATAGATCACGGACTAAGCTATAATGGACTGGAAACCATAGATATATACAACAACTAGATAGCCATCTTTATACTACAGCTGTGACCGATGTTGAAATCGGCCGCCATTTATAAAGCAGGCAATGTCTACATTTATTTATATACATTTGTATTTATCTATACCACGGACTAAGATATAATGGACTGGAAACGACGTGAGAAAGATACAACTTCTACCGAGGCAAAACCTCTCTAGAGAAGGATGATCAAGAGAATGCACAACTTAAGGAGAATGATATTGTAGAAAAAATTATTGAGAACAACGCAGATAATGAACATAAGGAGATAGACATTATCATCATTTGTGTTGTCAATCGTCGCACAAATATCATTATCTGCATTGTTATCAATACTTTTTTCTACAATATCATTCTCCAAAAGTTGTGCATTCTCTTGATCATCCTTCTCTAGAGGTTTTGCCTCGGTAAAAGTTGTATCTTTCTCACAGTAATAGGCGAAAAACGTCGTCTTCTTTTTACTGCGCCGACCATAATGGCATAATATTATAATTTATAATCACTAGTAATATTCTCATTGCTATTAATTTAATAAATAGGATGAAATTTATCTTTATGTCACACGCCAGCCAATTAGCAGCTTTTTCACTAATTTTTTTATATTTATAAACACTATTTTACATGTTAAATACATTTTTTAATATTTTTAGGACATTTAAAACCAAACCCTAGTTATTAGTTATTATTAATTACCTAGGTACCTATAGTTAAAAGAAAGCCTGTATCATATTTTACGATATTGATGTTTCGTTTATAGCGTAGGTACGTGATTTTTCACGATTCACTATACTAATATTTTCCTTGATTTGGGGAGGGGATGCCAAACATTTTTTCTCCCCGTACAAAACACCATTATACGTATCATTTTAGATTCTGAGTAGAACGATGAATGTATTGATTTTACAATGATGTGTGTTTTTATTTTTATTTTGAGTCTGTGTACACGATAAGTAGTCGAAATAATACTTCGATTTTCAACTTCAGTATCTTTTTTGATTGGAAAGTGATTATTGTTGGTGCATTGGGAGGTCAAAATTTAAAATTCCCAGTAATTTTCAAGCCAAGCGCCAAGAAAAACAAAAAAAAAATTAAGGAAAAACGGGACTTTTTACGCAAAATCGATTTTTCACAAAATTGAATTTGGTTTTTGTTGTAACTTTAAAACAAATGACCGTAGATACATGAAATTTTCACTGGTTGTTTATATTTTCATTTTCTATACACCGTAACATTTTCCAAATAATTTGACTTATTTTGAGCTGTTTACGGACATTGTCAGTTTCCATTTTTTTTTAGTTTTTTTTTCTATAAATATCAATAAAATTTTATCTGTTGAGTAAAAAAGCTTGAAAATATAATAGAAGGCTCCTAGGTTATTGTTTCAAAGGCAAATGAAAAAAATTAAAAATCCTTAGTCACAGTTTTTATTTATAAGCATTTAAAGTTCAAATCTTGACAAAATACGGAAAAATCACGAAAATAAGCAAATTATTTTAAGATGAGAATTCATAAAAATTTTTTTTTTTAATTCTAAAATTTGAAAATGTAATACAAGATTACCCATAAGTTTGTCTACCTTTATCAAAAAAAAAATGTCTACAAGCATATCAAATTAAATTTTTATGAGCGTTTGAAATTCATATTTTTACAACATTTGATATTCACTCGATTTCTCATGTAACGATTTTCTTATTTTATTGTAATTAAAAAACGAATGACTGTAAATACTTGCAAATTTCACTGAATGTTTATATTAGTATTTTCTATACACGATAATATTTTGAAAATAATTTGACTCTTTTTGAGCTGTTTACGGACATTGTCAGTTTTCAATTTTTTTAGTTTTTTTTTCTATAAATATCAATTAAATTTTATTTGTTGGGATAAAAAGCGTGAAAATTTAATACAAGGCTCCTGATATATTTTTACAATAGCAGTTGAAAAATATTAAAAATACATAGGCACAATTTTTTTTATAAGCGTTTAAAGTTCATATCTTGACAACATTTATGAAATTTAAAATTTAATAATTAATTTCTAGTTAAAAATTTATAAAATGTTCAACTTTTATAGCTAAGGATTGAAAATTTAAAACAAGGCTCCACGTAAATAGGTTATACATAAATTACTTTACGCACAATAATTTCATCAAATATGCTTAGTAACATCATAGTCTGACTGACCGTTTTCGCTCAGAATCATTTTTCTTATACAACAATATTATATCATTAAATTCAAAATTAACACCATCCATTACAGTGACCCACTTGTAATCTATTGTACAGCAGAGCGACATCCACTTAACCACCTTTTTTTTTTCGAAATTATTAAATTATAACCTTAAGAGTCAAGAGTACCAGAATTCTTGTATAATTGACATAAGAAGTAATATGTTATTTCTAAGGCCCGGATTTATATTAATAAGAGCATAAATGCATATATTATAGTGCATATTTCTGAGGTTTTTAGAGCATATAAATCCTGGCCCCAGTTATTTCTATATACTATAGAGCAGGAGTCGGCAACCTTTTTGGTGTCAAGGGACAAACAATTTAAAAAAAAAATTTCAAGGGCCATACACCTTATTTTATTTACATTATACAGTTAAAATTTTGAACAAAGTATTTAATTTAATTTATTTAAGTGTCATCGCTTATTGGTATATTAATTTAGTATTAATATTATCAACTAATATAACG
Source organism: Sitobion miscanthi (assembly GCA_008086715.1). Taxonomy (NCBI): domain Eukaryota; kingdom Metazoa; phylum Arthropoda; class Insecta; order Hemiptera; family Aphididae; genus Sitobion; species Sitobion miscanthi. The sequence continues at coordinate 88,731,138 of CM017797.1, read as the reverse complement.
TGATATTCCATATTTTTATACCAATTATAAATTGTAATCGCGGGCTTCATAAAATTGCTACACGGGCCGCATGCTAGTATAGAGGATAAAATATATTATTGATTTTTTATTTTTTTCAATAAAAAGCATGCATTAATGTTTGTGGTCCATCGGTGTCACCTGATTACCTGAAATAATCAAAATATTAAACGTAAAATCGGAGGAACCCATTCAAAGATAAGATAAAACCACGCAAACAGCTCAAGAAGTCTTTCTAAATCGAAGACCACGTGAAGACCAATCGGACCATTAATAAAATGTATCTATTTATTTATTATCCAATACTCAGTATAGGTACTAACTGAGAAATTTGTAAGGTTCTACTAAAGTACTGACTACTAACGATACCTAATCATAGGCGCAATTTCAACTTTTGACTTGGGGGGGGGGGGGGGCTGAGTATATTAAAGGCAAGCAGACCATTGCAATATAGCATTTTAAAATTGTATGCCCTATGCTTTGGGGGGGGGGGGGGCTACGGATAAGTATCCAATTTGCGCCTATGTACGCATAATACTATATACTTTGAAACCATTCTGGGTATTAATATAATACCATTATTATAGTTATTACTTTCTTAAATTTGAACCCGAATTTCTACTTTCGATACAATAAGTCGAAACGAAATGTGCTTTTTCCTATTTTATGAATTCGTATAGTATCTAAATAACTATTCGCTATAACATGATTTTCCGTCAGCATGCATTATTGCTTTGTTTTATCATTTAGAAGATGAACTCTCAAACAACCCCTGGATGATAGGACGTCACATAATAACATGTTGGTATATTTGTATATGATATTCTGCGCGTAAAAAGCAGACGACTGCGATTTGAAATAAACCTATATATTCCCGCCATCGAACGTTTCAGATTCCGGGCGGCGGCCGCGGGTATAAACCGTATTTTTATTGATTTTAAAATGATGCTGTGGGTTTCTTTTTTGGAAAACGCTTTTTGGGGTGTATACCGCACTATACCTATACACAGCGAAAGCGTCACAAAAGTTTTCCGTATCGATTAGACGCAGTTGCACGTGAGGGTTCTCCGCGAGTTCGTCGGAATTGAAAATTTCGTAACAGTTTTCGTGGAAATCGAGAGAAATAAAATTACAAAAAAAAAAACAGCGGTACCTACAGAATTATTATCTTCGCGACGAACCCATTACATCATCACATGAAATTGTTGACTTACCACCGTGTTCACGGATAACGGTATTATATTTTTGGAGTTGATATAAAATTGAACAAGCGTGTTTTTAAATCGTCTGCAGATTTAATTTTACTGCTGTCTGAATTTGTGTTATTGATCCATATGGCTATAAAACTGCTGTACATGTTTATGGCTCAATTCAGAAATTTCCGGTTGATTGTTATTTTCTTTTTAAACCCAGTCAAATAATCGAAAAAGGCCTATATGTATTGTATATTTGAATTAAATTATTATGCCGTAAACATCACTGTAAGAGAATTTACTATTTTTACATCTTTATAGTATATGTAAATTCTAGAGATGGCGAAACTGTGGCACGCGTGCCAAAGGTGGCACGTTGGCCAAATTTTTTATGGTACGTGAAAAGTATTTATTTCATTGTTTAATCTTGCAATTAATGAAAAATAAAAGTGAAAAAATACCTTTAACATTTCAAAAAAATACAGTTCAAAAATTATAAATATTTAGAACTGATTGATTCCGAACATATAATATTATTTTGAAAAAAGTGGGTCATTCGGCATTACGAATAAACTCAATATTCGCGTCAACTAACATATTATATTAAGAGAATATTTATTTTCCACAGTGAATTATTTCAAATCAAAACAGAAAAAAAATAGTGATTATAATACATTGTTGGATGAAGCTAATGTTACGTGTATTTCATTAAAACATTGAAGACTAACAAAATACACGACCGATATAAAGACAATTTTGGTGAATTTTTTTTAAACCTTCATCACCCAGAGAAAAAAATTGTCGGTAGATTCTAACCTGGCAAATTGCTCATGCATTTGAAAAAAAAAAATAAAATTGAATTAAACAATTTTGGCATTATAGACTCGAAAAGGTTCCCTATTCCCTGCATCCTCCCGCATCCGTGTCTATAATCTCCAATCGATAGAATGTCTGCACAAAACTCTTGTTGAAATCACATATTTATTCAACCTTGTTGGTTCCCAGACATATGCAATGAAATGGAAAAACAGAACGAACTACCTAATAAAAAAAATATTTAAAAAAAAAATAATAGACCTAGTAGTGTGCAAAACCTTGTAAAAGTCTCCATACTTTTTAATTTGCTACTGCAAATTTCACATTTGCTATTCCAGAAAGTGTGTGCCGCTGCACACAATTTATTTTAGGCCACGCCACTGCGTGATATTATTAATACAGCTATACAGCTGCCTATTATGTTTTTGTTGAATAATATAGTACTATTTTATTTGCATCAATCAACGATAATATTATAATAAATTATAAAATGTCTGTTAGTTAACACAATAAATTTAGTGTTAACTATACTTGTAACGCGACTATATTATATAATTAATAATTAATTTAATAGTACTCACTGCTGCTTATCTGTATTTAATTATGCATAGTGATACCTACGGTAAAATTTAAATAATTATTTAACAAAGTAAAAACCTTACACTCCCCATTACATGTAATTATAATAAATACTAATAAGCTGCGGTAAAAAAATGTAACGTTAAATTATTATACTCGATTCTTAAAGTATATGTAACTATTTTTTTTCTTAACATCTACATATATATATATATCAATTATTATACACTGGCACACTGCAGCAGTTGTAAGTGTGTAGTAAATTTATGAATAAAATTAACTTGGAAATTAACTCGAAAGTGAATATTACAACCAACATGAATATAAAAAAGTTAACGATAGTCTATAATCTATATGCCAGTCTTAACTAGTTTATACTTGCACACAATAGGTATACGTTGGATGAAATTTCGGATAAATAAATATTATTGATTCAAAAAATTATAGGTACTTATAACTAAGCAGTAATGATGCTTACCTATTATTATGATTAAATGGTAAACGTAAATATTGCTTTTATGTTAGAAGTAAAAAAAAACACAGTTTGTTGTAATTATAATTTTATACTTTGATACTCATTGAAGTTAAAATATACCAATGTATATTTAAGTTGTTCGAGACATTGTAAATAATTATTAACAACAAACACTTGATTTTTTAATTATTCAATAGTATTCAATATTCAGCAGTATTCAGCTTGAGAAATTCTCTTGCAGGCATTATATATTCGGAGAACTGTCATAAATAAGTCAATAAACAATACATTATAATATTATAATGAAGGAATTGTAAATCGATGATTAAAATTGATTTATAAATAATTTATAATAATTATCACAACTAAATTTAATTGTCAATATAGTTCTAACAATAGACCAACTAAATACTCAATACGCGTCTTATCATAAATATATACATGTTTAAAAACTCTGCATGAGCCGGATTAATCTTTATTTTGTAGAGTTTTCTACTTTCTAATTGAATAGTGTGAGTATAGTCGGACTTGGGTTGCGGGGCTATCTACGCATACACATGTCATTGGCACTGCAACATCAGACAGAATAATAAAAATCGACGTGTTTTTTTTTATCAAAATACGCATTACATGAAACACTATCAAACGATAAAGACTTTCTATAGGTCACGTTGAACATCGATTTTTGATTACGTTGCTAAAAACAAAAAATAATCTAAAAGTTATAAAAATTGGTCTCACAAAAAAACCTGATTATTAGTAGATTTAGAAATATAATTTTGAAAATCTGTGCACTCTGTAAGAAGTTTTCACTTTCCAAAATAACTTCACTCAACAAAACATATTAAGAATTTTTCCTTCAAGGCATGTTTTTAACAGGTCACGCACAGTCTCCTTTGCATTCAATCTGTCACGTCTAATAATAAATACAAAATGAATATGCAAAATTATAAATCTATGAATATTATCACGCTTAACATGAATTGCATCAAAATGTAGTTTAATGTACACACATAGATTATAGTCGACATACTTTTATAGATAAAATCATAAAAATGATTTCTTTATAATATTATACAGAATAATTATAATATACCAAATTTAAACGCGAAAAAAAGGAAAAGGATAAAACATTACACGTGTTTAGCTGATAGTATTTTATATTAGTGTTGACTGTTGAGTTACCTAGAAAAAAATTGACTGATTAATTTAATGAACCAATAATATGCCACTAAATCATGTTTAATATAAATACCACCTCATAATCTCACTGTTAATTCATGAAATGTTGAGTGATTGTTTATACAACATATTATGTGTAAGGGAAATTATAAAACATTATTATTATTGTAATATTTTTGCATTACGTGTGTAGATAATACCATTTATTTGTTTTAGACTTTAAGGGAAGCGAAGGATGTATTGATTTTACAATAATAACATATGATTTATAATTCATTTGTGTGATGTCAGAAAACAATTTTTTTTAGTTGAAAAATACTTCGAAGGAGAGAAATCTCACTAGAAACTTTTTTAATTGGTATTTATGAGTTCATAATTAAAAATTCTCAGTACTTTTTAAAAATATAACTTTTAATATAATTATTAAAATAATTGTTTGCAGGTAACTCTGGTTACCATAAAATCTTGGACTGTCTTCACTCCGAATCGTTTTTATCGTATACAATGATTTATAATTGAATTCAAGTTTAACATGTATATTACCTACCACCTATTGTTCTATGCTCATTGGCGCAACTAGGAGGGGGGCTCAGCCGCCCTGACTAAGATTTAGCCCCCTCTCACCAATAACCCTTATTTATTTAGATATAAGCCCTCTATGGGTTATTTTAAACAAATAGTTTTGTTAGCCCCCCCCCCAGAATTTTAACCCTAGTTGCGCCTATGTCTATACTACCACTGTTACCTACTCAATGACGACTGACGAGGTACAGTCGCACAACTCGTTGCCCCTATACACTGTACAGATGTACAAAAGATCGATGCCCATACTTGATGGCTTTTTTACAATTTATTTTATAAGATTACTAAAATATTATTGATTTATAAATTTAAAATCATACCCTACAGTGGAAACATCTATCATATTACCTATTTAAATACAGAATTTATTATAAGAAATATTAAAAGTATTTTTTGATGCGCATTCATCAGAAATTCATATAGTATCATATGCGAGTATCATATGATAAGTCAAAATAAACAAATATAAATTAACCTAGTTTGATAATATTATGTTATAACTTTAAAAGTCATATTCAAAAGCAATTAAGTCAAATTATGTCTTAGAATTTAAAAGAAATAAGTCATACAGTTCCAAACCAATTTTAATGTTCTCAATTTTTTTAAAATAAATCTATGTTTAAGTTATCATCGAAACTCCGAAGACCCGAATAAACCCGAATAAAATAATAGTGAACACTTATATTTCAACTATATTATGTATTTTCTAACGGTTTTATTTTAGTTTTCTGAAAGAAGAATGTTTTTAGCTTATTATTCTCTTTTATCTACGCAACGTCCATATTTAAATTTTCCATTCCAATAATTGATTGGTAAAACTTCTTACAATTATAATAATTGTGCCCACGCGTAGTCGAAAGGTATACATACGCCCAGCGGTCGTTTACAAGACTGTCATTGCATTTTTGTATATTATAATTTGCTGCGAGAACTAGGTATATAGTATTATAATATGAAGTATGAACCTATATAATTATTATGATACCTATAAATAAATATAATTGCATAATATAATTTCAGTTTTCGAAAACCGGCGGTGATGACATAACGAAACCATAAAAGAAGCTTTATAACTTTAGACGCACAAATTGTTCGGGTCGACGTCACAATGGTGGTCATCACTCATCATCATATTATGTGTGTAAAACAATTGCTTGTCACAGTATTTTTGTTGAAAGTATAACGACTTTGCAATTCAACGTACCCACTGGTGCTACTGCATTTAATGACTGTTATAATATTATATGTAACAACTTACTATAACGCTTAGGTAGTTAATATCATATAGTTACCGTATCATGCAAAGCGAATGTTGCAGTGTTATTCATGCACACCTGTTGAATAATGTAATAATATCATTCGTTTATAACGTTAAACATATTATACTAATATATAAGTTTGCAATTATATCGTCCGAGTTTTAATAACTTACTTCAACTGCAATTAGGACAGTAAATGTACAAAGACGAAAAGTTGTATTTATATATATATTATATGTATATTACGATTGTATACAATATATTTATATATTTGTACTAGAAATAACATTATTTCAGTTATAACTCATAAGTTATATTAATGGTATATAAATATATACCTATATGATAAAGACATTGAAGTACCAACTAAATTGCAAACATTTTAAAACACGCTGGTACATAGGTAGGTATCTACAATACCTAACATACCTTTTAAGGAATGTTTAGTGGTCAATGGTCATAGTATGAAATGGAAGACTACCGAGGCCCTGGAACACCGTTTATGTTATTATACCGGCACCGATATAATTGGCATATAAACTTATGAATCACTACAAAGTTGTAACGACTTGAAAGTATACTATATATAAGTTAAATATATAAATACTCTTATAGGTACTGAGAGTTAAACAGTGTGTCAATGAGCCAATAAAAATATTAGAATCTATACAGTATCTACATAAAACATATATTAGGTACATTATAATATCTTGCCAAAAAAAAAAATAATAATAATAATTACATAGGTACCTATACTTGGTGAATTATTCCATTAATGTCGCACGCAACAATCAAATTTATGTTTTACAATTTTACATACATTTTATAAAGAATGATGTTATATAACATTACGTAATGTCCGACACGAGTATAGTTTAGTCCACGAACAACTATAACATTTAAAAGAAAAAAAACCTACCTACCTACTGTGTTTTTTAAATTTATAAAAAATATTTGTTGTAGGTACCTATAATGTAGTTTTGCGTAAAATACGAATTTATACGACAGCATAAGGTGTATAAGATAATACTGCAACAATACCCAAGACACAACAATATATTATTATATTATATTTCAATATATATGCGGTTACCGATAGATATGATTACGTAAGTTACTGGGGTGGGGAAACTCAGAGGCATCATAGACCCCCCACCAAAGTATTTGTTTTGTTCTGGCTGTACAGTACGTATTATAATATTGTTCTCATGCTCTTGTATTTGACTTATAAGATAAAATTGTTAATACGTTACAACACTCTTAAATAGGTACACAATTTAAACACGATATTATTACAGCCATTTTAAAGCTTAAATGTTCAACCAATAATTTTAATTATTTTGGTCGTGTAATTACGAATTGTTCCGACAATGTATGAATTGTTTGTGAATTGTGGATTTAGTGTGGAGCGGTGGTTGCATTCAGTCACGAAACGTGTTCTAATCCAATCTTACCCCTCTCCCCTATAAACAGCCAATGACCATAGGTGCCGGACTTAAGATCAATGAAAACAAAAAAAAATAATAAATATTGGTTTCGGTTCCTAGTGAAAAATGATGATACCGTTCCGTTGTGGTTTTTTTTTTTATTAGATTTAAGGCTTTGACGACTGAGGTTATTAGCCTGTAAGGTTGAGACGGTTGGTACGGTTGGTTTGGAACAGTGGCGTATCCCGGGGGGTTAAGGGTGCTATAGTCCCCCCCCCCATTGACTGTGTTGACCTTAGAATTTTATCAAGATTAATAAAAAAATAAAAACTTTAAATAAAAGACATATTGTTTTTGTATTTTTTGTATTTATTTGTGAGACTTAGCTCCCCTTCCCCATACAAAATTCATGGCTACGCCACTGGTTAGGAACACGTGTAGGTGTGGCAAGGTTTTTGCGCACTACGGACCCAGGTGGTCACCCATCCGGGAACTAGTGGCATCGGCTGTTGCTTACTCTCAATCGCGTTGTGTGATTCATTTCAGGCACTTCCGGCGAGTGTGAGGTCAGAACTCTGAAAGTAAGATAGGCCTGTTCATAAATTAGATATACATACATAAGTTTCATCTAGGCGTTACTGCATAAACACCTTGTATAATTAGTTATTACCAATGCAGGTACGTAAGTAACCTATATTATATTTCTAATTAATTAGTAGACAGGACGTATTAAGAGTTAACCGACATCCTACTGGAACATCGACGCATAAAGGTTATCACACACTGGTTCGGATAAAACATAAATGTAAGACGTATACTACAATTAAAAAATATTTACAACAGTTGTACCTAATCTTATAAAGGTATACGGAAAACACATGAAATGCAATACTCCATATTATTATAATACTATATTACCTCCTCTTCATTCGTAGACATCACCTTCAACTGTATTATTATTATTATTATCATCATCATCACGCTAGGTAATGAGTTTACACGAATACAATTTACAAGAACGACGGGACTTAAATATAGTTGAATCCAATTACTGTGGGGTCATTTGAATAAAAATCGAAACCCAAAAGTTGTTGTAATCCGCCATGTTCAAACGATGATAATTATACTATCGCAAAACAATTATCGAGCCTCGGGTGCATTGAAATCAGTGCCACGACCACGCCGTAGGTACAGGTGGTGGCGTAGTAGCCACAAACTACCTATGAGTCTCAAATATTAGGCCTCTGTTTTTATCATCAAAACATTTTGAAAGAATGATCGTTTATGATATATAAGAAAATGTACTTATTTAAAAAACAAAATATATAGTCAGTACAAAGTTATTACTTATACAATATTGAGAAACGCATAAACCATAAACCATATTATGCAGAATGAGGTACGAATTCGGTAACCGCAGTCCTCGTTTTATATACCATATACGGTACAATCGCGAACGTGACCATGATAATTTCATCAGTCAGTAAAGGTAAAACCGTGAGGTATCGGGTTTGGTCTGCGAGCCTGGACCGCCGAGCCAACCACGTGATGGGCAATTTTTTCGGACATACCACCCGTCCAAAATTTAAGTTTCTGATCTATTTTATCTGTACCTATATTCGAAGCAGTTTTTAAATCGGTAATAGTATAATATAAACCAACGACCCGGCCCGACCCGTTAACTCGATACACTGTTGTAGGCGGTTTTGTAGTTTTGCTACAGTCCGATTATTCATCCCGGTTCAAAATTATCAGTTTTGGCAAATATACTAATTATAGGTATGATGACGCCTTCAAAATTTAATGTATTACGGTTTTTACTAAACATAATATCTATACTTCATTTCTGTTGGATTTAAAAAACTGAGGTACCTTTAATACCTATGTATATGGATATATAAATAACAAACAGAAAATCCATATCATGAGTATTTATTTCTGTCGAGTATCGAAAATGTAAAAAATCTATTGTTCTAAACGATAACCAGGACAAACTTGACAACAATCACGATTTAAAGTAATAATATACAAGTTAGATATCGAGAAGTATAATATATTATTATGTTATTACTTTATCAGTTAACAGTTATACTACTTATATATAAGAATATAGGTATACCTACTTACATACCTATTTATATTTATTATTTAATAAATCCAAATGCTAAAGACTATACGAGTATAGACCAAAAAACTAAAGTATTCGATGCAATATATAGGATTATAGGTACGGTAAACGGGGCTGCAATTCCAGCAAGGGACTTTGCCCCCCCCCCTCCACACCATAAATACGCCATTGTATGTAAGGCTACATTTAGAAGAAAACTAAGGGCTTTTTCTCCACGTCTATAACGAGCGCGTGGTGGTGTGGACGAGGTGAGGCTCACCGAGTTGCTGTATAATATAATGTATGATAAATGATAATATACGGTACCGACAATTCTAAACAAGTTTCGTCGATGTGACCGTTGCCACTACGTTAGTACTTATAATATTAATCATTAAATACAATGAAAATGTAGGATGGTGTGCAATATACGTGATTATCATTATTCGCGAACATCGATTTCAAACGACTCTGCGCAGTCGCCACCAAAGCTTGTTGTCCCTGCTTATATTCCATACACTCGTGGACCAATATGGTACTACGATTTTCGTTTAGGTTTTCATTTTAGGTTTCATATTATACACGTAGGTATTTTTTAAAAAGCGTGTACATTAGTACGTTTAAGTTAAATGCGTTTTGTCTATATTTACCGTTAAATAATTATAAAACTGCGCGGGCCCAAAATCTAAGGGGGCCTCTCGACCGCAGCCCATTCGGTCCGATCAGCCCTCTCCTAAATCCGGCCCTATACTCTAAAGTATAATATTACGAACACCGCGTACTCGATTCTATATTATCACAATAATAATATATTTCAGACTTTATACAATAAAAAATAAAGTCGTAGTACCTACATCAAACTGTACCGATTAGTATAATAGGTAAACACCTACCTGTCTGCCGCGTCGCTGCGACATATTATACCTGTGTATATGAAAACTAAATCACAATACAATGATTCTATAAAATAATATAACGGACAGTCGCGGGACCATCCCGTAAGGGTCGTAAGGGTTTTGGGCGCATCGACCCAAAATGTGGTCGGTTCGAGCGAGTTATATGTTTTGTACATTTTGTAAGTATATTATAACTATTTTCGTGAAAATACCCGAGAATAAATACAAATAAGTACGTAACGTTATCGCGTATTAACGATAGCTGATATGCACACAACATACGCACATAATATTATATATTATGGACAATTAAATATATCTACATTATGATAAATATGCGCAATTAACGTTATCGTTATCGGCGATAAAGGACGGTAACGTATCGGTCGTAATCCACGCTTTGACATGAAGTCTGGCACTGCGTTGTCGCGACCTGTTGTAGACTTGTATAGAAAGTATAAGCAAGTCTATACCGGCGACGCTGTCCGCAGTATTATAGTACCTACTGCCTACCATAATGATAATTATATTTTGTACATCATACCGTATCATTACGCGATACATTACCTACGTGTGCGATTATATTTTTGCAGAGTTTGAACCGAGATTATTGTCCTTGACTAAGGGAGAAAAATGACTCTGACTTGGATAGAGTCACAGAGACGGTCCTCGATGTCATATTATATATTGGAATGTCCGTCTTTTCGCAGGGACTTTGTCCGTCAAGAGAGGCGACCGTTAAGTCGAGTTTCACTAGCTGTATTTATATTTCACTTGCCGTCCGCGCGTTGCGGCGACGATAGGTATATAGGTGTCGGAGCTGGCTGGAGGAGGAAAAGGAGGGCACCGGTGGCCGGGTTTTTTTTTTTTATATTTTTTACCATTTTACTACGCTTAATATATTTTTCGTGCCGTGTCAAAACGGCGCGACGACGGCGACGACGGTCAACAACTCTCTAGTCTCTATCGTCGGCGGCGGCGGCAGTTCCCCCCTCAGGCGCGCGCGCGCGCGTCACACTTATTGGGATAAAAACATTATACAAACTATAATATGCCGCCAGAGTATGGGCAGAGGGGCAGGGGGGGGGACGCCGGTGTACGGTCGCCACTCGCCGCCGTGTATAGGCATAAGGCATATTATTATTATTATTATGTACGCACCGAGTTCTACGGTCGGGCGCCTTCGTCGGTGTTGTCGTCCTCGGCCCCGGCAATTTCTATTAATTTTTTTCATTTCGCCAACCGACCGTACATTGTATGTATAGGTGGTACACTTTAGTAGGTACCATTGATCATAGAATAATATATAGTCTATCCTATCCTATAACCAATGCTGGTATCTAGGTATTTGATATTATACGCGTTAGCGTCGAAAACCCTTGACTCCCCATCCCCCCCTCTAGCAATCGACCGGTCTTGTGATGTATGAAATACGTATCATATTATAGAACAATAATTATAATACTAATCTAATAGCAACCGATTTATTACAATCATAAATAATTATTGATAATATCATCGTTGAATGCGCGATGATAATGTTAATATCATAATTATTATTCATAATGATGATGATATTTATATTATGGCGGCTGCGGCGTCGGCCGAACCACCGGACGGAAAACACAAAAATAGAAGCCCGACAACGCGCATTATAGGTACAGTGTGTTACAAGTTACAACAGCCCCGCGCGCCGACGGGTTTTATTTTCGTGTAGCGGAGCGCTCGCGTACGTTTTTATAATAATAATAATAATATATATATATTTTTATACGGTTTTTTTTCGCCGTCACCTCCCCGCACCGGCTGGCCCCTCTCGCCGGCCCCCCGCCACCCCCCCGGTCGAGCCGAATTCTCCTTCCACCACTGCCACCGATACGCCGCCCGGCGAGCGGAACGCCGAACGACCTCTCTCGCAGGCGAACCGACCGGCGACCACCGCAGCAGACGGGCCCCCCCCCCAAGCGCGCGCGCTCTCGCACACGCACACGACCCGTTCGCGGCGCCCGCCACCAATACATCAATTTATTATTGTTGTTCTCGGGGAAATTTTTTGGGTAGGGGCTTGAGCGCTTCCACTGCCGCCCGCCGACGCCGCACGCTGCCCGCCGCCGCTGACGCCGAACCGTTTCGGGTGCCCGCGCCGCGCCGACGAGGCGGTTCGCCTCCCCACCAATTTTTAATGCGCCGCGCAGTGTGCACGGTCGTCGCCCGCGGGCCGCCGGAGCGCATCATTTTTTTTCTCTTTTCGTACACTCTTTTTCTATACGATTTTTTTTTTATCGTAATCCACTAGCACACACAAACGAGCGCGCTCTCACACACACACACACACCCGTAGTCTACGTGGCCCGCCGCCGCCGCCGCCGCTGCGCTCGTCCCCGGCCGCGCCGCAGCCCGCAATATTATCCGTGAAACTCTCGTAACCGCCGCCGCAGCACACGGTCGTCCGTTTTTCGCGTACGCCGCCGACGACGTCCGCTGGCGCACAAAATAATATTGTGACACGACGATCGCGCGGCGTTTCCGATTTTCGTCGTCATCGCGTCGATATCGCGTTATTTTCACGTCGCATTATTAATTCCGTTTACCGCGCACGGTGCGGCGTCGACCCTCGAAAAAAACGACGTCGACCAGGTTCCATCTGACGTTTCACTCGGACGACGGCAGCCGCACACCGATGATGGCGCACGACGAGGAAGACGACGCGGCCGCCACCGCGGCCAGCTGCAGGTTGTGCTGCAGGCCTTCGGTGGCCGACGATCAACGGCATCCGATCGTCACGGCCGCCAACGCCGAGGACGGCGATGGCTGCGGCGGGACACGCCCCGGCGGCGGCTTGCGCGACACCATTGTCAAGCACCTGCGGATACAGGTGAGCGACCGCGTGTGTACACGACTCAGTGGCATCGCATCGTAATACATATTAAAATTGTTATTACCTATCGATATCGCCACTGTCTACTCGCCGCCACTTCTGCCGCCCGAGTTTTCTATACGTGCCTAGGTACTTGTTGTCTATATTTTTCCGTCGTCGCATAGCTCCAACGAGGGCACGCTCGGCCTTTGCCGCTCACAAACGAACGCGTGTGTGTGACAATAATAATTATAATAATACTCCCCACCCACCGCCGCCGCCGCCGCCGACCTTTTCAAATAACAATATTGCTCCGCTATCAATGATGATTGCGTCACGCCTGATAACGACGACATTTGCGATCGAACAGCTGCTGCACGGCCGAAATGTTGGCGCGCGACCCGGCGGCATTTTTCCGATCCGACGTGCTCGGCGACCTTTTTTCTCCCGCAGTTTCCCGATGCCCGCCGATGGTCGGTTCGAGTTTTCTGCCGGCCTTTGACTCGGTAGCTTTCCGTCCACATAAGTCATGATATTGTATCATGTCCCTAATACACACGTGAAACGATTTAAAGTTAGAGATCCATGATAGGCATCTCTACTGGATAGTGCTTTTGCTCCGTTGGATCTGTGTCCGTCCAATGCTAAAATGTCTGTCGACCGTTCCATGTTCTGCGTTAGTTACTATCACCCGTATGGTACCTATGTTTAAATTTTGCGCTGTAGTTATTACATCCTGCTTTGAATCGCAAGTTTGCAGGTTGAGTGTTACCCAATAGGTACATATTATAATAATATGATGCTATATTGGAACCTATTATGTAATTCAATTTTTACAGTTCATTCCACTTGTATTATATGACATTCCTGGTATTTTTATTAATTTGATTTAGTTGATAGAGTTCTCGGTACTTACTATACCGATAATCCAATTTGTGTATATTGAAATAAATTTGTCATACAAAATTAGTAAATACCGATTCCATTATTAAGTATTTATAATATAATATCCATTGGGTTTTTAAGCAATATACCTATTATAGAAGTCATAATTTTTTGGTTTCAAATAAGTGTATCTACTTATTATTTTGATTTTAAATTCTGACACCCCCCAAAATTACTTATTACCAAGTACCAATTTTAAATTCTCCAATCAATGTATTTCCCTAGTACCCTAATTGTATTGTAATTTATGTTGTAGTACATTGTGAATACCTAATAATAATAAAAATAATCTTGGTATATTTTTTGCGTGGGTATTGTAGTTGAATCGTTAATAGTTATTTAATAATCCAATGCATTTTTAATTGTTATCTTATTCAATTAGTTAAATCGTGAGGTAAATAAGTAATATAAGGTTTATTCTGAGGTCTATTCTGATTTGTCAATAATTTTCCAAGTTAAGTAGGGAAATTAATAATATACAATAATATATTTTGCCGTGCATTAAATAAAATTTAATTTAAATATATATATACCTAAGTACACAGATAAGTAGGTGAGTACTTTTTATCAGTACCGGATAGATACTGTGCTTGTGTGTAAGAAAAAGTAGGTATACAAATAAATACTGTTTACCTAACTAGGTACCCAATGTATATATTGAAAATAAATTGTTAGTATAGGTAGGTATCGTCTCTATGTCATAGAATATAAAAATTACTAGGTACTTATTTTATGTAATTAATTATATTAATTGGTACCTATTGGATGAATTAATTTAAAATGTCTTACTTTGTTTAGGTTTCAGTGGATGATGGCCTGTCCAAAATAGTATGCTCTGAGTGCTTGACGTTGTTAAACGAGTGGGAACAATTTTATGAGATGTGCTCAAAAAATAACAGAATGCACCTGAAACAACTATCGGACGGAGATGATAAAGTATATTAAATTTATATTATACATTTATTATTATTTAATTAAATTGAATGTAGATGTATACCTAACCTAGGTATTAGGCATTGATATGCCTAACCTATACTTAGTACTTATATTATTATACCTAAGCTTAATTAATATTGTACATTTTACCAAATTACCTATATAGTATTATTATGTAGCTATTATAAGTTCATTAAACAACAACTAGGGTTGGAAAAAACCCAACTGGGTTGGGTTAAATTGGGTAATTTACCATAAAACCCAAAATCACTCAGGGTTTTTTGAAGAATTATTTAAGGGTGGGCTTAAATGGGTTTTATTTATAAAAAAAAACTCATTTAAACCAATCATAAAACCCACAAAAAAATTATTAATTTTTTGTTTTAGCTACACAGTAAAATGAGCATGTTAAATATTATTATTATTATGTGATTTGTGTTATCATGATTGCGGATTGATATTTTAATACAACTTCTTATTTCCTAAAAGTTTTATCATTATATATCATGTTTAGAAGTTAGAATATAGGTGTGTTTTAATTTATTATTAAGTACAGTAACTTTTGGCTTTCAATAACTATTATTACTAAATTGGCAACTGTCAGTGTATGGTTTTGTTTTCACCTTCAATAAGGGTTAATCAAAAATATTTTTAAAATCCAAAAAAGTTTTAATAATTAAAAATGATAAAATTAGTTTTTTTGGGTTTTATTGGGCTGGGCTCTTTTTAGCCAACCCTGACAACGGCTTAATGTGTTGTTCTTATAGTTTTATTTCCCTTTTATAATAGTTAATAGATAATGCATTATAGGAACCTACTTACTTAAATTTTTTTATTTTGCTTCAAAATCAATATTTCTTTACAAAATATAATTTAATATGCTCACTCTAACAAATTTTCTTACAAAAATGTATTTGATAAATGATTTCATATTATACATTATATTAACCTAGCTTATCGGATCAGTATTTATCCATGTATTCTTAGAAATATGATAATTTTTAGGCTATGTACTGTTAGGCTATGCATTGGGATAAACATTTTTATAATTTTATTTTAATTACTTAAGTGTTTGACGTTTAATTAAAGATTTATGCACTTATACAACCATTAAGGTCCCCACACACTGCAGCGGTAACGGTTAAGGTGGCGGTAGTGGTTATGGCAAAATGAGTCCGGACACAATTTTACCGTCATCGCAACAGTGTGTGGCGTCCTTTATTCTGCAACATTGACTGCTATTGTATTGTTTTTTTTCCTAAAACCCTTAATGACAAAAAATGGAAAGGGAATGCACATACTAGAATTATTAATGTCAGTTTTAAAAAAGACTGGGTATTTAACAATCTAATATCTATATAATATATGTATATTACTATGCTTGTAGCTCTAGATTTTGATTATCACCACATGGCCTCATGACATATTTATTTTATTGTTACACAATCATACCGTATGGATGTAGTCAAGTTTATTCATCATGTTAATTTATTGTATTATTCATAATAAACTATTTATGATAAACTCCAAATTAGTATAATAGCCAGTACCATTTTATGTTTTTTAATTGCGTCTTCATTAGTCAATACATGGAAATTGGAATTTAGTGAATACTGATAGTACCATAATATCATATTATTAGTCATTAATTTCCATTTGGTTATCAAAAGCTAGTACCTACATGGCTACACAATTATAATATGTAAATATAGGATATGTATATAAATTATAAAGCTGGACATAATGGTTCTGTATTTAGTATCCAACCAGATTGAAAGAGTAAATAAATGTTTGATAACCTACATACACTACACACTCAAAATAATATTATAAACATATTTGTGATTTATTTTTGTATTACAAAATAATTGATCACTATTTGACACAATCACAATCATTATTTTTTATAATTATATTTATGTAATGACATATCTAGGCAAAAACCATTTTGTCCTTTGATTAAACTTAACATATTTTTTGAATTAGATTAATCATGTCAGTTATGATAAAAAAAACTATATTTGATTAGCAAAATACTCTTTTTTCTCATAGATACAACTAGGGTGAATTTATCCTAGTGAGCTACATCCACATTTTTTTTTGGATAAGTTTATTGTGCAATCTTGAAATTGTAACAAACACTTGATGATGTAACCCCTTTTTAAAAAATAATTGTTTAATTAGATCTGATCATATTTTTGTTATTTATTTATTAGTACCTATGTGTTTGTTTTCTTCCTGAATCGTGTACAACACTAACAAAACGTATATACACGACATATTAATATATTATTTTTTATGTTTTTTATGACATTTTTGAGTAACTTTGAAGTAAAATCACCCATTGCAACAATATTATAGAAAATAATATTTCTAAGGTTACCTATGACATATTGGTTTGTTTAAATATTATCTCTAAAAAATGTAACATTCATTTAAATTTACAAAAAAAAAAATTGAATTTTTATAGTTCAATACTATAAATTATAATATAGTCAAATAATAATAAAATAATACCAATACTTATGCCAAACCCTCAAAAATTCTATCCTCTATAATTTGTGTTGTAGGTGTCTTACTCTTAAGAATATTCAGAAATCTTAAAAAATGATTTTACATGAATGCTTTCATCTATGTACAATCATCTATGGCAAACTTAATTTTGTGAATAACAGGTTATTTTGATATTTTTCAAAATACTAAAATTTTAAAATGTAGGGTTTGATAAATCATAAATTCTTTAATAATTTAATTCTTATCATTTTTTCCACAAAAATTTAAAATAAATGTACAAATGGTTTTTTTTTAAGTAGGCTTCTACTGTAAAATATTTTTTCTTGAATATAATATTTATATTAATTTTTAATTATAATTTTTATAGAACGATGATGGTGATGAATTGGCGAACAATTTAGTAATTGACATAACTGATGAAGATGATGGACAAAGTTATACAAGTATGTAGACAGAAATGTATATATTTAAAAAATATTGTCAGATAGTATGTGAAGTAGGTACTGATACTAGGATCCAGATTTCTGTGTAAAAAAACTTAAAATATGATGCTAATATTATACTTCAATATAAACCTAAATTACCTAGTGTAAAATATAAAATATATACTGTTAAAATAAGAAAAAACATTTTATTTAAGGGGGCTCCAGTCCATGAAATAAATGTGCCTTTTAGACAAAAAGCCAGACAAAACTAGAAGAGTTTGGTTTGACGGATTTTAATTTTAAAACGGATGATGATTGACTAACAAGTTTACTAGGTGTGACCAGAGAAGATTTTTAATATTCCAATTATCGTTAGTGCCATAATGAATAATATATACAC
Source organism: Sitobion miscanthi (assembly GCA_008086715.1). NCBI lineage: Eukaryota > Metazoa > Arthropoda > Insecta > Hemiptera > Aphididae > Sitobion > Sitobion miscanthi. The sequence continues at coordinate 88,712,527 of CM017797.1, read as the reverse complement.
AAAATATCATATTTTTATTTATGGATATCACAGATGAAAAAATAGATATTCTGAACCGCCTCGACTGAATCTTGGTAAACTTGATTATCAATGAAAATCAGTTTTAATAATTGAAATCTGTCAAACCAAATTCCTTCAGTTTACTCTGACTTTTTGGTCTAAAAACCACCTTTTTTAAATTGAATAAGCTATCTAATTTAATATCATTGCCAATGTCTGCACATACGTAAGTTAATTGATGGCAAATATAAATAACCTACTGGGTGGTATTATGCGGGCCTACTGTTATTATTCAGGACATTTCTAGGAAATATTGACTGAAAACAATTACATATTAAACACATACATACTAATGTTCATTTACTTTGCACACATTTACAAGCCATTTTAATGTCATAATGTTAAATTGCCTATATTAATTTCCTAATTTAAACACAACCGACTGGAGCCCCCTTAAGCAAAACCCCTCTAATATTTAAGTTTTTAACAAAACCTTTATAAAGATACATAACTACATAAATAAGCATTCCAAATTATTGTTATGAAAAACTAATAATAATTATAAAAATTGAACACAAATTCATTGCAGCCTAAAAGAAAAATTATTTGTTATCAAAATCAAGTGATTGTGGCCTTGAACACCGAAAAATTAGTTATTATCTGTGGGGGTGGGAGGTTACTATTGTTACCATGAAATAAAATCGATTACTGTAATGAATTTTATAATACTCACTAATTTTCATTTTTACTTTTCTTAGTTTTATAGTTCCATACTTCATATCCTAGGGACACTTTTGAAAGTTTATTATTATATATATTGTTTGTTTGTATGCTTTGCATGTATTAAAATATACATTATACACATAATATTTTTATTTTTAAAGCATATTTACAATTTCTTGTTAAGATATTGTTCAGCTCTATTAGCTTACGAATATTATGTTATAATTTTATTATATCAATGTAATAGGCAAAGATAAAAGCAAGTCAGATGCACCTAAAAGATCATTCCTTGGGGAACCATCACCTGAAGATTATGTACTGATGAAAGAAGAGACATTCAATCTAGAACCAGTGTGAGTATTTGTATAAATTCAATATTGATAATTAATTGATTTTTATTAATATTATTGTATACATTTTCAGTAAGAATGGACCAACAGGGGTTTTGGGTGATTATTTAATAGAGTACAACAATTCCAAAAAGTTACCAACCGATTTGAGTAATGCAGATAAAGACATTGTTGACAATTTACGCATCCGTAGAGAAGTTTTACCATCCATGTGGGATGTATTTGAAAAAACAATTGAAAAGCTAAAATCTGGTAAAATAAAATTATAAATTACTTAAAATCATTGCATATTTATTACCGCTTATTGCCTACTCGACTGCCTACCATAATATTTTTGTAATTCAAACTTTACCAAGTATAATATATCTAATTGACAGTTTGGACTCAAAGTAAATTTGTTCTATTACACTAATATCTGCTATTGTTTCTGTTTATTTATTATAAACTTAAATAAAACTTATTTAAATAGTTAATATCTCCAAAATACTGGTATTTTAATAATTTAATTATAAAAAATAACATTTTCAACTCTATTAAGAAAATTACTACTAATATTTACCCGAGACATAAAAAGATTCATATTTATTATAACATTAGTTTAGTAATACAACTTTTTGGTTTGGACAATATTTTTATTTTATTTTTGTTTTTGTTTTAGGAGAGTCGTGTACTACACTAGTAACTCATAGGCGTTATATTATCAACAAAGGTGCATTTCCTTGTTCGTTGTGTGGTGAATGTTACGAGTTTGATCAGGGTGTTTGTCGTGATGAAGAAGAACCTCAACCACCAGTTGAAGTTGACATCCAACAACGCCTATTCATTTGTCCTACCTGTGGGAAATCTTTCCCTCGTCGTAGCTCATGGAAACGTCATCAAATGACTCATGAAGATGTGAAGCCATATGTATGTCGAATTTGCACAAGTGGCTTCAATCGCAAAGAACATCTGATGCGCCACATGTTGTCGCATAGCACGGTTAGACCATTTCCGTGCGAACGGTGTGGTAAACGTTTTATACGCAAAGAACATTTAGCCAGACATCTTTTGTGCATACCAAGTTGTTCTAATTCGTCTGACATGCCGAGACCCTTCTGTTGTGATATTTGCAAACAGAGATTTGTGCGTAAGGAACATCTATTCAGACATAGAAAACGAGCTCACGAACATGCATTAATTTTGGATAATCAATTAGAAGAAAAACCATTTGTGTGTTGGCAGTGTGGAAAATGTTTCACCCGCTATGAACATCTGCGCAAACATTTAGATATCCACAACGGTATTATTCCATCATCTTCGACAGAAATACTTCCTGAAGTGACTCTTTCAGAAATAAGGCCCGAAGAAACCTCAGTAGATATCAAAACAGAAAATTTATCTGATTCTGAAGGTGAATCTGAAGTACTCCCTCCTGTGAGTGTGCTTGAACTTAACGAACAACAACCCGAACAAGCTAGACCAAAACCAAGTACACTTTGTACTATTTGCAAAAAGACCTTCTCTCGCCGTAGTCATTTGTTACGGCATCTGAAGCGTATACACAAAGTAGAACCAGTGTTGACCAGGAGACGAGTACACAAATCTGGTGACGAAAACGGAAATTCTATAGAGGAGACTAAATGGGAATGTCATACGTGTGGGAAGACATTTTCTAGACAAGCTCATCTTGAAAGGCATGAAAAAAATTTGCACAGCGAAGAGCGTATGGTACCTGCCCCATATGAATGTGTATCTTGCGGCCAAGCCTTCTTCGATAGTAATTTACTCAATCAGCATATGGCAACACATGGGAATACTGTGACTGATAATTTTGTTTGGGTGTGATATGGTTAAGTATTGGGAGGTTTTTTTTTCTTAATTTTGAGTGTTGTGAACACCTTACATAAATGTCAACTATCGACTTGGCAGCATTATAAATTACGTTATAGGATAGAAGGTTTTATAAATTCATAAGACCTAACTATCAATATTGTCTGGCAGTCGATTGACATACTAAAAAAAAAAAGAAATAATAAATGAATCAATTTAACTATTAATGTTGTTCCCTTATTACTTTATTAGTTTCGAATGATGGCCATGTTATGTTGCAATTAGTTTTATTCTATTGGCTGGAGTTCTTGACAAGCTAATATTTTTATTATTATATGTATACAGAGTGGCCAACCATGATTTCCTGTTTTCCTATGTTAGTTAAATGAAAAATTGGTTAACACAGTGGGCCACTGTACATGTTTTATATAATTTTAACACATTTTTGTTTATTTTGTTATCTACACTGTAGCCTATTCGGACCAAAAGTCAAACAAAGGCTGTAAAATAATAAATTAAGTAAAAAAAAATATTTAATAAAAACATAGTTATTGTGTGTTAACAATCATTGACGTTATATTTACCAAATTGAGAAATTTTTTGTTTACCAATACAGAAAGCTTTTCCAAAAATAATAATAAATACTTCATTGATTTATCTTATTGTTATTACATAATATTATACAGGGTGGATTTTTAGTCCGTTAAAGAAAATACTTGAATATTTTATTATATTTGTCTTAATCTTGTTTAATTTTTTAAATTCTACAATACTGTTCAGATTTTAAAGTTTTATTTAATTAATAATTAATTTCATTATTACTTTTGGACTTATTTGTTGAAATTGTTAATTCCGAAAATTGTGTATAGAAAAAAATGAAATGGACGGATACTAATAGTTTTGATTTTGACATGTTTTATTTAATCATCAATAACATAATATTTTAACCTTGAAAGAAACGTGATATTTAGCTTCTTATTATTTCAGTCTTCAAATGCGGTAGATGAAATAATAATTTTAACAATATTTAAGTAGGATCAATTGTCCATTATGAAAATTTTAATATTATATTATACTGTATTCACTGTTTACCTTGTTTATTGTAACGTGGTTATGTTTTGTTTTTTTTCTTCAACATTTTTATTATTATTATTACTTACCAAGGTGGTTTTTATTTATCATATTTTATATAAATACGTTTAATTTTAATTAAGTATAGTATTTAAAAATAGTTGTCGTATCACCATTTATGTAAGTACCTTATTAAAATCTCGACACATTTAAAATGTTTTAAATTATGAAATTTATTTGGTATCGAAACACATATTCTTCATTGGTAATGTGGCAAATTAAGCTCCAACATTAACAGTTTTAATCACTGTTTTTTTTTAATAATCTAGTTTCATTATTTTAATGAGTAAATCTTTTATTTATTTTAGTTATGACAACTATTTCTTGGACATTTGTGTACTACTTTATTATTATAATTTATTATCATATTCTATATATATTTGTATTAGATATTTAAGACAAAAATGTTCTCTGGAGATGGTGGGTTTTGGGTTTATTTTTGTTTTTTATCTACACGTTTGCTCAATTTCCATTTTACACCAATAACATGCGTACACACATGTTATTGAATAGATTTATTGTTTTTTATTTGGTTTGTTTCGATTGTTTCAGAACAATTTAATTACAATACTTGTAACATTATTATTATTATTTTTATTTTATATTTTATATATATTTTGTTTTATAGTTATACAATTAATGTTAACATTTATTAAAGCACTTTTATAAATACCTATTAAGTTGCTTTCAAAAATAAGTGTCCCTCCCACCACACTCCATTGTTTTTCACTTTTTGTTTGTTTGTTTATTTAATTTTTATTATTATTATTATTATTTTTGTTTTTGTACTAACTTAATTGCAATAGATTCATTTACATTTTTATAAACGACTGAGACTTATGACACATTTCGTATGATAATTTTTTAATCGTTTTACTATTTTATAAAAGATACATAATATATTATATAGTAATTCAGTTAATTTGTCAAACGATTCAAAAAAAAATTTTTGTTTATTGTAAAACTAACCATTACAAATTTACTTGATTACCTAAAACTAAGACAAACACTGATGTAACTCTACGTTTAATATTATTGTATACATCTTTATAATATATTAATTATCGGTTATTTATCATTGCAATATTTTAATAATATTATGTTCATTGTTATTTTTATTATTTTTATTATTGTTATTATTTAATTTTCAATAGTTCATAAAGTTTTCAGAATAATCATGAATGTATTTGATTTAATTGTTTTAACAGTGTTGTTAAGCCTGAAATTTATATATCTTTAGACCGCAAAGTGATATTAAACGAATAAATTCATTTTTTTATAAACAAGTTTTGATTCCTTTGTATTATTAGTTTGTGTAGTTTTTATTATGTTACTAGCTGAATTACTTGGCTTCACCCGTGGCAAAATGTATAGCAGCGGCATGTTAAAAAGTATTCATATAATATTAAGGTAGTAGTTCATAGACTTATACAGTAGGTAAGCATTATAGCATAAAACTAATCAATATGAATATATAAAAACAACATTTTGTACAGCGTCACCTATGTCCCAGGATTTAGGAGATGTTAAAACTATTCTCTAAGCTAGGGTTGGTAAAAACAAGTTTTTTTAAATTAGAAAAAATAAAAGAGCGTTTTAAACTTATAATGAAACTATGAATTATAAATTATAATAGTCAATTATTATGGATATGTTATAATATGTTCATTCACTTATCAGACATCAATGTTATTGTTATAAAAATATTCCTTACGGGACACATTTTTTTAAAAGTTATTTTTTTTGTTCTTACATATGTCTTTGGTCCTTAAAGGGCTTAAGTACATTTTACCAACTTTTTGCGACAGCAGTATCAAAGTGAAAATTCCTACTTGTAAGTTCATTATATCCATACATATTTAAGGTATATTATATATATTACATTCTTAATGAATGTAACCATTAAAATTCTTGTTACTAAGAATATTTAACGAGATAACTGTAGTTATGTCTTTTTGATTTCTTTTTGTGAAAAATTGACTTAAGCCCTTTCTACCCAGGAGCAGAGATGTAGTTTTTGACATTCAGAACGGTGGTGCAATTAAAATATGGGGGGGGGGGGGTGATCGTTCTTATTTTCTGTTATGGAGTTTTGTCTACAACAATTGGCCTAATTTTTTTGAATGCCATCGTTTTTAATTTTGAAATTATCGATTTTCAACAGCAAAAAAAGGTAGGCAAGTGGTTGTCGCTCTGCTGTTCAGTAGTTTACGAATGGATCACTGTAATGGATGGTGTTAAATTTAAATACAATGATATAAAGTAATATCATTGTATACACAAAACGATTCTGAGCGACAACGGTTCATCAGCTTACGATATAATTATTATTAGTATATTACTATTATAACTAAGTAGCCAAGTAGATATTTTTGATGTTTTAATGGCATTATTGTGAGGTAAGTAATTTATTTACCTATATTTACGTGGAACCTTGTTTTAAATTTTCAATCCTTAAGTCTTAACTATAAAATTTGAACATTTTATAACTTTGATTACAAAATCATTTTCAAATTTTAAATACGAAATTTAAATGCTTGTAAAAAAAAATTGTACCTATGTATTTTTTATATTTTGAATTGCTATTTTATCCATATATCAGAACCTAGTATTCAATTTTCACGCTTATTGACCCAACAAATAAAATTTTATTGACAATTATAGAAAAAAAAACTGAAAATGTCCGAAAACAGCTCAAAATGAGTCAAAATATTTTCAACATTCTATGGTGTGTTGAAAATGAAAATATAAACATTAAAGCATTCAGTGAAACTTTCATACATTTACAGTTATTCGTTTTTGAATCACAACAAAATAAGAAAATCGCTAAGTACACGAGTAATCGAGTAAATATCCAATGTTTAAAAATATGAATTTCAAAAACTCATATTCGATTATATTTGTAAGTTAAGTATACATAAATAATACATCCATATCTTAATATTAACCGATAGAACAATAAATTATATAGCATTCACCTATGCAACAGATCTAATTAAATATGCAGTGGTGTTAAATCCTTTTTTATAGATCTACACTTTATAATCAATTATAAAAACGGGGAAAGTAGCCAGTATAGGTAACCAATCTGCTGTACAGTAGGTGTACCTAGGTGTACCTCGTCATTGAGTAAGTGACTGTAATAAATGTGTTAAATTTGAATTAAATTTAAATCATTGCATTTTGTCCACCTTTTTATTATTATCATTATTAACATCGATAATCATTAATCAATAGGCATAATACACATTATAATTAAACTGTAGCTTAAATAATAATATCTAGTGTCTACATGATCACTTTAAACCACATTAAAACAATAAAAGAAACATACTAAATTAGTTGTGAGAGAGATGTAAGTTAGTTGTGAAGATGTTGTGGAAATACAATCAACTCATATTGGGGGAAACAGATAAACAAAACGCGCTCTGGTGGAAACAATTCGTACCTTCCAATTCGGAATGTTTAGATATAGTTCTGTATTGGTTATTTTACATTTTATAATAAATCAAAAGTATAAAAACTTTATACGCTTTTATAGTTAACTGTATACGTTGGTAAGTACAATTTCTTCTAATATTATCAAATACATTCAAATACACTTCACTCAGAGCAAAAGACATGCGAAATGTCGGGAAAATACATACAACCTCCCGACTCCACGTAGGGGGGAACCCGCCTGACCATCAGTACGATAGGCGTCGACAGCGCTCCCAGTGTTAATCTGTCTTCCCAATAGGTGACTATTGTGTAATGATCGGTCTAAATTTTAACATAATACCATTTTTGGGTGAAATAAAACTGGTTGATTCACTCCTTAAGTCGAGGGGAATTTCGGTTTGCTCACACGGTAAGACTTCGAATTTCGACAATACATTGCAGGACAGTGCCGATTTCATCTCTGATTCGGCAAATCGTTCTCCTGTATAATATAATAGTAAAATTGTTAATTCCATCGACCGATTAATTAGGTACACACGCATTGTTCACCGGTGTGCAAAATGTTAGATGATGAAATATTATTAAAAAACGATCAATGTATGAATTATAATAATATTATTACCTATACACAGTCGCGGTCCGTCGCCAAACGGTATGTAAGTGCCATTAGGTCGCTGAGATTTTTGTTCCACAGAGAATCGTTCCGGATCGAACCTCGACGGATCGGGATAATATTTTGGATCACGATGTATGCTGAACATAGGTACGAAGATTTTTTGTCCTTTTTCAATAACGAGTGGTTCGTTGGGTAAAGTGTATGTCTTTGTAACCACTCTCATTAAACTAAAAGCAATGGAGTACTTGCGACCAGTCTCTGAAATACGATAAACGGACATATTGATGCGTTATGTAAGTATGGAACATTAATAATTGTTTACAAATTATTTGTTCTAATGAAATATTGCATTTAATGCAGAGTACCTATCATATTTATTCAAACGCGTAAATATAATGGATTTCACTATAAGCGTGAAAAGTTTAAGAAACATAAAATATAATTTATATAATAAAATGTAGCAGGAAGTATTGACCAAGGTTCTAGGTCTTTAGAGGCAATTGATAGTTTTCAAAGTGATTCAAAAAACATGCTCAGTGATCACCCACCGTTTTCCTTTAATATTGAATTTATTACCTATATTCAGACTTTTATTCAAATTCTTGAGATTTTTTTGTATTACCTACTTAAGATAACAGTTGTTGTCCTGCAGAGTTGCAAATAAACAAACTTATGTTTTCAAATGAGTATACGTAGCCAACATTACTGCTTAAAATATTAAAAATACGAATGGATTAATATTAATAATAAATATTTTTAAACCATCATAGGTAGTTCCTATATCTTCCAAACCTACTATCGACTATAGTAGAATTATCAACTTTTATACAAAGTTATAAATAACTCAATAAATACTCGTTTCAACTTGATTTAGACAACATAATTCACAGTAGAAAAGGGGGTTATCATTTGAAAAACAGATGTTTGGGTCTCCTCGAAACACTCTTTAAGTAAAATAAAAAAATCACAAGAACTTCAAAACGATTCTATTGTCTTTAAGTAGGTATATTTACAAACTCCAAAAACCAGATTTTGAATAACTCCTTTACCGAAGAAAATATTGGGGTGAAAATATAAATAGTATAATGATTGATACATGTGCACCTTGTAAAAAATTCGCAAATATCGTCATACCTTCCAAAACCATGGTAGTGTAATTGAGGTCCATCAAATAATCGTTGTTTGACTGCCCGTCATGTTTTGCTTTCATCTCACATATTTCCGTTCGCAATTTGTCCTGAATTTCTTTGTTCAACGCCAATTCGTAAAGGCAAAAAGATAGCATAGACGACACAGTTTCCGAACCAGCGATGAACATGAGTATAGCGTACCGATGATATCTTTGTCGGTAAACTTATCTACAGTAAAATTTTTTTAAAAAAAGCCTAAATTAACACTTTTATTATTGTATACCCGCAGCATACCACCATAAAATTTAAATGAATTCTAATAATTTAACATGTATTACATATAATATTTTATATTACATTTAAGTACGGTGACCTTACGTATTTTTTTATAGGGATGTACTTTTACATTCTGAGCGAAGCGAAATTTTTCTTTGTGTGTCATCACTAAATACCGGATTTCCGTGCAATTGCATATTTTTATGGAGTGCTACATAAATCCTATATAAACAAGTTACAAATCAAAATCAAGAGATGTAGATTAGTTTAATGATTGTTTTATTTTGCACAAAATTGCACGTTTCAGGGTTTTTTTTTTATAAAAATGCACTATATATAATTAGTACTTTTGTGTAAATATTTTTTCTCCAAAATCTATTATAACGTCTATCTAATTTATCATTGCTATACTAATACGTTGTTATACGAAGTATTGGACTTTTGTATCTATAATAATAATATAATTATGTATGTACATATATCGATATAATACGACGTACCTATATTATATATTAGTTAAGATAATTACGATATACTACTACGATTGTCGATTACTTATAGGTACACGTCATAAAGTAAGAGATGGACTTAGGGAAATTGACAATAGCTCGAACAGTAGCCGGTCGGGCTCACCGGGTAATTATTATTGTCGGGCTGTGTAGTATGCGTTGTGCAATATGCGTATTTGTGTGTAAGTGTGTGTATGTGTGTGGGCGTGTATACAATTAAAACTAAAAAAAAATGGTAACACGGTTTCTGGTATGTGAGTTAATAGTCTATTTGAATAATAATTGATGGTACAGAATATAGGAATAAATCACAGCAACACAAAGGTATATAATTCAATAATAATTATAAATGTCCGGCCCTCATCATGACCAACCAGAATAAATTATAATATAGAGCAGCTATTGGAGCTGTGAACTCGTATACAAATATTATAATATACAAACAATATGCGGCCCTTCTGGCACTACAAAATAATAATAATTATGAAATATCCACGGCCCTCATTTTAGCCCAACAACTAAATATGTGTAATATAATATAATACACGATAAGACAATAATAAAAACTCACATGATTTCAGTCGGTGAATTTCTGGCCAGCTGCTATACCGGGACCTGTGCTATATTTTTACTTGCACAAAATAATGACAATTCACACCATATTCATAACGACAATTGTACCAATGTGGCGATTTGCAGAAAAAGGCTATTGGCGCCTATAAGAATATAATAAATACAGTGTACTATCGGTAACTCGAAATTCTCGACATCTCAAACAAATAAAATTCCTCTTTTAATAATAATAACACATTATAAGATATCGATAACCGAGAAATTTTTAGTGAGTTGAATTTATTTTATATCACCGTGAGCTTCGAGTGACCGAGAGTACGCTGTAATATTATAAAATATGATTAACGATGTGAGGATTCGCAAACACGCGAATCACAAAGGTGTACAATATTATGATAATATGGCGATAATAATATGTGGTGATTTGCGGACACTCAAACGTAGACATAATGACTTGCCCCTATGGCTCACAACTATAGCGAAATGTATAAGTAAAAAACACCTTTACTATTCGAGTAAAAAATAATATAATAATTTGGTACACGTCGGGACAATGTACGATGCGGAAAAATTTAACGGCGCCAGTGCTCAATGACATCCGACGCGGCGGCGTGCGATAACGCACTGGTTTACATATTATATTATTATGTTAATTGTTATACAACTCACAAGACACATTCAATAATAATAATTAGATACAACGAAAATAATACGATACAAAAGTGATTATTTTAGAAGTGTCTGTGACCAGATGTTCTTCCGCAACCGATACTATATACTTACACTTATTAGGTATATATAAGTTAATAACTATTATATATTGTGTGGCGGACTGGCGGTGGAAGCAGTATTAATCATAAAAGAATAAAAATATAGTATAGAATATCCTTGGCTGACAAACCGTCTCCGCTCAGAGTCGTTTTTCGTATACGATATTAATTGAATTCAAACCTAATACCATCCATTATAACAGTGACCCACTTGTAACCTACTCAACAGCGAGTGACACCCACTTACCCTCTTTTTTCACTATGATATTAATTAAAATATCTGTTAATAATTTAGCTACCATATTATGTTCATTCATATTACAGCATGGCGTACTTCTTATATCTTCAGCCAGACAAAATAACAAACATTTTAAACTATGGTGCCATAAATACTTCATTCATTATCCTCGTCGCAACAATAATAATATTATACCTTCACCGGTCGAGTTCTCTTTCACCAATTCTTTACGGGCCTGCATAAGGGTCTGCGTCAAATCGTTACGGACCACGTTGTGCTCTTCGCGGTACTCGAAGACGTCGCTGAACACATTATAGAAAAAATCGGTAGCTTCCGCTGGCAACAATCGGATTTTCAGCAGCTTAATCACCCAGGGGCAGATCATCATTAACACCTGTACGATCAACTGCTTCGTGGTGTTTCGAACATTAACTTGATGTACCGGCGGAAGTCTGAATCGTCGTTCTTGATCTAGCTTCATGCCGAACGCGCACGTTCCGATCACGTCCGTGGAAAAACCAGCGGTCACCATTTTCACGTCCAGTCGGTCAGTTTTCTCGAGCGTATCAACGATACCCGACACCATCTCGTCACTGCACTCTTTGATTTGGCAATACGTGTCCTTCAATTTCCCGGATGTAAAGCCCGAGCTGAGCATTTGGCGCATAGTCTTCCATCTCCGGCCGTTGTAGAAGAACAGACTATTGGCCAGCACGGACATGGATGGGTCCACGTCAATACCATGGTCCGTGAAGTCAGTGCTCGAATTGGGGGGGGACGCGGGCGGACGGAGTCCGCTTTCATTTTTTTCATAGATTTCAGCGTCCCCCTTCATTTAATTAAGCGGAGAACGCTAAAAACGAGTCCCCCTCTGACCCCTGGGGATGCTTACTTTTGAACGGTGTATTTGGATTTTTTTTGTTTCGGTTATTATTACCGCCGCGGTGGTTTCATTGGTTTGTACACTACCACGATTAAAGATATTATGTCTACCTTATCTCTATTATCTGCAAGTGTAATAATTTTGAAGTGATTTCGGTTGTATTGCCGCCGTATACGTGTTTCTACATTCTACTTTTGAGAACTTTTTGTTTAATTTTCACAACGGGTTACTTTACAATTTATTAGCTATGGAACGGTGTTTTTTGAACTAAAACCAGCGTCCGTCCTCAATTTTTTTTCCAATTCGAGCACTGCGTGAAGTACGAGAAGTCCTTGACCAGTATCGTGTGGATCAGCTCCGGGTCGCGGACTAGTAGTATTGGCTCCCTCATCTGGTAAATCCCGAACCATTTTACATTCGGAAATCGATAGCACATCCTTTCGGACATGTCAATCGGATGTTCCATTCTCATCATTATTTTAAACATGTTGCCAAACAGTGGCACTGGTGGTATGTACTGTATGTTCAATTTTCTCCATTTACCATACGTCCAAGTTGAATAATAGTAGGAGCCCAGGATAACGGCGATGACGCTAAGGTAGGTGACATTGTCGAGCAACAAGTTGGTTAAAAACGAAAACATGATCAACTTGTTTAAATGTAGGGTAGTTTTGATACTTTAACGATTATCTAAAACAATTATGACAACCATAGACTTGAAAGTGAAAACGTGTACTGCACTGGAACACGCGTTGGTATCGTACGCATATTTTGTTTATTTTAGCATTATTTGTTTTACCATTTCTTCTTTTTTTTGCTGTTCATGTAGGCTTAGTTTAGCACATGGATGGCTTGGAAGGGATACGTTAGCGATTTCATAATACGGTCAACAAAACAAGGTCATATATATATGTGCTAGACGGCGTTATGATTCGTGAGCACTTAACACACAAACACACCGTGCCAATTAATCAACCGTTCATAATATTATGTTATGTTTTAGTCAATAAACAATAACTGATATTTTGTTCCGAGTAAAATTATGTTTATCAGTTATTTAATAACCTCCGTAAGAGTATTATATTTAAACGCAATGTACAATATACTTATATTTGAAATAAAATAAAAAACATTATTATCAATAAGTCAACATAATATAATTAAATAATTCACAACCAACTTGTGTTTGAGTTTCAGCGGGCACTTCATAATATATTATGCATTAGTCCATTTATTTGTTTTTATAAACGGTTTCCTGCGAAATGTTTAATTACATATCTAATGCTAAATATTTCCGTTCCCATCAGCTTGTTGATGCGTTATGATGTCACTGATTAGTAAGTAATCAAATATATCAGCAATGTATCAGGTGATGTGAACAAACAATAGTATTATTGATAGACTTTTAAATTTAACTGCTTTTAATATATGGCAAAAAAATTATTTTTATTATCGATCCAAAAGTGTTGTTGATGCAATTTGAAATGTAATTTTTGATTACAATAACTATAGCTGGTATGGTCTATCAAAATATACAAACTTATAAGTCTATACAAACACAAATGGAATGTTGGTAATAAATTAGCAGTGTCATAAAAAATGAAATTCAAATTGAAGAAAACATTCTATTAATCTATATTAATAAAAGACAATGATTGCATGTGGGTGTGTGAGTAACAGTTGTGTAACCGATCTACAGTCAATATAGTGTCGTGGTTCTGAAATGTGGTAGATGTGTACTCTATATCACATAGTGTGTATCTCGAAGCCATTTTTTTAAATTTTGAATTTTAAAGAGGGACTCATACAGGTATTTGTTGGCTCATGGAAAACAAACGCCTAGCTATTAAAATTGGATATAATTTTATACTTGCATTTTATATTTGGTCTAAACAATCTAAATCAATGGGTTGAAAAAAAAGAACTGATTACATTTCACGGAGTTTAAGACAAGGTAAATCCACTGGCATTATTTAATTTTTCACTGGCAACATCATTCAGGATCAGCTATAGGTAATAAATATATCTATACTATACTAAATCAAAAGCCTAAAAAGGATGACCGTTATGCAAATACATAGTTTTTGACCGATATTTTAATAAAATAGATTCAGCAGAGTTCGTATAGTTTCATAGGCTACTTTTTACTTTTAAACACAACAATGTCGAATATAGTTGATTCACGAGAATCTATCGTTTTTTGATTTATATATTGTTGCCATTGATTACAGAAAATAAAATAGTTATAAGTCACCATATTAACACAATAACAAATGAGCGACAAAATATTATTATGGGATTGCAAGTTTACAAATAATTCATTATTATTGCGCAATGATTAGTCTGAATTTTAACACAACACCGTTTTTCGGTGATATTAAACTGGATGATGCAACTAAAAATTCGAGAGGAACTTCGGTTTGTTCACACGGCGAGACTTCGAATTTTGACAGTATACTTGACAGGGCCAATTTCATTTCTGATTCAGCAAACCGTTTGCCTATATAATATAATATCAAAATTGTTAATTCAATTGGCCAATAAATTACACACGTATTGTTCATCGACGTGAGAAATAATAAAAATAATATTTAAGTACGATAAAATTATAAATAATAACATTACCTATGCACAGTCTAGGGCCGTCACCAAACGGCATGTAAGTGCCATTAGGTCGTTGAGATTTTTGTTCCACAGAAAACCGTTCCGGATCAAATTTCAACGGATCGAGATAATATTTTGGATCTCGATGTAAATATGTAATAATATGCTGAACATAGGTATAAAGATTTTTTGTCTTTTTTCAATAACAAGTGATTTGTCGGGTAGAGTGTAAGTTTTTGTCGCCTCTCTCATTAAGCTAAAAGCAATGATGTACTTGCGACCAATCTCTGAAATACGATAAATTACCAATTGAAATTTAAAATAAACCTTACATTATATTAATATAGTTCACACAAATATTTTTTATTAATTTTAATTCAATTTTTCAAAATGAATTAAAGGCAAAATAATGTAAACTGATATTATACTGATATAGTTTTGACGAGAACAACTTAATAATTGCATTAAATATATAATAATATATTTGTTTCGGAATATAATGGACTGTATAAATCAAAAAAGAAAACAATAACACGGTTGTGGTTAAATTTCATTTGTCGGATTGACGGCCTACTATTTTTGAACTAATACAACAAAACAAAATAATTGATAATTAGAGGGGGCACAATTGGTGCTGGCCAGCTGTGGGGTAAATAATATTATTGTTGTTTAACAATAATTAAACTAAAAAATAACATTTTAATATTTTCATAATAATTAACAACACATAAATATATAACGAGAAAGAAGAACCTGAAGACAATCCGTGATCAAGTGGTGAGGTGGTACGGGTGTGGTAAGGTAGTCGCTGCAACTGAAGGCGGTAGTAGAGTGGGTGGTCGGCGGTGGTGACGGTAATGATGGTGGTAGAACAAGACAAGAAAAACGAAACGACGGTGGTGAGTGGTACAAAAAATAAAACGCAGAACAACAAAAAATCCCGCACAACAACCAGGTCCGACCTTTGTTGCGACACTCGAACGACAGCACGTAAAACGTACAGCATAGCTGCACACGCAGTCCGTGCGATAAGGTATAGCGGGAGGAGAGTAGGGGGTACGGTGTACGTACCAACGGCGGAAATAAACGGCGATTAATTGAATAAATGTCACAACAATATTTATTTAAGTATAATATGTCAAGATTATGGATTGCTCTAGGCGCGGAAATTTTAATAAACATGAAATATAATTCACAAATTTATATAATAAAATTGCAGGAATTAACGACTTAAATCCTACGTGAGTAAAATTGAATAAAACTATACAAGGAGATTCGCCAACGAAATGCTCACCCTCATTGTTGGCTTGAATAATGATTTTAATCAAATTCTGATTATACGGAATTTTCAAATATATAAAACTTCAAGGACCATATTTTCAAATTCTTGAAATATTTCGTATTAGGTAAGTACTTAAGGTTAGTTATTGTCCTGTAGCGTTACAATTAAACAATAGCGTCTGTGTTTCATATTAGAACCCACTTTGTTGCGTGCATTTTAAAATATGAACATCGAGTAGGTATATTGAAAAAATCCCAATAGTAAAATTTAAAATAGGTGCATTGTTGAAGAAAATAAGGGGATGAGAACATGATTGATGGATCATTTCGTATATAATTCGTAAAAATCGTCATACCTTCCAAAACCGTGGTGGTGTAATGGAGGTCTATCAAGTAATCGTTGTTTAACTGTCCTTCGTGTTTTGCATTCATCGAACATATCTCCGCTCGTAATTTGTCTTGGATTTCTTTGTTAAATGCTAATTCGTACAGGCAAAAAGAAAGCATAGACGACACAGTTTCTAATCCAGCGGCGAACATAAGTATCGCATTTCCGATGATATCAGTGTCAGTGAATTTTTCTACAAATAAGATATTAAAAAATCCTAAATTAATAAGACTATTACAATATTCTATATTTTACCTGCAGCATACATTCATAAAATAGAAATTAATTGTACTAGTAAGATATATTATTTGATACAGCAATATTGTCTATTGCAAATTTAAATAATTCTGTAAATAAAGAAATATATAATGTGGAAGTGCATACACCATACTGGTAATTATAATTATCATTAACATTTTTTATCTGCAAACAAAATATTAAAAAAAAAACCTGAAATGAATACTTTATAGTTATTATTGTAAGGCATACAATAATCATAAAATATAAATAAATTCTATTACGGTAACGTTATCCTGTAATACGTGTAATAGGTAGTAGGTAATATACCGTGCGGAAGTGTCTATAGCTTGTTAAAACTTCTAACCTCTATAAGTTAGTTAAGGTAGTATAATATTAGATAAGTATTAAAATCCTTTTATTGGTATTGAACACATTTTTAGATACATTTATAGTATTATGCTTTGATATTCATAAATCATCAGTAAATAATTGGTAAATATTGAATGTCAGTAAATTTTGTTACCACATAAAATATATTGACAAAATATCCCATAATTTTTTTGCATCTTTTTGAAATGTACAGAAAAAAATCATTAAGTTATCACTTATCACTATTACCATGTTAAACATAGTTTTATCTCCAATAAAATAATATATATATTTATATTTCAGATTCTAAGCGGATAGAGATGATTTTACAATGATATGTATAGTGTTTTGTTTTTATGTTTGTGTCATTTTTAGGAGTAGAACAAATTCTCCAATAATCAACTTTGAGGTAGGCTTCTGGAAATACATTTTGACTGTACTATGGTTTAAAGAAGACATTTTTCAGTATTTTTTTTAAAATAAACTGGGGGAAAGTGCCATAATATGTACCCATGTTACACTAAAAAAAATCCCTCAAGTAGTTAAATCATCTGCTTTACAGTTACAGCCTACAGGTGTCAATCCAAACAGCATATTTTTGTAATGATAAATGATAATATTATAATAATATTTTTAAACAACAAATCGCTGTCTGGGAAGTATACCAGTGGTGGTTCGTCAGAGGACGCAAGTGAGATACTTATAACCTCCTCTAACTATTGTAAAAAAAAATGATTTCCAGTCTATTTTAAGAATAATGTGTTCAATAATATATAGTTATTTTAAAAATGAAATGTTTTTTGTTATTCATATATATTAATATAGTATCTACTAGATTATCTATTAGATTCTACTCCGTTACTGTTATCAAAAACCATGACAGAAATAATTATTATTGAACGATAAAACGATTTCTATGAAAGCCAAGGGGCTAAATAATTTTGCTTCAGATTTCTCTATACGAGTATAAAATATTTTGTCATGTAGAGATAGAATGTAGGTATATCATGATAAAATTAGGCAAAAAATGTGTGCCTCCGAGTTGTGTAAACACTACCTATCCGTTATTCATCAAATAATTGTCTAAACGATGTAACTATCATAGATGGTCTGAATAGTTTGAATGTCTGAACAGGGAGATTTTCGTATAGTGTAAGTGTATACTATACCAACCCATAATAGTTTTATCACAAACCAATATTGTCGGTTTTTATCAAACAATGAACATTTTCCGTTTACACTTGAAAGTTGTATTAGTTGTAACTTGTATAGGTAATAATTTATTGTTTTATTGTGTAGATTTGAACAATGAGCACTCAGTGTTTTTATAACTTAACACATCAGTACATTACCAATAAACTAAAGATTTTACTCAATAACGAGGCACACTCGACTCATGCTTTACAGCAGAATGGTACTTACCAACCTTTTTGTAACATAAACATGTTTTTGGACTGGATACACGTATTTTTGTTTTTGACCACTTATTCGTATGGTTTTCTTTTTTATGGTTACTTAATAACAAAAACATATTTATAATTCATAAATTTTCCTTATTGAGGAAAAATATCGAGTAGCGTTCTATGGTTTAAGTATAATATTTATCTGTTAAGAATTTAGCTGTTTAGAAAGCACTTGATTATACAGCTATTAGTGTAGGCTTCCTATCTTTTGACCAATCAAAATAATGTAAAATTGTAAGCTGTTGTGCCTTAAATACTTCAATAATCATCCTAAACTTAACAATAATACCTTCACCGGTCGAGTTCTCTTTCAACACCAATTCTTTACGGGCCTGCATAAGGGTCTGCGTCAAATCGTTACGGACCACATTGTGCTCTTCGCGGTACTCGAAGACGTCGCTGAACAGCTTATAGAAAAAATCGATAGCCTCCACTGGAAGTATTTGTATTTTCAACAACTTGATCACCCAGGGGCAAAACATCATCAGCACCTGGACGATCAACTGCTTCGTGGTGACTTGGAACATTGTCCTGATATACCGGTGGAAGTCTGAATCGTCGTTCTTGATCGTATCCAGCTTCAGGCCAAACGCGCACGTGCCAATCACGTCGGTGGAAAAACCTGTAGTCACAGTTTTCACCTCAATTCGGTCGGTCTTGCCGAGCGTC
The DNA here is from genome assembly GCA_008086715.1 of Sitobion miscanthi. NCBI lineage: Eukaryota > Metazoa > Arthropoda > Insecta > Hemiptera > Aphididae > Sitobion > Sitobion miscanthi. The sequence goes on along the minus strand of CM017797.1, from coordinate 88,693,064 downwards.
TCAACGATGCCGGACACCATCTCGTCACTGCACTCTTTGATTTGGCAGTAAGTGTCCTTTAACTTTCCCGACGTGAAGCCCGGGGTCAGTTTTTGGCGCATTGTCCTCCATAATAGACTATTGCCCAGCACGGACATGGACGGGTCCAAGTCCAGACCGTGGTCGGTGAAATACGAGAAGTCCTTGACCAGTATCGTGTGAATCAGCTCCGGGTCGCGGACAAACAGTATTGGTTCTCTCATCATGTAGAAACCAAACAGTTTGACTTCCGAAAACCTGTGGTAGAACCTCTCGGACATGTCTATCGGAAGTTCGAGTCTCGTCATCATTCCGAAAGCGTTGCCAAACAGTGGCACTGGCGGTACGAACGGAATGTTCAATTTGCGCCATTTACCGAAAGTCGAAGTCGAATGATAGTAGAATAAACCCGCGAGAATTGTGATCAAACTAATACAGGCAACGTTGTTGACCAAACAGTCGTTCAGAAACGAAATCATGATTGACTTGTTTAACGGTAGCAGAAGTTTTTGATTCGAATATTTATCCGAAACAATCACAACAGCCGCTGACTTTAAAGTGTAAACGAGTACTGTGCTGTGTTTCAAGCATTGGTATCGCACACATGTTTTATTTATATTTATTTTTGTATTCCATCTCTTTCGTGTTTATATATGTTTCGTATTGTATGTACTTGACATTGAAGGGATACATGGATGATTACAGAATACGTAAACAAGGTCACACGTTTAACAGAGACGGTGATATGATTCGTGAGCACCAACACACACAATTGATGCGTTATTCAGTCAATAACTATTATTGCTGACATATTTTGATTCTGAGCAAAATTTTTTTGATAATCACCTGTGTATCTATATATTATTTAAACACAACGTACAATATATACATATATTTTGATTGAAAATAAAATAAAAACATTCTTATCAATAGATCATTATAATTAAATATTATTATTATATTTATATAATTCACAATTATTATTATCTTGTGTTTGGGTTTTGATAGACACTTCATATATTGTACATTACCTAATTCCTATTTGTTTTTATTAATGCTTTCTTGCGAATTTTTTAATTACATAATATTATATTTGCCTATTCCCATAAGCTATTGTCAATGCGTAATTTTGTCATTGATTATTAAGTAGTAAAATATATGAGTAATAATGTATCAGGTGAACTAACAATGGTTTTATGTTTGAAAGATGATTGATTGCAAGCAAGTGGCATAGCAATAATATATATAATAGTATTATTCCGTGAAATCGGACAAACGATTATTAATTAAATAAGTCTACGAAAAATTAAATGATAAGGTATGTGTAATATTTACACATATAACAGTAATGAAGTGTACAATGGAATAATGAAGATACAATAATCAAATTAAATCTATATTATTGTTATTAACTTGTAATTCCATACAATGGTGTAAATAGGGTTGCTATTTGTTGCATAATTAGCATAAATATTGATTTTCCAATTCTAGAAACCTGCAATAGTTGCAGTTATTTGCAGTATTGATTTTCAAAATATAAAAACATTTTTCGAATCAATTGCCAGTTGGAAAATGTTGGAGGGCTCTGTGAATTTGACCTATGGGATATGGTTTTAAGCTTATAATATTTTAATTACTAGTTTAGAAATGATAAAAACCAATTGGAACTTTATTCGCAAAACATTTCCATTTTTTTCGATTGGACATAGTCAAGGGTTATTATTTTCAAGTTCAACTCTTTAATATATCTTAAAGTGTAATTTGTATGTATTGTGTATATCATATTAACATTTAAGTTATAATCGTTTTTGGACATGATAAAATTTAAATAAATATGTAATTACATCTTTAAAAGGGATGAAAAGAATTTCCAGAATTTGCATTTTTTCTAGTAGGAAAAGGAATATAGTTGACTATATTGTAGACTAATATAGTCTAACCAAACCTATGAGTCTCAAAACTGTATTAGTATATTTTTGGATATTCTTGGTGAAGTTGGCACTACAAACTTTGAACTTGAATAACTTTTGAAATACGTTCCAACAAATTCCAAAAAGTGTCCAAAAATGTCCAACAATGTTATATGAGTATTGTTGGTAGAGTTTTAAAGTTTTTTTTTTTGCATATGTAGTGCTGGTCAATAACAAGTGTGTATAAATAGATTCAAACTTATGCATACAATTAACATCGGTACATAGGAATAATATTAATTATATAGTTTTTATTATGTTTATAAATTGTAATGTATAATTAATAATTATAATATAGATTATAGTACACTACAAAATAACAGCCTTAAAACATTTTTTTTTTTAAATTACCAAGCACGTACTATATAATAAATAAAATATATATATATTATAAATAAGCTCGTCATATAATTCGTATAAAAGTATTCTAATATTTATTATCACGTGGGTTGAGGGTAGCAGATTTCAATGCCATTAGAAAATTAGCAAAAATATTTGAAAATGTATAAAAGTTACACGAAAAATAGAGTAATACATTAACATAATACTATATTTTATGCATTTTAATTTTAAGTCTGTATATCGAACTTCGAGTAAAATGTAAGTATAATTGATGTAATCGTAAGTAACGATGTACAACAGCTACAGAGACTACCTAGTCCTTAACCGGATAACTTCACATTTTGTATTGAAATCTGCGGCCTTTAATGACTGCTGTCGGAAAAACTACAATAATATATTATATACCTAATATACCACATTACCACTATACCTACTACTTCAGTTGTACCTAGGTATGCGCATAGTGTTCCCACCACTAAATGGGTTGGGATATTGTTATATATATATATAATGATTTAATAATAGTTAAATTGGTAGTTAGGTTAAAATATATAATCACTATATTCGTGACGAACTATCGTTTTCGGAGCCCTTTTCCCCCGAAATTATTTTCTAGTTGCACCACGACTGAGGTTAACTATGAATAGGATATAATATTATCATCTCATAGGCCAATATGTTATGTGTGATATAAAAATAAAATTATTTACGGTATAACAATGTGATAAGCAATACGCTACCTAGACAGGGTGATTTTATATCATGAGCCACCTGGCAATATGTTAGAAAATACAAGTTTTTTTAATCTCAACAATAGAATATAACTGATAATATAATAATTATAGAAAAATGTAAAATAGTAGGTTGTTGAATATCAAAATAAATGTTGTGTTTCTTGAGGTATATTACAGCCTGGTTCACGGTATTAAATCATCCTGTATATTGTTTATGATTATTTATTATTATATTACAATTACATACACAAATTAATGAATAAAATAGTCGTTTACAATTATAACATCATGGTGGGGGAGGGTGAGGAGGAACCGGTATACAACATATCATTATTAATATAGGTACGTAGCTATAGAATATTATATTATTATTATATTAGGTGAATATTCATTGTATATATATTTTCACGAACACACGTGGTGGCGTCGGTGGTGGGCAGCACCAATATATATATATATATAGGTTTATCGTTTATGTGTAATATTATCGCATGTACAATATAATATAATATGACGTATTAAAAATATTTAAATCATGTCGCTTTGTCGACGCATTGGAAATTACAGCACGTTCCTCGTTCCCAGGACGTTCATCAGCTTCCGCGACATGAAGTAAGGACGATCACTTGATCCGTCGTTTCGTTCGGAGTCTTCCACTGAAACATAATAAATATGACCAAAGATGAAGATGAGTATACACATTATAATAATATTGTATAATGCTAATGAGTCTGATATTGCACGGCATTACACCCGTGACAAATTAAATGCCTGTGAATTTACCCTGTTTTAAACTCCGTGAAATGTAAACCACATTTATTTCAACACATCGATTTGGGTGGCTTTGACCAAATATAAAGTACAGGTTCAAAACGATATCCAATTATAATAATTATTTAGTTTACTGTAGCCAGTGGCAACCTTATACAAAAAAATATTAGTTTTCGTGAGCCAACAAATCCCTGTGCGGTATGCCCCTCTTTAAAATGCAAGATTGAAAAAATTGTCTTCAAGATTCACATCTTCAGATATAGCCGGGTTATCTTTGTACCAAATTTTAGAACCATTCGAGTGCGATGGACTTGGCTATGAATTTCTTACACACACGGACACACATATTGCCTTTTATTTATAGATTATGTACAATGCACAGATTGTTGTAACCCGTTGGGTGTTGGACATGAAGTAAACTAACTTTTTTACTTTTACTTTTAATTTGTATTTAATTTCTCTATAGTCTATATAACAGAAGAAAAATTGTTTTTGACAATTTTATTGTATTTGTATAAATAATTATATATTGTCGTATATAATATGAAATAGGTATGTCGTTAGTTTTCAAAAACATTTTTTGTTTTTGTTGAAAAAATAAAGGTTTTCAAGACTAACAAAATTCTAACTTCGAAATATAACACAATATAATATTTTGTTAACATAATTTCAAAGTATGGAGGTATTTTATTTTTTTTTTACAGACGATACTACATAATATTATTATAGTTGCAACATCACAATATTTCAAATAGAATATTTTCCCGAAAAATTACGTGTATCAAACTGACTTTAGTTTAATTTCATAATTCCTTAGTGAACTATAGGTATTTATAATATTATGCATATCAATATTTACTCACAAAAGCATAGGAACAGTGTGTCGACAGCGATGGAGTACACGTGGAAGAACGTGGAAGATATCACCCAGGAGCCGGCGGCCACGATGAACATCGGTAACCACTTGTGATTGAGGACGGGCTGATTGAAAAACTCGATTTTTTTGATTGGCTCTATCTGTTCATAGAACTCGAAATAAAATGCAGCGATTGTGGCGCCCATGATGACGATCTTGCCCACGAAAAATATGAAATCGGTCACCTGAAACAATATATACATTTATAACAGGTGCCCAACTTATAGATTATTCCAAGTTCAACGTTGTATAATGTTACGTTTAATAATACTTTTACGCATCTTCTGCGAGAGTGTATTTATGATAGATGGGTTGTGGGGTCACGTGACGCGAAATCGTTTACATCATCACAAGTTAAATACATTTTGTCCGATAATTTTAATCCAATTTTATAATAATAATAATAATAATAACAACATTTTTCTATGACTTCTTTTCACCTGCCTAATATATATTACAATATATTAAATTATTTCACATTATGTAGAATGACGGAACTGAATTTTACATTATCTTTTACATAGCAGTTTGTAAGTGGTTTTATGTGAAAGTGTCAACGCACGAAAAGTTAACAATATATATAATGATAATATGAACAGAGAAATTACGTCTACAGATTTCATTGGAAGTAACTAAAAGCTTGAAAACGAACACATTTTGCGAAACGATCTTACGAAGGTTTTACCTCATCAAATGAAGTAGTGTTCTTCTCATTTTAAATAGAACGTATATAGTATCGTAATATTTGTTATCATTTAATCCTATACGAAACAAAACTGATCAAATTTAGAACATGTTATATACTTATGTTTCGTACAAAACTAAAAATATTATTCAAATTATATATATAATATTACTTAAAACGTATTAATAGCATCACACAAGAATAAAACCAATTAAAAGAATATTTTACTTCATTATAACGCCTCATAAGATTTATAATAACATACATTATTATCTATTTTTAAACTCTTGCAGGACCATAAACTCGTCCCGATACGCATCTCAAAAACATAGATTTTAAACATTATGATAAAACTTTGGCAATAATATAATACATACTAGCTTATATAATATAATATGTGATTACCATATTCTCCCATGTATAATAATAATTATAGTTTACTATTAAAATATTACCCTGTCCAGGACCACTAGGCGCAACACGTTCCTCAACAACAGGTCGAATGCCTGTTTGGCTGAAGTGCAAAAGTTCTTCCCGTACATAGCACACATGATGTACGCGTTCCGGTTGACGAACCGCAAGAACTTGTTCAGCAGCCAAAAGAAGCACCGCATACACGTGAATATGGCTCGGGTGAACGAATTGTCGTACTTCTTCAGCTTGGTTTCTACCCACTCGAGTATCACGCGTATAAAGTTGCAGATGGCGATGATCAGAGACCCATAAGCGACCGTTCCCAGGTGATATCTAGGTAACAACCACGCGAGCAAGCAGGCGATGAGTATACTTAAATATAATACAATATTTTGCTTATTGTTGACAATTTAACAATAAACAAATATTCAAAATATCAAAAATTGTATTTTTATAATGCCTTAATAGTCTAAATTTTCAATTCTATATTATTAGACAAATAAATATAAAAATAATTCGAACAGTTTAACCAATAACTGCGTATAATATTTGCGTATATTATTATGCTGTAAATATTAGCCACATAGGTAAATATCTTTAGTAGTTGCAGCGATTATGTGAAATACATTTTTTAAGGGGAAGAGAATGGATAGGTATAAGCTACAATCCCATTCCATTTATCAAAACATCTAGATAATACCAATCCCTTCCTTCGATCTAATTTATGTGTCAAACGTACCTACCACTGATCGCGGGAGGAGACGAATTATTGCGAATGGTACTTACCTGATTGTTTTGTAGAAGGAACTCGTAAGCGAGAAGAAGGGTACGTCCTTCTTGTGGAACGTCCAGTACCACGAGGTGAACGTGATGGCCAGCACCATTTGAGAGAAGGCGGACACAAAGTTCATCAGCCACAACATTCCGAACACGTTGAACAACTGAAGTCCGGTGATGAAGTCCTGCGACACACTGTGGTCGTACGCGCATTTGGCCAGTCTGCACACGGTATTGTTCTGGCCTAAGGCGCTGCAGTACCGTTCCCATTTGGACTCTGTACACCAGTCACCGTCCTTGCAAATGTTAGTTAAATTATTAATTTAAAAACTGTACGAGGTCAATACTATAATATGAATACTGAAATGTGTGAGCAGTAAATATCTTAACAACTAAATGGATGGTTATGATAGGTCGGGTGTTTAAAACGTGCCTATACAACACTGTGCAATGTACTATACTGCACAGTGCATACGTATATAGAATCGTTCATTATTTATGTGACACTGAGGAAACAACAAAATCGATAGCGGTGGTCGAAAGCCGGGTCGGAAAGAACCGGGAGCGAACTTAGATCGAAAATTGGTTTAGCGCGTCGATCCGCCTCAGTCGGTACTGTCGACAGTCTAAAATATACTGCCTCTCGTAATGACAATGTTTAGTGCAGTAATGCGAGTACTTTTGTATTATTATTTTTTTACGTAAACCAACGAACGGCTGTGGCATATAATAATATAATAGATTATGTATAGGTGCGCGGTACGTAAGATCGCCAATATAAAATATACCTTGTAGTAACTGTTGTTGCAAACACAGTCGTGGTCGTTGGCGAGGCCTTTGACTTTGAACACGTACAGTTTCATGGACGACAGATAAATGGCGACGATGAAAAACCAAATCAGCACCACCAAGTACAACAGCCACTGGAACACCGGGAACGCCAGTGACGTTTTTATCTCGAGTATCGCTCTAAGAATAAAATAATGATAATTTTTTTTTTTAAACCGATAGATTTTATTAAACTGCAGGAGGTATATCCGAACGGGAATTTCATTTCTCATGCCGCCACGACTGTTAGCGGATTCAGTTATACGGAAAATTATGAGCAGGTGAAACGCTATGATATTATTATTATTATTCATTACATATTATTACGTAGATATATTATAATTATTATATCATCGTCTCACCGACTTCCTTCCACGATAAGCGCTATGGACAGCCGTATCCGTTTGCGCAAGAACACGATCATCAACAGCAACACGACCAACGCGATGGTTGACACGACAGTGAACACCAACCAGGTGGACTTTTTGTTTAGTTTGGAGTTTGCGTAGTTGGTCCAGCTCTGTCGGCCGCCGCCCGTCGCAATGTCGGTCGGCTCTCCGTCTTCGTTCAGCGAAATATCGGTATCGGAATCGCCGAATGACACGTATTTCACATACGATTCGTAACTACCTGAAGTACAAAACAACGGATGTGTTACAATTTGCAAAATAAAAAGAACTACCCGGAACGCTATTTGCAATAGGTACGCTTAAAGTATTATTTAAAAACAGTCACCCTTTCCGCGGCGGTGCACTCGTAAAAAAATCGAAAAATTAACCTCGGGAATACCGTTTTTACTATGTTACATAGTTTTGATCACGGATTAAGATATAGTGGACTGGAAACGACATGGTCGGCGGGGGTCGAGGGGACGGCCACCAAAAGGTTTCTTACACAGGGGACCCAATTATCTTTTCAGCTCTACCGGTGGTTTTATTTGGCTTCATCATAGTCCGCGTTTTATACAGATGGCGTTGTAAACCCTGGGTCCCCATTTTTACCCCCCCCCCCGCATATGCCTTTTGTACACACATATGTGGCCACTGTTCAGCTACTTATTTCCAGTCCATTATATCTTAGTTCAATGTTTTGAGCAATGTTGTAGTTTTTCCATCCAGATTTCCTACATTTCCAGTGGATTTTCATAAAATGTTATTTCATACAAACCTTGTCTTGACAATTATGAGCAGAACAAAAAGAAGTTATTTAAATCGGTCGAGCCGTTTTTGAGTTTTGTGAGACTAACGGAAAGCTATATATATATTTTTATATAATATTACATAGAATATATTATATATAGTTTTTTTTATTTAATTTAGGTTTAAAAATACAATACAAAACATTGTTTAGATGCAAGTGATTTCTTATAATAGTTTGTTGTAACTTAAATTTAGTAGAATAAACTTCCACTTACAATAGTAAAGGACGACTTTTCATGTTTACTTAAATAATACCTACAGTACCTATAAATAGTATAATACTCTTATACATAGGAAATTCTCTAAATAATATTAGATCGATTTTTTTTTGATTATTGGAAAAGTGAGTAGGTGAAACTATTGGTAATTATACTGTGTATAGTGAAATAATCTTAATGCATACTACAAATCTATAACTCACCAAAAGCTAATAAGCCCACAATGGCCCACATTGACATCCAAACCATTATCCAACTGAACCACCTGAGCAGCAGGATGTAGGTAAGGCTGAAGAAGATAGCAATGACCAAACCAACAATAATGTGTTGGTAGCTTTTTTCCAAATCTTCTTTTATATGTTGACTGGCCTACGAGTACAACGAACAATATTTAAAACTTGTTTTTGTTATACATTGACTGAATTTTTTTTGTAAGCATTTATTATTTATATGTTTCAATTAACGTATGAAAAATCTTTTATTATTATATATTATTTAGTTTAATGATTTCGATTATCATCGAATGGTATAACATATGATTTCAATTACATACTTCTTTCGACACTTTCAACCAATCAACCATAGCGGTTCCGTCGATAAAGCTGCTCATCGCAATATTGTTGGAACTCAGAATTTGTTTCAGACTCTCCAAGTCACCACTCAGCGTAGGGATGCAATAATTAAACACTGAAATCGTTTGGAAAATAAATGTATAGTATTATACTCGTCGACGTTAATGCAATGGTGTTATACATTGATTATAATTATTACATAATTCGCCAAATTATCTATGCATATAGATAGGTAGGCATTGTGTTTATAATGTTCGAAATGAGATCTAAAGATTATGCACTTGAAAAAGTTGTAATTCTATACACAGAATATTATATAGCTATGTATAGGTATCGTATGTAATCTTGAAATATATGCAGATGCAACTGAACAAAAATGCACCAAATCCATAACAAAAAAATAATTATCTAATAGAAAAATGCGTTATATTTGTGTGTTATGTCTATTACATTTATTTGCAGTATTTACAAATTTAGGTGAAACTTATAATTCCAAACATCCAATTATGAACAAAGACACCTAGACTGCTCCTAGTATAGAAGACAACATTGTTATGTGTACTGTACAATTATGCTTTGAAATAAAATGTGAAAACATTTTTAAATAAAATTCATCATATAATATGAAAACCCTGGTCCTTATATAAATTTTAAATTTTGTGGTCACACAGCGTGGGTATAATAAATATATTATTATGCGTATAATGCTTAATACTCACGGGTTTCGCTCTTAGTAAAATATTTGGCACATAGGTTGGACGATGTAAAGTTTTTCAGCTTTTCCATCGAATTGACCAATTTGTTGAGATCAGGAGAAACGCATATCAGGGTCTTCTGTATGGCTGGCCAGTCGACTTGAGAGTCTTTAGAGTCCAACACTTCTTTGACGGACCAATCCGTGTTCGGACAATTTTCCACGCATACCTGTCGGAAACAGAGAGGCGGATTATATTATGCTCAATTTTTTTAAATAATTTTTGTTACGCCATGCGTATATTATATTATATGGTATATTATACATGATGTATGATCTGTTATGAACGCGATGATATAGCTACAACTAGGCTATTTACTCACACTGTTAAGATGACAATTTGATATTTCACCGTAAATTAACGTGTTTTAAATCGTAAAAATATTCATTTTTTTCTAGAAAACAACATTGTCTACTTGGAAAATGAGTGTCCCTACTTATATCGCTTTTAAAAGCTCGTGCGCCGAATGTTTTAATTATTTATACCTGAGGAGTTTGGCATCCGTGGACAAAAATCATTGGTGAAGTGCATTCGGTTATGTCGAAAAAGAACAGGTACGATTTATCAGACACGTTCTTATTTCGACCGCACACTTGACCGTTCGAATCCGACGGTGAAATGAACAGCTCTTGGTCCGAATTTTGATAAGCTGAAAATGAAAAATGTAGTTAATATAAAATGGTGTAGATATTTAATATAAAATACAGTGTAATAGGTATGTTCACGATTTTTCTTCAATAATTTAGTTATTCAAAATCTGATTTTTGGAATTTCTTAATATACCTATACTTAGACCATATTTTAAAATTCTAGAGCAGTACAAAAAAATCTCAAAAATTTGAAAATATTATCTTGTTCACAAGTTAACTTGTTAAGTAGGTACATTTAAAAATTTCAAGAATCATAATTAGAATAAATTAATAATTAAAGGAAAATATAGGTTTGAGCATGATTGGTGAACACACTGTATACACGCATGTTATTTATTATGAGCGGCCGAGTGGTATCGGATTGATTGGAATTTTGACATAAATTGTATACGTACCATAGTTGGCCAACCCCAACCAGCAGGCTATGAACACGCCGAAACCCAGGAAGCACAAGCAATCCGTACACGATCTCTTCTCGAGGGGTTTCTTCCTGTTTGGACTGTAGGAATCTGCACAGAATAACACGATCGCCATACTGAATTAGTCGAAATCGTTATACCTATTGTATTATTATATATACTGATATGTACGTAATTTAGTGAGCTATAACCTATGATACATCATAAATGTATATTAAAGGACCTTGTCCATCCAGATAGCAATGAAACTTTTTTGTTTTCTTAAATTGTCAAAAATATAAACCTTAGTATTGTAAACGATTACGCAATACTTATTGGGTCTAAGTAGATTTCAAGTATATGTTATAAAAATATTTGAAAAATGTAAACATCGAGTTAAGATAATTGTGTTTTTCGATAAAAAAAATCTTCTCGTACTCCTCCGTTTGGTTTTAATACCTGTCACTGATACACCGTATTAGAGATACGCTCGTTTTATAGTTACTATAACGCGCTTAGATCATAGTATACTCGTTTATCGATACTTACTTTGATCCATTTTTTTTTCTGTTCTTAAGTGGTCTATTTTTAGCTTTTGACTTTCATCGACATGTTGTTTTCGGAGGCTCTTTGAATTCTAGCCCGCGGTTGTCCTGCAAAAATTTAATAACGTCTTTATAAAACGATAATAGAGTTCCCATTGTTTGTTATATTTTTAGGCACAATGGTGGCGAATGATATTGATATAGTATAATTGTAATACAATGAACAGAAAATGGACGCAAATGGACCACATTTTTACATTTAAAAACTTTTACGGGAGCATTGTAGGAATGCCACACGACGACTCGCAGTGCGTCATACCTCCTAACTCGTACATATTATTTTAATTAATAATAATCCTTACAATAATACAATAGGTGTATTAATGTTATTCACGCACGCGCCTGTCGTTTAATGGACACGATATTTAAACGAGCGCTTGAGATATTTCAATTATATCAAGTTGTTGCTATACCGGAGACGAGTCACAATAATTAATAAACAGCTATATACATCACCGTGATGACCGCATATTATCTGTACCAGAGGAAATGTGAAAAACAATAATAAAACTAAGAAATAGTGAACGCACATTCGTACCAGAAACCGTAAGCTCTAAGACTGTAACGGTAGCGGCAATAATGATATGACAAACGGTTGGATTTATCGAACAGCTGTTAACAACTACTCTTTTCATTACAACTGTATATAATACAGATAGACAATTATTACAATAAAGTTCCGTCCAAATGCAGTGGCATTAATAAACAATAATATAGCAGTATAGGTACATGTGTGTATACGATATATCATCCAATTAGTGTTTTTGTAATCGCGTCGGAATAAAATTGTTTAAGCGATTGAAACGTTTTCGATGAACATCTCAGTACCTATGTTTTAGTATGGGTAAAAAAAAAAAATTTAAACGGTCCTATACGCTGATATATATATGATGATTCGTTATCACAACGGGTTATAATTTTATTACATTTCACGTCACGATCGATTAAAATATAATAATTTAATTTACGCATATATACCTATAAGTTCAATGCACGCCGAGTGCGCACCACATTAAAAAAATGTACGATTAGTCTTGGTATACGCCACTGTAGTTAATATTGTTATTAGTTAAAATAGAACCTATAGCTTTAGTGCCTATATGGCTATATTATTATCGAATCATTTGCATGATGCGTTATGCGGCGGACAGACGAGGAACAAACGATATGCTTTGGGTTTGGTCGATTTGCTAAAAGTACTGTGTGATGCATTTATAAATCGTTTTCCCGGTCCCCTTAGGCTATATAATAAACATATGTAAATATTTTTTGAAAAACTTAATATATTATATTATACTAGCTGACACGGCAATGCGTTGCTATTTCTAGGTTTATGTGATTATGCGAACAGGCGTATATTATCAGGTAGGCATTTACCTATGGGTGGTTGCGTACGTAAGTGTATAATTTAACTATAAAGTATCAAAGTTATACAATCGATTAATACAAAATCCTAATCTAACTTAACATCGTACTCAAATCCAATTAATGAAAAATAACCTAACATTCGTATGTATAGATAATGAACATAAATAAAAAAATAAAAATAAGAAAAAAACAATACACTTAATAATAATAATTATTATTATTAAAACCAATAGCAACCATTTAAAAACGAAAATTAACAAAAAAAAACCATGCAAAAAATTTGTTCCCCGAAACCATGTTCGAACAGGAGACCCCTATTTAAATCCCTTGTTTGGGAACCTCCCCGGGTTGGATCTCTTATTTACCCTTTTCACGACAAAATGTAGCTTATCTCCTTCCCTGTGGTCTAATCTATCTCTGTACCAAATTTCACCGCAATGGGATGAACGGCTTAGGAATGCATAAAGGACAAATGTGCTAACATTTTTTGTCTTTTATATATTAGATATAGGTAGATTAAATTAAGACAACTATTATAATAACTAGAACAGTTTTTAGTTAAAAGTTCGAACTAAAACGATTATAAAATATAAAACCTTTTTTTTTTATAAATAACCTATATAGTATCACAAACATGTTTTTTAGATTTTTGTCATTTTTCAACTTGTTTTTCTTGAAAGTTAAAATTAAACGATCGCCTATATACATATTCATCTTATAGTATTATATTTATTTATTTGATTACAAACGACTTTACCAAATATGTAGTATCCTTACAGTAACTATTTTGAAAACTACTGAGAAATTCCAAAACCGTCTCATTAAAACGTCTTGTTATATAACAATGTAACATCAGCTGTAATGACAATATATTTGGAAATATATTGAACCCCTTTACAGTATTGAGTATATAGACAATATAGTTATAATACTATTCACATACTGTTGTATATATCAACCACTGTTGATACGTGAATACCTATATATAATAAATTGATCCTACTACTTACGTCATAAATATATATATATATATTATAAACAAAATTATAATTCATAGTAAAAATTATAAACCATACAATATAGTGTAGTATAATTTTATAAATCTTCATGAAATACAATAATATCTATTTACACCTAATTTAAATGAAAAATATTATATGTACTTGACTTAGCAAAGTGGAGCTATGGAAGTACATTCCTAGTTATTTATAATTGTTTAAAAACGCAATTTTTCGAGAATTTGTTCTTTCGACTACCCAAGTTCTCCGAGCAACAGTTACTGTGTTTTTTCTCGCTAAATAAAATGATCACCAAATAAAACCAACAAACATAAAAATCAAAATCATTTGCAATGTTAAATTATATTATATTATATTAATCCTTATCGCACGAGACCGTCGATGCTGCAATGTACACCACAATATCGTATGATTGATACTGCGTGTTTATAGAAAAGAAAAATCGTTTCCACCGTAAAATACCACTCGTAAAACGTTGAAGACTTTGCATGGTGTATAAAATATATTATACCGGAAGACACCAGCCGCGTGCCAGAACGAAGAGTATATTATAGTCCAGAAATAGTCGATTTATTCGTCAAACTATTATACGGCGATGCATAGTGTACGCCGAGAATCGCGACTATTCCTTTATAGGATTTCATCTAAACGTCTATATATACCTGTCCGTCAAGAATCGAAAAAATTTTGGCCGTCGACCATTATTCTCGTTTCGTATCGAGTAAATTGACGCACCTCGAGACGAGCCGGCATGTACCCTTGGGTGTACAACGATGACATAGTATGCTATTACACTAATCTCAAATAATTAGAACTTTCGGACGAATATTACACTTAACGTTATTAATTATACCTACAATTTCAATATTTCAACATGTCACTGCACAGTTATTATTTTGATAACTCGGGACTTGTAACCTATACGATCATACAATTACAGTGTTTTCAGTCATAATGTCAAACGATTGGAGAACTGTACGAAATTTGCAAACGCACAAATAAGAAAACAGAAAACTATTACTTGGACAAGATATTCCAAAACAAGCAATATCAGTTTAGCAGTTAAGTCGCATAAATAATAATAATAAATAATATACTTACAGGAGAAGTAATAAGCAGCTATGTATAAATTATAATATATGCTTATTGCTTATATACATGGACTTTTTGTCGTTGATTTCCAATTGAAAACTTCGTGATCGTTTTATTATATATACTATTATTACCTATAATATTTATTACTAAAGAAGATTACTGAACTGTTTTATAATTTAATATTTGTTAATCGTTATTGTATTATAAATGCGATTTTCATATATAATTTAATAATTACATTACCAATTTAATTCAATGTACATAAAAACGATCTTGATTATAGGTTTTATTTATTTTGCTATCAAAGGAAAAAAAATGTAATTAATTCAAATAAAACATTTAACGACGAGTCGGTCGATACACTTCTACAATTATTACGTTATTGCAGTCGTTTAACAACGATAGGTATATAACACAATACACGGGACCTCTGTCGGCCGTCGTAAAATAAATATTAATATGTGTTCAATAAAGTATAATAAGAAATGTTAAAGAACTAAAGTCCTAAGGTCATTGATTAGACGATTGAAATAATACGCCAGTGGGTTCTTCGTCGCGTGCCTTTGTTTATAAGTCGATAATAATTATTGCATTTCAGAAAATAAGTTAAAGTTATTGTTATAGTGCACAAACTAATTATATATAATTTATCGATAAGGAATACGAATAATTCGTTTCAACTTGCAAATTAATTGTCATCAGAATAATTGTCTCAATACGCATAATAGAGTTATAATAATACTAACGTCAAACATTGTGAAAAATATTTGTAACTTATATCATAATATACATATTATATGAGTTAATGTATTATTTCTAGATGGTTACGTTCTAGAAATGGATACGTTATCCAAGTAAAAAGCTTGAAAATTATCTCGCAAGTTACTGGACAATGGGCATAATCAGTAACTTAATGGGCGTGAATAAAACGATCACTGCATTGGCTTTATGTCAATATTTCACTGGCCAAACAATTCCGTCTACCTGAAACTCGTTTTTAATTGATTTTTTAGTGCTATCCTAAATAAAAACTTTGAATTAAAATCTGACATCACCATTAGCTATAATTATATATTTATATCTATGTATATTAGGAATGACGAAAATAAAAAATTACTTTTAACTCGAATTTTTATTTATCTTGACTGTATACCAAATTAGAAACGATTTATTACATATTTCATTCCTGCGCTTTTGAATATTATATATTGTTCCAATAAAAAAAAAATCGGGTCCACTCACTCGCGATGTCCAGCTCGGACACGGCAGATTAGACTTACCGAATCGCCACGTAAAAATATACACATTGGGCGGAAAACATGATACTATGTAAACGTATCCAGTAAATCGTATATATTTGTATCTATAGTGACGTTTTGGAAAAAAAATCGACTAATCGACCGCAATCAATTTAAGCTATAATATAGGTAATATTACAGGAATCGTGCACGAAATCATACGAAATGTCCGATGGTCGTTGTGGTCAATATTATAATAGAATACTTTCACATCGATGGATTTTCGAATACCATCACAGTGCCTCGCCAGTTGTGTGATAATTTTGAACTCTAGGAAGACAAATTTATTTTTCTATTAGTTGAATTTATTATGGTGGAGTATACTGATATAACAAGAACGATTGACAATGAATCATTTTTTAGTGATATTATGGTTGTAAAAACCAAAAGAAGATAATGACCGTCTAGTCGAAAAAAAAACGATAACAATATAATAATCACCATTTTCCGATTATAGAAAGCAAAAACTATACATACCATTAATATAATATGTTCTTTCATGCCGTTTAAATATTCAATAAATAACAGATAATGAAATATTGTAAATATACAATATAAATTAAAGTCAGTGAACTCTTAACTTTGTGAAGTATAAAAATATTTGTTTTCCTACGTGTGTCCACTCGGGATTAAAATGTATCCAACTATGCGTCTATCGGCCACCTCAGTAAAGTTATACACAGTGGAAATATTCAATAAATACCACAAATAGCAAATAGTAGTGTTTTTCTTTTTAAAAGCTGATATAATAGTCTTTACGGAAATCGTCTTCAAAATCTTTTTTCTAAGTTATAAGTTATAACCGATCGTACGTGATATTGTGTATACATATATATATATATATGATGATTAATTAAATATACCTATTATATTTACGACAATGGTCTTTGTTGACGATCACGTTTTATATTGCGTAAATAAAACAATGCAACTAATTTGCATACAATTAGCATGCGATTAACGTGAATTTGCAATGGTCTTTATCAGCAAGTTCAATAGTGTAATGCAGCTAGATGCATTTAAATGCAGTAGAAATGTAACGTACGTAATTACTTTTTAAATTACTTCTTAAGAACTTACCGAATGCTCCGAAACGTCGAATATAAACGGTTTACAATAAACTACAATACACATAAATCATAATATTATGTAAAAAGATCATCTCACGACGCATATAGATGCAGACCAACGGGCTTAGACTAAAAAGGGCATTTCCCTTTTAGCCTAATTATTGTTAATATATGATTCCCGTTTCGCCCAGATTAGGTCAATTTAAAGTTAAATTGACAATAGTTGTTTTAGTAAAATAATTAATTTTCACATTTGTCGGTACAGTCAATATAATATTGTATAGGTACATAGTACCTACTTACATTATTCATTAAAGTAATATTTGAACATCATTTAGCGTTTCTTAGAAGGTGATGCTCTTTGTTCTCCATTTTTTTTTAAAAGTTTAAGTTCAGTTCACGTTAATTAATTAAACTATTTTTGTCTCCTTCACTTTTTAAAAATAAAACATTAATATTAATTAATAAATTACTACAGTTATCATTTTTTCTTTGTATTCGCTAAATTATGTTAAAATATTACTAATAATTAATAACTATACATAATTTACTACATATTATCAGACTGAACCAAACGACTATTGACAGTTTTACTCGTATTTTAAATTTGATTTGAATCGGTCTGGGGTGAAAGGGGAATTATTTTATAGTATTGGCCAAACAGGTGTTTGGCGAAAAGGAAAGAGTTTGTTAGTTGTCTTTTAAATGTGTCTCTAAATGCTTGAAATCTTCTTAAAATTATAGTATTTTTGGAGTTCCCTCTTACTCTACCAGAAACACGCTTCTTTTCTCTATAAATACCAAAAGTTATGCCCCTTCGTACTGCCATAATCACCGCTCAGAACCTATACCCCCTGAAAACCTAAACATTTTTGTACATGTATATTATAATATATATCTGCCGATTCGCGTTAATATTCCAATAAAAAAATGTTAAAATAAAATAAAATATTATTATACCGGAGTTGTAATTATTGTGCTTTAATGAATAATTATTAATTGGTCCATCATCATTTCAGGGTTTTTTCTTAATATATTCTACTGGTTTGAGGTTTCGTAAACCAGCTTCTTTCTTTTTCTCTCGCCTCATTATTATTTTTTTAATTCTCTTCCTCTTATTTACTTCGCCCAAATTGATATACAGCTACTTTCTGACATTTCAATAAACGAATTCTAAGAATAAAAATTAAACTATTTCCCTCCCGCTCGTATACTATATAGGTTAGGCAAATCGTAGTCTCCTGCGGTGGTGTCGTAGTTAAAGTTTAAACTACCACGACCGCGGTAGAAATATTACTTCGAACAAACAACGGCTGCGACACAAACAAAAAGATTATGAAGAGAAGCTCGACGTGTATATTATACAATTAAGTCTCGCGAGACTCATTAATATAGACAAGTGCGGTCGTAATTTCAATAGACGTTGTCGCGTAGACTTTTATCGTAGTGAATGCGTATGATATAGTCGTTATTAATAGTATAGTAATTATGGCTTTTCTGCCGGCAATACATCGCGCGAATTGTGTTGTGGTTGACGAGCAGAGTCATAAGGATCGTTCCTGCAGCACGCCGGTGGTATTACTTCGGCGAGGTATAGAACGGAAATACAAATTAAAGCTTATTTAATTCTGGGGTCATTCGGCCCGCGGGAATGGTACGTGATAGGTCAACAATAATAATTATCAGCGGTGGCCGAGAATAAATTGCTAAAAAAAAAAAAATCTTACTGTACAATAAAGACGTGTGTATATCAATTCCGTCGGAATTACACGCTTAGGGACGGAGAATCGGCACGCTAATTTAAATACATAAGTATATGTTATACATAATATGTACCTAGAAATATCTTTGGACGTTTTCATTCGTATACTTTTTTCGAAAAACACCTATTTATTATTTATTATGGTGACTAAGTTTTGCAGGTTGAAAACTTGTCGATTTTGTATTTCGAATAATGAATTAGAATATTTTACATTGGCGCATGAAAAATCAAAACTATAAAACTTAATTTTCGGTAATAAAATGTTTATGCTGTCGTGGTTACCTGCTGGAACCCTTTTGAATATTTGTTTTTTTCATTTAGTGACTTGTGAAAAATAGCTATCGCTAGAGAAATTATTACCTATTTAAATGTCACGCTGTTCCCTTCTGCAGTAATTCATACTGCTAATAATTGCCACGATTATATGCTAAATCTCTCCTACATAATATTATTGCGAACTCGCTGCGCATTTCTCACAAAAACGTCGTAGTTCGACTACAGTATACTTATCATATTAGATAAAATACATTATCATCAAACCGTTTAAACCATGATAAATGCACCCGAACAGTCAAATAATATACTATTTTCTAAGATATTTTATAAATTAAACGCATAATGTTATAACGTCGTATTGTATTCGTTTATTGTTAATCGTATAATCGCAATTCTTACGTCTAACGTGTAAATTTTCTGCGTATAGTAAGAAATAATAATACTTTACAGTATATATACATTTAAATCTTTAAATACCCATAGTGACTCAATAATTCTAGAGAACCGCGGCTTATCTGACGGATAATTTGCTCATAAAAAGAAAATTGCGTATTATCGATATTATCGTCAAAGTCATCGAGAGTCTTTTGAAAGTTGTGAGCAGTGTAGTGTCATTTATCATTATTATATCATTTTGATGAGGAATCATACCTATGACGCTGCAGTTCTGGGTACTCCTGGTTCAACCGATAAAATAAATATAAAAAGCTTTAGTGGAATAAATTTCAACGACTTTAAAATCAATCTACCTAATATTAAATATTTAAATATATAATAATATGATCTCCTCAGTTCATTAGCCACTTCAGTTTTGGACATGACATTTGCCTAACCGATCATAAAAATATATTATGCAGAGTGTCGTCGCGAAATGAAGAAGAAACAACACAGCGGAGCCTTCCTGTAATCAGTGGTGTAGTGATGTACTCAGACCTACATTTTGGGGGAGGAGGGTGATATTGGGTTGGAAATAGAAATAGAAATTGGGTGACTTTGTCTGACGAAAAAGAAACAATTTACTCATCTGTAAATCTTGGGGGGGGGGCGTTCACCTTGACAATGCGCATCATTCAATACATTTGACGGTTTCGAGAGGGAGTATTTGGTAGTGCAATGGTGAAATAAGTTATCCCCCATTGCACCACTAATGCGGTATAATGAAAGGATACAATTAATTTCGAAACTGAATGTTTCAGGGATATGAATTCAAAAATGCGCGGAAGTCGATCGCAAGTAAACTTGATGCCAAAATCAAAACAGTTTTCAGAATTATTTTTGCTTACTAGATCAATCGGTACCCACGTTGGAAATATTCAAACAGAACACATCTAAATTGCCCGTGTGTTAAACGATGGTAGAAAATCACCGCTTTCAATGGCATTAAATAATTAAATCTATTACCATATAATATTACTACATCGCCGTGCGATGTACTTATCGGTATACAAATAACGGATAATTATTTGAACGATATGAGTCCTGTTGTAGCAGGTACCTTATTATACCTATTTACAGACTTTGCGAATGATTGATTTTTAAGTAGTTTAAATAATATCTATTCATCACGTTACATTTTATTATAATATATTATAATACATATAGGTACCTATATAGCAATAAATCAGTATTGTATTATTAATTATAAAAACAACACCGCTTACAGGAGATAAGAGAAAATCAATCTAATAGATGTATGTTTAGTAATTATATTACAATACGATGGTAATTTGTACAATTTCTAGCATTTTCTAACATTTCTTAAGTAGACTAATTATATGATATTATATATTTTTTTACCAAATATACCAGACCAAAGTGGTTTATTGCACCACCATAAAAAAAAACTGTAGTATGAATCATCTAGTAGATATGACGAATGGTTGTTAAAAATACAAAGCGGTGAGAGTCAATTAGTAAAATTCAATAACAATTTTAATTTGAACTTTTATCATTTTAATACGAGTACCTACATGCATGACACATATTGTATACTTATATAAAATCGGTAATATTTTACTTCATTTAAATGGACAATATAATAATATTTATTTTTTATTTTATTGAATATATATATTTAAAAGTTAACGTTATAAAGAAAAAAATTGATTTCGTAATAAATATATATCTTTATAAAAAATCAGTAATATTTTATGTTGCATAATTTTTCAATGAGTTAGTAAGCTTTAATACATCTAAAATAAATTAAAGAACAAAGTTTACAAGATGACCATTTTAGGAATACCTTTAAAAATTAAGTTTGGCGTGAAATACATACTATACAAATCATTATCGGTTTTAGTGGCGTGGAGGTTTACCCATTTTTTATTTTTCATTTAAAAAACGATTAACAGTTACAACGAGCAAATATGAAAGTTTACAATGACACGAATAGCATGATAAGGAAATCACTCATTGGCAACACCTCCTTTAAGATTGTAACTTTAGTGGTTTTGGACATGGCACATAAATTATTATTTCTTTTATTCGGTAATTTTTTAGACATACACACAATATATTATGTTATCACGGGTGCGCGAGTAAACGAAAAAAAACCACTGTTATATTTATACAGTATAATATACGGAGATGTACAAAATAAAAATGATATAATCGTAAATTTAAAATAATGTGACATATTTTATGCATGCATAATATTATTATTACGTACGAGAAAATAGATCGTCGGCTATGCCATCCACGTTGTTCTAGAGCTCAGGAACTTCGAGTTAATTTAAAATAAGCACTGTATTATAAGATTTATCAAATTAAAAAATTTAATAATTCGAATTTAATGTATTTTTGATTAAAACTAAGAAAAGAATCACGTTATATATTTATATTTTTTTTAAATAAAAAAGTACTTCGTAAAATTTAATATTATATTATTTTACTAAACGCAATAATATAATAAACCTAATAAACTATAATAATTTGACCTCCGCGAATGCGTCGTAGGTAACAACTAACATGTACTGTGACGACGACCGATTTAACTGCGAAAAGCTAGTAAGTACACTCCGTTAAGTAGCTCACTCGAATGAGAGATAAAAATCCCAACCATACAAAAGATAACCTATTATTGTCATAAAATCGAAAAATTTGTTAATTCGCGCAATGATGCGTCATTAGAATATATACTGCACGGTGTGAAAATCGCGGAAGGAGAACAATATTATTGTTATAGTATACCAAACGCACACAATTATTTGTTATTTCTTTATAAACACATAAACATGTTTTGTTGTTATTGTTATTGTCATGTAAATATAGTACCTACATTAGTGTCTATATGTACTGGCTAATTCACGATTCTACTGCCACTACCTACTCATTTTCTTTGAGGATATATCGTCCAAAACATTTTAAGAACAATCCTGATAAACTGCAGCGTATCATGGCTCGATGAAAATTTATATTATTTATGGGTTTTAACAAAAGTTTTTCTAGCCACAGAACACTCTCTAAGTATAAATTGTAAAGAAATTCTCCAGAATTTGAAAATATGGTTTTTTAGTACATATAATTAGAATAATAAATTATTAAATTATAAAAAGGGGTGGAGCATGCTTGGTGGATGACACTGCACATAGTAAGCTAGTAGTTAACGTCATATGTGACGTAATGTAAAGTAGGTAGGTTAATCTAGATAATATAATGTCCACTGGCTAACTTAGAATAGGTATACATAGATTACCTACATAACCTATTATATATTCATGTGTACCTTTATTGGACAATATCCATATTATTATACCATATACGTTCAAAATATGTGGTTATAGGTTGTAAGAATAATAATCGTTCTTAAATTAGTAATACTCTATAACATATTATATATTTCACTACTCGTTAGTTGTTTTTACATACAGCTAACCAAAAGATTTATGTGAGCTGGGGACTGCACGTCTCGAAAAGATAATAAAACCATTGCCACACGTTAAGTCAGTACATATAGCTATATTATTATAAACGGAGCCAATATAAATAACGACAACAGGAATTCCAAGTTAGTATCTTCCGAAAACAAATATAATATATAGGTAGTGAAAATGTCGATGATCTTCAATAGGAACTAAAATAGTGAATGTCTGAAATATCATAATATATTGTATAAATATTAAAATAATAGTATACAATAGTCCTCAACAAACAGATTTTATAGAATATTGGTACCATTGAATATAATATAATTAGGTACAATGTTTATTACTACATTAGTGTATATCGTACAATACCGAGTGATCCGTTTCACACAAGTCATCTATTATTACAAAAACTATTAACGATTTAAAAAATATTATTTTACATTATTTTAAAGTGTTAAAAACAGAATTTTTCTAAAAAAAATATAACCATTTTCAACGACAACATTGAAAATGAAATTTTAATTCATTATTTATTATTCAGTAATGGACTAACGCATTATGAGGGGTACCCCTAAATTTTAATCCACTACTCATGTCTCATAATACTACTACACATAATTATGAAGTTATGAGTTAGGTATAATTTTAAATTATAATTAACTACTTGTTTGATTTTTAAAATTAATTTCTATTTTAATTGATTTTTATAGATAAAATATCTCCGAATATTCTGCGTATATATTATGGTCAAAATGGGTTATATTTTGTTTAACTACTGTTTTCGTTCAATGTGTTTGTGTGAGTGTGTGTTTGTTTACAACTAAGAAAAAATCTCTATATTGGTATTGTTTATATATTTTTTTTTAATTTGTCGGTTTGTAGGCCAACCGCAGCATAACTGAATATTGTGTAATTACACAAACTATAGGTATCAAAAAATAGAACATTACTTAACGGAGATCGCACACTTTAACCACACAAATTATTTTAAATACCTGCGGGACCACAATCGAAAACATAAGTGAATAACATTTAAGGGACGCTATTAATATTTTGTTAATTACCTAACCTTAAATACCTATTGGTAAAATTAAGAATATTATCTAGTGAATTTCATTGGTTTTTTATATTTTATTTTGAAATTGTTCAAATAATTTACGATTTTTAAAATGCTCATAACGGGGCGTGTATAGAACTGTAGCGTGCTCTTAAGAACATAAGCCGCGTGATGGTGTATGAAAGATTTACTGCAGAAATTTTCCTATACAAAGCGAGAACAAAAAATTTGTTGTACATACTCATCGACGTATATGGTTGCAAGTCTGAACTGTTCTGTCACGAAATCGCAAAACCTATTCAGCCCGTGATAATCTGTTACTGCAGCGATGTCCGCGAAAACCCTATTACGCACCTGTAACACATACAACGCACAATTATATAAGTTAGCTTAAAAAAAACATAAAAAAATCATCTTTTCATCATGTTTCCTTTGTGTGCACGTATAATGTATGTGTATAATACGTATATATAAATGTAGTGAATTTCAAACCATCTATGGTACTTATATTTTATACATTGTATATTCGTATTATTACAACCAAGGAAAATGGCTTTTATTTTGTAAGTATTATATCGTACACAAAATATGGCCATGTGCAAATTACCAACTGTACCGGCAAAAAAAATATTTTAATACAAAACAGTATTATCATACACTATACACTATATACGCTTAACAGTATCTTTATAGAATTAACTCTAAGTATACCTACCAATTACTATTATTGACTTTATAACTGTATACGAACTGCGAAACAATATTTCAGTAAATTTCATAAAACCTATATAATGCTTAATATGATATATATGCTATTTCTTGTCAAACAAGAACGAGTAAACCGTCAAAAAGCATTGTTGTATCGACATAATATTATTATATTGTATAGACAAATGTGTAGGCCTATATTATGTCTTTCGGTGCACCGCACACCATCTTAAATTTTCGACTGTAGCTCAAAATGTGTTGACGGACATCTGGAGACTGAGAAACATGAAACTACTTACAAGCTAAGCCCCCAGCATAGTAAATGTAATATAATTTGAACATATTTTTACATATTGCATCAAGTGCATAACTTGCATTAAAAATACTATTTGTCGTACGCGATAAGTATTTCTAGACATTCACTCGCATATATTTATATAATGCAAATACAATCGTGGGCAGTGTACTGAGGTATTTTTTTTTATATAGATGCTTCGTTAAAATCTAAAAAACGACAGATTCAAGGGTGGCGTTTCAAATTATTCGTAGATGCGACAGAAAATACGGCAAAACACAACCATCGCAGGGCGTGCCCCCCCCCCTTCCCAAATCTAACATAAGAAACGGAAAAACACAATAAAATATGTTTGTTGTAATAATAGGTATCCGTACACCATCCCCGAGGAAACGCTACCGTAAGCCCCTCGTATACACACCAACACCGTTCACTAGCTATTTGAAGTACACCTACATAAGTAAGTTATTTCCATGCTTCTTCACCCCTTATTTTCATACGTGGTACACTTGATGCTCGTTTTGTTTCTTGAACGATTATTAACTCTATATGTTCAATAGTATATATGATATAAATAATGATATAGTATAATAGCTGAGTGTTATAATCAGCGTTAATTACGATCTTATACAATAGGTTGAATTACTAATGAGTAATAATTACCTACATCGTTTTCGAGAGCCCAATTATAGTACTATAATAGTAGGTACTACTGCATCTGAAGATAATGATTCCGCGTGCTCATTTTATTTTATACATAATATAGCCATATAGGACTGTGAATTTAATGAATTAAAAAACCTTATAAATGCATTCATATTTCAAAAAATTAAGTATAAAATCTGTAAGAATACAATATAAGATTCAAAATTCAAAAAAAAAAAAAACATCTCAAATGTAAAATATTTTATAATGACAGTGTTGTTAACGTTCTTTATGTATAGGAATTCGTTCAATTCCTTGTTCTTTTAGTATAAATAGGGATTCGTTCAGTTCTCGTTAATTTAATATTAAAAGGTACTCGTTGAATTCATCGCTCCTATAAAAAAGGAATTCATTAATTTCCTTGTTCCATGAGATATCAATTATTATCATGATCACCAATCACCAAGTCATATGTGCATACAAATTGGTAGTCTATTATTTTGTTTATAGATCAAACGAAATTTTTCTCCCCAAATTTTTTTTATTAACATTAGGTATTATTTAATGTGACATAGCGGACCCTTCAAAAAATTAAAAAACACATCGTCGCTGCAAGTTGTTTCCTTATTATTTATAATCTCATTGTATAATGCACCACGCAATAATATGATATACCTGTAATATTAAAGGATAAATATATAAAGGACCGGATTGTGTTGATGGTTCGCGTGTGCATATATTATAGTAAATTGTAAACCGTATAACATATACCTATCGCATAAATATGTTAGCTGTATTTGTGTAAACGCGTACGCACCATTTAATATCATTATATGTTGTGTTGGTGAAGGGGAGAATTTTTTTTTTGCGCGACGTTGATATTACCTGTTGAGGGGCTGAAATAAAATACTTACGACCCTCACCCTATATAATATCATACGCTATGCTCGTATAACACTGTAATATATATAACGCTCTTGAAATCGTCTTAGCGAGGCTGTTGATGAACAATTGAACTCCAATTGTATTTAATAATTATATTATGATAACACGTGGTTCGACTATAATGATTTCGTGCAGATATAATCAATAATCACGTCAGGGGGTGAATATATTATATTAGGGTGCCACGGAGCCTGAGATCGTATCTATACGTTTTCTTTAATTTTTTGGTTTGGTTAACTACCGACTCCTTTACAGCATCTTAAAATATATTTTATATATTTATTGTCCATCACTTTTTACAACTCAGAATGATAATATTTAATCTTCATTTCCTATAATATACTACGACTTATATAGAAGTACACATATTTTGAGAACCCCCTTTTATTGCCATATCCACCCCTGATCACGCCATGCATTTGCAGATTTACCGTGAAAACGATATAATATTTATAGTTGACTTATTATATTGATGATGTTTTATAGCAAACGTAAACTGTTGCATAAGGTGTACATTTAAAAACGTCAGTTTTAACCTAATAAGTGATGGTATATTCATTATTTATTGAATACTATGAACTAATAATGTATAATATAAAAACAGTTTCCCCAACCCCGTTACATTTTGGTTAGTATCATAAATATATTATGTTTTGATAAGGGGGTAAGAATAATGGTGGGATGACAAAACTTTAAAAGATAAATAAAACCACGATTTGCTACACATTTATATTGCTGTCGGTGTCCTATATTTATAACAATGTATTCAGAAATCAAAATATTAACGCGCTATTAATACAGAGGGACACATTGGTATACTATTTCAACATAAAATAATATATATTATATTATCGTACTTATACAGAAATAAGAAAAATAAAACAATATTTTTAATTAAATAACGAGCACACAACACTTTTCAAAATATCGGAAAAAAATTATCAACATTATAATATATATTATATCAATATCAAATTCAATGTTCTATAATATTTGTATTACATGTATAATGTATATAGGTACCTAATACTATATATTATATAATATAGCATTCTGCCCACAGTAAAATTGATGTGGTTTTTGCTTTGGACGAAATTTAAAAAAAAAAATCAATAACATTTCTTATTGATTTTATAGCTATAACACGCATAAGTTTTAAACCATTGAATAATTTATTGTATATATTGGTTTCGACAATCGATATCATTTTGGTTAATGAATATATCTTTAGTAATTTTAAGACATTTTTCAGAAATGTACCTATGTGTTATGAATTAATATAATCAAATAAAAATCAAAATATGTTACCTAAATGATTAATAAAAAAAAAATGTATTTTTATTTTCTTGTAATGCCCACCCTAGACAGTAGAACGTATATTTTTTACAAAAAAATTTTAACTATCATTTTTAAGAATACTGCATTACTGCAAAATATTCACGAATATCGTGAGTTATGACGAAATGTCTGCTGCACACCGCCACACCAGCGTGGCTGATTAATGTCACCTGCAGCCTGTAGGTTATACGAGTCGTATGTACCATTGTACCATTTATTGTTATATATTTTGCTGCGGTGCGTGTGACGATGACACACGCCCTGCACTATATAATATTTTAGTTCAGAATAATATGGTATTGTATATTATATTTTACAGTATAATAATAATTATTGTACTACGGTGTAAATAACGGAAACCGTAGGTAGGTATTATTATCGTGTGTATTGTATATAATATTTTATCATAGGTACGCCGGTGTTGACACATCGTACGGATTATAAGAAGAAGAAAAACGGTTTGAATAAAAGCTGCAGACTGGGTGAAACGAACGGATCTCGGATGCAGTATACAAAAGATAAAATAATATACATTGTGGGTGCCTATATAGGTACTGTGACGGCAGATACAATACAATTTAATTCCACGAAGAGGCAGGTAAATTTTTATTTCAGTTCAGCGAGCAACGTGTATGTACATGGTTATTTGGTTTTTTTTAAACGCTTTTGAATTTCGTGGGTTTTTGGCCAATATTCCAGTATCTATCGATCAAGATTATAATATAATAGGTATACATATGCTACTGACATTCACAGCCATGTTATTTGGCACATTAATTAATATTGTTTTTCACCCAACGTAAAGAGTTGGGAAAGTTTCTTTGTAATTGTTTTGGTTCGCGACGATGATTTTTCTCCTAATAATATTATATCGATAAACGACGGTACACGATTACTGCTGGAGGAATTTTTTTTAAAGATTTTAATTTTAATTTAACTATGAGTTAGTTCTTACCAAAAATTAGGTGCCTAGTGTTCCAAAACTCCAATAAACACCATAAATAAACGATGAATTAAAATGCGCAGAAAATCTGAAATCATTACCTCAAAAAATGTAATCTAATCGGTCCACGATTTATAATATTACAATGTTCAAACAATATGATGTAAGAATATACCTTATGAGTTATGACTCAAGAGTGACGACCGCAATCAAATAAAATAAAATAAAACTACATATAATAATATTAATGAATATTCAATAAAACTTCAGGTACGGTAGTTTTAGTTTCAACTTTAAAATGTCTATACAGCTTATACATATTATATCGTCTATTATGTAAGTTTATGGTTGGTATAATCCTATACTGATATGGTGGCACATATATAAATAATTTTTCAAGTGGGTTCTATGCAACTAACAAGGGATCTAGTGCCTATAGCACCTGAGGTCGATAAAATAAAAATATCTTTGCAAAAATTATCTCATGTTACCTATATATTCGCCACTATAGATGATGATACATAATTTTAAGTATACCTATACAAAAACACAATTGAAATAAAAAATATACGATCAATAAAAATATATGATTCACAACCAAAATTCACAATCTTTGTTGCAGAAATTCCAAAATCCGGTTTTGGATTTTTAAAATTTGACGGTTTCAAACTATGCACTGCGTGAGTACCTACAGAGTCCACGCGTGCAATAAGCAATAATAACGTTTATATTTAATATATGGGACATGGGCGTATGTGACATTCGTGATCAACATTTAATCAACATTTTCGGGCCGATGCGACATCACGCAATAGGAAATCGACGACAGTAAAGTTAATTATTATTTTTAATTTTGATATTAAACTGTCCTTTTCATGTATGTTTAATTGAACAATTTTATTATAAAATGTGGAATTTTGAAGTGACGTATTAAGAGATGGGCAGGGGGTGGGGGTATCACCTCAAACTCAAACCATATTATACATATTCGTTATTATAATTGTCTTTACATCTCAATAGTTATGTATACTTATATCATGAATAAAATATAAATTGAAATAATGCTTATAATATTATATTACGTCATATCCGCAATCAGCAAACTGTCCATCTTACCGTTTAGTCCATTTAGAAAAATCCCGAGTACGTCGCCGTCATCAACACCGGAGTCCCTTAAAATGGTCGGCGGGTTTCACGAAAAGCGTAGATCGAATTGTGCCGCATTATGCGTTTAAGTATAGTTTATTGCGACGGATCGACGGTGGAGACTGCGCGAAAAAAAACTGGCCAAAGACGAGTCGACGAAGGTGGCGGTGCGGTGAAGTCCAAACGAAAAATACAGAAAAATAATATTCACACGCGTGCGCGTAGGTTTGGGATATGCGTACTGTAATAATATAATATATTTATGTAAAACACATCTACGACGTTATCTACCTACGTCATCAAATCCGAAACGCGTAAAACGATAATAAATACATATGGTAGATATGATTCGTAGGCGTTCAATTACCCAAAAGCACCTAGTGACATTTTTTTCATTGGGAATCGAGTTTCTAAAAACCACTTGCAGGTAAGTTCATATTTATCCGAAATACTTATATAATCGCTATACGTGTAGGCATAGTAGGTATGGTTTTTTCCGGGCTAGAACGTAAAATGTGGAATAAACGACATTTAACTATAAAAGTAATGCCTGCAGATTTCAATTTTATAAAACGTTCGCGATAGGTACCTACCTAATACCTGCTATGATATATTTGAACTCACCGGACACGATGGTAGAATATCTATTAAATATTGGATTAGGTTACATGCGAAATATGTTCAAATTGCAAAATAAAATTGTAAAATGGTCTTTAAAGTTTAAATAGGTGCGATTGAAAAATTCAAACTGTATAATTACGATTTGAAACACTGCAAAAAAAGTAAAATTATTCTAAAAATATGTTATTATCACCAATATTATAATATAAGTTTAATCAAATGAGATATTTGTAAAATATTAAAAGTCTTATCTTGTGTTGTTATTAATATAATTTTCCCTAACTCTAGTGATTTATATCAATAAATTATCATCAACATCGACCGTACGAATATAGTGATTATAGTGGGCATGCTATATTATATTATGCTTCGTATCGTACGCATATCTGAGACGGAGACTTAAACATTCTACTGTCGTGTGACGAACGTAATAATATACTATTATATAATTTATTTACAAAAATTCAACCAGCAAATTTCAGACATTCGCTGATTTAATCAAGGTATAATCAAACGGCACGAGAATTTTACGACTTTTTTCAATATACATCGCTCGTATGAAATAGGTTTTTACTCTTTTTCAAAAGATAATATTATATTATTAGCTCGAAATAGCTATAGATGTCTAACTGACTATTCACATTTAGATACCTACTTAGGTATACATTACAAATTTCAATAATTTTAAAGCAATTTAAATCATACTTATATCGAATATTACATCTTTTAAAATATTTTTTTCATTCTCACAATATGATACAATAAATTTAGTCACCGTATATTTCCGTCCTGTATTTTTTATCTAATTAACAAAATTACGCGATGCTTGCGTAAATTCAGTAAATATCTGTTATTCCTTAGAACACTGATGGTTAGTATAGTTATATACAAAGTAAGCTTGAATGTTTGGGCAGTGTACCGCAATATTATATTGTAACATTTCAATCGACCTTGGAAAGTGAAAAATAAACAAACCGTAAAGGTGACCATAAACATTAGGATTCAGACCATTCAACAATAACAACCCCAATCAATCGATCGTCCTGGAAACAAATACCGTTAAGAAAAAAAAACCAATAACGAATGGGCCTGGGATTTGTCAGAAAACCCTCATGGCTCTTGCTATTTTATAATATTATTAATTTATATAGTACCGATGATGACAAACAGTTAGCTGGAAGTTTGGAAGAACACTGTGCACAGGTCGATGACGCAAAAGCGAAAGATCGGTGATTTTTTTTTTATTCCGATGGTTTTTAGTCTTGGACGTAAAATACGCGTAAGTATAGTATCATAGTGACATTATGTGATACTGTTATTGTTATTATCGGTTTACCAAATCGAAATAAATACGACCTCGTTGGCTCTACAGGCTGCTGCGAGAACAGTAGGTACAATGATATTGTACGCGCAACCTTCCGACCGCGACGCAGCCGATGTGATTCATCCGATCGTCGGAAATTTCCAGTCATCACTCGGATAAATGTTTACAAGTAATACGTCAATATTTGTACACGAGCACAACATTATATCATATAAGTAATGAATGATTCACTAACCCTTTTTTTCAATATTATAGTCGTTCAAAGTCTGATATTTGGAATTTTCAAATATACCATAATATTAGAGCATATTTTCAAATTCTTGACATTTTTTTGTACCATTTAATGAATTTACCATGGAAATTTACTATGCAAACTTCTGTTTTTCAATTAAAAACTCCCCCTCCGCTTCTTTTTTCGACTGTAAATTGTATATATATATGTTATCTATAAATTATGTATTACTTACATCGAAATTTTCGAAAAATTTATCACTAAATAATTAAAAAGGGGGTTCTCATTTAAAATACAGAAGTTTGTATTGCTACAGAACGAGTAGGACAACATTTTTCAATCTCTTTTTGTACAACACAAAACTAAATACAATAAAAAAAACAACATTCAAATATGGCTGCCTAACCCACTACCCAGGTCTAAAAAGGACAGACTAAATTACTAAAGTATTATAAATCGCCTTCGAATGAGAATTATAAGACACACATTCACAACAGACAATCACATTATGGCCAAAAATGATCCACCCATAATATATAAATCATGCTCGGTATACTGTTAATCATTTTTAACAGAATACCAAAAATATTAAGGTATGAGAAGCAAACAATACACATAAAAGAAGCATTAAAACCAGACCTTTAATGGAATATAAATATTATACATTTCTTAAAGGAAACTAAATTCTACAACTTAATCTGAGTTTTTAGTTATTTTAAACTGATGGCCTTAGATGACGGTATTACTTGGGTAAGTATAAAAAAGTAAAACAAAAAAAGGAATAATAATATTGTTTATTTAATTACCTATTTATTTAATTTATTATTATCATCTTATCGTAGTACTCGTAATAGTCGACGAGAAAAAATAATCGAAGTGTTATTGCTTATATTAATTATTTTTTTATAATTATTGGTGAGAAAAAAATTATGAAATTTCTATCGTATTTTATTTTTTACAACTGTCAAGGAAAAAATTAATTGTATAAGTATTGTGATCTTTGATGTTTTTTATTACAAACAGACGAGCAAATAATCATCACCTAACCATTAATATTATGATATTATATAATATTATGTTTTCCTTTCTTTCCCGAGATATGTACATATTATACAGAATACTGCAGGCATTCAGCGAACAAAGAATATAATATTTACGGTGGGTACCTACCTACTGTGGACGAGGAAGTCTATTTTATACACGTCTTATTGTCGTAATTCGTAAAAAAATAATAATAGATATATATAGTAGTACATAATACACGGTGCACACACAGAGTAATGTATATCATAATATTATCGTGTAGGTAAAGTACCTATTTCTTCTTACGTGACATCCTGCGTAAACATCAAAACCGTCACGAAAAATTCGATGAACGCACGACTACAATAAGGCGGTTGATCATCATAAAAAATATAAAAAATAATGTATATTACAATATATATAATTAGGAAAGACGTAAGTTACCCGTAAAATGAACTGTCTACGAAATTATTTATCGATATTTCGTCGACCCAATCGATACCGCGGTAATGGTGAGTGGTATAATATTTTTTGTAAAACAACGATATCGGTAGGTAAGTAATATTATACGACAAATTCGCGAGTTATCAGTGTATGCCGTATTATTATTATTATTATTGTTATTGTTGATTATTGTTGGCTATAGACGTAAATAATTATATATTATATTATCGTGACCTCGTGTTATTGCAGTATCGCGTCGCATGTGAAATAATAAAACTATTATTTCGAAACTCGAAAAACGCGTCTTCGATAATATAACAACTTTTTATCGTTATCGTTGTTCGAAAATCGCAGCTGGATTGGCCTTTATGCGTAATTACTCGCGAATAAATGTCATTAAATCTGCAGCAGCTAATGGAAAACAATTATTATTTCGTCGTAATTTTACATACGTACAAAAAAAAAAAAAGGTCATCAAATCAAAAACGACATTATAACACCATTATGTCTGTTAAAATGAGATATATATATATATGATATGTCAAATAGGCACCAGCGCTGTGTCTTGGAAAAGACAATAGGTAGCAATGTGTAAAGGTCGGTGCGTTTTACTCATTATTCGTTTACGAAAATTGTAAAATGTTCTTGAACGTGTACTAATACAATACGAATGCGTGACTAATTCTATACGTTATTGTAATTTAGAATTTTAATTAAATATTAAAACAACTAAACCAATAATATATGATCTATGAAACACAACCGTAGTCACATTTTTTGATCATTCATGAAAAATATTGAAAATCGTACCGGGTCGATATCACAATATTATAACATTTTATTGTAAATTTGTGACTATATCTAGGTTAAATACAAAAATACAATATTGATAAATAATTCATTCACGGTGTCGTTGACAATTGATTGAAATGCATAAAAATAATCGGTTGTTCTGAAAAACCTTAAAATAGCAATTCCATGTCAAAAAATAATACGATTTCAGCTTGCATATTAATAACTAATCCTGCGAAACGAATATTATGTTTTGAAATCAGGATCATTCGGGTATCCAGACTTTTCCCGTGTCCATAATGTATCAGGTACGAGTGAAATCTGCGCCGAATATCATACCTAGGTATCTATACGATTTGGTACCTATACCCGAAGCCGTTGAGCCGCGCACACGTCTCGCAAATACTGTATAGTTTAGTGGCACGACAATAAATAGGTGACGTTTTCGACACACTCGCCACTGCATCAGTGGCACGATATATACGCCACTGCACTGCATCGTGTACGCGTGTCCAATGCTCGTGCGATGTATTCGGCTGTACAGCATTCGAACGTTTGGTTTTGTAATGTTTGCGGGAAAAATATAAAAACGAAAACGTCGTTGCTCCCGGACGACGACGAAACGGCGGAAAACCGACCGACGAATCTCACCCGAACATCCTGGTCGTGGCAGAGGACCCCGCCACGACCGTCAAAATATAGGTACGATCGTGTAATAATGATATATATTGTAATGTAAATAACACATTATCGCGGTGATAATACGATATTCCGTCCGGAACGAGGAAACCGATTTCACGCGGACCATCGTCGTCGTCGTCGGGTTGAACAATCTCCGAGAGCGGCGGCGGCGGCGGCCCACTGTGCTCTCTTCGCGCGTGTCCTCAGAACACAGTCTTCCGTCGTTGCGAGTTGCCTCACGCGCGCACGCGCATGCGCACACACACAAACACAAACACACGCACACAACAATAATTATTATCCTTGGAGGCGATCGTGTCCCTGTGCAAACCAAACAGTATGGAGGAAACGACGGCGCAGCGCGTTCAATTTTCTACGCGCACTGCGGTAGGCTCACACGTGCGACAATGGTATAGTATGAAACGACTGCGTTACTCCGTATTATATTGTCATATATTTATTGTATTTTATTGTGTTTAATTGTCGCGTACCGGCCATGGATAACGCACAAAAGGTACCTATATACAAGTATATTACGAAGCGGTCGAAACGTATGGAAAACCACAAACAGAGAAGAGCGATACGGATGTTTCGGTTTTTTATATATATTGGCTTCGATGAATTGCCAAACGATATTATTGTATTCGTTTACGTTGGAGGCGAGTATCATAATACTTATTATATTAACAGTAGGTACCTCTAGGACGTTCGTCTCGAATGCCCGACCTTCAAAGAACCCGTACCTACATTCGACACGTTATTTGTCCGTCTTATTATATATTTTCAGTGGCGCCGAACTATATTTTAAAAGGGGGGGGGCAAGTAAAACGTTATATGGACCACCGCCCCTGTTTACAAAATATTGCTGTATATGTATACATTAATAGCTTAGGAGTAAGGAATATAATTCATAAATAGTTTGTTGGGGTACCCCGAAATAAAGGGTGGGCGGTCGCCCCTGTATATTTTTATTGATTTTTTAATAATCCGACTTGGGTGAGAGACGCGAGTGCATAATATAAGCATATTGCAACTGCACAGTGATGCACTTTCTATCGAATGTTCCTGTCGACAGTTTTAGACGAGTTTCGCGACATCATCGAAACGTGCTAGTTGTAGTGTATGATATCATACTACCGGTTGATCCATTTAGCGTAAGGCGCACTTTACTTAAAAAATGATTAGGTAACGTTTTTGGAAATGTTTTTATTCAAATAATTGTATGCAGTTTTGTTAACAAAATATTTTTACTAATTTTTATTGCTATAATTTTTAAAAATGTTTGATTTGGCAACATAATTTATAACTCATTAACTATATACCTACTACTACTACTACTTGTATTTTATAACATATTATAACTTATAATTATTTAAAGTATCGATGATCGGTGCACGAAAACGAGATTAATAAATAAAAAGTTCTCCGACAGTGTTAAAATATTTGTGCATACATAAATATATTATATCGCTGGTTATCGTTTGCGCGTCGTCTGTTTATAGCTAACGTTTCAAAATATCGTGCATCGTTTGCACATCGGCGGCCGATTATCGTTTGCGCATTGTCATGCAGTTTACCTGAGTTTTGTAATTATAATTTTTTTTCTCCGTATTTGTTCATTTGAAACTACCTCAAGGTCTTTGCCAATGCTTATCATGAGTGGGTAGTAGGGAGATCACGTGATCTATTTATCTATGAAATATATGATACTACCCCCCCCCCCTTCTCCAAGAGGAGACATGTGCGGTCTTCACTCCCAACGAAATGGGACCTAGTTGCAGGAAACCGGATGACGAAATCAGACGACAGCACGGGAAATTGGCGATCGCGTAGAACCACACAATTTTTTTTGTAATTTTGCTATGAATCGAACCGATGACTGTGTGACTTCTGCGTGACTTCTGCGCCCCTCCAGCCCCATAATCAAGATACACATATTACATATTATGGGTACATCGTAACGTAGCAAAGAGGTTCAAGAGACGGGCGGGCCTCTAAATTGTTGATGGAGTGGTGGCCGGTGGGTGGACGGCTAATGGCCAATAGGTGATAATTTAGTACTGACTTTAGTGCCTATTTTAGTAAGAACCTTAATGACAGGTAGTAACAAATATTACAGTGATTGGCCATTGTCGGGTGCTTCGGGGTAGGGGAAATATTAAGCTATAGCCTCTGAAAAGTGTAAAGTTTGCATACGTCTGCACTATTGTACATAAAGCTCATCCAACAAATTAAAAATAATATATGTCATAATGATAATACACACGCGCACGTCACATAGTCGGAATCAATATTGGAAATATATTGGAATAATCGAACATTCTAAATCGATACGATTTGGTATATTGTAACGTCCAATCTTAGTACGTGAGAAAATTGCACATTTGAGTACACTTAATATTCGCTAGTTCTCTCGTTAAAATATAATATGCTGATGCGCAATTGATGTGCGACGATTTTACGTAAGAGTGATGCGCAAACGATGATTAATCCAAAAATAGAACGATGCGTATAATTGCCTTTCAAATCATGTATAATTGATCATTAATAAAGTGATGCGCAAACGGCATAATACGCGGCCGTATTATAAACTCAAATATATCCACGAAAAAAGTGCCAAATAAAAATATATAAACGTACGGAATTCAAAAAACTCGTATCGTCGTCGCACATTTCGTGTCTCGTCACTGCACGCAACACTTGACGCATTCGTTAAAATCAAAAACTACTCGATCGATCGTGCCGATGGACTTTTTCCGCAGACCGGTGCAGATTGCTAACCGACGACGCAAAAATTATTGAGCGGTTACTCGCTCGCGGATATTAATTGCGGCCCGTGCGCGATCGATATTAAATATTTTTGATATCAATCAAAAACCGTCAGTAAATGTCAAAACGATTTTGATATTTTCAACATTATTAAAGTGCTTTCAACACGACCAATACGCGTTCGGTCAATATCGAATATCGATCGTGTGTGGGCCGCTTTAGTCTTTTACGTTCGATTTCAAACGATGTGCGACGTGCGCAATGCGCCGACATCGCCGCGAGTGACCCGCGCACGACCCGGAAAACCGGAACGGAGCAGAGCAGCGCCGCTTGCAACGCGATGGCCACGTACGACGACGCTTGTTCCAAGCACTGGTACACCGGATTCGACGATTCCTCTATATTACGTTTATTCCGTACCACCGTTCATACCACCGCGAGCAACGGCGCCGCATCGTTTGAAATTTACGTTTACAAGACTCCGCCGCGACCACGTTTCCGGCCACCGGCGATGGTATGACGAGGTGTAATTTCGAGACGACCCTCGACCATGGTATACACTCAGTGACCCAGTATAATCAACTGAAATTATTGGAGCACACTTAAATGAGCATAATATAACTTGGTCTTGGTAAATTTCATCGTCGCCTGATGCTTTACTAATTTTGCATAATACTTTTAGTCCCGTTTTTAGAAAAAATAACATTACATTTTGTTTTGAAAGTCGCTCTACGACGTTTATATTTTCTTCTCGTTGAATATTTATCAATTACAAAAACCTCTCAACATATATTAACCTCTATACATCCTAAATGTGAACTGTGAATTGTGATAGCTGGTGTATTATCGTACCACTCTACGACAGACTATATTATAGTCATTATACATTTTTAAATGCAATAAATATATAATTGTATTCAAATATCACGTAATTATGGTCGTAAATGCAAAATAACATTTTGTGAATGAATTCTAATCAGCGTACTATGATTTGTAAAGATTATCTACAACAATGCAAACATATAAAAAATAAACATAATATTATGCAGTCGACAGTTGCATAATATACAAAACCGTGCTCTACACTAATTTATTACGATACATATTATTATGTCATATAGGTATCACTTGGAAAACCGAAGCGACACGTGTCGCCTGAAATTAGTTCGTACACCGTCGGCTCGAGTAAAATATTTCTGTCCCATTGTTATTATATTTTAATTATATCATATTATGTCACGTTCGTATGCAGCGGGGGACACGTTAAAGCAAATATATAGGTATCATACACCTGTACATATAGTCGGTGACTGTTTTACGAGCCTGTATGCGTTAAAGTTTCCGCAGGTAATATTTTAATTCCATCGTTTTTACCTGTACGAGTCATTATATTTTAACTTTTATCGACTCGACATTATTTTACGCGTTTATAGGTTATCGTTTTTCGAATCGGATCGTATCCCCCCCGTCGTGGTCGCGAGCTTGATCGATACATTTTCACGGATTTCCTGTAATGCATAACGCAATACGTGTGTTTTACGATAATTTTTATTAATTTTTACATCATAATATATAGCTATAACATTGTAAAAATATATGTTCAATGCAATTTAATAACGAGCACTTAATATTGTATTTGCGTAATATAATAAATTATAGTATTAAACAAACATTATGTACGTGTTGATAATGTATATATGGTAGATTCGCCAAGCTTGCACACCCTCGTTGTTTTTATGATAAAGAATTCATAGAAAAGGGAGTTCTAATTTTAAAAATAGAAATTTGTACGTCCACAAGAGTACAGGACACTTAAGAATTTGAAAGTGTGGTCTTAAAGTATATACACAAATTCCAAAAATCCAATGTTGAATAACTACGTTATCGAAGAAAATAGGAGGATGACCGTGCTTGGTGAATTTACTCGTACACAAACTTGCAAAAACTAAATACAGTTATCTGTGCAGTGACATGAAAAAAAAATCGATTTTCTTTAAAAACGCTTTAAGCTCCTCCTCTTCTTCTACAATCGATCATCATAGTACATATTTTGTCTAACATATTATAATATAATATTTTATCTTCAAAGCCATTTGGAATAAAAATAAAATATTATAGTTTTTGCTAGCAGCAGCTGCAATAAGATAAGTTGAAATTGAGATTTTAAGTGAAATCGTATTTATATTGTAGATGCTTGTGATACGTTAATTATTATTATTTCTACCTTCACCGCTTCGATGTCTGTGCTGGCGATCCTATTTCGTTTTTAAGATTACACCGTTATAAATGTACCTACATATATAATATCATGTTGTAAATAATTGTAATATACCATATTGTATAAAGGTAATATATAAACGACGATTCGACTTAAAGGTATTATTTCGAATAAATGATACCAAATTACGCATATTGCAAACCGTTTGTGATTAATAATCGTGTAGAAACCTATCTATTGTCAAATGTGACACGTGCGACATTATACTAAATTTTTTTTTTGTAAAGCTGTGCAGTACCTACACTACCGCGTTAGAAAGTAAAACAAATTTCCGAGGCGATCTATTGTGTTTGAGACTATTATTATTATACATTTTTAATCTACACAGGTACCTGTGCGTCGACTTGTCGTATATATTGTACGTATAATATTAATCATATCATATGAATCGTAATACCGTTTTATATTATAATATTACGGTATCGATTCAGTTGGTCGACTGATTTGTTGGTTGCAGTTTTACGCGCGTATGGTAGGTAGGCGCCTTTACCTATTCTACTGTGGAAAATCCTATGCATAATATTATAATATAGAAGTGATACATTTCCTCGAAACGACGATAATGGTCAAAATTAAATTAATATCAACGCAAAAACGAGATAGTCATCGGATCGTCTTCTATTTATTCGTTGAGAACTAAAATAAAAAATGTGCCATAATTATCGTGATGTTATATCATATTATTTCCGCTCGTTTACCTATCGTATATTATATTATTGTAGAAATTCCAATACACGTGTCACTTACCCGGGGGGGTATTAACATAAAAAAAAAAAACACCTTAAGAGCGCGCGTATGAAACGTACATATACATATTATAAGAAAGGGGAAAAAATCAATGTTCCAGCGACCCTCCAGCGAGTCCCTTATTATATTCGTAGGCATAGGTAGTTTTGTTGTGTACACCTTATATGTATACTACATACCTGTGCGCAGGCCTATATATATATGTGTGTGTGTGTGTGTGTGTGTGTGTGTGCAGTCGATTTTGGTTAAAATATTCATACGATGAGTTTAATTCTTACCCATATTTTTCGAGAAAAAAATACCGTTTCCGACTTTTTCCCCGCCACAACCATCACAACCATCGAACCTACAGCCGCACCATACGCACGCACTGCTCCAAACGACTGCGGTAATTTACCATAATATAATATATAGGCCGAAAGTCGTCGCGATTGCAAAGTCGTTGCATGTCCGGGGGACCCTCCCTCCATACGTAAAATAATAAGTCACTCTGCGCAAAACACATCACACACGCACACAAACTCGCGGTGGGTATAGTTTTAAGGCCTAAAAGGGGGTTGCCCGACTAGAAAATAATATACGGAAGCACGAAACCTGCAGCAGAGGAGTACCTATATATAATAATACCGTTCCTCGTGTATTATAATATATATTGGCGTTTAAAACAAAACGCCTAAGTGTTCTCTGAACGACCTGCAGACCACGCGACAAGCCACAATAACAATAATAATAATATACGTACCACCTAATCGATTTTTTTTTTGCAGTGTGCTTTTATAACATCAGCACCAAGTATAGTGTGGGGGAGAAAAATTCACCGATAAATTTCTACACACATAATATTACACACAACGTAAGTACCTGTAAGGTACATTATTATATCTATAGCGTGGGATTTTTTTTAAATTCAATCATGGGCGTCAATTTTTTTATGAACGAACCAATTATTTTAAAATTGGACTACCGAAGAGGTCTTATGTAGATTTATAAAAACGTTAAGTTGTATATCTTTGTTATATACCACGATAATTATAATACAGCTGTTAGATTAGATTTTCTTGTTTTTGTCAAGCCATAAAAGTCACCAACACGTATAGCATCGTTTTTAAAAAAATCTCGTAATCATAAATAATGTTTGGATTTTCATAAACACGATGAAATATTTCGAATCATACATACAAGAAGTTATAGTTTTGGCAGTTATATTCTGTG
The DNA here is from genome assembly GCA_008086715.1 of Sitobion miscanthi. NCBI lineage: Eukaryota > Metazoa > Arthropoda > Insecta > Hemiptera > Aphididae > Sitobion > Sitobion miscanthi. The sequence continues at coordinate 88,650,258 of CM017797.1, read as the reverse complement.
GGAGGGTAGGCAGCAAAACTTGTTTACCTTCCCTGGCTGTAAAATCCTAAATACGCGTTACTGATGAGAAACGACATTGTACTTGGCCATGCAAGGTATATGATAAAACAATATTACAATAGTTGTTATAATATGTATAAGCCATTAGGCATGTAGTAAGAATTTAAAAGCGATTCGATCGCCTCACAATAATAATATAGTCGTTTAGACGATCAGAGAAGAAATTGAACGCTCGCGTGAACTGTCTCTACCATAACCTAGGTAACAATATGGCGGTATTCTGATAATATATGCCTACCATCCACCGACTGTCAAATACTATACAGCAGTACAACAGCACTGCACGTGTGTAAATATAATATCATATACATACACCTCAAGAAGAGGCACGAAAACGCCACCGAGTTCATAATACTATAACTACCATTACAGTTGCAGATATACTATTTTATAACAGTGATGATGAAATTTAGTATTCGAATATCTAAAACACTCGAAACTGAAATAATATGAATTTCAAAATTATAAACTATTACGGACGGTAATATTGCATATTATAATAAATTCATACCTATTATTGTCGGTAAACAATCATAAAACACTAATAAATATGTAATTACAAACGTACGTGGTTATAAATAACATATTTCAATATTTAATATCACATAATATTATATATACCTATTGGCTATTGTAAATTGTATACACCTTTGGGTGTGCTCTAATTTCTAATCGACACGAATAATGAAAAGTTAAAACATTTACAGGAGAAATAGGAAAAAGGCGTATGTGGTCCTCTTTCAAATATAATTAATTATTATTAATAGTAAAATTGTAATTTAATATTAATTGTTAACCTGTTGTACCTATATGTATTGTTGTGCTTGTTAACAAACGCCTGTCAACGTCCGAATCTTGTTTTAGTATTTTGTAAAACTGCCAACGTGCATTAACATTGGTATTTGGTGATAAATGTCAACATTCACCGGCGACTGACGACATTCACTGCTATACCGTCACACATCTCGACATAATATATTAATATGCATTGTATTAATCATATTATACTTGACAATAAAAGGTAATATATAATAATACTGTGATGTACTGGCTGCATAGTCGTTTATAATAGTCATCGCGATTGCAGCGAGCGAGCAATCCACTATATATCCACCACTGCCAGCGCTTAAAAATAACTTTTCTACATATTATTGTTTCACTATGTATTATGATCAAATCTTTTAAAAAAATCTCCGCCTAAATTCTTTCCAAAAAATTACTTTATCGTACGCGTCATTGAACAGCGACGAAATAACTATTTTACATTTTGAAAATCATAACGCAACGACGGTTTTAATAAAACGTGCCTAATTATTGTTATGCGATTAAATACACTCATTCAGCGGCGCGCCAAGGTGGACATTGCCCAATAAATCACCTTATTCGTGTTTTTAATATCAACACTTATTTTTTTTTATTTATTTTTTTTTTTTTATATATATAAATTTAAAATTCCTGGGCACGCCACTGCACTTGTTGTAAGTTCATTGATATATTATTATAATGTCATCGCTCATCATTAATGTAGTATACAGTTTAATTTTTCATTTCAGCGGGATCCGTACACGAATGAATAATTTCTAGCGTTTAAATATAACGTAGCAGAAAACCGAGTTGACTTCAGAGACGAATGATGATAATGTAATATTATTACTATTATCATTACCACTTTTCGCGTGCTCTGACGACGATGATGCGACGGAGTTTATAAATAAAGCGCACGAGACGTTTACTGATATTCGCATATCATAATGTATAACAACTCACGGGAAAACGAACGATTTGTTTTCCATACACAAATATGAACACGAAATATATATATTATCAAAACGGTTTTACAACAACGCACGACCACGTCATATTACATTTGTGTTCGCAACTCGAGAGATAAATTTCTTCGTTATTGTGTGTAGCCGACATCGCCGTCGACCGATTATACCTGCACGACGAATGGTATAATATCAATACGATACCTGGCTGAATGGTCTCCTCCATATTCTGGTCTCTGTGTCGACGTATTATCGACAGATCATCGTTATCACAATATTATGCATACAATTCGTTTGGATAGGTCACACGCAATGATAGGACGCACGCTCCGGTTGTGAGCCACAATATATAATTTATATATATACGCGAACACAAGAGCGTACATTGACCGCGCAGGTTGTATAGTGTTATTGTTGTATGTAATGTACACATACTATTATGCTTGTATTATGCTTTTAACTGGAATATTACCGATGAGAATATTGACATTTACGAGTTTTTTTGCTCTACGCGGTATAATATAGTCTGCCTGATTTCCATAAAAAAAAATACAATCACCGCAGCTGTATGTGTTATATATTAAAGTCGTGTAAATGCGTACGAAAGAGGATAGACGGAAGTTCGTATCGTTTGTTTTTCACATATATATATAATATATTTCGAAAAGATAGTTCAGGACAAACCGCACTTGTATACTTAACGCGTACAGAGTGTAACAGAAATTACTGGACAAACAAAATTAACTAAATATATGTAATAAACGAATAACTTTTGTTTTAACCATCATATTTACCATTAAAAAACGAAATATATTAATTATAACAAAATAGTTTTTACATATTATATAATAGACAATAGAATAGATATTAAGATTTGTCAGTTCTTTTAGTATACCTACTCGTATCATAGACGGGTGTTTCTTAACCTTTTTTTTAATAACGGAACACTTAATATTTTATAATATTTTCGCGGAACAAAGCCGTAAAATAAAACAGTAATTATGTACGTTTTCAAACTGTTTGATATATTAAACAATGCATGTATATCACTAAAAAGTTTACATACATATTAGTCACTAAAAAATAATAAAAAAAATTTCATAATTTTATAATTTTCCCACCAATTTGGCGGAACACGTCTTATTCTACACTTGTTCTCTAAATTTACAGAGAAAATTACAGTTGGACTAACAACAAAATAAATCAACTCGTATAATTATCTATATACTATAAGTATCGAAAATGACCAAGTGAATTGATTGCTGCTACCTAATCGGTGTTTTAAAATATTTAAAAGATACTCATCGTTACATATTATATATGTCTATACGAATTGTTTGCATGATTATTCATTCGTCAAATACACGACTCGTCATAATTATCATTCGGTATCGGTTTACAATTTATGTAGTTTAAGATATTTTATTCCGAACGATTTCTAGCAACGAAGACGGTTGTATCGAGTGTTCAAGCACTTAATATAATCTGTTTTGGGTAGCTGGTGCCGTAGAGGCGTAGAACGATAAAAAAATACCTACAACACGTTAGAGTAGGTACTTACGTCTAACACGCGTCGTAAATTATCATTTTTCGTTTAAAAAAAAAACGTCGGTTCATACAACTTTTACCCTCAGACACGGTCAATGTCCAAATGTTACAATAAATAACACACCAATCCCACCACTCAATGCTGTTAAATATTTAGGATTAATCCTTGACCAAAAATTAACTTGGAACAATCATATAAGAGCCAAAAGATTAATCCTTAATGCTCGATCTAGATCACTAAAAACAATTTTATCAAAAAATAAATTTACTAGCCTAAAAACAAAACTACTTGTATACAAAACTCTCCTTAAGCCAATATGGACATACGGATTACAACTCTGGGGATCGGCTAAAAAATCCAATTTAAACAAAATTCAAGTCTTTCAGAATATTACCCTTAGAAAAATCGCTAACGCCCCCTTCTACGTCTCTAATGAAACTCTCCACCAAGATCTAGGTATCCTACCTGTTGTAACTGAAGTGAAACTATTTTACAAACGGTTTTTCGACAGACTTGAAAATCACCCTAACCCTCTAATAAAAGAGCTACATACCTTCTCACTACCAGGAAATCCACAACGTAGACTTAAAAGGAAATGGTGTCGTGACCATTTAAATTAATTATACCGCAATTACCCTAATATAACGCCAAGTAAGTAAGTGTCACTAATGGGTGGCTTCTTCCTCAAGCAATCCATGTTTTTTTTTTACTCTTATCTTATACGCTTATTGTGCAAAATGTATAGATTGTGTATGTACATATGTAAAATAAAAAAAAAAAAAAAAAAAAAAAAAAAAAAACGTATTTGTGTGCTGTTCAAAGCTATTTGAAATCGAAAGTCAGAGAATTTGGCTAGAAAGGATGATGATGACTCGTTTAAAATCTTGCGAAAAAAAACCATCGACAAATCTCAATCGAACGAGATTGAAAAAAAAAATAATCGGTAAAGCGTACTTAAAAATGTTGGCATATTTGTAGTACAAAATCTACTCAAACACGGTAATATTTTAATATTGTCTTTACATTTTATACCGTTTTCGTCATCGAAAATCACAGCAGTGATAATACAAACACGCGATTTTATCTTCGTTATTATTATTATAATATACTAATATTTCTGTTACGTTAGCTGTATAATACGTTTATATATATATTATATATAATAATCGATCGATGTACATCTTAATCATAAAGGTAATAAATCACATTCTGTATCGAAAAAGCCACACACGGACGTATGATATAACATGCGTTCGTGTCTTATACACTAATGCAGTAGCATAATGTATTTTGGGGATCGTCCAATTACGCTTTTTGTATTATATTATTATTATTCTGACCTGCGAGTTCGTTTCGACCCATTTGGCCGAGTCTTTGAGCGGCCAATCTCATCTGTGGCGAAGTGCACGTCGAATAATAATTAAAAGTAATTACGACGATTATTGCTTTAGTCCCGTTCGAAAAAAACAGTTTTTCCTCGATCAAGTGAAAAAAACTCTTCGGATACTGGTATATACGATTCTATATAATATTATATTATATAACAAACACGAGTAATCATTTTCAGTATTTTCCCTGCTAGGTTCGTCATTATTTATTCGTTTTTTTTTCTATGAATTATATTTTATAGGAATAATATATGATGTTTTTTTTTTTAACGTCGAATCACCTATAGTTTATTACGGTTGACTTTTACGTTTGTCAAAGTCCCACGTAAAAATATTTTAAACACTAACAATTTCTCAAAAAAGTGATTAGTTTCAAGTTTGTATGTTTTTTATTGACAATATTTAATATATTTTTAATTTCATAACCATAAAACAGATGAATACAGTTAAAAGTGTTGATAATATAATATGTCAAATATTGTAGTATATTATTTATATGGTGTACCTATTAGATATTATTTATATAAATAACATCATTTAAAGTCAAAATGTATAATGAGAACTAAACATCGTGTGAATTATCTGTTGTAAACTTTAAACTCTAATTTCAAATGTATGCTTGATGTTTAATTAGTCATATAGAAATATACGTAAAAAAACTATTCCTTCGATATCTGATGTTTTAAAATGAAAAGAAAATATTTTGTTAAAGGTTATGAAATTAAAATTACAGGTTATCATTGAAACAATTAAAAACCTCAACACCACCGCATTACAAGCAAATTGTAAGAAATGAGATTTTTTTTAATGTAACAGTCACTTAAATAGTTATGTAAAACCATTTTTTTTTTAATAAAAAATAAGAGATATTAAAAATGTGATTAACGTTAAAAAATAATCATCATGTTTAATAAAACATAATATTTTACCGATATAAGTTGTTTGAAAATAATATAAACGGAGCACACAAATATTGTCGTTTCGATAGACATGGCGTGAGACGACAGGGGCGAAACAAAAGACAAAAAAAACATCACGATCGCAGGTGGTGGAGATAATAGATTTTTGGAAACGAATTTCGACAGCCAAAATAGCCGGGTCGATGATAACAAATGTCGAACCTGCAGTACAGCGTACTGTTATAATATAATGGTATTGTACTGTATAGTGTATACTGTACGTTATACATAAAAATATAGTGTCCATGCAGTTTGTAACATCCGAAAAACGTTAACAACAATAAAATAACATTAACAACATATTATACTAACTATACGGCTAAGTACCTACTTAACGTCTTAAGCGCAGAAACCCAAACCAGACATGTTATAGACACGCGTACCTACGATACGCAGCTCACTCTCAAAATTTAATGTTTTCGTCGCAGGCCCTGGCGGCATCGAAGCACTACGAACGACGACCAGCTACGAAATAATAATAATTTTTAAATGTTTGTAAATCCAGTTTCGATCTATGCAAGTTACGACTGCAGTATGTAAATACGTTCTCTTAGTTGCAGTTAATTAATTCAACAGTTCTAAAGTCTACAGTTTTCGTACCGATGAACGGGTTCGACGTTCTCCCGGACGAGATTTTTTATCACCGATAGATGCATTTCTATATTTTACAACAATTTTCTGTTTTCCCGAGTACCATATACATATTATACCTACATGCCTATATAATAATAATAATAATCTTTATTCGTAGGAATAAATTCCAATAAAATAATTTGACAGTTGAAAGGTTTAATATTATGTAGTAAGTAAACTATTGGTGTGTAAAATATATACAAGGATCATATGAAATATATTATTTTTAGTTATTAATTATTTAATACATAATAATATATACTATAGGTATTAAAGTTAAGTTAAAATAAAAACAACCTAACTAAAATAATATAATGATATACCTACTCTTAACTAGATAACAAATTTGACAAATCATACAATTTAGTTATAAGTATACTATAAGTCTATAGTACATTCGAAATTCCTGCAGACCTGAGAACATATTTTGCAGGAGTGTATATAAAATATATATTTTGATTTAGCGGATGAGAGATTGAATATCTATTTTTTTCTAGAATCAATTAGGTTTATTCTGAAACGAAAGCTATCGAGAAGTACACGGCAATCAGCATAATAGTGTTTAACAATTGATATTTAAAATATAAATTTTTTTTAAACGTTTTTATTATTTTAAAAAAGTTTCAAGTATTATTGTAACCAGAAACTTTGATTTCGGAGGATATTGTGATAATTGTGTGCTAAATAAACGATAAGCATAATCGAAATGAGATCAAACCACAAAGGAGTATGACATTTTTAAATCTGACTTATCGTTAAAATCTTCACATAGCATGCGTTTTAATAGTAATAATTTCATGTACGATTTATTTCTAATGCAATCGGCACGACGATATTACCTAAATAGAAAGTTTTGAATCGAAATAAACATACCGCAGTACAGGTACCTATACGAAATACACATAAACCAAAATAATTACCTCAAATCGGTCGGTGTGACGATCGCGGTTGGGCTACAATAGCGCGTAGCTATGAAGGACCGGCGACAAAACAATTTTGTCTGAAATTTTGAAATTTGCAGTGCGCACAAAAATCCCGTGGCTCGTCGATCCGCTCGACCGCGGCGCGATTTACAGCGCAATGTCGTCGATGTAAATTAAAATTTATTGTAACAGTGATGGTTATTAAAAATTATTGTTGTAAATAATAAATATTATGATTGTTGTCGTGCAATGTAAACGTACACGCGCGCGACCGAACGACCGACTGACACGGTCGCACGCGGCGCGCAAGAGTATACACGCGCGCGCACACGCACACGCACACACACACACACGAAGACGCACGCACGAACGCGGTTAGTGGTAGCAGTGGTAGTGGTAACGGCGGTAGGCGGCGGTGGCGGCGGCGTGACGGACGACAAAGAGACAAAGACTGGGCGACGACGATGACGCTTAGCCGGTACAGATTTGAAGCCGGTTCGCCGGCGCGACTCCCTACCGCGGCGGCAACCGGACCGGCTGATTTAAATCGTCTCGAAAAAACATTGACGCGCAGAGAACTTTATCCACGCGCATGCGCATACAGAGTGTAACAGAAATGCCTGGCAAATGTAATTGATAATCATATTGGTGGGTTATACAAAAGTGGGCAATTAACCGGAAATTAATCAACTCGAGCCAACAAAGTATCGTCCGGTTGGAAGTTGAGACATCGTTAACAAATAATTTTAAACGATTGCTAAGATAAGTTAATACGGACAAACAATGTTAACCCAACTAGGTTTAAAACAAATTACCTTATCTACTTTTTTAATTAGTACGCGGTCTACGACTTTATATTATTACTGACTACTGTCATTATAGTATTAGATTATTTTTATTTAAAGCTCGTAACTGATTTATAAAACCAAAAATTATTATTAATTTTAACTTGATGGATTATTATTTTGAATTCAGCAGAAAAAAAGTCAAGTTATTTCAACAGTCATTTAAACTAGACGAGTTCCCGAGTTGATTTATTATAAAATAAATTAACTAGTCATGTTTATAAGTTTGAATATTTTTTTCAACTATTTAATCTCCACTTTTAGATAACTTTATAGGTATAATGTAATAACTTTTGTTCTAATAAATATCATTTTTATTGTAAACACGATATAATATACCTTATAACACTGTCTTGGAACAATCATCATACTAATATAGTAATATGTTTATCACTCTGTATATTAGTATATTGTATTCGCTTCTCAATATACCTTGATACGCCTTGGTGTCCCTTTACAAAAATAATTACTTTGTGTCAATTAGAAGTTATTTATAATGCGCCGTGAGAGATAATAATATCAGTACCATAACGGAAAACGGTGACAATACGCTGTACTGCCCTGGACCGCAGTACAAAATGTTTAAAAAAAAAACAAAATAAATTATCAAACAATGCGCAAGACATAATCCAAACGAGACAATACACTCGTATGTGATAAGCACCATAGCTATAATATCTCCACGAAACGTTTTGTTTTTTTGGAGGGGTAATGCAGGGGAAATAAAGAAATTCTATTCACCTCTGTCTCCGGAAAACGTGTTTTCGTATGTATATTATTATTATTCCCGTTTTGCGGACAAAAGCGCAACGCTCTGCTGCAGCTGCAGTATGCACCACTGCACCGATGCGTTTGTGCATATTTTTCCGATGCGTCGCGATACAACTGCGCAAAACCAACGTGTTTGCATTGTTTGTAACTTAGACATTATAATATAAATACATAGGTAATATCGTATTTATGTTGTGCTGCTGAACTCGTGGGTTGTGACAGCGTTATATTATATTTACACGATTTCATACGACTTTACGACGACAGTCCGTTGCAGCAGTAGTCAGTATCGTTTTCTTCAGATTCAATAATTAACGCCAATTTTCTAAAAAAAATTATGCACATTTACGATGTATGTTGTGCATACCTGGGTAAAAGATGTTTCATTAATATTATGTTATACCTATTATGCAATAATGTATAACATTATATTATATTATTTCATATTATTATATTACAAACCTATGGGTATACTATAATAATATGGTCGAGTATTTAAAATCCTTTTTAACTTTTTTGAACATTCATTTTTAAATAGATTTATTTCCGGTGGAAAGTAAATTTACAATTCAGGCAATTAATTTCTAAAATTCGTAATTAACTATCTGTGAGTTAAAAATATGAAAGAACACATTTTAATTCGGCCCTATACACGACTACCATATTTACGAAATAATATTTCTTTGTTGAAATAACACAAGACATACAATTAGTAATTACGGTATAATATAGGTAGTAGGTAGGTACATGCTACATAATAACATAACATATTATATCATGAACTGCTACTATAATAGTATACTTTAATGGTTGGTGAAAACCACTAATCAGTCATAATTTGTGTATAATAATTAATGATTAATACAATCACCAGTCTAATTATTTATCATAAGATGGTTACCTCTCACTCAAAATTAATAATTAAGTCAAAACACTTTGTGTCCATAACTGCTATGGTATAATTTAATAAAGTAAATAATATATTATGGGATTGCATATCACAATATTATTATTACTATTGAATGTATATTGATATTACAATGATGTGTTTTATACATTTTGTAAGTGTAATCATATCTGTCATCACCCATCGGTCATTAACTTTTGTAGCACAAAAAAGTCTGGTTTCTGATACCTTGTCAATTGGATCTTGTTGATACAATGATACCTAGAAAGACAAAATTAGGTTAGTAAATAAGTTATTTATCCCACAAAAACATCAAAAATACATAAAATCACAATTTTTTTACAAGCATATAAAAAATGATTGGTGTTTACGATCTTAATATAGACAGTCTCTGCTCAAAATCCTTTTTATCGTATACAATAATTCATTGATAAATTAAAATTAACATATTATGCATAACGGATCCTACTATATGCAGCTGTGACTTTTTCAGTGAAAAATTCTCTTCATAATATTATATTTTCACAGGATTAATATTATTATTATTAGGTACTTGATATTTGCCATGTAATTTATTATAAATGAAAAACGTTCGTTCTAACAATTGACACGTAATACTTGATACTTATAAATACCAGTCACAACACATAATGCTTATGTAAAAACGATAGTCATGATATTTAATAAATATTTTTCAATCGACAAATATCAAATTTTGTTATTGTTTTTGTAAAATTCCCTGATATTTACTATAGTTTAAATGATCTTGGTATTAACCATAATAGATTAATTATGTCTACCATTATGAAATTCTTAACGTTTTCTTTGTATCTGTATATACTTAACATTTTAAATCATTATTAAATATATTATAATATGTATTAATTTTAATTGCACTTATAAATGTTGTAACTAATTGAAATAATATATTAGCGTTACTCTGATTACATATTATTTATTAATATCGATACGTCATACGTACTTCATAAGTTATTATACAATACCATTCAATAAAAATATCACTTTTAAATTACTAATGATCATGCGAAAATCTATAAGTGAAGTTCACACTCCTATTATAAATATTATATACACTATAAATTGGAGAGAGAATTAATAATATACGTGTTAAAGAACGACGTTGACTTTGTGTTATAAATATATTTATAATTATAAAACCGATGACAATTTTTGAATTAAAACTATTTTTTTTTTTATTATTATTAATCAACCCACGGCAACTCAGGCCATTGGGTGGTTGTTTAAACTGTGGAGGGGGTAACTGTAGGTTTTGGTAAAAACGTGTGTTTTTGGGGTTTCGGCAGAATTTCAATTGGACACCCGTAGGTTTCGCCCGGGCGGGGGATGGCGGCCTCTCTCCAGACAGATGTCTGCCCGGAGAGAAGTGCCGCCCGTGACCGAGATTCGAACCGGCGACGGTGCGCGTGGCAACCAACGATGCCTTAGTCCGCTCGGTCACTCCGTCCCTCTTAAAACTATTGTCGCGTTTGGTATTAATGTATTATATACATAACAAAAAAAAAAATGATTCTATAAAATAGACGTTTATTACCTTACACATATTTCCAGGCTCATTTGACTGTGGTGCACTTCTGTACACTCTGTTTGTATCCATCGACTGGTCTATCCTCGTGCGTTCGACGTCAGCTAGAAGACGATCGACTGATAATTTCGACTGCTGAGCTCATAATATATTATGTCATATCAAATTACTTGTGAAAATCAGGATACGAAGCGAAAACGGACGATAAATGTAACAATTCGGATGGCGCGCTTTCATTGGTCACCGTCCTGTCAATGGAATCAATACTTTAAAAAAAATACATGAATAAAATATATATTATTTTCATTCGTTGTTGTACGAAAATAAATCTTACGACGGAGCCAGTTTATGCTGCGTATCCTGCTGAAAATATTCTGTGTACAAGTAATTATTTACGATATTCTCGTGGTTATATTAGTGATTCCATAACTCGTATTATTTCTTAAAGTCTGATATTATGGTTGTGACAATAATTAATAATTATACGATATTTCATAATATATAATATGTTTTAGAAAATCGCGTATTAAATATCATAGTAATTTATGCGCATAATATTACTCCTATAATTGTATAATTATCGTAAGACTTCGGGTTAAGATGTATTATAATATATCGTCTTGAGAGCAGGGGCGTCATTTGTGTGGGGGGGGGGGGGGGGGGGGTTGCACCAACTTTTTTTTGAAACGCCTTCTTTGGCCTGCCAACAATAAAATATATAATCGCCGATATACTTAAGTGTTTTGTACTACAATATTATATATTTTATATTTTTTCAGTATTAAGAAAAAAAACGTACTTGACTAATGTGGTTTTGTGATCCCACAATATTATAACTGACAAAAGGGTACCCTAAAAATACATTTCTGGTTTTATTATAAGGTAGCTACTTATATATATTATATATTTTGTGTATGCGGGGAGAAAAAATGCGTAGGCTCGGTTTGGTTTAGTATTTTATTATAAAGGTGTTTTATACTCTTACATTTATTTACCAAGTATAAATACCACTGTACACTGGTATCCACAATATAAAATAAATACATTAAAAGTACCTATACACATTATAGTTCGTCAAAAATAGTATCAATATTGTGATATTTTCATACTAATATATAAGCCATATTAAATAGATTAAACAAACATTCTACAGTTTTTGTCCCCACTTAACCCAACCCTCCCCCCCACCAAAAAAAAAGAAAAAGTTTTCTATGTGGCCCGGTAATGGATTTGAATGGCCTGCGAACATTTTGGCACCAAAAAAAAGTTATGTGACGCCCCTGCTTGAGAGTACGCGTTACCCTATTTATGATGCTTGTAAGTACAGACAGGGTGATTCACCAAGCTCGAGGGAATCACTCAACGACACCGTACAATAACACGGTATGAAGACTAACTACCGTACATGTCAACATTTTGTGCGTATGTATTATAGACCACGAATTTCATCGAAAATTGCAGTAATAATAGTAGTTGTGCAATCAGCTGCTATATGGTACTGAATGAACATTTATTACTCGTATTTGATATAGGTCGGTGTGATGTATTATAGCCACGTCCTCAAACGAAACTGAAAATCGGCCGAAATAAGCCCACAACAGTTGTAAGTCAATTTCGAGGCTAATCAATGATAACAATAATGCGCAGCAGTCGTTTACGGCGTGGGTTGAACTTATATGGCAGACATAATATACGCATGTAAACCTACTTACATGTGGCACACATTATATATATATATGACCGGTTCACGTCAATTATGATCACGTTAATTACAGTCAATTTTCGACGAAAGTCGTCATCGTGTTCGCCCGAGAGAGATATTATATTATGTAATTTATTATACTATTTACATACAATATTTCAGTCACAGTCATGTGCAGCAGTATATTATACCTACTACCGGTCAGTCGGATCTATAGTTGTTGTTGTTCTACACCACGGCGAGTGTGAAAAACGAGACGCGAAAATCAATTTATTCGTTCACTTGACATGCGGTTTGTACGTAAAAAAAATCAATGGGCAAAATGTGATGCAAAACAAATTATTGAATAATACGAATTTTAAAATAAAACTATAAACATTTTCACGTCCATAATATACGACATTCCCGTGATAATAGTTACAGTAAAATCATCATATTATTCCGTATTTTATTTCCGTATTATTCCGCGCATTCGACAATCGCAAGATTACGATCGCACGGCGTTATGGATAGGCAATTTCGCTACACCCCCCCCCCTCATGTAGTCATTTTTAACCACGGCTATAAGAAAAACACGTCAAATACCGATCCAAATATCGTTTCAGGTAACCCTATATTATAGTAGCACTTATATATTATACACTTGATATCTCTGAAAAAGTCTGACCGTTAGAAGGACATAACTCCACGGTTAAACACCTTCCGACTTCATAAATCTAATAACCGGACGGTTTAGCATATTCACCCGTAGATATGATGTACAACCAATAGATAGCCGTCTTTATACTATAAAGCCGTGATCAATGTCGAAGTCGGCCGACATATTTTATAAAGCAGGCAGTGTTTACATTTATTTCACATTTGTTCGTAAATATATTATATTCTGTGATAATATTATTTTGTGAACATAAAATGGCGGCCGCCGGCTTCGATGATAAGAACGAGACGGCTATCTATAGTTGTTGTACATAACATCTATGCTTACACCACTATTTCGACTACAGTGATTGACAAGGTTTTAATGAAAAATTCTAAATGACGACAACGAATAGTGTTAAATTTTCGTAAACAATATTAACTGTTTATTTCAGTAGTGCTACTTTAAAACAATGTGTGTAAATTCTTCTTACCCAAATCCAAATGCACAATATTCATCTGTTTAATTACTGTAAACTTATTGCACTAAATAAGTCAAGTTTAGATTGTAAATAATCATATAATTATATTTTAATTAATCGCAAGTCGTTTCAGAGTATTGCAGGATGCACAGCAACGGTCGTGCATATATCTAAAACTATTATAATACAATTATTATATTGCAGTTCATTCTCACTATCAATTTCTTGCCTGTATAAAGTTATATGACGTATTAATATATAGTGTTGGACGAGTATTGTTTTTAATTTCAAGTTGAGTCGAGTTCAAAATTCGAATGCTCAACAAACGCCAAGTATTCGAAAAAAGATACCAAAAATTGATCGAGTATTTTACATTGTACTCGGAATAAATTTTCCAACAATTTTAACTTTTCTTTCGTACAAACCTTGCCCTGTTCACAATTACTAACGTGAACCAAATTTAAACTATCAAGTATTATCTTCCTGGTATTCTTGTCGGAAATATTTGTGTTCTTTCTGTTATTTATAGTTTTAACATTTATTTTTCAATAAAACACTGTAAATATTCTTGAATCGAGTATTCGTAATTTACCAGTATACAAAATTTTTTTTTTTGTCGAGACGAGTCGAGTTCGAGTACTCGCCTCGGAACATTTTTCTAAAGTAAAGTTCTTGCCCAACTCCATTTATTTAATATGCAGTTTTATATTTTAATTGTATACCCATGAAAAAACATCGTAAATAGCTTAATATTTTGTTCGTTGTTGCCTTAGAATGTCAGAAAAACTATTATTATTACTTTGCAAACTTTTTATCGCTACACGTGCAACGTGGTACACGGGTACGAGTTTGTATTGTTTTAATATCATAGGTACTTAATTTTTTTTATAGAACATACCGGGTGATTTATTTAACATAAGACACTCATTATTTCAAAAATTATCAATGTTTCTTAAAATATATATTTTACATGGTTTTGAGTCGTTGTACAAAACAACGTTAATTTGAAAAAAATTATATATAACCTAACCTAACCTTTTTGAATGACAACGTACAGTTTTAATTTCCTCTTCGAAAGCAGAATATTTTTCAGAGTATCTCGATACATACAATTCTTTAGGACTAGTATAATATAGTTAATAAATTATAAGTATTTAAAGTTTAGATGAACGGAGTTTAGTGGTACGTGGTTATTACCCTGCAAGCGTTTGTCCACTACTCCGCTCATAAAAACTTTTAATGCTTATAACTCATATTATAATACTCGTCCTAAATTAGATTTTTATGTATCGAAATACATAGAAAAATATTCTTCTTTGGAATATGAAATAGAAATTGTATGTTGTCGTTCAAAAAAGTACAACCTTAAAAATAATAATAGGATAAAACATTTGAAAAAATATTGTTTTTTAACGACTAAAAACCGTGTGTAAACATTGTAAGACATTAATACTTTTTTAAACAAGTGGTTTATGATAAAATAATCACTTGGTATAGTGGGGACCGAGCGAGGTGACTTTCGGAGTATTCCCCTTAGCCCCCTCCCCTGGATTCACGCCTGATGACAGCTTATATTTATGATTTTAAAATTAACTAAACAACTGAAGCAGAATACTTTTATGAACACTTCAAGGTACTGCATGTATACATCAGCCACATAAGCAGTAAAGTTTTTTTTTTTTATTTAATAGTGCACTCAAGTCAGGTACACCACAAAATTATTTGTTTTCGGTGCATTACAATTTATTATACTTAGGTCTATTTACATTTTATGGACGTTGATTAATTTAAACAGAGTTATTCATAAAGTCGTGTATGATTTACATTGTATTTGGTAATGTAGGTATATCAGAATAAACAGCAACAATTTCATAAAGAGTATTTTCAACTTTTTAGAATATTAAATTTAAAAAAATATAAAAAAAACCCTAAACAATCACATAAACATTATAAAAATGTAATTATTCGTTTTTTGATCCAAACTTTAAATTATAAAAATTACGCGGAGTTTCATCGCTGGACGGATTCTTCTTGAAAGACCACAGTCATTTGGACTACTGCCGATACATAATTTATACTTCTTGTACTGATTGAATAGTAAGTATTTGATATTGAAAAAATTAAAGTATACAAATGCAAAACTTAAGACTTACGTATGTAATATTATCTAATGCATACGCCGTAAAGGTGGCTCCATCTGGCGTCAGTTTCTGCAGTTATACTTCAATTCGCAGTAGACAAATATCACGAAAACGAACGTTAAATTAATGATTCGTAGTATAAGTCTTAAAACAAATAAAACGCCTGAAAAACGCACGCATAGGCAACAATGCAGTACGTACTTATATAAATATTAATACATACAATAATAAAATGACGTTAAGATATTGTTTTTTAGAGTCAGAACGATTTAGTATAATATAATAATTAATAAACTTATTTTAATTGCGTAAATTATTCAAACGCATAATTAAAAATGTTCTCTTTGTATAGTTATTAAAATAATATTAACTAATAAATAAGAACTGTCGTCTTCTACATCACAAGCCTAGGTTTTTGGAGACGATCGTTTAAATCGTTTTTATTTGTATGATGAATGTAAATTTTTTCTTGAAATGCAATAAAGTTATTATTATAAGCTATTGAAGACTTGACCGTTACAATAATTGTAATTACATTAAAAATGAGACCGCCAACCGAATTAATTACTGGTTTTATTTTACAAACTTATTTGTAAGTAAGTACTAGGTATATTATAATGCACACAATAACCTTCGTTATCACATCTTGATTCTTGACCACCGATTAAATAATCACCCTCAAAACCGTAACAGTAACAATATTTGGGAATCCTTCGAGAAAATGTACACAAACTCTATTGCGTCTAGACTATAAGCGCCTTGGCGATCGAGTCAATTAAATATTAATAATGGTTATTGCTTGGTAATAGGTATAATAGTTATGTAAAGTTACGTAACAAATTGTAAAATAGAAATTGGAACACATATTGTTATCAGGTACCTAGTGGTTACTCAATTTTATAAAACTATTCAGTAGCGTTGTACGCTTTTCGTAGGGTTAAATCTGATTACTTTTCCGCTTGCAAAATCACAATATGCACTGCATATAATATTTATTGTAGCATAATTTTTTAGAAACATCAGTCTACAAACGATAAAAATATCTATTGATTTATCGTGTGGCATCAAATTCATAAATGAGCCTAGATTATAGTTTTTTTTACGAAAACACCACTCTACTTAAGTAATAACTGTAAGACCCTGGATTTAAATGCCCTATATAAATATAAATAATATGCTCTAGAAAATAACGATAAACGCCCTAAAAAATGTATTTTCAACGCAATTATATTATTATGTCGTTGAAAAATTACCAACGTTTTTAAATAAGCACAAAACTATACGGAACCGATATAGGAAAACGGCCGTTTAACTTTCGGCATTTTTAACGCTACACAACAACAATATACCAATTGAACCAAATGTTAAGTATACCAAAGTTAGGCATACACAACAAACGAACGGCTGGAAATAAATGCGATCGCCATGCGCATCTCCAACTATAACAAATAATATTAGAGTTGTTATTCCTTCGATTCCCTGTAAGACACCACATCTGATTATTGCTGTATTGACTTATATATAGATTAAGTCATTTTAGACACTCGTTACTAATGAGTGGGCTGCAATGATAGTGATGATTATGTCGCAACACTTTGTGCAGACCACACACGTACAGCTAGCAAGTGATTTTACCGCCGGGCCCTCACGACATAATTTTGTGCAAACGCCGCCGCGGTGAGTATACCTCGGTTATGTCTATAAATAGCTCGGAGACTGCGTAAAAAGAATCGTAAAAAAAATTTATCGCTGCCGATCCAAAATTACGGTTGGGCTACATAGTGGAGCGGCGCGGCGACCGCGGTTGCAGGGCGGTATAACAGGTCGTCATCGCTTACAGAGGTGTGCCTACGACGACTGCAGAAATCAACAACAATATAATATTACTGGTCTTATTTCGTATTTTATTATAATATATATTTATATATAAAAATTGCGAACATTTTTTCCTAACAGTAAACATTTATTATATATACATACACACGTATAATAATAATAATAATAATATATAAAGATTTGTTTTATATAAATATTAAGCTAACTTCACACACACACACACACACACACATAATATATATATATACGTGTGCAGTGTATGTATCATGTAGGTATATAAATTAAAAGTGTGCTAAACTATACGACGTATATATCATTTTTCTCTAACGCCGTTTCGCGGGCGCCGTCAAGTACAAAAAAAAGAAATGAAAAAAAAAAACATATTTTGTGTATTTTACAACGTATAATATATTATAATATTTAAATAATCAATTCTTCCCTAGGTACACAGTATATATTATTATTATAACAATTTCGTAGAAAATTTGTTTAAAAAAAAAAACATTTATTCGATTAGTTTTTTTTCAATAAATCACATCTTAACTATATATCTATATATACCTATGTATATAATAAATTCCTTTCGATTTCTCGTTAATTCAATCACATGCCGGTTCACAGTCTCTAACGGAACGTAAAATTTAAAGAAAATAAAAGGAGAGAACAAAAAAACTAACATAAAAAACCCTCTTACAAATTCGTCACCATTCGATTATATTAATAATAATTTAAAACATATTATATAATAATCACATATCAATTATACAATAAACGCCTTGTCCTTATCCGATCACTATTGAATTATTCGTTTCGTCTGGTTTTTTTGAAGCTGCCCAATATAATTCAAATACAACCATCCAAGAAATACCTCACCCTCCAACCACGACTCTTCGTCAACCCCCCCCCCTCCTAAAAAAACCACCGCGACAAACGTATGCGCGTTGGCAGGGCATAACATAATAAACTGTGCATCGCACATAATACGATCGGCCAACCGAAAAAAAAAATTTACATATATCGTAACAATACGACAGTAAACGACGAATGGCGAGTATGTATAATACTGTGTATTATATTATTACAGTAAACAACGAAGGAAATAAAAAAAGAAAGAAAAAGTTAGAAAGAGAGAGAGAGAAAAACAGAGAAAAAATTTCGTTTTCATTTTAGATTTCATATTTACTTGAGCAACATTTGAAATATAATAGGTACGAGCAAACCAACGACGGTAATTTATAGTAGTAATAACAATAATAAAATAACAACAATATTATAATATTGTTATTCGCAAAATATATACCTAATAATAATAATAATAATTCGCTATCGTATAATATCGGTGCCGCAAAATATTATTAGGTAATGGTACATGGTATATGGTATAGTTTGAGGTTTTAAAAAAACGCGTTTTACGAAAAATTGACGAGACGAGTGATGATATTTAATTGAGAATTTTGAAAGTTTTCCTCGCGTCGTGCGCGTCGACATTATATTGTGTATTATATATTACGTTGGTTAAATTCAATTTTTTTTAAAAAAATTTTTCATACAAATAACATTGAAATATTTATTAAGTCATTACTATTATTATTATTCATTAATTTGTTTAAAGGACGTAACAATTATAATGGTAAACAGTTTCGTTGTGATTACCACTATATTTAGACCGTGTATAGTAGTAATAATTTTTATTATATAATATAGTCGTCTATTTTTTGAGCTTTTACGAGTAGTTTCGCGAGCGTTATTAAAATAAAAATATATAAAATTTACATAATATATTATCGCATTATTAAATGTGTTTAAGTACGGATTATATTAAAAGTCTGTTTGTTATTCGTTTAGTTTCGTTGTAGGCGACGCGAAGGTAAGATATTATTCGATATATAAACATCCGGTGCCAACGGTTTTGTCCACGTTAATGGTTCACAAACACATTAAATCCTTAAAATTACATACAAAAACAACAAAATAAATAAAAGGAAAAAAATAATAATTTTAACTTAAAAAAGCATACAAAAATAGTTCGAGAAAAGTTTTACACAGAAATATTATTACACATAACATTAGTACCTACATAATATAATATATTGTGTATATATATTATATATATATGCACAAGAATAATTAAAAACTTACACCAACAATATAATATATTATGACCTTAAAACTATTCTTATAAATTATGGTTATGTACAGTAATAAGGGGTTTCGTTGACTTAAGTTGAGAAAAAAACGCGTCCTCGGAACAAAAATATATATATAAAAAAAATTACAATCGTAATAATTATATTTATGATAAAATGGTAAAAATAAAACTATACACACACGTATATGCGCCGTGTGTATATAATTATAACGTTTTCATCTTTTATTTTTCGTTATTCATTTGTTCCGAATCGTATTTATTTTCCTAGTTAAAATAATAATAATAATAATAATAATAATAATAATTAAAATTTTGTACACGTTTCGAGATTTGTTTTAAATATATATAATATATACTAAAAACATAGAGATCGGTCAAACTAACAATAATTAATTTATATAATATATATATATATAATTTAATAACATTATGTTTTATATTTATATATATATATGTATATTTTTGTTTTTTTTTTTAAATTTTTTAAATATTATTAAATATAATATATTTTTTTAGTATATATCATAATATCTTTTCGGTTAATTATTGTCAGTCTTTACACACACACACACACACATACACATGCACACAGACGACGGTTGCAGCAGCATATCAGCTACACAGCCAGCAGGGAGTACATCAAAATATACTATTATACAAACATTGTTATAATATTATATATTATTGTTCAAACAGAAGCAGCGACGACGGTGGCGGTACATACGTTCACGAGAGAAAAAAAATAAATATAATAATATGAAAAAAAAAGAAACACAAGTTTTTTGCGCGATATTTACACGGCGGACGAGTTAGAACTCGAATATAGTGCAGTATTCTATATTATACTAATATAATATATATATATATATAATAATACATGCACGCACATACATTCTTCTTATATACAATATGTTATACACACCATACACAGGTCGAATTTTACCTACGTACAGTAATGATAATTACATTAATAATAAAAATAATAAAAATAATAATAATAATATTATGACGACGGACTGGCGACGACGATTCTGCACCCGGGGTGGTAAGAATAAATTATAATATAACAACTGTGATATGACAATATCATATTTATAGTCATATATTATAATCACGAGGTCTTTGGTCGTTTTCGGGTTTACGCACAATCCTCATGCGCCGGAACAATCGATCTCGACGATATCTTTGGGAACGTCGACAAACTGGTACACCAGCCTCTGGCCGTCAACTTTGGCCAAAATTCCCCTCTGGTAGTAATACCTGTGAACGAACAAACAAACGAACGGTTATTGATGAGGATACATTACATAATATACGTTATCGGAAACATTATTAATGATATAATATAATTCGTTCTACAGTCTCACAGAGTCATCAAAACGGTTTTATATTCGTGAGTCGTGTAATATACTTTTGAGTATTTTGAAACTCTGTTTGTCATTAAATGCTACATAGCACAGTTTTTTGTTTGCTACAACGTGAGTTCAAAGTTTGATCAACGGTCGTGTTCAAATACGAAACGAGCATAAAAATATTATTATTATACCAGTTTGTTTGTTTATTATTTTATTTGATTGAAAAAATCCTAAACCTGTATGTATACAAACGACAACAGGGAATATTCAATTTTTAATAAGTAGCATATTATTAAAGTAGGTATGTAAACATTATAAACGAATTTGTATTGTTTTAATTCGTCAAAAATCACTTATCGCTTTGATGAGCCCCCCCCCCCCCCCCGTCGACATGGTGATGATTAAATTTGATCCTCTTCTCCAATAAATAATAAGTAAACTATATATCCACGATACACCTATACGGCTATATTCCACATGGTGACACACGTAAGATGAACATGATTGTAGTCAAAGGTCGAACGGAAATCGACGGCGTTACTCGATGTATGCGTGCAGTTCCTAAACGCACGTATTTTTAAATATCTGTCAGAAAACGCGAGGACTTTGGACTCTACATAACTCGAGTATTATAGTTCACTGTTATTTACTTTATATTCACTTTATATTTCATACGGGTTCGACTGGTGCAATTAACTATACACGAAATATGCCGACGTTATGGCGGAGTTAATTAAAAAAAATAAACTCAAAATCGAACCGATAACAGAATAATGTATATCTCGATAAAATAAAATCAATTTATTCGTAACGAACATAATATAATATCATAACGTACAACATTATACGCGTTTTTGTTGGCTGCTGCATAAATTAATAAGGAACATTATTATAATATTATGAGTATTATTACGTTATCTGCTGCAGCGTAGCAGCAGACCGTCGTATATAAACGCAACGGTGTTTACAAACAATGTCTGGTCGTCGAAAGCGAATAAATCGATAGATCGATATTATTACACATCATATAGGTAATAAAGCCGGTATATCGATGCAGCTACACATACATATATATATAGTTATGTTTAAATGTTTTATAATGTTATTATTTATTATACACCGATCGTTACTGATGTGTACAGACGTTGCACGTCGTGCACGTGCGGCAGTAGGTACCGATATAATTATAATATAATATCAGACTAATACCGCCGGCGAGTGGGAACGAATATAAGTTAAAACATAACATTATACAATAATACAGCTTAAGTGGCTAATACTTGATAATATTTTTAAGACGAAAGTTTTTATGTGTTAAAATGCATAAAAATATTCTTAGATATGAAAAACGTTGACGTCTGTTTCATCCCAACTTGCATGGCATAACCTACACAAAATAAGGTTGTTTTCTTATCACAATTGAAACGGTCTGTACGACTGTACCGCAAAATTAACAGTTTAATAAATATATTAAAGATACAAAGTAGATATCTCATTTTTAATATCGAAATATGCATTTATGTGCGGTAAAAAAAATGTGGTATGCTTATTCGTTGATGGATTAAACGTCATGAAAACTTATTCGGTTGGAGCATAAATCGTCGGTTTTCTATTATAGTTATTAGTTATTATTATTATCGTTATTGTATTCGAACCGTTTTTGATGTACACTGTAATATCATAAACAATAATAATATAATATGATGACATAAATTCGTACCTGAGAGCACGTCCCATCGTCTCATAGTTCATGTCTGGTTTGTTCTTATGCTCTCCCCAGAGCTTGGACACCGCTTTGGAGTCGACCAACTTGAAAACGCCCTTTTCCCGGTTCAACCATTTGATGAACCTCGGGCAATAGTCGGAGTTTTGCAACAGTTTCAACAAAAATTCCCAAAGGTACGTCGTGGAACCTGTAGTATACGGAAAAAAACGAACACCGTTAGTATACATATAATGTAACATTAATAACACATAAATCATGTTAAATGAACGATTTATTTTGCTCATCTGTAAAATTTAGAAAACAATATCGTTTACCTTCTCGGCTTTTCCTCTTGGGCCCCGTGGCCGGACAGGTCTGCTGTTGGACGGCTCCCGGGGAACCGGCCGCAGACGGCCGCCCGACGGCGCCGTACTTCTTGGGCTTCTTGTTGCTGCCGCTCTTGTTTCCGACCGCCTTCTGGTGGTACATGGCCGCGGCCGCGGTGGGCGCGCCAAAGTCCATGTAGTACAGGTCGTTGAGGTTGGCCGCCCCGGCGCCGTTGGGCTGGTAACAATTGGCCGCGGCCGCCTGGATGACGGACCCGCGACCGACCACGGTGCCGGCGCCCGGGAGCGCGGCCACAGGCGGGCACGGTGGCATGGCGAAGTGTCCGCCGGATGTGGGGCTGACCGCCGAACCGTAGCCGCCGACGGCTGACGGGTGGTAACCAGCAACACCACCTCCGTAAGGATCTACGGATACAAAAAAAAAAAAAAACGTAAGTAAAAAAATAATGATAATAACATATAATATTAAGTAGGTACCATAATATACATAATTTGATAAAATATTGTTTCTCGAGTTTAAATGATTATATTTTATTATTTACAACATATAATATTATATTATAGACGTGTATATTTAGCGGTCGTTTCAAGGGCGTACATGAAAAACAAGTGCGCGTGTTGAATTGAAGCACGCGGTCGCAGACAAAAAGCTGGTCCGGTTGTGTAGGTACTATACTTACTAGAAATAAAATTGACGAGAAGTGACAAAAAAAAAAAATACTTATATTTTCGATTTTTGTGGCGCATTGTTCCCGACCTTGGTTTTATTACTACCTATATAATATTGGGACGGCGGAAGCAGTAAAACAATCTGCATAAATATATAGTCTATCTCTACATAGATATATTCAGTTCTACTCGTATCCAACCATCAGATAATGTATAATATTCCAACTGCTCGAGTTATATAACTGTTATATACGAATAGTGTTGCATCGCTAACGTTTGTTAAATAATGTTTCACCCGCGTTCACACGTTGCACCTCCCGATAACAGTTTCTAAACATTCCGAACAAAAAACAAATACGGTCGCCGTGCACACGATGTAGGTATAGTAAGTTAGTACTTCATTACTCGTTATTATTATTTTAAACAGACCGCCGACATATAATATATATAATATAATGACGTCGCGCGTACACATTTTTCCCGGTTTTGCGCACGAGACATCCTTAAAAGGAGACGGACGGACGCTATATACAAGACGTATACTCGTGTATACTGCAGTGGTGGCTATAATAATATACAGATCGCTGTCATCAGGCTGAACCAGCTCGCCATAGAAATTTATCGTGGTCATTTTGATTTTTCGATCAACAGAGTCCGGGAAAAGCGACAATTTCGAAAGTTCCTGAAATCAGAAGTGCGCGCATCACGATGATATTACAATGGTACGGTTTGGACACGCATTTCGGCTAGTGTGTGCAATACAATGTGACGTGCATATAATATAAACGAAGCGTTTCGCAATCTCATTGTAATATATAGGTATTATAAATACATGAGCCACGCACGCGGTAAGTAGAGAGCAGGAAGCCGCTGTGGGAACGACCGACGACGACGACGCAATTTCTCATTCAAAATGAGATTAAAATATTATTATATTATTAATATATTATAATGAACGTCTTCTATTTCCTCTTCTATATAGGTATAGACATTATATACGTCCGGGCGTATTAATAATATATTGTTCCACCGCCGTTCCGTAAACGGATTTCCGTTTCTTCCGGTCGGTGTTTTCGATTTTTTTTTTCCGTCGAACATCATATACCGCGGTCCGACCGGACGAGAGAGGCTTACCCGCGGACCAGTTTCAAATATACCTATAATATGTCGACGAGCATACGAAAAACGTTATTATAGTCGTAACTTTTGGTACTTGTTACGCCATACATCGAGTGTACGTCATAAATAATAATTTTATATTATTACACGGACGATTAAAACGGCAGATCGTATAAGTTCATAATATCTATACATATTATGTACGTGGCTGCGGCGCTTCCCCGCGCTATGTCCTCGACGGCCATCGCGGCGGCGGACGAACCGGTGTCGAAACCCAGACGGCGGTATCCATATTATGTATAAGTGTATTTTTTTCGTTCACCTTGAACTTGATCGACCTATCCTTCTCTCAATCTCAATCTCTCTCTCTAACACACACGTAAGCCGTTTCTATACGTCACGCCCGTCGCGATCACGGGTGTGTGTGCGTGTGTGTGCACGCCACAGTGCAGTGTTTTCGTACGTGCAAGTGTGCAACTAATAATATATCGCGAAAAACCGAATCACGTGCTGCGTGGACGAGGAAATGTGGGGAATGATTGTTAAGACAGTACCTCTACCTACGATAAAATTGATGATACGGTTATTATACATACAAAGCGGAATGAAAGAATGAAACTGACTTTGGTCGTTTAAATTCTCAAATGGAAAAACTGCGGAAGTAATAAACTTTATCAGTTATTACTTTGTTTTCGTTCCACCATTATTGCGACGAGTCTGACGGGAATTACCGTATCGAATATCGATATCGTTCGTGCGGTGGTGGGTGATTAGCCGGTGATTGGTGGGGGTGGGGAGGGGGGGGGGGTGCTTCTCTAATTTTTCTATACATCATTAATTGACTCATTTCGTTTAGAAATATTTTAATCTCACCCCAACCAAAAATTCCAATCGAATCTCCAACTGTATAACACTTGCAAGTGGAGTATCATATCGTGATGTACCTAGCTAATACATTTTGTAATAATAAACCAACAAAAATGTGTATAAATATTCGAAATCGGTTCATTGTTCGCGGAACGCCCTGTATAGTAATAATAATGTATCGTCCGTATCATCTTTCCGGGAACGAAAACCAATCGACTTGCGCGCGCGTGGCGTCCGCGATTTCCGCGTTTCGCGCCCACCACGCGCGCATGCATAATGTATAATGGCTGCTGCAGCTGCCGTCGCTAAATCTATCCGCCTGTGGCTCACGAGTGCTATTTTGAGACCCAAGCGCGAGCCCGGCCCCCGACGCCGTTATTCGCATTCCGCTTGAATCGGATGGCCGCCGCAGCTGTGCCTGGGCCTACCGCGCGGCGATTTACGTACACCGGCCCCAGCGAAAAGTCGCATTACGTTATGGTCTGATTACAGTTTATTCTATAAAATATCTATTTATTCAAAATAATTAACCGAAAACTAAAAAATGCAAAAAATAAAAAGCTGATCACTACTGAATATAGAATAAGGTTTTAGATTATAATAATATGTATTATTCGTCAATTGGCATTACCCATGTATAGACACTAGTATATTAAATAAAATACTATTATATTGTTTTCATTAGTCGTCCAAATTTTGTAATTTAACTCCCTTGCCACCGGACACAAGCAGTACGATTAAAAAAAGTAATCAAAATGAAAAATCGTATTGTAATTAATGTTTGCGATTAGTATTTATCTTTGAATTAATTTAAAATTTAATTATAATGTTGGTGCCTGCAATCATAACAATAGTATAATTGTCAGCACTCATCGCTCGTTCACTCATATTATACAGTGTGCTGGAAGAAACCGAAATTGCTTTATGTACTAAATTTATTTAATACGTATCGGACGCGATGAAGGAAAAGCGTTATTTATCTAAAAATAAAAAACTTTTTGGAGTAGGTGTAGTCGATCTCGACAGCGTTTATTAACGTTTTCGACTCACAACCCGAATCACAATATAAAATAATATTATTTCAAATATTATATTATACTTCCTGGTTTTATTGTCGCCGAGTCATCACAACTATAAGTATTAGTATAGTACTCGAACAATCGCCGGCACCCGATAGTCTAATATTAAGTATTGTATTTCATAGGTATCGTTTTGTCTTTGCGGGTGTGAGAGGAAAATAATGGATTTCGCGACGGAGAGGAGTGGTGCGCGGGTTTACGATATTATTATTTTATATAGTTACCTAGTGTTACTATGCGAAGACGGAATAAAAAAAATTACCCGAGAACACTCGGCGACGAACGCGGAAGTCGTTTCGTGTATAAAAATAAAAATCGCTATCGAATGGAACGGAATTTGCGCGTGTGAGACACGACGATGACGACGACTCCCGTGAAGCATCGTCGAAGGTCGACGGCGGCAGCGTCGACCACGTGACCGATGGGTTCTCGACGAGTGGCGGAGCGTTACGCAACGGTTGACGGAGGGGGGAGGCGAACGTTCGCTCGCGCGTTTTTTGAATAACAACATGTCGTTGTGCCTAAATTATTATTATTTTGGCAAAAATTCGTACTCTAGCAAAACGAACGCGTGCGTTTACGAGTAGACAAAGTTCCTATACAATAAGTAATGCATGTACACGAGTTTTATGTACGCATTAATATGTATTAATAAATTGTTTTTTTCATTTCATCATAATAATTATAAACACACGACGTGTGTCTTTATATCTAAGTATTCTTTGCCGCCACAGTCGTCGCTCCTATTGTGCCCCACGACGACTAACAATAAATAAGGTGAAAAAAACAAAATTATAAGCCACTCGCCAACGTCTGCAATCTTTACTTTGCAGTGGCGTCGGCCGTCGGTTATATTATTAATATTTAGTATTATCGTCGTGCCGTGTTTACGTGTTGTACACTTCCTGAATGCGATAATGCTACAATATTATTATATAATTGCACGCGGCGCTTCATGTTATCTCGAAACAAGAGCGCGTACGTCGCGATATAAATGAGTATAATGATTTATTAATCACATTATTTTCGACAAACACGCCCGTTCAGCGTACCTATCTACCTACAATACGGTTTTATGCGAATGATATATTTATATATAAATCATTGTGCCGGGCGATCGCGAAATCGGCCGAGGGAGCTGATAAAGCAGCGGAAACGATAATAATATAATATGATTATTATATTATTTTTATAAACATAGGATATTAAAGAATAATAGACGTGAGCTATATTGATACGGTGAAAGGTCACGGGAGGCGATCGCATATCACAACCATTTCACGATCTACGAAAATCAGAATGGATCATTATTTATTATATATATTTAGCCATAGTATATTCGATATCCATCTCCAAGTATGATAATGCACGTATGTGGAATTATTATATTGTGCGCGCGAGTGAGAGTTAACCTTGAAGTGTTAGTATGTCATTGCTCTCTCTCTCTCCCTCGTTCACTCGGTCTTTTTCCTCTCCTCTTACGCGTCCGCGAGTCCGTCTCGCTCACATCTGCATATCGTTAGGTTTTTGTAATATATATATTATTATACTCTCTCACTCTCGGTCTTTTGTGTATATAGGTACATAATATCCACCTCTGCACTCGGTCCGACGTCCGTCTATGTGTGTCTGTTTCTTTCTCTCTCCCTCTGCGAACTCACATGCATCCACGCCGAAGCGGTCACGTGACCACCGACCACCGCACAGCGCCGGTTCTCCCTTTCCGCAAATCGCTAGAAAACGAAATAAAAAAACCACCAATCGTCCTCAGGCCACGCCACCACGGCCGCATTGGCAAGTGGCAACACTGCTGAGTGTAAACTCGTTTTCATCTCAGATTTTTTTTTACATATTTATTATATTGTTCCAACTTGCACATACAGCACACACACACAGACACCGAAAGCGGGTGACTTGCGCCAAAACGGCTATTACTGACCAACCGCACGACCAATAAATTTACAACGTTCTCTCTCCTCCACCGTCTCTTCCAGTGAGCACAGGTTGTCATCGTTTCCTGCAATGTTCACGAACGGCTATAATAGTACCTACAAGAAATATACACGGACGCCGAGATAGAGAGACCGTAAGAACTAAGAGACAAAACGAAATGGTAAAAACATTTTATAGAATGAGTCATTTCGCGTAATCTTTATTTTTTACTTTTTATTGATTTCGAGGAACTTATTGTATGAGTGTTTCGAATAACAATTTAAATGAACCCGATTTCTATGGTTACAGTCGTCGTTTTATCTGAGAACGGTTTTTTTTTTTTTGTTAGATAATTTTATCAAATACAAAAAAACTAGAATAATAAAGTGTCTGTGAAATGTAATTATGTCAATAACATTGATAACACTTACGGTTGTTTCGCATGAAAAGAGGATGTTTGGGCGATGGAGGAGCGGGACCAGGATGATGGTAAGCGCCGGGTGGTGGAGCGTTCACCCCGTATATCCTGGAGAACAAGTCCTGTTGCTGTTGTTGCTGTTGCTGTTGCTGCTGCTGTTGTTGTTGTTGTTGTTGTTGTTGTTGCTGCTGTTGTTGTTGCTGTTGGTGACATTGTGCATTGCTCGGCGGGTCCGGACTGGTACGGCGGCCGCAAGAAGAGACTGATACGGTGTACAAAACAGCGATGAAACAAAGCCAAAGACCCAAAAACATTAATCTCAAATCGTTAAAGCTATAAGCTATAGACAACTATAAGGTGGAAATATAGATAAATGTTTAGAGTTAAAAGATTGGGGACGAGTGTTAGAAAGGTTAGGTTAGTGCAATATTATAAAATATTGTATTTTATGGACATTATTATAATATTATCAGTAGATGCGGAGGATGAGGAAGAGGAAAAACTTTAATATAGTAATAATATAGTCGGTTATTATTATGAACATAATCTGACCTTGGTGGTGATACTGGTGCGGTTGGAGCCGAGCCCTGAGCTCCGTGTCGGTGGACGTGTGCCCGCTGCTGCTGCTGTCCACGTCGGACACACCGGAGTCCGCGGGGCTGGGCGGAAGAGAGCCTGAAACGAAACGAAAAAACACGTTCAGATATTATACAGTATACACACACAATTTATAATAATATATTATACATAGCGCGTTCAAACAACGAGGTGCACACGGGTTTTTTACAATAAAATTTATAATATCGTACACAGTATACTATGCAAATGTTGTACATGTATGTTAATATAGGTATACGAGTGCCCGCAAGTAATGTATGCATATATTCTATATATATATATACATTTCTCCTAAGGTGGTTTTTAACTAGTTATAAAGTTATTATTTTTGCATCAAGTAAATTGGTTAGTTTTCTTTTTTAATTCACTTTTAAATTTAACAAGTTAAATTCTTTTTTCACTAAACTCAACTTAACTTAAGTTCTTTCATAAACTTGCCCATCTTTACATTATATAATATGTATTACAAACACTCGGAATACTATATACATATAAAATACATTAGTGGTTGCGGTCGGGTTGAGTTAGGTCGGGAAGTTATAAATTCAAAATGTGTAGGCGGCAAACTGCAATACAAGACTTTGTACCTATATTATAACCTGCTGCGACCGTCGGATTCGCATCGTAATCATAAAATGTTTGACTATTCTTATTTTAATAATAATAATATGCCACAACAATATTATTTACTGTTGAAAAAATGTGACCGTCCCGCCGTGGTAACTGGTAGCTCGCTGCAGGTTTTCGAGTAAAATAATATCATAATTTTGTTTTACAGTTTTACACGCCGATGACGTCGGATTTCTGGGGTTATCGTCGACCAACAGATTAAATCCACGATTTATTGTCAACACGCGGCGTGATAATATTTAATCAACACGTGTGTGTATAATACCAACACGTAACGTAATTTATTGTTATAACCTAATATACAATATTTGGCGCGTGTCACTGCACACATATTTAATGTACATACCTAATACATATCGTTATGGGTATACTAAGATTTAATAATATAAATTATATTTATCATTTTTGTGAGTTGCGGTATGGGTAGTTTTTAGATTTATATTGCAATCGGTTGTTATTTTCGGTCGATTAATTGTGCGCTAAACAAATAATTGTTGTATAAACCTCGTGGCGTTACGAAACGCTACTAACTACTAAGAAAATTTTCCGTATATTATTATACACGACATCAGCTGTATAATAAACACATTTTGCGAATGTATGACTATATACGTCAGCGATATCTGGTTCACCGCTTATTTCCGACGATGTTTTATTATTATTTTTTTTTTTTGCTATTTTGAGTTCAGTATTTTCCCTCAGCAGAGATAGAACACGAGGTTTTTTTGCAAACAATCGGATATGCACACGTTACATAATATAATATATCATGTAGTATATATATAAATATAATATATTATATACTAGTGTGGTATACAATTCGTCAAGTTTACTTTACACACAAATATATATTGAACAATTTTAAATTTTCGACGACATAGCAATATTTTAACGAGTCAACGGCCTTATAAAGTATAAAGATAATAATAATAACATGACGACATGACGTGTAGTTTTACGCACCATATTATAAATAATATTATTGTTATTGTTGTACTCGATTGTGTGATAGCTGGGGCCGGGGCTGGCCCTCCAAATATATATCGGATAATAAAAGTTAGGTATGAAAGATACTAACTTATTTTTTTCAAATGAGAACAATCCTTTTTTGCGGTAAATCATTAAGCCAATTTTGTAGTTATAAATCTAAAATATGGTCTTTAAGTATAGGTATATTTTTTTTAGCTTACAACCTATTTACAAATATACCAACTTAGTAGAAAGGTGTAGGGGAAATTTCCACGCAGATTAATAAGGGGAGATTACAACCTCTCCAACAATTTGGTACTATATAATATTGCACCTATGTGGTGATAGTGCATATTATGTGGTGAGAAACGCGTCCGGAAAGGAAACGTCTGGTCGAGAAAATATTTAAGAGACACGACGGCGGCGGAGAGTCCCTACATAATAGCATACCTAGGTATACACGCGTATGGTATAATATATTATTATAATAATACATGCGTCAGTTATGACCGTTGGGTGTAAACGATAATATATTATAGAAAGAAAAAGGTTAGGACGAGTCGAAAACGGGTTTCGGCCGATTAAACGCGCGAAATAGATCCATTAATCACTGCAGCGGATTGACGGGCATCGTCGTCGACTGGCTAGACCTCGGATCGGCTGGGTCCCATGCAAATGTCACGTCGGCGATACAGGTGTAGATCACACGCGGTGGTCATCGCCATTAGTCATCGTGTCCAGGAGTCGGTCCCCCGGACGACGGACGATGACGGACAATGATTACGCGTCCCTTCTATATATTTTATTCTATATCCGCGTACACCGTATATCATTATTATTATTATTAGTAGTAGTACAGTATAATATTGTAATTTCATGATACATCCGAGAAGAGGCTATTTATCAGTCTTATACGGCGTCGGTGCGAACCGTGACGACATTGTTGATATGTTAAGTATAATAATTATTCTGCGCGAGTGTTTTATATTGTATAGGAAACGGCGGCTGCCGCCGCGACCGTTACGGACAAAAGCAGGAAGAAGCAGCCGGATGACGATTGCTATGACTATGACGACGACGACGACCACTACCACAGTATAATGCGTTTCCTATAGGTACGACGCCTCTTCTTCTGGCCCGCGCAGGTCTTCGCCGTTCCAGGAGAGTTTGACGACGTCGACGACGGCGAAACCGGTTCGGCGAGCGTATAAATTCACTGACCCCACGCCAAGACCTTGGGAGTTTCTCTACATCGCGCGCCGGTTTTTTCCTCGGTTTTACACGAGTCTTTCGATTTTACTCTGAAACGGCGGAGAGCATTCCGAAAAGCAAAAAAAAATGATATAATATAATATAGGTATATACAATATGATCGTCCGCGTCCCCGGGAAACGATATAATAACTCATCGACGGACCGCGCGAAAAGGCGTAATCCACGGGATTATAATAACAACAATAATATAATATCGAATATAGGAGGTGTATACCTATTTAAGGGGCCGTGAGGGAAACGTACCCTGTAGAGCAGCTGCTGCTGCTGCTGTAATGTGCGTACAACTCTTTTTTTCGATTTAATTTTTTTTTTTTTGTCGCGTTAAAGACATTATATAATATAATATTATTATTGTATTTTTTTTTTGTGCTGAAAACGCGGAATTTCGACCCAAAAAGGGTGACGTAGGTTCTTCTCTTTGTTGTCGTCGTGCGAGCACATCCTCATCTGCGCGGGTCGTTGTGCAATCGCGTGCGTTTTATATATACAGCTGAACGACGGCAACGATCATAGGGTTCACCTGCAGCAACGTCCCTCTCATCGTCCCCGCAGTGCACTCGCAGCCACCGTCACATTATACGCGGTCGGTGTGATTTTTGGGGCATTTCCACCCTTTTTTTCGCGCAAAGGGTTAGCCGGCCGCCGTTTGTACGACGCAATTATTGCGTTCATAATATAATACACTGTAGCAGCGAATGTTATATATAAAAGGGTTTTATCGTTCGGCGTAGGGTTTTTGACACTTTTGTGGAAACCGGTGGCGCGTGTCGCTCTTTGCGCAATTTCAATGGGATTGACGCCTGCTGCTGCTGCGGCTTTATTATTTGTATTTATGTACGGTATTGCGACGAAAGGGTTTGGCGCGCGCGTATTGCGAAAACAACTTCGTGGACAATGCGCGTGCACGTAAACACACAGATGTTTCCATAATTCTGATGTTTTCGTCGGAAATCCAATACGCGAGGGTCGAGCACCACCACCGTCGCCGAAAAGCGGTTATTAATATTATTATTATTATTATTACTATTATTGACGGCGGATAGTTGTAGACGACGAGTTTTTCGCGACCGCCGACAGGAAACACGCGGTGTAAACAATAAAAAAAAATTATATAAATAGTTAGCGAACAAACATGACCTATAAATTAAAGAAGAACGAATAGAAAAAAAAACTTGCGGATATGCTAGCACAGCCCCCGCGGTTGTCCTGCTGAGTATTACGTCACGATGGGTAGTTGTGCGCGACGACCGCAATGACGACAACGACGACATTGTTGTTGTGTTTGTGGGACGTGGACAGATTTTTATCGCCGTGCAATAGTTGCAATATAAATAATACATTTTGACTTACTAGACCGATCGGCCGACCGACGACGACGACGTTAAATTTGTTATATTGTTGTAACCGTATGTGTGTTTCTTATTTTATAGATATATAAAATATTTAATATAGGTATCTATTATAATATATTAGTATGCTATCTAAGATCCCGCAGCCGAATCCGTTTATTTTTAAAAAAGTTCAAAACCACAACGATAAAATATGAACCGCGAAACATATTATAGAATATATTGGTACAATTTGCGGCTTTAAATTTAAATTTGACATAAAAAACTAATAAAATGCGATTTACGTGTGTAGGTACACCTGCATAATGTATATTATAATCGTTTTATATCAAGTTTATATTTATTGTCGTTTACATCACGTTCAGCTATTTTTAAGACTACCGGTAATTGAAGTTTAAATATTATTATATTTACGATACGATAACGAAAAAATAAAAATAAAACCATGCGTGAATTCAAGAATATCATAATTATTATTCATGATAGTGTACCTAGTAACTTAATTATATTAATAAACTGTTGAAACTGAAAACTATTCAAATTTGACTGTTAGTTTTTGTTACTTTTAGAGTAAACTAAGTTATCATAGATAGTAATAATGAATGAGTAAAGTTTACTTAGTAAACTATACGTCTATACTAAATTCTAAATCGCTGATAGTTTTCGTACGATAGAACTTGAGGTACATAAACCGTTTTACAGAGTTTATATACTGCTGCAGGTACGTAGGTCGTTATATAATGTAATAAATGTTCTTTAATTTCAACGGACATCCGGTTCCGGCAATACGCCCACAACCGTATATATTCTACGTATACACATTAATGCTGTTTGCAGTTTCTTGTATTTATATGATGTATAATATAAAATCAACCAAGCGAGTTTATTAAGACACTGAGCATAATATATTTTTTAAAACAGAATGTAATGACGTGTTTTGAAATGCCCACACGTACAATACCTATAATAATAGTGTGACGTCGCTCATTTTTGTACACATAAAATAAATATAACTGTTGAGTTCGAAATTTTTTTCTGTTTGAATCTCCAATGTTTAAAGGATTTTTCATTGACAATTTAGAGGTTTTTTTTTCCGAGCGCTTACGATATATTATTATATTTTGTCGACCCAGATCGGCTGTACAATTTATTGACTTAATAACGTTATAGGTACCTATACATATATATGTCTGTATAATAAAAATAATGTGGTTTCCGATTCCGGGGGGTATATTGTTTTACTCCGCGTCTTTACGGCGACAATGACACGATTTTATGGTTTTTTTTCCGTTTAACGTGTTTCTCGCCGACTATTCGCCTTGTAGAATAAAGAAAAAAAAGCCGATTCTCCGAGGTCGTTGAATATATCAATCCTAAGGGATTATAATAGGAACCTGTTTTTCGCGCTGGTTCCGATGGTCAGTCGGCGGCAACTGACCATCGGTCATCTACATATACACGCATAAGGGGAGACCGATGACCTTTCCCATAAACCTATACCTATAAAACCGATTTTTTTTTACCAACAGCTGAACGACGGGAAATAAATCGGTAGTAATTTATTATTTTGTATGTCCGTTATGTCAAAGGTCGCAACCGAATATCAAACTGACCGATGCGCATATTATTCGTATATGGCAACCGTGAACAGCTATGGTATTGGCCATTGGGGTTTGTAAGAAATTTGCCAAGACAATAATTGCGTTTTTAGTACGTACATTATAATATATATAATAGCTTTCATATTCTATGATAGTGCTTATAATATGAAATGCCATACCGCGGGAAACAGAAAAATTTACGAAAATAATATTGTATAGTTTAATAATAATTTAGCGTTTTTCTAAAAGTTATGACCGTTATATTTTTATGTACCTATAATTTATATTGGTTGTAATATTGCTGCAGACTGTTTGAATTGTTATATTATTATGTTTGTATAATAATAATCGTTTGGAATGTTGTGATTACAGTAAATTACACACACTCAGAATTATAAATCCTTTTCGATTATCTATATGTAGGTGTAATATTAGACGAAATTTTTTTTTACTTTAAGCACCGCATATTTTATACAATAGCATGTCTCGCATTGAATCGAAATCAAAAATAAAATAATTTTATTCGTCGTCCAGGTGTTTGCGATCTGCGCCGTATATATATACATCACAAACACATTTATAATTTAATCGCATATTTTACACGCAAACTTTGTCGCACTTTATGAGCTCCGCGGCCGGACAATGATCAGGGGGAGGAGAACCGGTTTCCGGGGTGTATACCTATATAATATATTATTATACCGGTCGTGTCCGATGATGTCCACATCGTGTACCAAAACATGGTCCGCTGACCAGGGCAGTGGGGGTAGCGAAGAAACGATATCACGGGTTGGTCATATCCCTCATCGATATTGACCATCGTCCAGCGGTCGAACGGGTTTGACCGCCGCGCGAAATATAATGTAGGTACCCATACGATATTGTAATATATAACCGACGATTCCCAAGGAATGACCAGTGTTCGGAATTTTTTATTATAGGCAAGCACGATAATCGCCGTTACGTGCTGCAGGGGTGTGTGCCGCTGAAGACGATTTTCTATCGACCCCGTGAATAATGGAAATAATAATATTAATACATATACATATTCATACACGGTGATTTCCGTCGAAACCTTGAATATTATACCGATGTGGTCGGGAGTTGTAGAGGTTTTAAGTATTGTTTTCCCGGGAGCTTGCTGATGGGAACCGAATTTAACGATAACCTTTTATTCGATATACCTACCATATAAATATACGGTCGACGGGGTCGAGGAAATCGGTGTTTAAGTCGTTGCACGTTGTCATAATATTCGTTAAAAATACACGATGCAAAAGTGAAATTTTATTTTTACGAAAC
Organism: Sitobion miscanthi; assembly: GCA_008086715.1. Taxonomy (NCBI): domain Eukaryota; kingdom Metazoa; phylum Arthropoda; class Insecta; order Hemiptera; family Aphididae; genus Sitobion; species Sitobion miscanthi. The sequence continues at coordinate 88,612,710 of CM017797.1, read as the reverse complement.
TATTTGGCGAGAAAATCATATATTATACGAATCATGGTGTCTTGGGTTTCAAGGACTCGAGTATATAATTGGCTATATAAACGCGTTATATTCTATATTGAACGTGACGTTTGACACACATACGTTTAATATTATTATAAATTAAACATTTTATATTATTAAATCATGATGAAGTGCCGATGGAAATTGTTCTGATAAAATATATAACACAGTCCGCAGGACAATAGAACTATATATATTATGATAAATTATAATACAATATAATTCGACAAATGCGGACAAAGATCATATTATTACATATTATACTATTATTGCTACACTATGATATTGAATATTGATGTGTTCGTACTACGTATATTAAAATAATCTGCCCGAATGAAATCCCAATGTCGATCGACCAAACGAATGCAATTTAGGTACTTACCTATTATAGGTAGGTACCTAATAACGTAAACGAGTTCATATTATAATATATTATAATTGCCGAAGTCGCGGGTTTAACGCTCCGAAAAAAAGCCGTTGGCAAAAGATCGCGTTGATGAACATACATGTGTACCGGAAACTTCCAAATCGCAAAGTGAAAACGGACTTTCTTCGAACCGGCTCTTCCGGTCTCGCGCCGTGGCGGCCGTACCTATATATATATAGAATATAAATAGATATAATGTTATGCGCGAGAGTCAGGATACGCCGCCGCCACGGTGTAAACAATAGAAAGTCACTGGTCGAAGGGGTATATATATTATATTGCTTAAACATATGCATTTATTTATTATTATAGGTGTGCACGCGCTTCGCCTGGCAGATTTAGGTCATGACGACGAGACGTCGTGACGACACAGCAGAGCGTTGTTTTGACGAAACGAAATCGTAATAATGCTGTATATAACATTATGCGAACACTCCGCCCGCCGAGATCGTGAATCATATTATTGTGATATAGACGCGACGCGACGTAATAGTTTATGAGATTTGATGCCGCTGTGGGTACCAGTTTTGGTTTAGGCAGCACACTCGTAAACAATGTATACGATGATATTATATTATTATATTAAACCATGTAATAGTGTGCCTACACGGCTATAATACCTCGTGTGACCTACGCCTAGTGACCTACATATTTTGTATTAAGATTTTATTTACAAGATAATGATCTTGTTACAATATTAAATTATGACTATCGAAAACTCACCAGCATGATGGAATCCGTGTGGCAGGGCGAACGACAACTGTTGCCTGGGAGGCAGATGGTCGGCCGCTCCCGGGTTTCCTACACCGCCGTTGCCGGCGATCCGGAGGTGATCCAGGAAGTCGATGTTCTCGTCCTTTTCATTACCTGCAACGACAAAAGAACATTTGCGTTAGGTACTATAAACGTGCACATGCATAATTATTATTATAGTATATATGCAGTCAAAGGGTATTATGAAGAATGAATGCTCCGTGGTGATTAGCTATGATATATTACGAGGATGACATTTATTCAGATCGGTCATAGCACGTATTGGCGATAACATAATAATTATATTTATTGTGCAGTTTGAGCGACAGACTTAATGTTTGTTCTAGCATCTTTGTTAATAGTTGTAATCAACGTTTTTTGTAAATCCGTAATTTTATTCAAATTATAATATGATTAATAACGTATTTGTATTGCATCGATTCTGTGATAAGGTTTCTCAATTAATAAAATATAAATCAAATTCGATAAAAATAATATATACATAGACAACACCGCCCTCACCCACGTTATACTATATATCACAGACACTTAGGTTCTGGCACCGTAGCGACCCTCACCCACCGTACCGCCAGGATTTATGGTTGGGATGGATGGTCGCGGTAGCGGTGAGGCCGCCGACACGAGGGGGAATAATTGACCGGCAGATACGGCACCGGAAGGGAAAGTGGGTTGAGGCGCCGCCGCCACCGCCGCACGGTTGCCACATCGTTTCCTTGACCCACATTTTCACCTGTTTCCCAAAAGACACGTCTCCCCCGCAAACGCTAGAGCGAACTTATTTTAATACTGTATACACTACCGTCGAATACACGTTTTATTATATAGTGCTTAACTAGTAATTATTATGTGTACACAACAATATAATATATATGGTATCGATTGTTTACGAACTGTCGATAAAGATCCCCCCCCCACTTAGTTAAAACTATATATTATAATAACTCGATCGACCGTGATTACCTATATTATTATTACAGATGGTGAAAATTAGATCGATGACGATTTTTTTTTCGGTCACCCCGTATATATTTACACGATCCGGAACAAAGAAAGTGACGACGTCGAATTTCGCGTTTGTTCCGGTATACCTCTATATATGTATACAGTATTGAGTAGACACACACACACACCGACACCGCACAAGGCGGTCGTTTTGAAAACGAATCCACTTTCAATGTTTATAACTCGCACAACGCGCACATTTCGTCCGCTCCACTGGCACGTATTTTATCGAGTATAATAGTATATACGTCATTATAATATTAAATCCTATTATATCTATGTATAGAATATTAAACCACCGGCGTCGGAAGTCGAAGCTATGTTGTCCGTTTTGTTTTTTAGAGTTTTTTTTTGTATTATTATTAATTTTTCGTTCAGCCTACCTTTATGTCGTCGTGACATTGGCTGTACATAGAAATATTAAATATTATTATTATCTATGTATTACATCAAGCGGTTTTAAAATTACGGCCATTGCCGTACATATAAAACATTGTTCATGCGTTTGTGTGTGTGTTTTTTTCTCGTAACATGGCGTACTTATATTATGTTCCCCGGAGTCTTAGCCTTGGAGGCTTAGCTATATAATTGTATTATGTATCTATTATTGTGTAGCGGTATAGTCCCCACCAAAAAGGGACCGGAAAACCTATGCCAGATAACAGTGGGCGAACACAATTTCTAGTGGCAATCGGGTCAGCGTGTGTTTTGGCATCGGGTAAAAAAATGAAAAAAAACGAATAAAAAAGAAGAGTAAAAAAAAGAACGAAAGAAAGAAAAATTCTGATTCTCTCCGAAAATAAACGTGCGGGAGGACGACCCATCGGCACGCGGTACACGACGAATACGAAACTAGGTCAAACGCCCTTAGACCCGAAAAAGAAACAGGCCGACCGTAAAAAAAATACCCGTGACCAACTGTTGTCTCGGAATTGGGTCACGTATATGTAAGGGGCTAAATCACTATTGTAGACAGTTTTTTTTTAAAACTCTTCTCTCCGTGCACTAAACTGTCGTAACACGTGTGTATAATATAATATAATATAATATAATATATTCTTTCTTAACGCGGTTAAATTGACCGGAACAAACGAGTGTTTGAAGAAGAAGTCTTAAGAATACACGCATATTATGGGATACCACAGTTCACAACTATATAATAATATATGACGTATAAGAGAGAAAAAGGGATGTAACCAATTGTCATGCGCGTTTGACCCACATATATTATTATGTCGGTATATAGTATTTGTTTTATATTACGATCGTCGACGATAATAATATAACATAGTGGTCCCGTCGTTTAGGGTTTGAGGTCTACGGCCTCATGCTCGTAAATGTCTTACCGCGGCCTTGGGGTTGAAAAGGATATCGATGATGGGTATTCTAAAGCAGACCACAATGTCGATAAACAAAATCATAAATCTTGTTTGGGGGTATTATATTTTTGTCGTACATAATATTGTACACATCGTAAAGTTTATCAGGTATCTATTTTGTATTCGGATTTACGTAACCGATATACGGTATTAGGAAAAAAACCGAAACTGTAAATTCAAAAAACAATTATGGTGTGGTAGTAATATTAGTATAGATATTTCTTCATATATATTTTGGCGTTCAGCATTTTTTTTCTTTCAAAGAGACTCGACAGTCGTCGCCCGTCGGTGGCGTATTCGCGTATAGCAATATAATAATTTATTATAATACGAATCATTACATGGCACAGCCGTGGTGAGATAATAACACTTTTATATTGTAGTACTAAAAAGACGATGACGTTATATAATAACGGATCGGTTACTATATGATGTTGCGACACGCCACCGACGACGACGACGATAGAGACGCGGTGGACCACAACACGACACAATCCGCGTACGTCGATTATACGTCGGTCGTGTTGTTTTAATGGTGTTTGTTGGTTTTTTTTGACAATGCGGTTACGTAAGGTTGTATATAATATAACCACCTGGTCGCGGCGTCTAAGTAGTTCACGCAAATAACGATAATGCTGCAGTGATATAAACATCACGTTTGAATTTATTATACCATGGGTGTTGTAGGAAGGATCGCGGACCGATGGCCGTACGCGGGGTGCAGAGGCACTCGGCGGCAAAAAAATTAAACCTTATGGTGCGCGCGTCTGACCCAATTCTCTGTCTCGTATATTATTATTATGTGATAGGACGTTATGTATACACGAACGAGAAGAAACGCCCCGTTGTACACCTATTTGTAATATTATAATTTATAATATTATAATTTATACACGTTGACGCGGCGAGGACTACGTGCAGCAGCAAGCAGGTCGTCGTCATCGTTACGTTATTTAGATATTTTCGATTTATTATACGTCGCGAGATGGTCGACGCAAGAGACGCAAGATTATAAGCGCACCACACATAATATAGTGCCAAGTCTTTTAAATAAAGCAATAATTAAAATAGGTTTTATATATATAGATTTGAAAATTATTATTGCGAATTTTAATCGACTCAAGTCCGGAAAACGATTTAACTTCATTATAATATTGATGTTTCCGAAATAAAAGTTTCATACTTAAACTGGCGACTATCTTACTATAAACGTGGTGCGGTGCTGCGCGCTAATAAAACTAAAACATTACTATAGTCTATATAGTTGTCGTTATAATAATACGATATTAATATATAATAATAATAATAATATGTACGCTTGACGACTTCTGCTACAGCGATATCGTTGTTAATAATAACTACGACGTTATTATGTATATAATATTACTATCGTCGTCGTAAATCGGAAATGCCGACTGGGTCATATACGCGAACGACGTTTCGCAATAACCCCGCATATCTCCACTGCAATGGCACAATCTATATATAGTTATATATATAACTCGGCCCGCGGACTTTCACTGAAACGACTTTTGCGTGGGAGTTTTCAGCGAGCGCACGCCCCCCCCCCCGCCGCCCGCCCGCCACCCGCGTGTGTAGACGTGTGCCACAGGGTGGACGAGCGGACGGGCGGCCGATGACGGCGGGCAGACGCTAGTCTCAAGGCTGCGTTCCGCCCTCGCCCTATTTTCGCGCGCGCGGGTCAGACGTACCGGAGACAGACGCGGCGTGCTAACCTAACCGTCGTCGCCGACGCCACCGGCAACCCCGCCACCGCCCCCGCCACCATCGGTACCTACCCTTCGAGCGAGGCGTTTTTTTCGCCGGCAATCGATAACAGCTGATTTCGGTCCGTCCGCCCGCCGCGCCACGCTCCGGCCCATTCAACCGGTGCCCGGAAAACGACGTCGCGACCACCGACGACGAACAATATTTAATATATTATATAAAAGTAAAAAGGGAATCTAAATATCACACCCATTTTATCTAGGCGGGGGTGTACGACACGTCAACACATCCTGTATTGTTATATACTTATGTATAACATAATAATACCCGTGCAGGCAGCCATCATATATGCGTCGTCGATATCCTATCGCTAAAAATAAAAACGAAAACGGCCGCGGGGTCGTAATAACTATGATAAAATATACGTTAAAATACAATAATATGTAAATGGGAGCAAAAGTGAAAACGACCTTGTTTTGCGAGTTGCGACGGCGGCGATGAGCCAATGGCGGCGGCGTCGGCGGAATCCGCCAACCCGGCGGAATTTCACTCGATTTCCGCACCCGCAGATACGCATGTGTATAAGAATATAGTAGAATATGTAGCTAGTATATACGCGTACGCTTTATACATTTGATTTAAGAGGAAAAGTAAATATTATATTGTACTAAGTACTTACATAACTATATTGTGTAGTGACAATAAAAGTGAACTGGCGGTATATTATAAACTCTATGGTACGCATATACGTAGTGCGAGTGGCGAGTCATATGATGACGTCAATGTACGCGCGAGGGTATAATATCATATCGAGTGCGGTGTCGCGCAAGCTGTAAGAGTGTAACATATATACCTATAATATTATATATATAATATGTGGGTGAGGTAAAACGTTATGTAGGCATCGTACGACGGCGGGTCGGTTCACACGCGGGGGTAGACGCCTGGTGATCGATCCTTGTAGCAGCGTCGGCGGCGGCAGCGCGGTGGCCGGGACGACGGGGGTGTGAGCCGGGCGCCGGTGGAAGGCGGCGTCGGTCCCGCCGGGGATGACGACCCCGGCGCGTTAACGTCGTACGTCGGCGAGGTGGCGGGGGTGGAGACTTTTACGTTTGCCACGAGCCGCACGTTTTGTGTGCTTGATAAAGTGCTCGTGGCCCTGGGACGAACAAAGGTCGTTTACTCTCTTTATATACTCTTGCACCCCGCCACTGTCACGATCGACACGACCTATATATGCGCTTGTCCCGCTCCTATCCAACCTCTCCTCTGAGTAAAAGTCACCATGAGCGTCACCCCACCACTAAACCCGCTACCTGCTCGCCCACCCGAAATGGAAGGAAGCCCTTTGAGACTCTTTTTATATATATGTATCTATTATAAGTACGCGCGAGGAACATTGTATATCAAAATGGATATTTCCTCGGATACCCGCCTTTTAATATCCTCTCGGATATAAAATTCGGACTTGCTGCATATCACGAGTCGTAGTATACGTATACTGTTCAGTATTTTCGAAGCTTTGCTGTTATAATAATTGTATATCGATCCGTACCTGTTATAGGTACTCGTTGGTAATTCAGAAAAACGACTGTATAAGTAGGTACATTGCAATGGATACATTAATAAAAATATTTGTCTAGTTTTTTAGTGTAATCGAGTAAATAATATGTCTATTATAATATTAAAATATAAAAACTGAATGTAATATTATTGAATTATACAATGATTTTCACACATACAGAATATTATTATAATAGTTATTTTCTAAAACCGACGAGAAAATTTAAAAAAAAAACAAATGATCGCATTTTCGACGATCAGAAATGGAGAACGATACAATTTCGTAATATATACTCAAGTAGAGACTCAAGTAGTAGTCTTTATCTAAACAAACTTTAGCACAAATACAATATATTATAAAATAACGAGTTTCGAGGAAATTATTTTGCAACTGAAATGACAGAAACAATTACAGTGTGCTCATAATAAAATTATAAAATATATGTTTTATATATTTTATAGAACCATTCATCGAAAAATGATCTCGATTACATCAAATTAAAAAAATGCATCACCCAATAATATTACATATTATATTAAATTTATTTCGGTTTTATTGTATGCGGGGTGTGCGAAAGCCCCACAATCGAATAAGAGATTAATGGTCGACGAACATAATATCTACATAATAATATAATATTAATAACGATAGTGCGGCGGGCTTGCGTGGGCGTATTGTATATTACAGGTAGGTACATTTTTTATTTTATACTCTTTAGAAATCCTATTCGAAAAACCGGCGGAGAGACGCGACGACGACAATAACAATAAACGGTCGGGGAATTTTTTTTTACGCGTGTAAAAACAATGACCGATGTAATGCGAAGGGGAGCCCACCACCGCCACAGCCACAGCCGTCGCCTATAATCGTGACCTATTTCCGGGACTCGGTGTACGCGCGCACACACACTTCCTGGACGAGAGGCGGACACGAAGACGCCTGGGCGACTGGCCGTGAACTTTCACGCGCCCGATTGTTCAAGGCCACAGCGATTTCTCCGCCGACGGTACCCCATCGACCCCCGCCCCCGCCGCTACGTCAGCTATATTCACACACATGCACACACGCATACGGCGACGGTTTCGTTATTGTACTTTCACTATTTTGGATTCTCGGTGACGCGTGCGCTCGTCTAATTATAATAAAATTCGTATCCGCATATATTATTACATATATACGCGATACGCCGTCGGTTCAACAAACCGCGCAAATGCACCGCGTTACAAAATTATGTATGGGTATTATTATCATTTATTGTTGTCGAGATAAAGCGCTCACCCTGTCCGAATGGCTTTTGAGCGGAACATGTTTGATAATCGGACATGAGAAACGTCGCCGCGAATACCGGCTGGCACGCGGCCAATAGAACTTCGGGGAGGCGTAAATAATAATAAACTAGACCGAACGCCGCTACAATATGGAAACTGCCGCCGCACGAGATCTTCGGCAAAATATTTTTTACAACTACCGTACCGTAGATTCGCCTATACAGCTAGTGAACCTACTGTACGGGGAAAAAAAACCGTGGCGCGACGACGACATGTAATCCTTGTGAGAAACCGATGGGGGTAAAACGAACGGATGGATGTTTTTGTCGGGTAAAAGGTGTTTTTACCCCAAAAAAAAGATCCTATATAATATATTTGTTTGAAATAAAACGACGAAGACGAGGAGGCAGATGTGTAGGAAATGATTTCGCACAAAACCCCGATGATGAGTGCGTATATATACTCGGCTCTGACGAGGGTGCACACGCGATTGACCCACTTTAACAGGTTACCTTGTTTTTGCCTTTCTCCGCGGCGGCACAAAAGAATTTCGCATCGTTGTATTATATTTTTATCCTTTTATTTAATACATTTTTTTCGGGTTTTTTTTTTGTTTTTTTTTTTCGTCTCCCCATGTCGCGGTCGTTGAGGGTAACAGGTATAACGATATAATATAAAAGATAGAATCGGAGATTTGACTCGGTATGATAAAGAAATGTTTTCCGGTTTTATCTGTTAAACTCGCGGAATTGAGATGACGAGTATACGCGCGTCATCAGGATCACTCGTGGTCCGTATTATAAAATCGTGTGAAAGACTTACGGAATTGTTTGATGATGCATTTTTTGTAACCCTTGTAGATTGGCTTGATGTCTTCAGCATCGTCCGATTCGGAGTTCGTCTCGTCCGGTTCACACTTTACCCGTAGGTCCAAAGGTTTGGCCTCGATTTCACTGATCATCGCGACGATTACGTTTTTATCCGTTCTCGAGTTTAATAAAATTCGTACACCGATATGCGATTGATGAATAAACACGAAAAACAGTCACTGAATATAGCACGCGCGCGCAAGTGCAATAGTTATAATAATAATAATAATAATACAATAAGAGTCGGTATTATATATTTTTAAAATTTTCCGACGAAAAATGAATTGAAAAAAAATTGAATACAAATACGAAAACAAATTTTCCTCGGGATAATTTTTTTTTCTTTATCGTACGCGGTTATTCATATAAATCGAAACCGAAAACTATAAAAAAAAAATTTGAAAACCGAAAAACAAAATTATAATATTATAAAATACTACTACGTTCGCGAGCACCGCCAATAAATTCACGTACTACAACGCATGACCAGCCGGTAGGTACCCGACGTCGATGAGCCAGCGCCGGAATATGAGAAGCTATACAAGACCACGGGCAACCGGCGGCAGCGCCGGTGACGGCGGCGTTTCCCCCCCGAGCAGTGTGCACCGGGCGGCGCGACCTAAAAACACCGTATACGCGCCGTAATTACCGTACCCACCGCTTCTCGACAATTTCTGTTTCGCATAATGTATACCTAATATACATTTTTTTTGTATACCTATATAAATTAAAAATACTACATTTTTCCCTTGACGCGAATTAAAAATATATTATACGTATTTACAGTGCCATATTATATTTTATATCGTAGGTATACGCGTATACGTCGTATTGTCGTAGCTCACAGGTAATACACAATAATATATTATAAATCGGTGAATATCATACAAAGCGATAATATGAAAATTGTATAATTAACTGTTGATTTCGTTCGTATACGGATATGAATATAATATCATGTTATAAATTATAGTAATATTATGTATTGTAATTTGTAGCAAATAATTGGAAAAATTATAATATTTAATAATCATAATATGCTCGCCAGAGTATGTGCAGTATATAGGAGGAAAGAAAAAAAATTATATATAGTCTAGCTTCTCGAAAATTGTTTTATATTATTAAAATAATTATATAAATGCAGTTTAACTCATAGAACCGAATAGAATAGAATAGAATAGACCAGGAATGATATAAAATATGTGAAGCCAACATATTATAAATCCATATAACTCTGTAGAATTATCAAAGAGTAGCCTGAGGATTTATGAAGGAGATAATAACTTAGCATAGGCATAAATATAGCATTACATTGTCTCTCTCACACATATGTTGACTTCAATATATTAAATATAAAACAGCTATCATTCCTGGTATATTCTATGGTTTGACCAATGAACACAATATGTATTAGGTACACGCGGAAGGGCAGCGACCACCCGACCTGCCAGTTACATAAAATGTATTTTTTGCACCTACATCCTAAACACAAAATAATATTATTGTAATGTGCAGTATACAATCATAATATTAATATGTAAAATAATAATTATCGCGTAATCTCGTCCAAAACGGGAGTCTACATACTACATAGTAACGAACAGACAGTCCGATCATTAATTAATAATAATACGTACAAGGGCACGCGTGTTTGATCGCACCAATTTTACGATTCGTTAATAATAATAATCGTCACCGTATCGATTTAATATCATTAAGTACATATACACCTCTATATGAACAATAATGTATGGGTTATAATAAAACCTTATCGTACCGTTCTAACTGAGTAGCAAATGTTAAGAAAAATATTTTTAAGAATATATACCCGTTTACACCTACCTATTAATTATCATCTACTGATATATAACTATCTCTACAACTACAGTACATAATATTTTATAATTGTTATCTCGAATATTGTTCAAATTCCTGTTTTGATAGGATGTATCATGAGTAATAGTAGTGTTGGAAGTTTAATATATTATTAAAGATGTGAAATATTGGAACATATTGATTTTTGGCTATTCTTATGAAAAGCTAATTATCTCGAGTTTTTTTTATAGGTACTTTATCATACATACATTTATAATTTCACTAACTGTATTTATCATTTATACAATTATAGGACAAAATTTGGAAATTTGAATTCATTATAATTAGCCATTAATAACATAGAACATTGCGGAGTCTTATGTCTGTGTGTGTTTTTCTTTAATGTCATTTGATTTGTTAATTATTTGAATATATTAAAGATTAAAGTCTTCTTTAAATTACGTGAAATAACAATATTAAAATACATCGATAAAAGAAAATGTTTGGGTGGTTATATTTTCAATTTTGGTTATCGTAATATTATACCTACTAATATGTATTGTTCAATTTATTGCTATTTAACACAGATTCTAATTGATTTAATCGTGTTGTGCACTATACGCAGTACACATCTTTACATTCACACATTTAAATTAGGCGTCTTCGGTTTTTTTTGTTCAATACCCAGTGTCACCATGAACAAAATATAATAACGATAATATAGAAATCGGTATTATATTATATTATTATATATGTGAATCATAAATCATATTATCGCGGCAAGGCACAGTGCACACTGCACAGTGATTCTGAGGCGGACGCAAATTTTCGGACCACCTCCCGCGGTCAGTACAACCAGTGATTATATTATTATTATACGATTATAGTATTTCGTCGTTTTCGCTCTCCTCTAGTCCGAAACTAGGTCAATATAATAGACATTTACGGCCAAATCTCTGTATTTCGCGCGCGGATTTACATCAAACTATATAACTATAAATATACCTATATGCAATTATAATAATGTATGTCTGGTCACTAGTCCCATCGGTGCCACCACGTTAAACTGCGCATTAATCGGGTTGGAGATTATGCGTTTATTATGTTTGACATCCCCGAGTGTACGTCGGACCTACAAAACGAGCAACAAAATTAACGCCACGACGATCATAGTCATCTGTTTCGTCCGGGATTTCACTTTTTTTTCGTTCGTTCTCGTTTGTTGTTTGTACTCATTTTTGCATAATATTATCTCCACAGCAACTAAGAGTCGTTAAACGCGCGAAACTCCGCAGCAGCAGCTAATTTGGAATCGACACGTTTCCGCGGTCATTTGCTGAAAACAGTGCAGCAATAAAGTGTATTATAGGAAAAACGCGTCGCGGGAATGCTATTAATGTATAAAGTATAATAGCATATTATTATTATTATCTCTGCTGCGTTTACCTACTCGCACGTTCGGAATGTTAAAAACATATAATAATAATAGTAATATTACGGCATTATATTATTATGCCGTCGAAAAGCTGTTTCCGTATACGATGATATACAAGCTGCCCCGAGTATACGGAACGAAAAGATATTACTATATACATGTACTCTTTGTATATGGATTACGAATTTCGATACGATAACGCGCATCTGACTTGGTTTTTTTTGAAATTTTACACCGTTTGAGTGGACATGAAAAATTAAATTCTCGCCCCCTCCGCCTCCACTGGTCCAAATATTGTACAATTGTAGTATAAATGAATAATATAATATTAGTTTATAGGTTCACGTTTCACACAACGAGGTACATAATATAAGAATTCAATCTCCAAATGCGCAACAACACGTGTGTGATATTTTAGCTATAGGTTAAATAGGTAGGTGGCATATATTATACATACGAATGCAGTGATATCGGACGGCGATTTATTACAATTATTATTTTAATCAAAACAATAATCATTTTTGGACGAATTGCAGATAATTTAAAAAAAAATTAGAACGATCGACCCCTGACGGAAACGGCGGCCGCGGCGGTGCGTGCGTAACGGCTGAAAACGGCTCTCTGCAGTTTACATTGCATTCGACGATTATAATAATAATATTATGTACACGACATCGTACTGCATAATATAATATTATAATGTTTACACGTCACGTAATTATCATTATTATTATTATAACTGTTATTCACGCCGATATTTCCTAATGACCACGCGCGCGTGTTTATTTGATAATATCACTCGTTCGCGGTATATTATTCCTGGTGCGGGATATTAAAAACAAACAAATAAATGCAAGAGACAATAGAACTGATAATTTTCTATAAATAGCGCTTGTAAATAAAAGCATAGACAAAAATAAAAAAACGTAATATGCCGCCGACGCACCACCGTCTGAATCCTCCACAAAAAAGGGTCAGGGTTGTAAAGGGCTACGAAACGAACAGCCATATTATATTATATTACTATGACGTGGTATTATAAGTGGTACAACGGTGCAGCACGGGATCGCGTTCGTTTAATATGCATTGTTACAATATAATAATATACGTACACGTCATATTATTTACCTACCTGTTGTATAAGTAGATAGGTATAATGTGCATGTACGTGAGTGTATAATAGTCGCGTATATATTATTATAATGTGTTATTTGGGTTTTGTTTTGGATTTTTTTCTATCGCGTCGGGGGAGGAAAAATAATATGCATATATATATATAATAGTACCTATATGGAGGTGAAACAAAACACAAACCGGTTGCGTCTTCCTGCCCCCGCCGGGCGCGGGCGTCTTCCGGCACGAATGAATTCGTTATAATTCATTATACACTTATATTTATATAAATACTATATGCTAATTCAACCCTTTTATTTCCACTATTCATTAATGTTATGTTATTATCACGTGAGCTGCGCACGCGCAATAAAATAAATACGATAATAATAATGATAAAAAAAATACTCGTTTGTGCGCGAATATTATACATAAAATATATTATTTGTACTGCACGGACGCGCGGAAATAAAATATGATACACTTGGAACAACTACGGAAATTTTTAACCGATATTTTTTTTTAAAGATCACTAAAAAAACAAAAATCAAATTACAGAACAGTATTTAAATGCGTGTGTTGGTTGAACAAATTTACCTTTGCGTGTAGATTCTATACTCTATCTCAAAACAAAATGTTGAACCACGTTGAATTTGAATCGGCATCAAACAAATTTTGAACTACTTTATTTGGAAATTGGAATCGACAACGAACAAAATTTTCGCCGTAACAATATCCGAACATTAGTGAAATTGTTTCAATGATAATATTTGTTAAAAACAATGTTACAAACAAATAAACAATGTTTGGTATACACGATATTTTGTTCGAATGCGGAAACGGTTCTGTAAGAACAGATAGTGAGATGGATCGTGTTTCGAGTTAGGGCCCAAGAATATTTCCTATAAGCTGTACTGCACTACTGCTGTCTGCTGTGAATAACTATAATAATAAACGGTAAATCATAAGAAGCATCCTTGAACAGGGAACCCAGTCAGACACTCATATAGGGGGTGATTGGGGAGACTTATTAGACCCCAAACAAATTAAAAGCTAACCCAAAATCAAAATAATAATTTTTGATTAATGTTTTAGTTTAGATCATTTTGTGTAGGAAGATTTTCACCCTCGCCCTTAAAATTCAATCAAATGTTCGACTGCAATCACTGCATGGTTATATCAAAATCTGCCTAAACATACATTGGAAGTTGGAACCTATATACCTATAGGCTATATTTTATATTTTATTTATTACTACGATTTTTTTGCGTACGGTGTGTATGAAATATGTGTGGCCTTCCCGCGATATTGAAACAAAAAATATTAATAACACGTTCGTGGTGCGGGAAAATCGAAGGACGAGTCATCGATTTGGGGTGGATGACGAGAGTATAAAAAATTAGGACCATATTATTATTGTTAATATTTCAGCTATTATTATATAATTATAACTATAAATGTTTAGAGTGATTCAGAAACGCCGACGAATACGCGTTTTCTGTATGAAAAAATACCAAAATATTTAACAATATACCATAAATCTGATACACGCGTATTTTTATTATACGCTGAAAATGACGATAAATATAATTAATAGCAGACTCAAAAAATATCGTCGGATAGAAAATAATATAGCTAGATTTTCGAATTTATATTCTCAAACCCACATATTGTATTATATATTAATATATTTATATATGTAGCCAATACAGATTGTATATTATTTAGTAGGTATTCTAGGTAATGAATATATTTTTTCGTCCGGAAACTTTTTCCGCAATTATAATATACGCAGTCTGAAAAAAATATAAGTGCCTATAATGTTGGCGAGAAAAAATTGTATTTACTAAAATATACTGTCTCAAATATAGACTATAGTAAGTATAATAATACAAAATACAAAATAATAAATAATATAATCGACGCACGGTGACTACGTGTATACTGCGCTAATTTTTACATATTATACGATATGATAGCAATAATATTATATAGAGTTTCTAAATTGACAAATTTGCCATAGCTTTAATACAGTATTTTAAAAATGTAATTTGGAGCGTGAAAGATCTTGACTGCGTATCATATATATCAAATACACAAGTACCTAGATAAGGTATTAAATTGTATGTGAGCTTCGTTTTTCAAGACCTCTGTCCATGATAGTTCCCATACGCACGGTTATTATATTATTACATTTTATTGCAGACAATATTATACTTATATTCTGTTGCAACAGATCGACACGGTCGTATTCACCCTGACGACCTCCCTGACCACGAAGGTTTGAATAATGGATGATTCAATATTATGTATAATAAGGTATCCATCACATTCGTCTACATTTATTTTCCGTCAGTTATTATGTTTTTGAAAAAAAAAGATTATTATTTCGTTGTAATTTTTTCTGCGTTTGTCATACTTTGCAAGGAATTTAGAATGTTGTTCGTTTGTTGAAAAACTACCCTCTCGTCGGAAAATCGTTTGAAAAATTATTTTTAGGTTTAATTTATGTATGCATTGTTACCTTGGTAACTATACATAATATATTAATTTAATATTATAATTTATATTATATTATATAATATACCTACAGTGTCTTCAGAATTGTGTGTGACAAAAATTGGGGAATTGCATAAGAACCAACATAACCCCCACCATTTTTGTCACACGAAATTGGAAAGACCCTATCTATATTCCTATTCACACTGCAGCACTATATTTCAGTATACCTATACATATAATTTAGGTATACTATTATACCGTTGCATCTGAAGACGCGGCCGACGACCCGGGACACGATGCGCTGCAGACGAAATAATCTTTTGTCGCTGCACATGTATGCGATTACACCTACCGTATGTGCTTATAAACTATAATAATATACTGTTATGCGTGAGCTGAAGTATACGAGTAATAAAATACGTAAAATGAAAAAAAGGGGAAAAAAGGTCGTGCAGGGTGATAATCTGTATAAAAACAATAATTACCGACAGTAGTGTTGGTCGGTGGGGGTGATGTCGGTCGGACGGTTTGCTTACCTGAAACAGTCGAAAAAAAAAACCGAAACATTAATTATTATATTTACGATTATTGTCGTTTATGTACTTTGTTAATACGCTAATTATCGTAATACATATTACATAATATAATATATGGTACGTATAATGTGTAAAACTATATTATACCTATACCACAGCAATCGTGGCGCGAGAGACGAGTATTATACAATGCATATATTATATACCTAGTCTATGTATACAAACATTGAAACATCGCTCACACGGTTTATTACATATTATATTATTATTATACGACACACATCGCGCCGGACTTAACGAACACGCATTGTTACCGATTATTCCGTCAAAAACGAGTCGATATACATAACACACATATATATATATATTGTGAGCTGGGGGAAATTTTTCGGGCGGATCGTCGTAGGTTTATGTTATATTATTATATGATGACGTACGTATCCACCCCAAGTCAGTTGTTCACACGGAAAAAGGGTAAAAAGACACAAAAAAACGCATTATATACATAATGTAGGTATACCCATCGGCATTCCGCTATTTGTTTGAAACACGCCATCGTTCTATATGACGCCATCATGTGCATCAGAAATATTAGAAATTAAGCTATAGACACGAGCCACGTTTATTTACAGATTTTCACGAGAGCTTACTACAGTTATTACTATTATTACTTATCAGAGGTATTACCTCGAGCAATGTTAGATTTTTCTTTCTATTTGTATTTATTTCAAAAACATATATAACTCTAGCAATAAAATATTACTATTATTAAATAAAACTATATTGTTATTTTAAGTTTGAGCCCGCGTCTATATGCATTATTGTATTTTTTTTTCGGAATGTGTACGATGTTATATATGCCAAGTCTGCAAGTTGTACTATGAAGTGACGTGTACCCTACACATTTCACGGCACGGCGATTAAATTACAGTTTTTTCGCATGTTATATTTTTCAGGGCTCGTACTTAAAGCGTTTAAAACGAAATAAAAAACATGTCTAGTTAACATCAAATCATTTTGTCTTCAAATTTTAAGGCATCCATGACGATCATATTATATTATATATAGCCCTCGCATCAACATACACAACATGCGTTGTAGGGCAAACGGGTGGTTATAAACAAGCATTATATTGGCACATCATTTTATTTTTCTATATATCAAATATTAAACGACATTTTTTGAGTGACTGTATACTTTTGACGGAGGGTGTTCCGTGTATTTCGGGACGATTATGGTCATACACATCACGCATTCACGCGCAATTAACGGCAATGTTTTGAAAATCATACGTCACCGCCGTTGCGCAGGTCTACACTAAACATTACAATAATGGTAATAATAATATAATATTATGTAGTAACATTTATACGTTGTATTTAAAACATACGAATGTAATATTGTGCGGTGATTTCCAAACGTCGTCGACGCGCACACGCCATCGCCCTAGAGCGTAAACAACGTGTTGATGCGGTAATTATTTATTGTGTTTTGTACGAATTTTTTTTCAGCCCGTTCGTATCGCGTAAACAACCGTTGCGATTATTATTATCGATCGTCAGCGAAATCCGGAGACGTGAGCGTATATAGCGTGTATATATACATTTTATTGCGCGCACGTACTCACTCGCGATTGTTTATCCGATTTATTTTTATTTCATTTCTTTTGGACGCTTTTAAGTTTCAACTCACCGAAAACGGTATTATTGTTATACATAATATTATTAGTATAATAATATTATATTGTGCGCAGTTAAAATACGAGAATATAAAATATACAAACATTATAATACTGCTAGACTGTTATTATTTTACATCGTTTTCCGCCGGTACGATACTCACTATGACACTATAATATCATTATTACACAATAAACATCGTAATGTATCATTAATTAGCTATATTAATTATTATTATGTATAACTAATAATTACACGGACGTTGGATAATATTATTACCCGGCCCGTGGTGTACTGGTATTTACTATTTAGCACTGCCGCAGTATATAATAATATTATATTATATAGGAGCAGTAGTATCTTATTGCGATTTCTCGGTCTACCCAAATTCTATCGCTAAATATTGTGTATACGACGAATATAATAATATAGTTAGGCACTGATATCGCGGAACATTACAATGTCATAATATTTAAAAACGGATAACACTTTTGCATAATACTGTAAAAAACTAGGTTGCTGTCGTTACGCGTTGTAGTATAATATTATCATCGCTGCAACGTGTGCTGCAAGCGCCGGGTATACATACGCTTATAGCATACTTAGGTATTTAATTAATATGTGCGAACTGACTACGACGACGACGTCGGCGAGACTCTGGCAATCTGGTTTCGTGTCAAGGAAATCTGGTCGGCGGAAGACTATGCGCAAACGTTGTATTTCAGACGTATATTTTGTATATATTATATTATTTTATAATAATAATAATATTATATATTACACTCGCGTCGTCGTCGTCGTCATAGATACGCACACACGCACACAATCATCGCGCAGACACACTTTCTTTTTCTTCCTATAAGGGCGCACGCAGCGCGACTATATACGCGACGACGCGTTTCGATTCGCGTACGCGTGGCGCCGGATTTTCGCCGATTCCCCGTGCCACCGGCGGAACTGTGATAAAATTTTATGGAAGGAAGGATGGGGTGGTTATATTTAACGCATGTTAATTTTGACCTCCGTCCTTTATTTCCTCTCCCCGCATGCAACCCGATATCCAAATGAAATCCCAATCGACGACAATGCACCGCCCATCGACCGCAATCGCGGAAAATTTTTTCCTCCGGCTCGCGTCCCACGTGTGAGAGGGTTGAAGGAAATATAATGAAATGTATTCGCTGTCGCCTTATGTGGTATGTTTATATAATATATATATTATATTGTATATGGTAGTTGTTAAGGTGCTATTGGCCTTGAACGAGTTCTGTGATCTTTCGTATCGACACACGCGCGCAACGCTACGGTTCGATTTTTCTCATTGTACACTCGTTAGTAGTTTTGCGCGTCGCTATTCTATAAACCAATATATACATATATATAATAACATTTCGTCCTCTTCCTCGCCGCACACACTGTCCATGCACATTGTATGTCCGCACTGTGTCCGTAGGAGCTGCTGCTGCTGCGGAGACAACAATACGCCGGACTCGGGAGTCGAACAATCGCACCGCTGCCGAAGTGCACATAATATTATTGTATGCAAGCCTCTATACGCTTATAACATTTACCTATGTATTAGGTACGTGTAGTAGCAGTCGCGATTCATAATAATAATATATCCATTTTCTGGTGGCGAGAAAAATCGTACTGTATATATTATTATCAACGTCGTCGTCGTCATCGTCATCGTCATCGACGATGTAACATTATAATATGTATAATTCGTCCGGCGTAGGTATAATATAATATACATCTATTTTAGCGGGAGGTACTTTTGAAAATATTCCTTTTCACTCGTCCGTAGGCATAATTGCATTGTCAAGTCGCCACACCTCCATAGCGGAAATATTATTTATATACTCAGACACTCAGTTGATAATATGTAATATTATATGTTATATATACGGTGGGTGGCCGCAGCATTTTCCAGTTTTTCTGCGCGTTTCATACGATAACACAGTGATACAGTGTATATATTATGTGTCCTGCAAGTAGCTGATGATATAGCTTCAACCACGTTTTTCGAAAGAAACGCCTCGATAAAATTAAGACTCGTTCAGGCCGGCACAGCAAAGCGTTCCTCCTCCATCCGCCATATAATATTCGCCAACAACATATTAAAAATTAAAATATTTTAATATGTCCAGCGCAACTTCAAAGAAATTTCACGTGACTAAAAGAGTTTGCTAGGCACGTTTTTCTCGCAGCGCACATTTTTCGCAGTATCTGTATTTTTAGCTCTTAGTGTATATTACTCTCTCTAGTATATATTTCTTATTTTTATTTATTCCTCAAGAAGATAATTGGCCTCACTGAATACGTTCATTATACGAGAATAAACCGCAGGGGTGGGCAACTCAAACTTACCCAAAGTGCCAGTTTTTAAAACTTAGAAGCCCCGCGGGTAGGATCTTCTTCAAATATTTTTTCTCTCATTGTTTCGTACAAATTCGAAAAATATAAATTTAGATCACAACGTAGACATCCACGAGGCATCTGCAGTGAGCGATCCCTGCATGCAAATATAGAGCGTATAATATATTATGAACGCTGAGGAATCGCAAGATTGTCGAATAAAAACAAGTGTATAAATTATAAGTTACCTCCGACATTATAACAATATAATTTACCGTGTTAGGGATCTTGGTGGAAAACACACATTTTGTTAGTCGCACAGTGTTGTAAGCTCCTATTGCAGTAAATTCTGTGGTATACCTAATAGTAAAAAACTGATAGCGAACGGTTTCGCATATTTACTATACGAATCAATATATTATCATTATAACATGTATTATGTTAAATAGTTATATACTAGTATATACTATTATAGCAACCTAATACACAGGTCTGCGAGTACCAAGGTATACATTATACAATATAAATATATAATTCAGAAAACGGAAAAGCACTTAAATGAATTCTTTTTTAAATTTTTTATTGAAATCGTATGACACCTCAAATTTATAAAGCTGGCCTCTTAAAAACGATTCTATATCACTAGAATACTAAAAGATAAGGTTTAGAGAACACTGTTGTAAACTAACTAACATAGTATTTAACACGTGGGACACGAACACAACAAGGAAATGCGTTTCGAGAAGATAATTCGTGTACAATGATATAAATATAATGTAATAATATTGTATATGCGTATACCTTTTAGTAAATAAAAGAAAACGGGTAAGTAAAGAATAAAGTCGGCATACGCGTCTCCTTTCATTGCGAACGGCATTTGAAGTTCTACTGTTATTGCACCCATATAATATATATGCGTATATATACCTAATCCAACTATTACCTATATATACGAGGAATAACCATAAAACGGGGTTTGAGAGTGTAAACACGGCGGACGTTGAAAAAAAGATTTACAACTCCGCGCGGAAAGGGGGAACGCATTTTCGTGCGGTATTGCATTGTTGTACTTTGATAATTCGAAACGGACACATAAGAGGGAATATCATGTATACACATAATGGAACGCCCGTCCCATTGACTGACGGAAAGGGGTCCACGATTTTTTTATTTTAGTAATTTTCGGTATTTTCTGGTTTTTTTTCATTCTCTCACCGTTTGTTCAACATATTTTGTACAATATCACACGATGTACAGTTCACTGCAGTAAACGGCGAGTGAATGCGGTAATAAATAAAAATAATCAACAGCAGACGTAATCAATAAAACAATTATATTATTATGCTGCCCCATATTATATATTGTTATTCATATTTTTCGCAATTACTGACAAATCTATGTGCAATGTTCTATGTTCATTTTTAAACAATTATTCGGTGGGATATAATAAGTTATAATACGATATTATATTGTATAAAACACTTATACATTTTTTACATAAATGTTTTTTATATTTATTTATATAGGTCACTGCAGTGCGCATTTCCTGACCGTGGAAAAAATACTCAAAAACAAACAGCGATTTCTCTCGCGTATGGGTAGAACCTACTTATATTTAATAATGTACATGAATTATACGCACGTCGCTATATTGGTTTCTGTGTCGTATGTATAAAAAAAAATAGAGAGGGAAATCTATATCATCAACCTATGCATCAAGAGTGGTTTTTACCACGGTGCTCGTCTCCTAACCTTACCCAATGTCCAACTCATTATATATTATGTAATCATGATACGCTTGTCGCTTAGACTTTTAGAATTATAACTTTCTCAACGTTTTAGATCACTCCGTAAACCACACTCGGCGGTAATTCTCATTAACATGTGAGATGTCTCGGGTATTCCGCAAACGTACGAAGATAATATATTATATATATCGTTTTAATTTCTGTTATCACGAAGTATGAGTAATGAGTATATAATAGCTGATATCGTGATACCGAAATCGTGGTATAATTGTATCTTAAGTTTTGGTGGAACACACTCGGTGCATACAATAAAATATACATATTTACAGTCGGCCGCGTTTGATATTTTTTTGTTCCGTCCACAAAGATTAGTTTTATTTCTTGGTTTTTATGTTTCTACGCGTAGATCGCCATTCGCCCGCAATATTTGGTTCGTTATTAGTTAGTCGCAACTCGCGGACCGTAGAAATAATAACAATAATAATAATATCAGTAGTAATAGTAGTAATAGTAGTAGTAGTAGTAGTAGTAGTAGTAGTAGTAGTAGAAGTAGTAGTAGTAGTAGTAGTAGTAGTAGTAGTAGTAGAAGTAGTAGTAGTAGTAGTAGTAGTAGTAGTAGTAGTAGTAGTAGTAGTAGTAGTATAGTTGTAATAGTAGTAACAGTAGGAGTAGCAGTAGGTAGTACACAGGAGTCGACCTAATTACGGTCGACGATATTATAATGATAATATTAATATATATATATATAAATAATACATGAACGACAAGCTAATTCCCAGCGCGCGGAGAATGTGTACACAGGTAATACACACACACACAAACACTGTCGTTTGTGTTTAATATTATTATTATGATTATCATTATATAGTGAAAACGACTGTGGCGACCGGTACACCTTGACACGGGCGCGCGCCGGCTCGATCGGCAGGTATGGAACGCGCGCACCGTACCTATATAAATGTATAATAGTTAGGAAACTACCTGGCCCGTGGAGGCCAGGAAGTCGTCGTGCGGATTATGACATCGATGAAATTGAAATAGGGAAAATAAAAACGTATATAAATATTTGAAAAAAAAAACTGCTTGCGCTGCCGCAGCACACTCACCGGAAAAAACAACGCGTGCGCAGCACGTCGCCCACACTAGTATGGCAATGCCGCCGACTGATAAAATGAAAAAAATATTAAATTAGTTTTATTATTATAATATTATACATGACGCGATTAGTCCGCGGAAATTAATTTAAAATAATGTGTTATATCTAAAATCAATGCTCAAGGTAGGTTAATTTGAGTAATATTGTTTTTTTTCTTAAGTCTCGTTTATGATTCTCATTTGAGTCACAAGTACGGCTTAAGCAATATACTTTTTTCTAAGCATCGACTATGAATACGACCCTTATACACTGCTATACGAAAGAAATGGATTTATCTTAAATTGATCTTTAAGTATCCTTAAAAATTCCTACAATTTGAATTAGAATAAATAGATTATGACGGGTAGGAGAGGGGGTTAAGAATGCTTGGTGAATCATCCTGTATAAATCCCATCACCGTTCGATAATACGCAATTAATAAATTATGGCATTATGCTAAAATACATCATGATCGATTGTAATTATTGTATATAGCTAGGTGTAATGCGTTATTTTTTCCGACGAATCCTCAAAAACCAAATCGTCAAGCAATTTATTGATTTAGTCCATTAGGTTAGGTTAGGTCCTGCTATAAATGTCTCACCGTTATTTTCGCACACATGTGACATGTATGTCGACGACTGCAGTAGGTCTTCAATAATTTATCACGATTCTCGTATAAGCAGCACGGTCCTGTCTGCCCACCTCTACAATGTGGACTGGACCGTTGCAGTTCAAGGTGTTTTGATTAACACATCGCAACAACTATTAAATCCCGGTAAACAAGATTTGCCGATATAATATCAATGGTCCCATAAAATAATATTATACGTGTACGGCATATGGCCATTGGCCGGTCATGTAATATATCTAACTGATTCTCGGTGACTGCCGTTATACACGAAATACAACGGGCACGGGGCGAATATCGATCCCTGCAGGCAGGTTTGTTGGGAAATCAATTACCCAGTCCTCTCTGTTTACCTATTATATTATATATAATATGTACATAGAGCAAATGCACACGTGCGTATATTACATTATAATATTATATTGCTCTTCGTACATTTTTTATTATTCCACCGTGGTCGCAAAATAAACGGTCAGTCCGAATCTAAAATATTATTTTAATAACACGCAACGACGAAATACGATGCATAATAATTAATAATGCACAGTGCGATTCTTTCTGATCACCGGTAATGGTAGAAAAATGTAATATCTTTAAAATGTATGTATTTTCTAAGGTGTTACGTGGTTTATGTAGTAAAATAATAAAATAATCGACGTATATATAGTAATAATAATAATAGATGGGTAGGTACCATGAAAATAAAACGGCCGTACACATTAATATTATTATAACATATAACGTACATAACAGGTTGGCCACAACTCCCTGTAAATTTAAAAATTTACTCCGCGTTAAACATTTGCCCAAAAGACGAAAATAATTATTCATACGATCGGAGCGTTTGGATGCTTGGGCTTGTTGTGATTGTACACCTACAATATAAAATATTATGATTTATGAGTTTAGAATTATGGTGTACAGAGGCCGTGTTGAAATTATTTTCATCGGTAATATTGTGATAAACACTGCATAATATAATAATATGTACCTACAGGCTACAGACTGGTATTATACATAGGTACGCACACTCGATTGCGCTGCAATGCATATACGATATAATATTATAATATTTGTACCAAAATAATATTTAACTAGATCCTATAATATGGTAGGAACCTACCTATAATAATACAAAATAAACAAACGATGATAATCTTCCCGCGAACTCGATCGGAATAATAATTTCCAGCGCCAACGGCGTCGTACTTACGAAATTAATTAGTTGTTGGTTTATATTATTATTATGTATTGTGTAACACGTAAATACAACGTCAATCGTATAGCCGCGTATAGGTGCAATAATATATCAATATATGTCAATATATCATAATATTATAATATTACGCGTAAAATGTTTAAATTTAAAACACATCCACGCGAGATCGTTTTATTGTGATGGATAATGTTTTTTTAATGTGCATACTGACCGGCCCTAAAATATTATAATGAATGTCATTCTATATGCCCATATTATCATTGTGGCTTCCATAATTTCATCAGCTGCAAGGTACGGTCTGCGCGCGAGTCTCATAACTGTAAGAAAACGTGATTTCGGTGAGTCGCCACCGTCGTTAAACTGCGCCAATCATGCTATAATAACATTTTACTCTGTACGTAATATATTATTATACATTGCGAAACGCGTTTTGTCGAAAATTTAAAAAAAATAAACACGACTTTGGATAGCAAATGCGCGTGCAGTGCATTATGTGTTAGGTAAATCGAGAACAGCCAGCGCGCGTCTTCACGTCGATTGTCGGGCGCGAAGGACGTCAGCATCAGCTAAATAGCGTAAATATAATATATTGTTTGGACGCAAAATTGAAAGTATAACGGATTCCTGAAATTATGAAATGAAAGCTGCTGTCGAAATAGCTACTCGTACGAAGGCTATGTGTTCGCGCTGCTTGACCGGGTTTAAAAAAAATAATAATATTTGTTCGACCCGTGTACTTTTTATCTATTTTTATTTTTTACTGTAACAATAATTCATGTTGTCCCGAAGTAGCATAACTATATTGTTTTATGGATCAATGGGTTATTTGCGATTTACGAGAGGTAATCATCCAATTATTTGACATTTTTTTTTAAAATTATTTCATACACATATATTATCAATAATCTCTTCGATATAAATACAATTTAACGTTTATATAGGTAGCTATAACTAATATTCTTCTACTACTACTTTCTACATTTCAATAACCGATTTATAACGATATTATCACGTGATTAAATATTATGAACTTTTACAGTTTTAAACCAAAGCCGTATATTTATCGTATCGTTATGAATTATTGAATAAGAACCAAATATATGATAATGGTGTCTACTACCGCCCGTCCTATCCATACGCTACAACCGTCACTCGCCCACTGAATTGACTATGTATAGGTAATATAATATGCCCATCACGAAAATATCATAATCATAATCATGATATAATGACGATAACATAAAACGCCTGTCGTCCTGAATGTGTGTACTATACGATTTGCCAACGATCACGCGTAAAAGTGAATGTTATATACGCGCACGCTGCAGGTCTCTTGTTATATACACGCGACTTAGTATAGGTAACGATATAGCAGTGTCTTGTATTATAGTCACTCCTCCTCTCTATAACGCTGATGTCGACGATTAAGAAATCGAGAAAAAATCAAGTTTATCGCGTATATGTATATTGTATATGTTTCGTTTCGGGTGTGCCTTCATCTATTATAATAAGTAATAATATATTGTAATATATTATTGTATTATCGCTGAATTAAAACGCGGAACGCTGTACATAATTGTATGATATAATAATATGTGTTGGTTTGGCTAGAATCATGTTTACGTTACCAAAAAATCAAAGAACGAAAAATTATAATTTTTATTATGCGAATCGACCGTGACATATATTTTATTATATATTATGATGTGCAGTGCGTACAGTTTTTAAACCTCCGCCAATTACGTTTGTGCGTGTTAATATAAAAATTTCACATGCGACAGTATAGCCGCGCAATAAATTATTATTAGTATTTTATATTTCCTTAAACTTCGCACGGTAACGAGAGCGAGACGAGTGGTTTTGCGCAACCACGCAGTTTTGCGGAAGGGTGCTGTTATCGTTACTCCTGCTGGTGGCTTAGAATAAGTGCGGAGCGGGAGGGTGTACCTACACCAAAACGTGTGATGCGAATAATATTCCGATATTAAGAGTTGCATTTAAATTTTTTATTTTCAAACGATATATTATATATTTAGCAATTATATTGGACGATTGATATTTTAGCAACGATAAAACTAAATATTAATAATCGTAAAAAAATAAATGATTGATAGATACGTATAGACTGATTATGAATGAATGGAAACATAATTTAATAATATATTATATATATATTCTACTATATTGGGACAGCCAGTATTTAAACACCCCTCTTGGCCGTATTTAAGTAAAATATATATATATAATTCAGATTTCTACAAAATAAGTTGTCATATTAATATATTATATAAATATAGTCAATATGTTCTTTAAGTCCCATTTCAATATGTAAATATTAACAGTGAAGAGTTTATAAAACACTCACAAGTTATTTTTAAATAAAAATTAAACCTCCTTCCCCTAAAAATCCTGGCTACGTACCTGTCCTACTATAATTTAGCTTATAATTTATATTCTATCTGTGTGGTCAGTGTAAACACGAATATAGGGTTATAGACGCGAATGCACTCGACAAAGGCGTTGCGGTCATCGACGTCTCGTATAGCTCATCACATTGTAATAATAATATATCGTACCTACAGTGAGTGGTGCAGTGCAAAACATTAACGGTGCACCGGTCTGTGAGTAGGATGCGGCACATAGGACATAGGTACACCGCACCGGAATTGGTGATCTTCCCACACCGCGCGCACGTACAGAGTGATCGATTTCAACGCAGCCCGCGAATTTAGTACACACGAATACACTCGATGTTGTATTAATACGATAATCCACATGGGTTGTAATACTATTTGTGTGTGCGTAGGTATATCAAATTATATTATACTTCGGCACTTCACTATTGCCGTTTATACCCAAATAATATTAATATACTATTATGCGCGATGTATATATATATATAATACAGGAGTCTGCGGCGCACTACGCTCGAAAACCGCAGACAGGCACTGACCGAGTTTCGCGCAAATATACGTATTATTACGAAAGCTCCGATTTTACCATACTTTATAAAACATTATTTGAATAACCACAATTTCTAATCGTATTTCCTACGATGTAATAATATATTTTTTATAATTACTGCAGCAATAATATGTCCGCTTGTCCGTTGATCATTTTTGCAGTTTTCAGTAGGTATACCGTACCCATATATGTGTGAATAAATATATACACATAATTATAATATATAGGTGTCGCGTTAACGTTTTTGTCCGGTAGATTGTCACGGTGCAACGTACAGCGAGGTCGCGAAGAAATCGCATTTTTTATTATAAGATGGAACGCTGTTGTCCGTAACGCGTACAAAAAAAAACCATGGCGGCGGAAACAACAACGAAAAAAACAAAACGAAACGAAACGAAACAAAACAAAAACCGAAAACTAGGGCGAGCGATCGGAAGAAATCCGGTCATAAATTTTCATCGTTTTCTTAATTTTTATGAGTAACTATGTATATTATTGTATATGCCTAGGAATATATTATATATAATGTGATATACCATTGGTGGGTGGTGGCTGCACATCTACCATACGCGGTCTTAATTATTTTAGTGTCACTCCCAATCCACACACTGCAGAAAAATATAAACTATTCGATAACTATTTTAGAGCACCGATAGAAGAAGTGTTATAATTATGACAAAGAAATCCGATTTTATAGAATACAAACATTGTTGGAGGTCTGCCAAAGGGCTGTTGTGGGAATTAAAGATGTATGAAATTTCGAAGGAATGCGTTGGTTTACTATATTATGTGATTATGATACAATAATAACGATATTTTCCGGTCGCGGATCGCCCTGTATACAACCGCTTGCCTGGTATTAGAACGACGGGATACACGTTTGCGCGATTGTGTAACTGCGGTGTCGTGTGCGCGCGCGTTTTAAAATACACCAGACGGCGTGCGAATATTCGTCCCGTTTGCGTATACGCACGTCGGCGCGGCGTTGTAAAAGTGAAAGTACCACGACGACGGTGCAGTATGTTCGGACGTGAGCTGCACAGTCGTGGTGTAGCTTTTTTTCGCTTCTATTTAAGTATGCCAAGGTTTATGGCGTACACGGCACATACACAGACACACAGACACACACACACACACACACACAGATCGCACGTGTATATATAATAATAATAATCTACTATGCCACCGCTGAGTTTGTAAACCGCGACGACGAATGTGACCCTATCCGGACATCTGAACGCGCGAGATTGAAATGCGTCACACGCGCGCACATATGACGATTAATAACAATAATAATAAATAACAATATTATATACCCGTAGTGTATCTTCCTTATAATGGAATACAAGACGTACACAACTAATGAATAAAACGGAACGTAAGACGACAGAAACCACACTCATTATCCGTATATATATTGCATACGGCGGTGATGACTGCAATATTGTTACAACGTACGAACCCCACCGACGCAACCGGATTGCGACACGGTGTATATTATATTATAATAATAAAGCGAGGACTCGGTGGATCAACTGCTTTACGAGTCGAATTTGGTTCAATATTTTTAAGAAATTTAAATTTTCAGAAATCGTGGAGTCCTACAATATACTGTGTCCAAGCTGATACGTAAATCACATAAATACACCGCAATTAGTAGTCGACATTAGGAGGATGGTGATGATTTCTTGGGCTTAGCTCCTCCTTTCCGACATGAAAATAGGCACACATCAGTGGACTTTATGTAAATTGTAAATAGTACCTAATCGGGATGAGGGAAATTTTACTTTTGACTAATGCATGCCTCCCCAAAAATTCAACCGAATCGCGAATGTCCACCTTTAAAGCTTTCAGAAATCCGTTTTTGTTGCGTTATACAGATCCATACCATCTATAGAACATATATTATAGCGTATATAAACGTGTCGAATAACCTATACCTGTGTAACTAAAAATCTTATATTTGAGGGGGTAATCTGTCAACCAGTTCATCTTAATCAATCGCCCGCAAAAACTTGGGCTTTTCGAGAAGCGTTTTAATATAGCTGTATTACACATTATAATAGTATTCGCCATGCCGTGGGGGTCAGGTAAACGACTACCATATTATACACAAAATAATTATACTATTATCATAAACTAAGCGATATCTGATAGGAAACACGGGGAATTTAATTTTTTTTAAATTTAAAGATATACTACGACGTATTTGAAATTTTTCTGTGATTACGGCGTATCTGTATTAATAAATTGTTCTTAAATTAAAAAAAATAAATTCTTCGTAATTTCTAAGATATTGTCAGCAGGTTTACGATAAAAGTTCGTTCTCATATTTGTTCAAATTTCCGGCGCAAATATTATACTCGTCAAACTTATACACACACACACATTCACACATAATACATATATATATATAATGTTGTATGTGCTGAAGCGTACTCGTTATTATATGTACGTCGCCGGACCAAATGAAATTATTAATGCGACCGCGCCGCCGCTGCAGCGGTCAATACCACGAGATTCAGGTATACGACGACCGGACGGGTGGAAAATTCAGTCTTCGTACACCGAACGCGTCTTGAAAGGAAAATGTCTCCAATACATGCGTTCATATTATAATACATCGTATATATATATACGATGTGTATAATAATAATAATATTAACGTGTACACAATATTACAATAATAAAATATATAATATGGTTTGGTCGCTGCAGCAGTCAGTCAGTCGAGAACGACAATGGTTTGCCAAGCTGCGCACAATACGGTTATTCAATACCTATTATATTCGATCATATTACAACAAGACCAACAGGCAACAAGTGTAGACGGTTATCTTCTCCTCCTGTGGCAGTTCGACGTGTATGTATTCGCAGTATACTTACATAAAATAATATATAGCTATTACGGTTGTACAGAACTGAGTGAAGTCGGAAAACCCGAGAAAATCGCACATACGTTTGAAGGGCAAACAAAATCGTTCGATATTTACGCGTGCCGCTGATATTTACACTTCCCCGCCGTTTAATGTTTGCGATGAACAAACGCAAAAATGAATACATCTATTAAACTCGAAGAGCACGTGCGCACATCATGATATAATATAATCCAGTATAGTCATATATCATCGTATGGTGTCGATGATCTGCAGTTATTTGTTGTTATGTTTTAGTTCGTCCACTACCATTCCAATGTTAAGGCTAGGTCGTTATAGGACCTTTAATAGCCATATGGTTGCGTAGATTATTAGTTATTACCTATAATATTATGTTCCCATATAAAATGAACAACTACGAAAAGATGAATGGTTAAGGTATGATCGCCAAACGCGCAAATCTCTGCAAAACGGTTGTATTAAAACGCCATGCTATTTTGGTCGTGACGAAAGAAATCGTTTAAATTAAAATCGAAATTCAACACTTGTTGTAAACGCGTATCCGGTTTTAAGATTAAACCCAAGCCCGAGCGATATATAATTGTATAATATAATGTAGTGCGCACGTACAAATATTAAAATAACCATAAAAGCAAAAAGCGGGAGACGAAAAATATGTTGACTGCCTATATAATATTATAATATATTATATGTATCAAGTACTCGCGGAAAATTTAAAATGTCGTTACTAGTAAGTACCAGGTGAATCGATTTACACACAAAAAAACCCCAAATTGTTGAATGGTATTTATACAAAAATAATATTAAAATATTATACTTATATTATTTATATACTTATCCTTAGCGGGTTAGTAATACGATAAAAGTTGATATTTCTGTTTAATGTAAAATTAATTAAATGTTACTGACGGTATGATTATAGTGGCAACCAATAATCAATTGTGTACGAAATTTAATAAAGCAAAAAAAATAGTTGAAACAATGACCGATAAAATAAATTGCCATAAAGGCGTAAAATTGGATTCGTTATAGCATTTATCACAAATAAATAAATGTAGGTTTTACATTTGATTAACAATCTTTTTTGCTTGATATAGGTTGCTGTGTTTAAAAATTAAACGAAAGAAAATTATTTGTTTTTGATGCTTTTGAATATTGAATAATAAGGAGTAAATATTATGTAATTGAAATGTGCATTACGTAGTAAGAATTAAAACTGGGCAAAAATATTTTAATTATTTGATTTTGAAACCTAATATAGAAAAACTAAAACCATACGAAAATAATTATTGTAATTTTCAACATAATATAATTTACTTATCGTGGTTACTGTTTAGTGTAAAAACTGACAAGTACCTATCGCGAATCTGTTGACGGAAATATAAAGCCAATACAACTCACAAATACCATAAGTACCTATCGGCTATCACACAAGACACAACACGATGATTTATTACATTGAGTAATAATAAGTAAATAATATTATAATATTATACAAAACGCTAAAACACATCAAAAAATGGTTCACAACTAGGACATTAATTGGCTGTACAGTAAACGTGACATTATTACTAACGTGTCGACACACGTGTGAATAATATTAAACATTATATAGTCACGTGATCTACAGGTTTACCTATAATATTATACTCTGGCGGTGTCAATTAAATGCCAAAATATAGCCCCATAAAATAAATGCTTATAAATCCTACATTAGTTTGTTATACCTACACAGCTACACTCAACCGGTTTACGAATGGAACAGTCGCAAAACAAAGTTTTATGTGGCACAACCGATACACACATTGAGGAAACGACGTAATAATTCAATTTTTGCGAATAATTTCAACATAAACGAAAACATAGCAATAAAATATTTTTAACGAATATTGTATATGTTTTTTCTTCCATGTAAACCTAAATAGAAACATGACTTATTTTTTAAACTAAAATTGTAAAATTTGTTTTAAAAATATTAAGTATAATAATTATGTACTATATACTAGGTATGTATATTGTATAGTGTTTTATATGTACATATAGTACATTTGTGGAAATAGTAGTTATTAACGTAGTTCAATCGAAAGTACTTTTTAAACTTTTAAATGTTTTTAAAATATTGCATATTAACCACCTTTAATATAATTGTGAACATAAAATAATATAGTGATGGGTTGCTGCCGATGAAAATCAGAATTTTATATTATACATGCTTATACTTATTATTTATTAGTTGTTATTTATAGTGACAATAAGTAATAAGAAATATCTGTGTCCATATACAGATACGTACAATTAAAATATATTGTACAGTGATGGTGATTTCATTAAATTATAATCAGTTAAATTCCTAAAACATTTAAATACCTGCAGTTGTGTTTAGATACTCAATTATTAGATACCGAACTTTATATTAATAGCCGCGATTGCATGTGTGCATACAATTTACTGGGACAATAAAATATAGGCGTTTTGATTTGCCGGGAGTTGTATGTAATAACGTTAATTTTGGCACACATGCTCATCATCATGTTTTAGAACCGCGCGAACAAAATGTCAGCTCGCCAAATAAATGGCATGCGCGTACCATATAACACACCGGGATTGCTTAAAACTATTAAAACTATTATAACAATATATATAATATAATATAAACACCAACATTCTTACTCAAACACAGTGGATGACATAACAACGTGTTTTTGTTTCTTACCTGAAACAAACGAAAAATAATAAATACATTTTATCCAACTTGATTTCGACCAGGAGGTCTTATCATAACAAAACGAAGTATGGTGATTGTAATTAGGAGCAATTGAATAAAACATTCAGAAAAAATATAGTTATCATTTTCAAACCATTTCAACATGAAAGTGTGATAACTGATAACGAATAATACAACTAAAGGTAAAGTTATGAAATTTGTGATCTGATTCGTGGATTTTTTTTATATATTTTGGATATATTTATATCGTTAGCTCATAGCTGAAGTTATATACTTCAAAAATAATGTTAGTAAAATACTAAAATGTTTAAATTTATTTTCTAATAACGGTTATGCACTTATACGTCATATATATGTTGTCACGGAAGTTAATGTTATTTTATCGAAATAAATACATTGAGAGGTAAATAGTAAATACTATTAATTTGTATTAATTTGTTACTTCATTTGCACGATTTATCCACTTAGCCCTTTTCATATATTATTATACCTCATATGGACGTGTTATATACTATAGGTATTCTATAATAGTCTATACCGTAGGGTTATAACTTATAATAAAGTGAATTTACCAATCTCTATAGTCAAAATGTGATGACACAGAACTCGTTTCAGATCTGCAGGATTATAATAATGGGACCAGCGCACTTGACGTGCGAAAGTTACCTTTGTGCTGCGCACAAGTGGTTGTTTGGCACCTAATATATTCAATATTGTATATGGGCGTGAATTATATAAAATTACAACCTCCAATCGTTCAGGCCTCATTCGATTTCCTTATATAAACGAACGGCAGAATGTAGAACAATATGATATAATACCATACAAGACAACTTCGAAGTGCGAATATATAATAAATTATCGATTATTGTCCAAGACTTAAAAATACTTAAAAATAATTATCTGGATGCATTATTACATTATGTAGCTATAACATTGTAATATCGTAATACGCGATGGAGCCAAACGATCTTCTAACACTATACGACAAAATCACGCGAAACCGTTCTTTTTTTCGATATTTAATGCACAAGACTTCAGCCGGAGATGACCGCAAAAATACGATAAATGGTCTCTCATCAACGTATACACGAAATATTCGATCGACCGGTCAACTGTTCAAGTTTAATTTAATTATACCTATTGGCTACTTTCAATTTCGTATTTTATGTACGAAAAAAATTTATTCCACCAGACCACTAGAGAATATCATATGGAATATAGAATAATGTAGGTTGACATTTGAAAATAATACAACATATTCGATTTGTACTAGTTATTAAGAGTACCTATATTAAATAATATGATAAGTGTGGGTACATTGTAATTATACGTTTGAATGTATCAGATCTTAATGATACGCGTCCTGTATAAAAACGATATTAAAAAATATTATTATAATTTATAATACCAGTTACCACTGTATACATAGATAACATAGTTCATGCATAAATAATTTTCTGTTTAAACCTCAAGTGGCCAAAATACAATATAGGTAGGTACACATAATATTGTGTAAATTACTAATAACAATAGGGGATTCGAGTTCCTACCCGACATCGTATGTATTATTAAATTTTGAATTCCAGTCTCAAGATCCACGTATTCACAAGATATAAATATAGAGGTAATCATAGTCTTCAAAAAGTTAAAATATTATACAAAAAAAAAACGTGGTTTTACTCTAAAAAATATAAATACCTATAGGTAATATAAGATACATAATAAGATAAAGATATTGAAATTAAATGTTTTCTCAGTCTGACGATTGGATGGTTACGCAAATTTTCCAAGTAACATTTTGTGTTTTTCGCCAAAAAAACATCTTGATATTTTCCAATTTTTCACAAATGTGATAACTTATACATTTCTAGTCTTGTAATACTTGAGAAGTGTCTAGCGACGATGTTATAGTATAACATACGTAACGACGCGTGACGATGATACGGCGAAGAGCAGTGTATAATATTATAGACTATAGTAGACTTGCGTAGTATATTAGTCCGCGGGCGCCACCGCCGCCGCCGTCCGAGCCGGGCACGTGCTTCTGCTACACGACCGCGAAGGGATGACGGCCGCGAAATGGGTCAAAGCTGTCGGGCGTAGGGTACGCTGTAAGCCGATCGAGCTCACGATTTATAATTTATACGCGTGCGTGAGTGTGTGTGTGTGTAATAACGCGCGCAGACAAACGACCGGCGTGGCGCCCGGCAATTATATCGACGTTCCCCCCCCGCGAGATTCAAGGTCGTCGGTCGCCGTCGCCGTCATACCCCCACCCGCAGTTCTAAGTGTTCGTTCTAGTGTTACCATGGTAATAGACGCGTGTATATGTATGTGTAAGTTTGGTATACGTGTGTGTGTACGTGTGTGTGTGCGCGCGCGAGGCATCGCTCTCTCCAACCCCTAGAAGTCAACCCTTTTATATCCATTTACGCTTTCACTCACGCCAAGGATTCTTCAACAGGACAGGGGGTGAAGCAATGCGTATTTTATGTGTATTTTTGCGTTAAACACTCTCCATCGCCCGAACTACGGGATGATATATTTTCACGTGAGACACGCCCTACGTACAATAGCTTATATAATATTTAGGTAGATACCGATAATTAATATTCTTATGTCAATCGTTCTCTCGATTGGTTATACTACTTTTATTCTATTATCCATTTCTATATAGGCTGATTAAATTCAACAATTACTTTTGCGAAAAATGTTTGTTATTTTATATTTTATTGTCGTTTTTATAGTCGTACACATATAACTCATTATCACCGTAATATAATAATTATTGTTTGATGTTTGAGTGAGTCAATTTATTACAGAAATATATTAAAAGAGAATAGGTAAAAATTATTGATTTAAAGAGGATCAGCTAATTTTAATTTTACTTCGAAGTCAAGAGATATCGACATACCTAACTATCGATTAAGTTTGTCATTCAGTTTTCCACTGTAATTATTAGCATTGTGCAAAAATATATTATAGTGTTGACGTGGAATTATTGTGTTGAATAAATAATAAATATGTGTAATAACAAATAGGTACGCCATTGTTACTATTATGAAAATATGCGTTTTAAATCCAGTCACAACATAACTTTTAATTAATTTTAGTTAGTTAGTATTTGGTACTGCATGTTCAATAAATATAACTCGTACAAGCACTGGGTTTTCAGAGTAATAGTTTCTTTAAAAATATTAAAATATTCCATTTAATTTTAGAGACAAGACATTATTGTTATGTACTTATGTATAAGAGGAAGTTTTGAGATTGTTTTATAGTAATTTTGTAATATCGAAAATTCTCAAGACTGTTTTGCACAAATATATAGATTATAGAAGTTTAAAATTTATAATACTGGAGTACCTATATGGTAATATACAGATATTTACCTACTTTAAATTTGTACAACTGTTAAAATATATTATATCGATATTTTATGTGAATATCTATTATGCAATATTATAATATAATATGTAGTATGTAAATATGCGTCATAATATTAACGTGTAGTATAGACATTATAAAAAGTCAATAATCTTTCAAAACAAAACTAATTTATGAAGTTTAATTTTTGTCTGATTTACAAAGTAAACCGTAATATTTTGAGAGAAGGACTTGAATTAGGTATTATACTTCCTAACTATATAAATGAGTATAATATTTTAATTTATTCGTATTATATGTCATGAATTATGTACCTATAGTATATACCTTTAAATATAGTCAATATGATATCTATATGTAATTTATATTATACGAATCATTTATTCTAAGATTTACCACGCTATCATATCAGTATATCACAATATATTATTAGGTAGGTATAATTATAATTATAATATTTTTATGTTTAACTGGTTTGTAGTATAGTTTCAGTAACTAGGTACACGGAAAATAAGTTTATATAATATCACCGATAAACGAAGAATTAATTTGCATTTAACACATATTAGAATGTCAATAAAAACCAAGTTCAATACGTTTTTTTTAGTTTTCAAAAACATTATCGTATTATACATCATCGTATTATGTAAACAAAGTCGATTTTTAAAGTAAAAAATTTTTAATTTAATACATTTTGTATTTGAAAAAAAAATCATCGACTAAAAACATTGACTTTGTCCAGGAAATGGTTTGAATAATGTATGTAATAATATGTGTACATTGTTTATTTAAAAATACCTAATAATTAATATACACGCATGTTGCATTCAGATTTGTCATGCTAAACGATAACATTTTTTGAACGTCATCGTAGTATATGCGAACATCAATTTAATGTGTAATTAATTTACCATCAAAAAAATAAAGAAATGCTTAATTTTATCGGAATATTCAAATAGTATTATCGTCCTGCAGAACTGTACAATATAAATATATTTTTGTGTCTAAGGTAATAAAACATTTTATCAACAACGTCAATTATTGGTATATTGTTATTTTTTTATTTACGTGAAACAATTACACCACAATACACTCCTACGCGGAAGTTGTAAATTATATCATCCTGCACCATTCCTTTATAAATATGAGTGTACACTGAACATTATTATTATATGAAATTCCAAGAATCAGCCCTAACACCGCGTGACGAAACCAAGTCACATAATATAATATTTACATACGCACAAATCTTGCAGACATAATAAATTTAAAACACAACATTTATAAAACTTCGATAGAGCTAAAACAAAAAGAAAATATACTTGACTTACTACTAAAAGATTCTCGACAATATTTCATACTATCCACAACTCACAGTAGCCTAAGTAGGTATCGTTTTATATTAAAAATATTTGTATTGTTTTATCACCATTCAACATACACACCAAATCAATATTTAATGCGTTAGATAAATAATTTACAGAAACGTAAACACGTTGTACGTTTACATTTTATAAATCAGCTGTCACTGGCTGTCAGCTGATATATCCATCACGACGTGATATTTAAATGCGTATTGTGCAAATCATCAGGAGTATAATACCATAGTATGATCAACAAGTGTTCATAAAATGTACTGGATAAGTATATAATAAATTATATCCTAGGTGGATTGGGTGTTATTCACTAAGTTTTCATGATAAATGATTTGACGGACAAACATTTTGCAATTATCATGTAAAATTCTAATGAGGACGTAACATTAATAGATTAATTAATCAAAACGTGTTTGAATATTGATCTAAACGGATTATAATACAGTTAATTGTTACACAGGATCGATTAGTATAAATCAATTTTTATGTTTTACACAATGGAAAACTACGTTATGTTATAATGTTAAAATGTATATTAACAGATACGTTATAACACTGCACAAGATAAATGTAGACGTTTTTGGTAATGTCGTTTATAATATAGGTATTACCTAATGGTATACATACCCACACGATACGATTATAGACACTAAAAGTATTCGTTTTAATTTGCAATGTGAAATATGGAAAAATAGGGCAAAAAAGTTAGATGGCCAAAAAAAAAGAAAAAGAATTGGTATTGACAT
This sequence comes from Sitobion miscanthi, assembly GCA_008086715.1. NCBI lineage: Eukaryota > Metazoa > Arthropoda > Insecta > Hemiptera > Aphididae > Sitobion > Sitobion miscanthi. Next base: position 88,573,388 of record CM017797.1, on the reverse strand, counting down.
TAGTGAAATTTCATCCTGCAGGGCTGTTGCTATAGCAGTGCTCGGAGCTGTCGTCATGGCGATGGAAAACCGGCGCGGCATGGTCTCAATCGAAAAATCCCAAACTACCCGAACTCGAGGTGATTGCACTCAGGTCTAATATATAACGATAATGATGAAATGACGTACGCGCCGAGGCCTTGACCCTGAGCGTGCGCTTTCTCGCTTGTGATGTAGGAATTGATCAAAAGCTTTTCTGCGCGGAAACTTGCAACTCGTGGCATACGTGCGAGGTGTTTTACCGACAGCTGTCCAACCAAATGACTTAAAATTTCTCTTTTTTCAAAAATGTTCTTTTTTGAGAATGTCTGGCTATTTATTATAGAACAAAAATACAATCAATTTCAAGTTAAGTTACACGGCGGCTTTAAACAGGCAGTACGAAAAATCAAACCGTTTCAACGATCAAAAACGACTTGACAGAAAAATAATTAGGTATACCTCGTGTAAATTTCGGATTTTGATAATTTTTTTTATTATTTGAAAAAAGAAAACTTTATTCAGGTTGCATTTGACTCCGATTTTTTAATTAACTTTTAGTAGCACCAAGAAGATAAATTTCAATATGCTCAAAAATATGAGATTATTTAAACTTTATTAGATACAATACTTCTGAAAATAGAGTTTTATCATTCGGAATCCACGCGATCTGTTTAGTCTTAAGCTTCAAAAAAAAAATCATATTTCAAGAGCCGTGAGAGTTTTTTTTAGCCGTTTCTTTTAAAATGTCAGTATCTTTGATTCCCCAAATTTTATATGCATGCATAATGTGATAATATATTAATATATAATTTTTATTATCATGAGTTAATTTGAGTTGTATGATATAGATATTAGATATAAAATATAGCAGCTGCTTAGTGCTTATATAACGTTTATCTGGTAGAATTGAATTACATTTAGTGTGAATAATATAATATGTTTTTCCAATTCATTATTGTTATGATAATATATTCTATATTTATATAATTATATGACATCAACGTATCTGAATGGTGAAATGTGACGAATTTTCTAAGCGTATTGTAGTTTTACTATCGAAATTGTCAATAATTTTCAAATAAATGTTTGTTTATTTTGGGGCATTTCCATAACTCGTATAATTTTTATTGCTAAAGCCTAAATAAATATTTTATCAAAGAAAACTTTATTTTTGTGCATAAAAAGTTACATTTTAATTTTTGAAATAGTAATAGATATATTATGAATACACTCAACGTAACTTAATATTTTATTTATATTAAGTTATGTATTATATTATTGATAAATATGATGTTTGAGTAAAATAGACTTTTTAAAAACGATGAAAACTACAGATATTTATGATGAATCTTATCGGACGTAACTCTCAAAGATCGTTCTTTAAAATGTAAACTGAGGTGAATTTAAGGAATGGGCTATGATGGCTAAATCCCCATATGATACTATACTATATTTCCATATCAAATATACCTTTATCGTTTATTATAATTTAATATTTAAGATGTTGTACCTGTACAGTAAGGTATTTTATAGGTTACCACTTTTTAAAATCATGCATGTATTTATTTATTGCTAATTTAGGTTAACATTTAGTGTCTCGCCCCGCACCAATTTTTCATTTCTAGTTCATCTACTCATATGGGCCAATAAAATGATTTTGTATATTTTAAATTTAAAACCTTGCAGATCCATATTATATGGATACGCGAGAAAAACGAATGAAGAAAATAGCAGATAGCAAATTAATTATTACCACTTATATTTATTTAACTTTTATGACAACTTAACAACTTTAAAAATCGCAAAAATATTAGGAATCTAATGTATTATAGACTATAGTCGACTAGGACCGTTTTCGGAACACCAGCTCAGGCGGTGGAAATTCTGGGTTTCATCACCGGTCGGAAAACCTGCACTCAGCTCAGCACCTCCATATATCCGAAGAGGGTAATGACCTAGGCGCGAGCGTATGTGCCGGGGAAGAAGACGAAGAGAGGAAGAGGAGAGGTCTGAGTGCATGATCCGGTTGTGCACGAGTGAGGGGCGGCGGAGGCGGTCGTTATGTGGCCAACGACGAAGACGACGTGACAATAAAAACTATACACAATAACATATAGCAATATATAGTTATAATGATGGTGACATGAGAGCGGTGATGCGGTATTGTGAGAGAAAGAGAAAGAAATAAAGAAAGAATAAACGAATTTAAAATAAAAACCATTTCGAACCGCGAACGGGCTACGCGGTAATAAGATGGCAATGACAATGTACCTATACAGTATACATGCATATGAGATGCAATGAGTCTGTATAAGGAGTAAAGTGGAGTTCTGTGAACTTTTCGAGCGACCGGATGCTGCGGAATTGCAAAAAGTAAAGACTTCGGCGACGGATAGTGTCGGTTGGCTTAACTAACCAGTATACATATTATATATATATAATATTATATTGTATAACTCGGTCAATGTCGTCTCCCCTCGGGCTCGTTAGGCGTTGAAAGCTGTTAGGAGTGTAAGTGGGCAGCCGGCCTGCCTACGGTATGTAGCAGAAGAAGATGCTGAGAGTTTTTCGCTTTTTTTGAAAGATTTTTCAAATCAATTTCATAAAAAAAAATAACTGGAAGCTTGTGTTATCGACAAACGCGAATGTAGGTAAGCACTGATTTGTGTACGCATTATAATATACCGCTGAAGACATTTTTGCGACGACCAAACGAGTTTTCGTTGTGACAATACAATACTACACTAACCTATACAGGGACAACGATTTGATTTAATTTCTTACGTAATCTAGGGAATAAACAGGAAATTTAAAATCGATTTAACGCAATTTATATCTCACGGTGCATGCATACTAAAAACATTACAATATTTTAATTTGCCTAAGACATGATGTATACGTAAACAAGTAATCAACTTACAAAAAAGAGCAACATAATGACATATTGAAATATATTTATATACATAATATATTATATATGTTTTGTTTGTCGGATTTCCTAGAAAAAACATTTTGTATCTAGTATATTGGCATTTGTTAAAAACACAAACTTTCCTAACTCTAAACATCCGGGCGGCGTGATTATTATGTGTGCTGTATATTATTTTAGGTTTAAAGCGGTGAACAAAAAAAAATTATAAAAACATTAAGCATTGTGTGTATATGTTTAAATCAACAAAAAGTCATGTTTATAAACACGGTTCTATTACTTTTTTTTCTGGATGCCGACAAATAAATCATCGGAAATTTTTTCACTAGGTAATTTAATTTTTATTGATATATTTGGTTTGTTATTCCAGCGAAAGAAAAAAGCTATACGATACGCACTTAAGGATTAATTAATTTAATATACAATAATTATTATTATTATATACGATAACGATATATTTTTATTAATTTCATCGAGTTATACCATATAATAAATTGTTATTTCCGTTTTTATAATAGGTATGATAATAATATTTAGAATATCACAAAGTTATCGAATTATCAAATAATACCGAAAAAATAAAAGAACGTTTCAAAAATGAATGTCAGACTAGTTTATGAAATTGTCGTACCTACAGCGTGTTTATTAAAATTTGTCACAAGTAATTTTTGCGGAAATTGTTCAAAAAATATTATCAGGTGCAATGTCACAGTGAAATTTTTATCATAATCTACAAGACGTACCTACATAATATAAAAAAATATTAAATAATATTACCATATATTAATATCTATTTCATGCATTTCTTGTGCGGAAAATTAAATATTGAATGCAACAAAATATACAGCATTAGAACAAACTATATAAGTACTAATAGTACTCGTATTCTTATTTCTTATAGTAACCAAAATAAAATATATAATAAGTAATAAAACAATTTACGAAGACAATTTATTAAAATACGTAAATTTTGATCGTAAAAGTGGGTACGTGTGCTGACCGATTGTTTAAACAACCTATATAAATATATACTCTGTCTATATAACCTAAAAAACACGCTGTTCAAATGTTGGGTGAAGATAAAATATCTGAAAAGTAATAATATTCTGTTGGCTTTTTTAATAAAGTACACGCGATTTTATCTGACTAAGTAATCATGAATATTATACACCAATATATTGTATTTTAATACATTTTGAACCGACAAAATAAAATGAAATAAACGATCCTATATATTATAGTGTATAGATAAATATAACGGTTTACCTATCCATTTTTTCCTACACGTGTTTATCGGCTATGTGACTAATATAGAGAGAGTCTAATAATAATAAGCTTATTTAAAGATTCTTACTAATTAGTTGGGTCTGTGTAGATACAAGAGGTTTTCAATTAAATTTTCTTACCTGAAACAAAACAATATAATAATTTGTATTATAAATATTACGTTAGAATGATAACATCGATATTATTAAAAAAAACTATTTATCTATTCAAGGTAGTTGGAAACGAAGATAAGTACGTTTTGAATATAAGGAAGTTAGTATCGGCTTATAATTTATTTCTATATAGGTAGGTAATATAGTTATTAGTTATACAGGAAATAATTTGTCTAATTAATATTTACACAACGTTACAATAATTGAATATACTATTAGGCATTAGGTATACCAATATAATTATACGTACGCAAATGACTACTTAATTATTATTAGGTACCTACAGTGTTACCATATTATTGCCGTATATAATACTATAACATATTATTAACATTTAAATTTGTAATTGTAACACTTATATAATTAATTGGGTTGTGTCAATTTTGAATTTCAAAATAAATTGTAGTGATACACGTTAGAAATCGTCGGAGCTAATTATTCGTTCAGTTTTTATGATTGCGTAAACAATCGAAATACAAAAATTAAACTTTAATGTAAGTAGGTATAATGTATGCGTATACCTACCTAATAATAAAATAAGGATATATTATCTAGTCTAATAACATTAAAACAGTCGGCCATGTGCCCAATAATAATTCATACATTATACATTCATAATGTAAGTGGTTTTTTTGAAACCATATAGAAACCAGTTCCTCATTACTTTCGCAAACATGCTGTATGTCTACAGGGTGTCAGGGCGCATATACAAGTAATCTGACATCAAAAGTAAAGTATTTAAACCTGTGTTTAGAAAATTATGTGAGTTACTTAATATCGTTATTACTTATGTGTTATTTTAACAAAAACATAAAAACAAAATAAAAATCTACGAATACTAATAAAAGAAAGAAAAATTAATATTCTATTGATTCACTTTTAAACATAGATTCAATTCTTATTCTTTTTATAGGTAGATGTGTCGATGTGAATTATAAAAAATATGAGTAGACCCGTATGAATGTAGAATAAAAAGAAATCGATATGAAAAAATATTATAATATTGAATTATTATGTATAAATGAGTCGAGATTAATAAATAATAGTATTAATTAAATCCACTTCGATGAATTTTAAATTAATAAGGGCTCAAAAACTATTAAACATTGACACGTACAACGTATATGTAGGTAACGTTATGTAGCCATGTAGGAACGTCATATGTATAACGAGTTTTATTTAACAAAAATAAAAACTTTTTATAAAATGTTCGTAGAAATTGAAATGTTAGTAAATATTGTTGTCTTTTGAACTGAATAACATTAATAACAACAATCAAATTACCACCGTAACATTGGCAGTAGGCACATAATAAGTATAGGTACTTAGTGAACACGCCAAACAGCCAAACGAAAGGGAAAGGATATAATATTTTAAACATCGTAAATAATCGTTTCGTTTGGATGACAAGGAGGTAACGTACGGTATAAGTGTAAAGAAAGAAAATAGACTTATTGTAACTAACAACAAAGTTCCGCAAGAACCAAGAACCCGAAGTCTTAAAAAAAACTGTAGTTATCCTTGCCCCAAAATCTGCTGGCTTTCACCATTAGTCTCAAGGTGATCGTTATTTTAGGAAATGTAATGCATGTCGGTCGGTGTTGTGCAAACATACGCGGATTTTACGCCTGTTAATCACGTTTGCGCCGCGAAGTCCTTCCTGAGGCAGCGTGCGCGAAACAAATAATCCCACTACAATATACATATATTACATAGCCATATAGGTATAATATATAAATAATATATAACTACCTAATACGCGTTACGAAGAACAAACGGAAACAGACCGGAACAGCCATCAGATGTCTGGTACAGTGCGATGTATAAAAAATTGATAATGACCGGGTTCACCGTATAAACAACTCGTCTGCCGGTTTGAGGGTTTAAAATAGATGACATATTATCGCACAAGTTTAAAAAACAACGTATCGAACGCGATGGAGCTTAAAGATGTAACATATATTGATATATATAATAATTAAACGCTGCTGCAGCCGCGTTGGCATAGATGTACGTTTATATTTGCATAAGTACATAACATAATATTATTCGTGATTATGCTAGTTTTGATGTATCTTGGTTTTACATGCGTCACGTGTATTTTAAATATTTAATAAAAAACGGAATTAACGCATTAAACAAATAATTTGTATATAATATATATAACGTGTATAGCAGTGTACACGCCGTATAGGTTTGATGTGAAACACAAATCTCACAGAACACGCAGATTCGGATAATTGTATCATTTACTCATATATATTATTTTTGAACGGTTTCGATAAATCAAATCTTTCTGTATAGGCGTATAGCGTAAACAGAATCGATATAGTGTGAAGTATCGTTCTAAAAACTTAATAACCCTCGAGTGGCGTTTGTAAGCATTATATAATCACTAGTGGTGTATACGTAAGCAAGCTGCCACATAGTTTACCGTATATTTTTATAAAAGTCTCGACAAATTTCTTTATGCTTCATCGTGTATATACGCACGTCCGGTAGACACGAAACAGGGTTCGTATTCTTATTCCTTAATATTCGCTTTAACAGCTGCGCTAAATTTATATAACGCCTATCCGAGGTGTTAGCTCGATATCAGTATAATATTATCCGGATGCCACAAATATTACACAAACCGTAGGTAATATGTTATAGTCCTGCAGGAGTGTAGCTAATATGCAGCCACTGCAAACTCCTAACGGTTAAAAATGTATTAAACAAAATTTATCGGACCGATTTCAAGATAGTTTACCGGCTACGGAGTTTTAAAAAAAGTTCTTTTACCATCGCACCTAAATTTTACAAGATTTCTGAGCGTGCTCTAGCCCACCTTTTTCACATGAAATTCTTTAAAGCTTCTGAAACAGTTAGCACGAGTAGATCCGGCGTTTTATTTTTTAAGAGGACGCCACACCGTCGCACACGACGTGTTGTCTTCATCTTACAAATTTACAACATAGCAAATTTGTACTAGACAGTTCTAATTTTTTGTTGTTATCTTTCATAACGGTGTGAATTTATCTATTATCAAACTTTATTTTGTTTTATTTTTAAATATAAAATGTACAAGTATTGTTAACACGATATTAAAAAAAAAATCATAATAGGTACTATATTAGGTACGTTCTTCAATTCGGATGGTTTTTGTGACTATTTTCGTCTTTTGCCATTAAGTATATTATTTCACATTTTTAAAAAATATTCAAAATATTGACTGAAGTATTAAAAAACAAAACTAATAACTCTAGACGAATTAACTACTAGCGAGATTATTTAAAGCCGTCGGAGTCTATAATCAATATCATCGTCTTTTTTGCCTTTTTTACGCCACGAAGTTAATAAGAACCTGCCAAAATCGAACTCGTATTTACGCGCGCTTGTATGTGTATACTAGATGTTATAATATTCTTTCGATCGCTGTAGCAGTAGACCCCCGGGCGACAAATAGAATTTTGGTTTATTGCAGGGTCATCGGCACCCGGGCATCCGGTAGCCCCCGCTGTAGTGTACACCGAGATACACAATGCGAACATATTATGTTTTATATACCACAGACACACACATGAGCACAAATAGACGACGAAGAAGAAGCAAAGAAGATTGTAATATGCAGCAGTCGTTGATTGGCAACCGGTTTCTCATGAATCTAATCACGTGCATGCGCCACCGCCCCAGCCGTTGTCGTCGTAATGTGTATCCATCGCGCCAGAAATAATAATAATAATAATAATAATCGCTCCACGACGGTGCGGCAAATCGAAATCGAACGAAACCCATTGTCCGCTGGAGTCCCTATTGTGTCCACCCGATTGAAATGGATTCCGTCCCCGAGGCGAATTACTCGCTAATTAAACCTGATGCGGACGCCACTATTCTTATACACAGCGTATATTATATTGCACATAGAAAATTCAAGATGAATGAACTGTGAAGACGACGAACGCGTACGAAAAATATAAGCGCAATGCACATTTTCAACACACTCGGCCCAGACGTCCAGTAGACTGTATAAGCAGCAGCTAGGTATCTGGTATATAAATATAAGTATAATACGACGTATCGCCTATATGTTTTTCGTGAGCATAGAATATAATGATATAATAGCAATTTTATTGTTAATATTATAGACAGTATATTATAATATATATTGTTAAGAAGGCGGCGCGTGTATGTTACACTGCGAGAGAGACATTCCGGACGTATAATATTATTAACATTGGAAGCCGGACGAAAAATCGTTAGCGCCGGATCCCGCGCTCCGCGAGTTCCGGTGAATGGCTGCGCGCGTATACGATGTTTGTAGCTGACTAAGAGCTGCAGCGCAGAAGAATTTTGCAATCCGGACACCTCATTTGGATCGAATCCTTACGAGTTATAATATAATAATGGGCAGTATTACGTGCGTCTCGTTGCTAGATTTTTTTTCCCGAATTCCAACGAAATCTCTCGTAATGAATTATTTCATTTATATAGCTATTCAAACCTTTTAGAAAGACTTGGAGTGAAAAAGACAGAATAAACTGAAAATAATTGTAAAAAAATTCGCGGTATTATATAATGCGATCGTCGAGTATTTTTTTAAGTCAATGTTAATCAGATCTGTTGCTTCGGTTGGTGATTCATTAAATATTTCTCAAGCGATGACCGCACAAAGTTTACTGACATTTATTTAATCAAGGATACTTCATTTCTTGAATTGCACGCACAAATTACAGTCACACATTTATTCAGAAAGTGTTTTTAATATGGCCAGTGAAATAAATAATTCAACTGTAATCTAATAAGATTTCTTGGATAATAAAATATCAATAAATATAATATGTGTGCACCATATTCATATTATAGATTTGTACCTATGTCCTATATGGTATTAAAATAGTTTGTGTCAATAAAATCATATTAAAAATGAAAGGAAAGAAATGTTTCTTAAATTACTATCGTTACATAACACTCAATTATACACAATAAATAAATTGAATTAAGAAGTAATTATAAGAACTCAATAAATATGAATGTCTAATTTACGAGTATTATAATAATAATATAGTATGAAATATTTCAATTTATGATTATTTTATGTACGATTTAAAAAAATGTGTTTCAAATTTGAATGATAGGTACTTTAATATCATAGTAATATTTAATATCATAATATTATATGTTTTATAAGTTTACATACCTAACAAATGTATAACTATTAACTATACGTGGAAAAAGCCAAGCGCATTATCAAACTTGGCCAACGAGTTTGTTGAAACTCATTATGAACTCATTGGTAATATTGTAAGTTATAGCCTATAGGTAACTCGTATAATGATGCACCAGATGACTGTTGCGCGACGCGCGTGCTGGCTACTTAGTCGTGATAATAAATTGTGAATGATGATGCATAATATTATGTTTAAACTTAAAACATTATGTTATTTTTCGAAACACTCGTCAAAAACCACATAGTTTTAGTTCAAACACATCCCAGAAACGCAAAGCGTATTATACTGGTTTTTATTTAAAGACTGTAATTTTCGATATCTAAACGATAAAGTATGTGCAACTGTGGAGGGGGTAATATAGAAATAGAGATGATAATAATATAAATTATAATGAGTGATTAAGAGAACGTTATATTTTAATGCCTCGGGGCATCCAGCCCACCTTTTTATAAACATATTATATTATAAATGTATATAATATGTAGTACAATAATTGACTGTTGGTATTATTACTATTATATTTTGATACTGACCAAAAAGATTTATTTTTTAAATATTTCGTGTCTTCGTTTAATATTAATAATGAACACTTACGCACTTTACAATATTTTTAAAAGGGTTCATGGGTGAGAGGTACGCTATTGTTGGCGTATGTTACATTATATTCATATGAAATAAAAATACACTGCCTAAAAGGGGTTAGTATTTGTATTATAAACTATTGTTATTTTAATACGAGCCATATTACTTATAATAGTACCTATACCTAAACTAGAATTCTGTGATAAGAATAGGTAAGAAATTGTTGTCATATAATTATTATCTAAAAAGTTTGAACCATGTAAAAATACAACATTCGATATTTCAATATGAGGATTGAGTGCTGATATTAATACGTATATTATGCAGCTGTGTTGATTCAAATCGGAAATACAAGTATTATTCAAAACGAGCTGTTAGCTGTATTAAACTAACGAAATAAAACTTTTATAGATCTAACGATAAAACGAAAAATATGTACTTCAAATATAATAGGTATAATATATTATATACTTTGGATTTTTGAGTGTATAGTGATTTATATACCTATTATAAAATTGAATCGTATCAATATTTCTAAGTGCAAGTCGTTACGTTTTTTCCATTATACCCAATATAACGTTTATAAGAAATAGAAAAATTTTAAAATTTTTTAAATACCTTTAACTTTTCAAAATTTAAATTTAAAAAAAACGCAACGACTTTCCCTCAGAAATATTGTCACAATTCAATTTTATAATAGGTATTTTTACTCTAGAACCAAAATTGAGCGAGTTCTACTCAGACTGCGTAAACGCGTTTTGTCTATGTCGTACGTCAGTTGTATATATCTATGTATGTGTATAAGACGGAGATAACACATGCGGATTGCTGGTGTGACGTCCTCTTAATTTAAATCTTCTACCGGGATATTCAATAATCAGTATTGTAACGAAATAATTCAGACTCAGAAAACGTACGGATTCGATATCAGCGAGTTTTTTTTTGAGTAGGTACCTACATAAGTACATTTGGTGATGGTTATACATCATAAAGTTGTACATAGTAGTATGCATTTTTGACAAATATCTAATTGTAAATTGTAATATTATATTATTTATAAAATAAAATCGAAAACAAAATATGATTATTCAATATTGATGTATTAAATATTGAACAATTGTGTAATTTACTTTTAAAAAAATAGTTGTACATATAGTACATTCTGATTTCTGATAAGATTTATGCTGCGTAAAAATAACACATAGGGTGCCAAAGCTAATTTACTATTGTATAATACTATAGTATATTAATATATTATATACCTATTAAGAACTCTAATGGCTTAGATAGTTAGATGCATGTATAATATATAATATAATAATATTATATTTAAGTTCGAGAGCTATTTATATGTTAGAAATAAATGTAACATAAAATAAAGACCATTCCAGGGTACCTATCAATCATGTCTAGTGTCTACGCTGCTGATGAACTATGGCATTTATTTACTGTTTATAATAATGAACAACGCTTCCAATATATTGAAACTACCTTGCAGGGCTTAAGATAATTTTAAAAATTCAACGCATAAATTGATAAGTCAAATGATAGGGGGTTTTAAAAAAACATTTATACATAATTTTGGAATATTTTACAGATTTGAAATACATTTTTAGAACAGCTAGCGCCATCTATACTTCAATACAAAGTAAAATTAAAATTGTATAAAATTATAATTTATAACTAACTTTTATCTAATCAAATTTTTACCAACCAAATATTCAAATGTTATTGCTATTATTTTAGGTAGTCAATGTTATAATTGTTTTCTAATTCTAATATATTTCTAATTTTATATTATAAGGATTTAATAATCGCCGAATTTAACAGTTATTAAGTAGGATTTGGTAGGTACTTCAACACTTCAAGAGTTAATTAAAAGTACCTAGTGTCTGCTTGCACTCAAACAAATTAAATAAAAATAATAACTTATTGTAAGGCATTAAGCCCTTCTCATAAGTTTGCTGAATAACTTTTAGCTATACAATCATCATTGTTTGAGACAATCATTCAATCATTTATTATAATAACATTTGTCATAAAAAATAAATAAAAAATCATTTATAACTTCTAATATAATGTACCTACCTGTATCATTTATCGAAGGTTCTATCTTGATGTACTTGTTTTGATTGATAAACATATCTGAATTTTGGTTTAAACTTGGATTTAACTGAGACACAGGATTCAAAAGTTTTTCTAAATCATAGAACAATACAAATATTAGTTTGGTTTAAAATATAATATTAATTATGTATTACATTAACTAAACTACTGTAAACAACTGTCTCCATAAAATGCAATTATTTGAAACCTCAAACCCCACGATAAATAATTATAATTCTACTACATAAATTAAAGCCAAAAGGTACCTATTAAGTATTTATAAATTATCATATTTTTAATTTAGTTTACAGAACCTAATTAAAAAATACAAATAACTGTTTGTATTTACACAAAAATACTTTATTTATAAAATAAAAATCTACCTGTACCGATGTGTATCCATATTTTTTAATTTTTAGCATATCAAATATGATAATATGCAAGGCTGGGCATTAACGAGGTAAAAAGTTAAAGTTAAGTTAAAAAGTTAATATAATTTTAACTTTTTAACTTAACTAGTTACTTTTGGCTTTTCATTAACTCAACTGTTAGCTTAATTTATTTTTTAAACTCATTTGTCACATTAAGTGGTTGGTCATACAAACCAAAATTAGTTATTCAGTATACATTAGAATTGGGACCAGACGTCCAGACCATTCGGCCCATTTTGCATATCATGCGGATGCCCATATTAACCAGTGCCTACATTAGGCGGAATCCACTATACTAACTATTTTAACTAGGTGGGTATGTTTTAAAATTATTTTCCTACTTCAGAGTTATTTATACAAGGTCTCATCAAACATGCTCGCCCCCGTTTTATTCATTAATTACATACGCATCTATTAAAATTCTGATCTGTATCCCTATTTTTATATACATACCTACTTAGATTTTTATACCTACTATTTTAGAAATGTATTGTAACAATAAAAACTTCTTTTTTTTCTGTGTGTCTTCCTATTTTTTTTTTAAATGTTTATATAGGTATCAGATATAGATCAAAATTTGAACAAGTATTTGCTGAATTATTTTACTTATATAAACACCAAGCATTACAATAGTCCTTAATAATTTTATCATATATCATAATATTGGAATTGTATATTATGGGTGTTTGAAAATTGTTGTGAATAACATTAATGATTAATCTATTATAAATATGATTATTTTTAAAAATTGTCCGTGTATAGTTACCAAGTCAAATATCACACAAATTTTATATTTTGTTTAAAACGATTACTTAGGTGTTAGGACTAAAATCCTTAGAACATAAAATTTAATAACAAAAAATAGGTAAGTAATTAAACATATTTAGAATCTGTTAAATTGCAAAATCTGCTCTACAAATCACAGTAAAAAAGAGCTGTTATTATTTAAAAAAAAAAATACTTTGTGTAAATACATGACACCCAAATGGGAAACCTTAAGTTGGGTCTCGAGATGTTGGATCGCTTAAATTAAACAGGAGTTTGGTTATTTAATAATACTTGAATTGGGTCTGCGATAATATTTTAAGAAATAACTTAGATAAATTTAATGATTACCTCCTAGCAACATATTATATTGAGCAAAATGCATTATTTCTTACTAATATTTGGGCTGAATTGACTGCGACCACAAATCATACCACAAATAGGTGTGAAAGTTTTCATGTAAAATTAAATGCAAGTTTAAGTGCAGCTCATTCAGGCATTTTTGTTTAGTAAAAATTTTACTTTGAATTTAGAGTGAAATTTACATATAAGTATATAACTTCAGTGCTCAGCAACGCAGCCAAAAAAAAAAACAATAGAAATAGAAAAATGATTAAGAAAAAAAATGCTTTTTTTTACCAGTGGAGAACTGACTCAGTTAAGTTTTGTATGATATGTCTTTTAAATTTCTTCCTTAATTTAAACTGTATTGTAATGACAATATTAAAAATAAAAAGAAAAAACAATTTATTTTAAGCTAAAATTATGTTAATTTAATATTTTAATAATTGTGTACATCAGTCTGTAACCTTTTAGATATGTAACAAAAAACAAAACGTTTAATAGACTTTCTAACCAACCTACATGGGGGGGGGGGGGTCTCCTGGGTAACGCTAATAAGTTGGACCCAACAGTAAAATACGTCTGGACCCAATTCATTCAGTTTTTGAAATTTGAGACACAATTCGAAGTTATTGTTATAAATGGTATACAAATCTAAGTAGTTAGATATTTGAAAATATTGTCTTTAAGTATACTTAAGAATCTCAAAAATTAGAATTTGGATAAGTGCAGGTTAAAATGGTGGGGAACCCTAACTTAAATAATATAATAACCTATCATTAATATATATAAGTTAATTAGGCATACACTTAAACCTGATATTTTGTAGATTAATGTTTTGAAATTGAACAATATTAAATAGTTTTTAAATAGGTATTTAAGTATTATAAAAAGATGTGTTTAATTTTTTAAAAAATTTAGCACTTAAATTTATGTTTAAAATTGTAGTTTTTTTAATATATGAGTATAGTAATAAGTATTATAATTATAATACCCACCTAACACTATGAAATTAAATTGGTACTCATTATAATTATATGGTTAATATATATATATCATAAATGTTCCCCCATTATTACTAAATTAATAGCAGGTAGTTAACAATTTAACAATGATTAGGACATGCTATTATGATAGATATGCTAAGTTCAAAGTTGACTGCTGTGATAGATAGGGAAGTATTTTAGAATATTGAACCCATTACAAATCAGTACATATTTTAACTAAACAAAACAAAAATAATAATTCTGTGTAGAGTATTGTTATATAATAATTATGTTTTCTTAATAACTATTAAATGTAGGTATGCTATTATAGTGTTATTATTTGTATAAATAGGCATACACAAATGTTGATGAAGTTTTATTATAATAAATTTATAACCATATTATATAATTCTTTGTATTCTTGTATTGGGTATTTTCTATATCATTCATACTAAACTTTTTTAACTATAAAATATTTTTTTTGGGGGGGATAGTCATATAAGTTCAAACATAAGACTCTACCAAAAATATAAGCAGTAGATTAAATTACTGATATGAGTAAATTATATAGTGGTTTGATACATTTACAGGCAGATATATTGTATGTTTTAGACTGTAGATTTGAATTTTTCTTTATAAAAATTTCTCATTCTAATTAGTGAGTACATATCACATAATCTTGTATAAGAGCATGTATGTATGTACCTGCAAGCAAAGGATTTGCAGTGGTAATGTTGAATTTCTTGCCAGCATTTGTGCGTTGCAGTTCTTGGAGTAATGCAACAGCAGCATGGTTTTTGTTACCCGTTGACATAACATTATTGTTATTTTCTTCCTGTAAAATTAAAAATATATTAAAAATATATTTTATATACATTTTATATCATAAACATAAATTAAAATGGTTTTTTTTATTTGCTTTATTAATCAGATCATTTTAAGGCAAAAAATAATATATGATTCTAAATTTTACAATTTAAAAGTGGTTAAATAAAAAAGCTAGATGATTTGATACAAGAAATTATGTTGTCAAATATTAACAATGAGGAGTGAAGATAAATCAATAATCATATTATTTTAAAATAACCATATTGTTTAACAGAGGATGTAATACCCACACGTGTTTGTATTGTACAATATAATACATTCGTTAGCTATTATTTAGAGTGGGTTGACCTATTATCAAATTTAAGGGTAGAAATATTGTTTATTTATAAGTCAGTCTTTTACAATATCAAATTTTTAAGCACTGTGAGCATTTTTAAGTTTTAATATTTTACATTTTATACATACTCATAACTTTCTTACTAATAGTTGAAATATCATAAAAACCTGACCTAAAACACAGATTATCTTACCTTCAAGTTTAACATTAAATTAAAGCGTATGACATAAAATTGATACTGCTGAACTCAATTTTGCTATACTCTAAGATGGAGACAAGACATGTGGGTATGACATTGTGGTCTGTGATGTTATATTGATATTAATTGTAAATGTTTTATTTTTATTTTTTTGTATAACATAAAAAATAATATTTTAAAAAATAAGATTTGTTTATCTTTTTAATTTGAAGAATATTTGTTTCTTTTATAAAGTTAGAAGTGTTTTACCTAATTGATATGGATTTTAACAAAATAATATTTATTGCGATTATTATTATTACAAAAAATATTATTTAATTGTTAGGCATCGGGCTTAGGCAATATAAAATACACAAAATATAAAAGATTTAGTTTTAATTTTTATACATCGTTAAATTCTATTTACTATTATTATATTCTAATAATTAATTAGAAAATTACAATTTTATTTTTTTTAAATATTTAAATAATAATATGTTTTATTTTATCATTTAAAATAACAATGTAATATGAGTTTAAAATAAGGAGTAAATATAGGCAATTTCACAGATTATATTTAGTAATTTTAGTGTTGAAGTAAGAGAACAATTAATTTCAACACCATAAGTACAAAATAACAATTTTGTGAAATTGCCTATATTTACTCCTTATCTTAAATTATTCTTTCATAATTTCAGTGACTAATATACTATAATAATTTATATTATTATTTTAAATTATAAAATGAAACATATTATTATCGAAATATTCAAAAAAATATATAACTTTTTTTTCTACCAATTAATAAAAATTAAACTAAATCTTTTTAATGTTTATGTAGTTTAAACTTGCTATACCCGGCGCCCAACTATTGAATACAGTTTGATTGAATAATAATAATAGCGAAAAACAAAAATAGTGAGAATATTATAGAGCACATTCAAATTATTACAAAGTTAAAGAATAAAATATTTATTAAATTAAATCAAAAATCGTTAATGATTCATTGATACATGATCGAATATTTGACCGATTGAACCTTTCCTCTCCACTTTAAATTTAATACAGTAAAACTAATCGGGCCGTTTACCTTTATATCACAATTAACAAAATCGAAAAACTGTTCAAGTAACGCGGACGAGTCGGACAGCTGCTTGAAAATGTCATCATCGCCAGAGTGTTCACCGCCATCCTGAACACTAGCTCCTCCTCCGTCTAAAGCGTTGTCTAATTCACTGGATATCTCCGATTGGAGTAGTTCACCAAGACTGGAAACTTCGTTACCCTAAAACGAACATGAAAGTTTAGGTAACATATTGATCATGTCATCAGATATATCCTTACAATGGAGTTCAACTACTTACAAGACATTCGGTAAAATCATCAATTTTGGTCTCGGCCTCTGGACACCAGAGTAACACATCGTCCATGAAAGGCATACCTGAACCTGAGATGGCCGATGTCCTTCCAGCAACCACTACACCAGCGGCCAGTGGCGGACCGGGAAGTGTGGGTTTTGCAAAAGCCAGGATGACAATTAATGAGTCGTGGACCCACGTTTCTTTGATATCTATAATTTAAATCACAATATATTCAAACAAGCAGTATGTGATGAACCTATTAAATTGAATGATAAATATAGATATTATACTGGAACAGTTTATAATTAATACTCTATTTAATATTGTACAATGATGACGATACTAACAATTATGTACTAAGTAATAATAATATTCAAAAAAACCATCGATTTTCGAATGCTTTTATCCACTAGATTATTATTTATAAATATTATTTTAATAAAATATATATACCTACAAAATTCATAGTATGCATAGGTAATATAACAGATTAACTAATGGATAGTAACATTCATTTACTATTACATATTTTGTAAACAATTAAATTATTTATAAAAAAATATGAAATGTATAAACAATCTGTATGTTTTATAAAGGTAGATGGATGTGTATAGTAATAAAATATTTCATAGATATATTTTTCATTTTCTAACGTATATTATATAATACAAAATATTATAGGCAGTTTCGTTTTGGATAATTTTTTTACAATGTTTTTATACACAGTACAAATATTGAACATGTTTGGCACACTGCAGTATTTATAATTTTAATAACAACAGGAAATAAAAAAAATGAATAATGCAGTAACGTTCAATTTGTTTAACTCCAAAACATGTTTCATAGTTCTAAAATAAAACTGCAATTGTTTGATCAACTTGACAATATAATAGGCTAACCCAAACGTTGATTAAAATCTTGAAAAAGACAGACAGTCTATGAAGAAATGTATATAACTAATTAAAATAACGGTCTATGAAACATATATTATAAAAAATAATAAACGTATCTATTAATAATTGGAAACATATATTTAATTTTAAAAATAATTTTTTTTAAATCTTACCTATATAGTTTTTGAAAGTTATTATGAGTAATAATATAACCTAATAATCAAATTGGGCTTATTTATTTTTAAAATGATTTGCGTTCTAGTAAAATTATCAAAAGTTAGTATTCATTAAAATGTATTAAAATTTGGTTTTTGTTTTAACTAAGCGATTTGGACCATTGAGTATACAGCCGTTTACCTTGGAAGATTACCATATCAATATCTACTACAACTATATGAAATTTAGGAACATTAACACGTTTACGTTTGAGCGTCCTCGGCTACTACTAATAAGCCACACGGCACACACGTTATTATATAATCTATAAAATGTTTAAAAATATCCCATCTAACAATGAATTATTTAATTGAAATAATCAAGTCGTATTAGGTAAACTTTGTTATGCTTACGCCTTACAGTAAATTAATTACTGATTTGCATAATTTCGAAGTTAACAACTCAATATACTTAAAAAAAGTGATGAGAATAATATAGGTATGTAACCTTGGACCCGCTTGATTTTTTTTCAAATAATAAAATATTATATTTGATTATTCTCTATACCTATACTGGCTTGAAGTTTTACTGCATAGAAAATATATTAGAAAATGATTGGTAATTAAGGACTTTATACGGTTTTAATTAAGTAATATACCTAATGGATAAACTACGTCGATAGACAAGAATAAAGAATTTGAAAAAAAGACTATTATAGATTTACGCTATAGTTGAATTAATTATAGTCAATAGGTACTCCATTTGTAATATTTTCAAAAATTTGTATTTAAAGTTTTAAATTTATAAAAAAACTAATAAGGTACCATCAACTAATTATTCGTCCTTAAATTGCGTAATTACCAAATTAGAAACAATATTTATATCAATGTTCAATAGCTAAACTCATATACCTACCCGATGGACTTCTACAGTTTTAAAATAGATTTAATAAGAAAATAAATTACCCTCAGACGCATTTCAATAATAGATAGGTATTTACTTGTATTATAATAATATATTTGTAGTATAATATATATATATATATACATTATAACACAGACTATACGATGCCTATGTCTATCGTTCAGCTTGCTAGTTCTTAATATACCTATAGTATTATAAGTAGTCAGTTTTTTTTTATATTGAAACCGGTATCATGACATTTTCGTAGTCGACTAATACAGACATGATTTTTTATTTTGCATACATAAAATATGTTTGAATTCTATACGACAGTAATTTATCACTTATTACTTTCACGTAATTAAAAAAAATACGTATATCAACATTAAGTATAGGAACAAGATATTAGGCACCACTTTCGAAAAATAATTGTTTTATCTTCGAAATATTGTTTGATAAAATTAATGTTTTACTGTTAATAACTGTTTTATCAAAACATTAAATTTGTTGAATTTTAACAATCATTTGTTGGATTGATATCGTAATTTATTGTTTTTTTTTTTTTTTTGTAAATAATAACCATTACATTGTAATTTATACGAACCGTTTATATTGTAGTTGTATCGGTGCTAATTATTTGACACAAATCTTTCATAATTTATTAAATTTTAATGAAATAGGTACGCTTGGATGTTAGCCAAGAATAGAAAACCCGTGAACCAATCAAACAGCAGGACAATATTGTAATTAGCGTGTAATTGCCGTTTGCCAGAAGTATCCCTTTAAAAAATACGATCATGATAATCGACAGGGTCGGTGTGTTTAAAACGTGTTTTTTAAAAAATATATATATTTTATTTCGTAGAACAGTTCAAGGTTATTATTATATTATAATATTATAATATTTATACCTATACCCACGTTTATAACAATTATTTGCGAAACACGAATCATGCTCTAATATTATAAACGTATATTAATAGACAATAGCGGTTTAATTAATATTCGAGTTTACGGTCTTACGTGAATTCAATAAATTATCAACATTGACATAGATACATACCTAAATATTTTGCAATAAGTAACGATGATATTATAGTACCTACTTTGTTTGCCAATTTTTCAAAAAACCCTTGCAAATTTTCAGATGAAAAAGATCACTAGAAATATATTAAATTTGAGAACGGAACAGAGTACATATTATCGACTAAAAACAATCAGATGTTATAAAGCCACATAAAGGCACGATTTAGAGATATAACTTCGTTATGTTTATTTTTTTTAATGTATATCTTCTCTAAATCGTGCATTTATGTATTATAGAAATTTAAGGTTATAACTTATAGGTATATATCACGGTTGCAGATAACTTGATATTCTATACAATCGTGGTATAATAAACCAAGATAATAGTACCTACCTATGGCTATAAGTTTTGTGGTATACTGTTATGAATTTTTACATATTATTATCATAATAAGGCTTAGTGAAATTAATTATTATTGTTTAAAATACTATTGGTACAGGTACTTTTGTGGTGTGAAATATTAAAAATAAATAGTTTCTCACCTTATGCGATGCTCCACTTCCGTTGTGGTTCATTGTCTGCTCACGGAGATTCGTTTCCATTTTTCTTTCAAGTACATTTTCAAGTCTAAAACGAGAAAAAAAACGTAGGTAAATATAGTTTTCTATTACGATAACGTGCTCTAACGGTCCGTCATTGACGGACATCCGCGTGAGACTGAAGTACTGAACGCGCCGTGTAGATTTCGCTCCCGGTGTCCCGCCAAAATATCAGTCGTGTTTTTATTTTCCTTATCGTTATTCGTTATCACTATTATCACTTATTGACTTATCACCTATTATTGGTCTGTTAAAAAGGTGTATACTTTTGTATCGTTTATTCGTTTGTAATTTTTATTTTTTTGAAATTCTGTTCCACAAACGTTTTCATAATAATATTGTGTTTCTGTCAACAATAAATATTAAATTGCGGTTTGAAATATTTGAAGTCTTATAGTTCCTGTACAGCCGGTAAATAAATAGTTTTACATACTCTCAACGGTGAGCGGCTTTTTACGGCTTACACACCAACACAATGCAATATCTCTTTAGATAAATGTTATGAACGTTAATCTTGACATGGCTTGTTTTCAGACTGTCATGCAATGTCGTCTAGTTCCGACGAAGAATTGGACATGCTGTCGCCCTTGTTTAATCCGATCAAAGCTCTGTACGCAAAAAACGTACAGGTACCTAGTACGACAGCTCAACCGTTAGACAACATATCAAAATTTGAACTCGCTCCTTCAGGAGAAGTCTTAATTAAACCTGATAGACCTAGAGTAATTTTAAATTGTATACTTCATAAGAAATCAGTATTCTTTTTAACACCTCTTGTATTTTACAGACACACAATGAATATAACATTGAACCGATAAACGTGATTTAAGTGCTGGTAAGTTCTTGCTAAATATCAATGATTATAAAATACTGCAGACAGTTTATTTTAGTGGCCGGCACATCTCAAGTATCATTAGTTCAACGGATTATTAAAAGGAGACGAACTGTATTGGCACGTATGTCAGAAATTGGCAAATCTCGTGGGCCACTATCTCGCATTGCTCTGTTTTGTTACACCAAAAAACGTGTTAAAGTCTACATACGATCAGCTGTGTCTGTCCGAGGTCACTGTGAAGGGTATATTATTGCTTTTGATAAACACTGGAACTTAGTCATGGATGATGTAGATGAAGTATGGACAAGGAAAAACAAATACAAATCATTAGCTATTGGTAAGGTTATCTTTTGCATATTACCTACCAACTTTATATATTCCAATATTAATGTTTAAATTTTCTTGGTAATACTTTATACTGAATATTGAACATTTTATATCTAAATTTAGTAATTTAATATTCATTATCGTATTAATAATTTATTTGGAACTTCTAATAACCAACTAAATGTTAAGTTGTTGCAAAATATTATTTCTCAAATGAAATGCATAATAATAGAAATAACCAAGATTTAAAATATAAACCTCAAATGATTAGTAACTTATAAGTTATGATAAGATGTTGATGGTAATGTTATATGAATTAGTAAGGTAGAATTTAATGCGCACCTACCAGCTACTATGCATTAATATAGGAGAGTGGTATAATATTTCTAAAATTAAAATATTTTATTTCTATTGTTATTGTACAAAAAATCATTTTATGTTTCATATATTATATTATACATTTACTAACATTATGACATTCTGCAATTTTACATTTGCTTATATAATTCCTATGAATTATAAATTACTAAATTGGAGGTACTGTATATTATAAAAGTTATCAATAAATGTTTGTTTACTTATAAGCAGTATAAATTATAAATTTATTAACTTGTTCACCTAAATTCGGATCACTGCCCTATTGAGTTGCCAACAAAAAAATATAAAATTACCATTACAGAACTCTAGTAGGGTATAATGCATTATTTATTATTTATTATGTGTGTACTGGTTGCTTCTATCTACATAGTGCATTTCAATTGAGTCGATTGTTTAACCTTTTGGCAGTTTAATAGAATGGGACTGAAAATAGAATGCTTTATACATTACCATTAACATTGATGACTTGCACTTGCTCGACCGATCAAGTGAATTAAATTTTTTTAATAATGTTTAATATTTAATAATTAATAATAATACTAATTTAGTAGGAGGTATGTTATTTAAGTAAGATTTATTGGCTTGAAAATGTTGTTAAAATATGTTCACTGTTCACATTCTAAAAAAAACAATGGTAATGTACATTTTCAATCTGAGTAGGTTGACATAATTACTGCGTTTGAAAGGTTTAAAATCATCTATATCCTGTATAATGAACACATTTTTTTTCAGTTTTTATTGTGTATATTATACACAATAACAACTATAAAAAATATATATATATATTTATATTATATATAAATTATTATAATATATATATAAGTTGTGTGTAGTCGTTAATGACATTCAATTGATATTGTATTACAAAAATATTATAAGCATATGGTCAGCAAAATCTTATTTGTTAATTTTATTTTTTATCAAGTCAATTTTTTCACTATTTTTATAACAGCAACATATTTTTTATTTCATATTAGGTATTTAAATACAGAATATTTTTTGAAAGTTCATAAATAAATTGAATATTGAACCAATGCTGTTAATTATTAATAACTTTTAATGTTTATAAATAATTACTTAGGTAGGTACATCTAATATAAAATTGATATTTATTTTACATATTATTATGAATGTATAAAAGTGATGATTGATGATAAAATAAAATAAATTATACGTTTATAGTGTTGAAGATTATTTAATTTAAACTGTATAACTCTACTCACCAACACATGCTTTCTGTTATGTGGTAGATATTAATTATTGTAATTAAAATTGTTTTTTTAAATAAGTTTTGTTATAAATTTGAACGTTATTTTAATAATTTATAACTGTGAAGCATTAGATAAAAAAAAAAAAAAATAAAGGACAACCGTGCGAATTGATAGAATTTAAATAATACAATGGCAATTTAAATTTTGATTTTTAAGTAAAAAAATTATTTTTTTCGAAATATCACCTTTCACATTATATGCAGTAGGCACTCTCGCGCATGCAATGGACTCCAAGCTACGGTTTTATTTGTCATATAAAAATAAATAGTAATACCTAATATCGAAACAAGATTTCAGTTTCAATGTCCGCAAGCTTGTGTCGGAAACACAGTTTCTCCTCTGCGCGTGAAATAAATTTGTCCGCTGGTATAGGTGGGTACAATTATTTTGCGCGTGCATAATATACGTAACAAATTCAGAAATGTAGTGTTCGATGACGGCGAGCGGGGACGATTATAATGTGGGTTTTGTGCGCTATTGAACTTGAAGGTTATAAGTATAAGTGCGGCCCGCGGGGCTCGAACCCGTTCGCAGTACGTCGTTAACATTGGCGATATGCAAGCAAGACGACTCTATAATATACGATCGTTCCCGATTGTATCAGCTCAAATATCATATCATTTAATCATTATACGCTTAACCGCACGGTATCTACAAGGTAACTGCAGGCTGCAGCTGATGTTATACGTATATTGTATATTTATATATATATAGTATTATAGTAATATATATTATCATTATTTATTTATTATAAGCACTCCGCCGATTTCCGGTAAGATATTCCGTATTTGTGTTCGCGAAAACTACTTATGAATATTATCTAGGCCAAATACTACGGTGGTGTGGTGCGGGAAGAGGTTTCGAATAAATAGTGATATCAATAATAATAATAATGATTGTTGTGACTTATGCGAGCCACGTGCAGCGGCCCTCGCTTTGGCCGTTATATTATAATATTATTGTTTTGTACATTATATAAAACGACGTTCAACCATGTTTACTCACCATTATGTATAACTACCTAAATATAGAATGTAGGTTGGATCAGTAGCGTATATCCATAAATTTGCCCGAGGTGGATAATATTTTATATAATTTTTTTGTACCCACAGATAGGTAATAATTAATATTAATAATTAAACATTATTTCGATGACGTGGTATATTAATAATAGTAATAACAATAAATAATACATAATATGTACTACGATTAATAAAAAAATAAAAAATGTATCACTTGTTACTTTGATACTCAAATATGGTTTAATAGGGGGAGGGTTTAGACTAGGAGGAGGGCCCGCCATTGGGTCAGAGATAATATCTATACGATTAAGGCTGCATATTTTAAATTCCCTTCAAAGCATTTACGTTATACATACTACTTGACGATGGCATAGCGTACCTACATAATATTATTATAATCGTCGTGTACGCTGACTTAAGATTTAAGAATATAGCGACTATTACTAGGTACTGAAATAGCGGCTGTAGTTCGAAATATAATTTGCAGCGGTGCCGAGTTTAATATTATAAAAAGTCATCAAATTATTTAAAACATACATTTTATAATACAAATATCGTATTTAGAGAATCCGCGCATCTCCGTCGGCGGAATCGGACGTATCCTTTCAGAGCGGTGAAAATAATTGCAATCATTTTTTTAAATGACAATTTTTTAACTCTTTGAAATCGCTTTATTACACCACTTATGAAACTATATATGTCTTATGCGTACCGACAGTTTTTTTTATTGTTTTAAAAAATTGCTACCTATTGAATCTAATATTTTGGAATGCTACGTCAGCGGTTATATTATTATTGTAATGCGGTGTTTATTTGCAGTGTACACCGCCGTGGAATCGCGAATAAAACAACACTACGCATACATACTATTATACAGAGTGGCCCATCGAGTTTTCCCGTGTTTGATGAATGAAAAAAACGTGAAAACACAGTAACTACCCTGTATAGTTGTATATACCACCTCTTTAATATAATAATAATAATATACAGTATGCATGTGCCGGGTGTACACCTATATTTGAGTTTATTTTTGTGATGTTTTTATTATTTTTGTTGTTGTGTGTATGTGTGTGCAACGCACACGCGATTTCTAGAAATCCTTCGTCGACCTTGACACAGTGCGTAGGTTACGGGCGACGACGACGTGCGGCGGCTTTGTCGTCTCGCGCATTACGTTACATATTAAATTAGGTATATTATAATATTTCAAAACTCTTTGGCCGGCCAACATTTTTTTTAGGAACAATTTCACGGGCGAAATGATATTATCTTAGTATAAGTATTATTATTTTGCTTTGGCTCGCAAATGCCCCGCGTTCGTATAGTAGTATACGTAAATAGCAAGTTTATTATAATCGTTTTCGCAATGACTCCACCGCGTTGACGGCCGCAATCGTTAACCTTCCGCGGAATACCTTGACAGTGTTGGCTGGACAGTTTTGTTTTAATTACATATTATGCGCTGCAGTTGTAGTATATTCGTATCCAGTTTATGCAGTAGTCGACCTTAACGACTGTAGGTGGTTTTTTTCCTACCTGTATCGTGTACGCCCGTTTGTTTTTTTTTTGCTCGATACATTTTGGTATTATATAAGGTATATCGTTTTAAAACGACTGCGAAAACCTATTGCGCGATGGATTTTATTGTGTTTTTTTTTTTTTTTACTATAGTTGTAAATCGCTTTGTATCATAATAATAATGGTTTTTTTGCCCCGTACAGGTGACGCGAGAAGTTTGGACGATCCGGTGGAGAAGCCGTACGCAGTCATCAAGAGGATTCGAGGACACCAAGTGTGCCGGAGGCACGTTCCCCGATTTTTGGTGCGTGGAGAGCAGATCGTTTTAGTGGCCAAATGTCTCGTTTGAACGACGACATTTTTCAACAGTATGATGATATTTAATAAATGTATATTTTTACGTGTACGTGCGGTGTTTTAACTTAAAATTTGGGACGAATAAACAAAATAAATCTTCCAAGAAACGATAAAGACTTCTTTAGTTCGGGTGCGAAGAGACGACGACAATAACAAATCGTGCTCAGTGTAAATATTATAAGACAATATTGAATATGTATATTTAAAGAGATGTCACAATATCTTGTTTAGAGGAAACTTATGAATTTTGTGCATTTTTATTGTTTTTTCTGCACTGCTGGCGGAGAAAATGTCCAAGGGCACTCAAAAAAACAGTATATAAGGTAAACCGCTTTTAATAATAAGTTTTTAAACGGCGTTGTAGTCGGGTCCCCATAATAAACAGGCGGAAAATTGAATAACGGTACTTTCTCCGCGCGCCACAGAAGAAGAAAATAAACCAGAATGATGCCCGTCGCCGCCTGTTCCACCTGTTCGCATTCTGCACAGTTGGGATTATTCGGCGGCCGTCAGTGAAAGTAAACGCTCAAAAACTTTCACCGGGATCGGTCTTCTATAACTGGTGTGATATCATATTATTATTATTATTATTAATGTAACGGCATTCACGGGTTTCACACTAAACTGCGAATATGCACAATATAATAATATATATACACTCGTTGGGTAACTGGATCGGGGTTCAACTATTTATCTATATATTATATTCTGGCACTCGATACCTCCAATGCGACCGTAGTGAATCGGTGTTACCTATTTGTTTTTCTACCTACTAATTATTCGAAAATGAAATTTAATTAAGCGTATACGTGGTGTGATGACTATACTAACATCCGCCACTTTAATTATTCCAAAATATGACGTATTTTTTTTAAAAATATGATTTCTTGCAATACCTCGAAAACCGATGTTTGTTACTTACGAGAAACTGTTGGTTCCTAGAAAACATGATTTGATTTCGATGATGGCAGTCCCGAACTGTGACGACATACTGCAGCAGTACCGCAAGATTAATATGAGGTATGTACATGCCCATGGCTAAATAATGGAGGGGTTTTTTTTCTAGTAGTAACTTATAGCTTATAAAGTAAGTAGTAGGTACTCCAATATTCAGCATAATATTAAACTAAAGTCTTATAGTTGTTTATCTTAAAAGCTGGAGCATATCAATCGCTATCATAGTCCGTTTTATGTATCAATGCTTGAAGGTAATACGAGCCGTAGGTATAGTTATGGTTAAGGAGTAACTGAAAGTAACTGTGTCTAAAATAATCTAAGTACCTAGTATATTGTTATCGATTATTATCTAATTATAATTTTAATAATTAAAAATGATATAATAACATAAAACATTATTCATAAATCATAATGCATAGGTACGGGGTATCTATCACATCTTTACTAACTATATAATAACACTACATGCGATTCACTACGACAGAAGGCTTTGCCTTTCCATGGTATATTGTGATTACATTCTATGATTTACAATAGGTATATCACTGTTTTAAATGAGCTTATCCTTACAAAAAGCTAAAACAAGGATGTTTAAAATAATTTATTTGAATTATGTGTTCCTAAATATAACATGGTGTTGAATGTAACTTGTAATTTATAAAAGGCTGCACAAGTGATATATAATATTTAATTATAACTTAAGAAATAAGGATTGTATACATATTGGATTATATATAGAAAAAATATTTAATATTATTCAAATTTTATATAATTTTAAATTTAGTTATACTATAGGCGTCTATAGCGTAGTAGGTAGTTCTATTATAATATTGCTATACATTAATTAGAGCACCGCGTCACGAGCCGAATTATTCGGAAGATGGTAAAATTATTTTCCCCACGATACCGTCCCGAAATCACGACATTATAATACGCATTGTTCAGCAGTTTATGTTAATATGTATACCTAATAAAATAATATATAATATATATTAAAGTGTATGAGAGCGCGGTAGCGTGGTGGATAATGGATATTCTGAAATAAAAGAGATAGGTATATAATATTTTAATATTTTTCAACGATGCCGGGGGCCCAATTAAGTTAATTGTACAAATATACAATATAGATTAGAACAATGCCGTTTAGTTGTATAGTTGTTTTTTTTTAGTAAAATATTCTCTCACGCGCGCGCTCGCGATAAGTGATGATGCCGCGATCCGGACGGGTCCGAAGAGCTTTTTTTACTCGGGTCCGTCGGCTGCACGCAAAAGACGTTTCCCGTTAAAACGCCCGCCAGATGACCCGTGCGGCCCCCGACTAGACTATTATTGTTATCATCGTCATCATCATTATAATGAATATAATATACAATACGCATTATTGCGTTATCATGTGTAGGCATACAGTCATATATACAGACCGATTGTTTTTGTTGTGCGGATAATTCGAAAATACATAAGGTTAGGGCGGAAATATATAAATAGTCTTTTACTCTCGACTTTTGGGCCGCTTCAGAAAACAAAATATAAATAGAGTTATTGTTTTTTCGGTCATCATACTATATAAAAAGGTATATTTTGTGAAAACATAACCGGAAATGTATAGGTATAAAGTATAGAGATTTCATAAATATAGGTACACTATACACCTATTATATAAATATTATATACCCTGCAAGCAGTAGCCATAAAAAATGAAAGTCTACTACTGGAGAAGAAACCTATATTACTGCAGGGATCACCAAATGGTGGGCCGTGGACGAACTTTATCGGGCCCGCAGATGAGAAATAAGTCAAATAATTTTTTTTTATTTTGGTGATTTCTGCAATATTATATATTTATATGCATTGCCAGGGATATCAGGATCACGAGTTAAACATCGTCTCGTGGACGTAATTATAAAGCAGGCGTGGACGCGTGGGTCATTTCAGAAAAATCTCAAGAATTTATCGTCGTGGTTGTGCGTTCAATTATAATTATATGTACAATGTACACATTACACGCGTGTTGTTACTTGTTATTTTCTCGATAAAATATTATTATTGCGCGTTATTGGTTGATATAATATATTATTTTAATATAATATTCTCTTCTCGTCCGGAGGACAATCGATTATTCGGGTTAATTGGTCGGCGTCGCTCGGTGGGTACTACATACCTATTATAATATGTCGCTGAGTCCGGGGAGACCCTGTGAGTCTATTCCGTGGCCGCGTTTGACCTAAATTCGTGCAGACGTGTCGCCGCAGCGTTCTTATGATATTAAATGATTCTGGTTTAGACTGTACAAATTATATAATATAATACAGTATTCGGTACATAATATGCGAATCGTTCGCAATGACAAATAAAAACGAGATCTCCGCCGCCGGGCAACTTAATCAATTTTATAATAAATCCGACGGATGATCACGTTGCTGCTTGTTTATACCGCGTCGGCGGATCGGAGTATTGTATATGTTATTATAGTGAATGCACTGCTGTAATTGCAGTGGGCAAAAACAAAATTCGTCACGTGTTTTATTGCGCGAAAATTGGTATATATAAGAAAATAGAAAAAGCGAGAAAAACAGTTAGAAACGCCAAACGCACGCGCGAAATACCGCCTCCACTTGCGGCATCCCCCGGCATAAAATCCGATGGACGACCGAAAGCCGTTTTAATTTTTTTTCTCTCCGCAAAACGCGTCACACGCAAACGAAATCGTAACAAATTTTACCGACTTTCTATATATAACGGCACACAATAATAACCGCAATATAATATTATTATGCTTTACCTATATAACTTTAATTATTATACTCGTAATTATTATTGACGGGTAATACATTAGTATGTAATAACAATAATATAATTAATATTATAGAGAAGTTAGTTTCAGATAACTTATCGTTTTTTTAGGTATAAGACGACGTACCATAAGTTTAAGTATGCGTAAAATAATTTAAAAACAAGTGTTTTTATAGGTAGGTACTAACACCTATATTATATTAACAATCGTTATCCCCGCAGGATAAAGTTCGAGACTGCGAAGATTAGCTACAAATTATATTATATTATGCTTAAAGTCTAAACATTTAATCGTGTACATATCCGTTTGAAATCGCCGACGTTGATTTCCGATAATTAGCCTCTTCCACCAGACCTGCACCCGTCTATGTGCGTTTTTTAAAATGTATTTCGCGCGTTCCCGCATCATCGATAATGCGTCGTCGGTCGATGAAAAACATCCTGGCCGGATAAAATAATGAGAATAATATTGTGTTACTGTGTATTATGACTATTAATCGATTGAGTGCTTGTGAGATTTTTTCATTTTTTTCCTGAGTACTATCAAAATAATTTCTTATCCACCATAAATAAATTATAATACGAACCGATAAAATAAAAAAATATAGATGGAATAACATAATATAGATGATAATTAATAATCAAAACGAATGACTGCAGTAACATGCATGGTCCTTTGTGCGGTTCGAAACTACGAATAATATTTTGTGTGAAAGTTACTCCCTGCACCGTTTTCGTTTAAAAAAAAATCAAACGTATTTCGTTCTCTGATCGAAAAGTAAAGATAGATATAATATGTATATTGAGTGGGTACTGACATCTCAAAAACAGTCGGTGCGATGCGTTTGATACGTCCACGTAGGTACGCGTTTAATATTATATCATGTTAAATAATGTATAAGCTCTTTGTATACGGAACGAGATATAACATGTTTATCATACACGAATGGGTTAAGTTTTATTCCGTATTATACAGGGTGATTCACCAAGCATGCTCACTCCTTTTTCTTCTTCGACAGTGCAGTTATTTAAAAATTTTGAATTTTCAAATAATATTAACTACCATAATATTCTCAAATTCTTCAGATTTTTGTACTACCAATGACTATCATAAATCTTTCAAATGATAACCACCCTTTTTTACTGTAAATTATTTAGCGGATATTTTTTTCTGAAATTTTGACGTATCAAAATCAAAATTATGTCGACGGTGAATTCAATATATTAGTAGTTAATATTAATCAATTAACGTTTATAATTTAAAAAAATGATCCAATTATAACAAATACTAGATTCAATATTACATTTATTTTATATTATAAAATCATTTTGAAGAGCTATTATCTTTGGCATAACCATTAACTGAGAAACTACTCGTTAAAATTTAAAATTAAGGAACTTACATCAAATTGAAAAAAAATTATCTACTAAATAATTTACAGTAAAAAGGGGGTTCTCATTTGAAAAATAGAAGTTTGTATATTGCCACACGTCACTACTATGGTAGTACAATAAATCTCAAGAATTTGAAAATATGGTTTTTAAGTAAAATTAAAAATTATAAAAATCATGGTTTGAATAATTTCGTTAGGTATTCAAGGGAATAATGGGGCATGTTTGGTGAGTCACCCTGTATTAAAAGCACATATGTGATAATAATATGTCCTACATAATATTATATATAAATCACGATATTAATCTTCCACGGCCATGCTAAAATGCATGTATCACTCATTTTTTTTTTATGCATAAAACTATAAAAGTAAATTATTAAGTGCAGTGTTGCTTGTGAAAAAAAATGTGCACTTTCATTATAATATAAATCTTTTATAGATATACCTAGGTACAAATACAAATTACAAACACATCTCTCCTCTTTTCCTCGTCTGCAGTTCGACAATATTATTAAATCGTCAAAGTTAATTAATATTCTGACCTACTTATCATTATTAATTGTTTAAAGCGAAAACCGAATCGTCGAAATTCTCCCAACTTGTGTAAATAAACCAGCACGTTCCAAATTCCCCCGACCAGGACAGGACGCGACAATCAAAATAGTTTTTTTTTTCGTCAAATTATCTGTAAAACCTGGCTTTCCTGCAAATTTCGTGAAATGTTTTATCTCTGGGGGATTGATGTTAAAAACCGTATGTCTACAATTATAATATACATTTTGTAAAATTGTGTACCTATAAGAAAAAAACTTTCCAAGATGTTTCTTTCAACTTAATGACTTATAATGTATGTACTTGTACCTCAGAATACATAAAAATGATTACATATAATTTATGACTCAATGCTGTGTGGCCGTAGCGATGTAGCTTTCATAATAATAATTAATATAATTACCTAACATTACACATAGATATAGAAGGTACAATTATATTATAGACATTTTAAATTCTGGTACACAGTATAGGAAATCAGATTCACATTTCAAGATAAAACCGTTTATTTAATATAATTTTTATATAAAACACGGCATTATAAATTATATTGTTATTAGTTATTACTTAAATTAAATTATTATACTATGATAATAATTATTATAATACAACTGACAACAAAAACAAACTGAACGTAAAATGTTTCATACCTGCAAAAACAAAACAGAAAGTACCCCTATAATTATTTACCGTCATCTGTTATACCAACACTTTACCTTAGCACGTGGTGCACCTATATTATGTTGGTGAATGTAAATTTGACGGACCTAGATAATGATTTTTAAGGTTATTCATTTTTTTTTCAAACGGCTGCAATATATAACCCCTGTATATTATAATATAATATTTAGTATGCAATTCGGAATTCAGCAAAATTTTCTGAGAAATTCAATGTATAAATAACAAATACTGAACCCGCAACTTTATTTATAAACATTTAAAGTACAAGCGAGTCCAAACCGCCTCTGCGGGCCAGTGTGGGTGAATTGTATACTGCATTACTACTTCGCTCCATGTTTGACTTAACTTTAAATTAATGAAGGTAAATAATTAACTATTGGTTCGATAGTCAATAGGTATTTAAATTTCCGAAATTCCAAGAAAAATGATCTGTTCTTGAATATATTAAATTTAAAATAACATGTTAAGGCCAACGTTTAAAAATAAATGTAAAAAATCATTTGCATGTGAAATATCGTGAGGTGATATTATGATACGATTGAAAATATAAATATTAGGTACGTAATATCAATATGTAATAATTTTGTTATTCGGTGTGAGTGAAAAGGTTTCGCATTCGAATATCCAGCGGTGGCGTGTCTGCTTTCGGGACTGCTCACAGTTAAAAATAAAAAAAAAGAGGTTCCGTCAGTCGAATATAGGTGACATTCAGCGAGAGTACGTAGGCAAGTATAATATTATATAAATGTAATATATTATATTTCATATAGTCCGCGACGTATAGTAGAGCCTACACAGAGGTAGGACCTTTACTCCGGAATGACGAAGAGTCGGCTAATTGAGCCAAAATAATAATAATATATTATGTTAAAGTTAAAAGACGGCGGAGCGCACTGGGTAGCGGCGACGGCGGGCGGCGTATATAGTGCTATGGTCTATACAGAAATAATAATAATACAATATCATCAAGTGGGTGCAACGGCGGCGGCGTCGGTCGCAACACGAATGCCTTTGACCGAGGTCGTAGGAAACGGTATACCACGTATATATATTATTATTATTATTTTAAAACGCGCACGCGTATCCATGGCGACCGCGAGGGCTATAATAATATAATATATGAAATCGAACGGTCGCGACTCGAGAGGAGCGCGCGTGTCGCCGCTGTAGAATTTTTCCAGATGCAATTTTTCAGTAATTTGTAGGTAGATAGGTACCTACTTGTAATTTTCGATTAACAAATATTATTAATCTACCGCCGAGAGACGACGATCTATATCTATATAATACCTGTAATATAGGTATATACGTTATTATTATATATGCAGTTCGTCGATCTATTTCCTCAGTCAGGCGTACCTGTTTCCCTTGCAGCCCTCATTCGATTTAGTGGGGGAGGGGGGGGGGCTATATTAGTCTCCTATAGCTTCTATATGTAGCCGAATAACTTGAGAATTAAAATAGGGGATCATGAAACATAGATTTTTTACGCTATTAAATTTAAAAAAAAAAACATATATGGTATTATAGTGTCCCTCCCATAACCAATCGTTACAATTACGTCACTGAAACGTTGAGTACTTATTAAGACTACGCAAGTTACGTTAATATACTTATAAGTTGTATAGATATAGAATATCGATTGTATTCGGTATAATAATATCATAGTATTTAAACTACTTACTACTTAGTACTTATTATATTGCTTATTATATTACTATAAGTATTCAGTACTTGCTTTAACTACTTAGTTTATATACGTGCCTACCTGTGCAATAATAGAGAAGAGGCGGAGTGTCAAGGGATACCGGACGAGTTTTTTAAACTATGCATATTAAATAATACTTCGAATAGTCGAGTACCTACACAATTCTAATTATTTAATAAAAACAAATATTCAAAAGAATCGTGACTTGTTTTAGTGTAATATTTTAGCAATAGCACACACCCTTCAACACTAAAACCGATAACTATAAATGTATAGTGTATATTTATTATTTGAAGTGTTAGAGTGCACAATTTTACTAAGCTCTATTGTGCCAATAATATTTATTGAATTCATTTGTTAGATATTCTAATAATTGTTCAGAACGCGATGAAAAAATATATTAGACTGTTATGTATGGTATATTAAAAGTTAAAATACCAACAATTTTTTCTTCACCTCGAAATACGCCCCGTCGTCGTATCACACAAAATATAAACGAGCGAAGAAAAATTAAAAAAATTTTTTGAAGATTTTAAAATTTTAGATTTCTTCTTTACTGCATAATGTTATAATATATAGACGTGCGTGTTTTGCACTATATGTAGTAATATATAATTATTTCACGCTTATCACAACCATCGCGACTAGGGAGTAAGTGTATGACGACTTGGCTTATGTAATGATGCAGTATTACAGTCATAACTCGTAATAATATTATTATTTTATATTTGTACCTATTATGCATATTATTAAGACGTATAATGTGTACCAGCTAATCATACGTCCGAGACGCGCGCGTAAGGTTAGTATAATTACTATTTAGAACTTAGCTGGTTAGATTAGGTTGGCGTATTTAATATTGTGTGTGCGTGGCACTAATATATTTTCAGTTCTAGTAAATATAAAATAATACGTAAATAGTAAATAGTTTGAAATAATATGATGTACCTACAAAATATTATAATAAAATGTCTATTGTATATTATATATTATTATTATATTGATGACGAGACCATCTAGCTGAATAGAATTGAGATGACTACGATGATAATAATATTAGGTACCAATACCTAATATATTAATATCAGTTTGCGGCGCGAATTAATTATCAAATATATACATTAATACATTGTCAATATCGAACGAATAATTATGAAAATTTTCGATGGTAAAAAATGATTTCAAGTATATAATATATTGTAAATCGCTTTATACTGCGATAAAGAAAACGGATTGTTATCCATTACACACATGTCCCATTTGTTCGACTGTCAAACTTTTTTTTTGTTTCTATCAGACAGTATCAGATAAATTCAGCTTTCTCAGAACCGATTTCTCATCGAACAAACGAATAAATCTATTACCTTTGTATCAATATAATATAATTTTATCAGTAGGTAGGTTGTTTATTTTCTACAATTATAAAATATATTAATATAAATTACCGTGTTTATGTATAATATTATATACCGTTTAAACATGCATGTTTGTCTTCGAAAGTGATAACATTTTAATGTCATAATGATTATAATAACTTTAGATGATATTATGATGTATACCTCCCCCCATAGTTTCAGGTTTCGGAATCACAGAAACGAAAGCGTTTTTGTATATCTTGGACAGGTGGAAAAATTCGAACTAACGGTCGTTTATACGCCATAATTCGATTTTGGCCGAGACGTATAAACTTGTATTATAAAACCATAAACAATTTCTACGCGTGCACATAATATAATGATTATATCTAACAATAATCATCGAGAACTCGTCAGCCTAACCCAACTCGTACCTACGGCACGTCATATTCGTAATATTATTACGCTATATAATATCATGTTTATATCTCGTGGTAAGTAGGTAGGTATGTACGTATAGGTTAACCTATAAAATATTCGTCAACGGTTTCGGATTGTTGTTACGTTGTATTTGACTTTCAGCCACGAAGCGAATTCGCGCGTGAACGAGTCCGCTGCAGCGTTTTGCCACCGGGTCGATATTGTAATATTATTGTTTATTAAAAATTTGGCGAACGACTAGAATTTTAAGTGCGCCATTATTCCGACACGGTGGAAAATTCAATATACGTCAAAAAACTCGAAAACATATTTTATATCTTTTCAGTCTGACGTGAGCGCACACGATTATTGCATGTACCTTAAATATGTATGTTATTATAAATTATAATAATAATATAACGTGAGCACTGAGTTATATAATGCGAATAATCGGAGAGTCGATATAGGTGATTGGGTTGTTTGAACTGCGAAATATTCATTATTTCTATAACTATATTATCGAGCTTATAGAGAATATTATCAATTCGGAAAAGTGTAATAAAGATTTTATATTGACTTTTCTTTATGACTCGCAGTGCAGTTTGTTGGTGTAGGGTGAACATTTGTGGTTCTTTTATATTTCACTATTCACTTACAAAACAATACATTTTTACTTACAAGTAGGCAGGTAATTGCTATAATAGTATTTAAAGTTTAAATGAAAGGAGTAGTGTTTCATATGGGGGGGGGGGAGGAAGGACCTCGAAAAATGTTTGTTCACTATACTCCGCTCATCGTGGCTCATCAAAACTAAGTACTATATTCTGATTCGGAATATAAATTTAAAAATATACGCGTTGTCATTCGAAAAAGTCGAAATTTTTTTCGGAACAATGCGTGAATAAACACTTAAATATCGATCACCTCGCGTGTGCGTGTGAGTTGGTGGGTGTGTGTACGTCATAAGTCATCATTACTATATAACAGTTACAACTTACAATGCACGGGAGATGGAGTAGGTACACTCGGAAAACGTTCTATTTTTGTTTAAATTTTTTTTTATTAGCTTCCAATCAAAAGCGATAATAGCTCGAAATTGTTTGTACCTATCCTGATTATAATTTAGCAAAACGTTTTCCATCTGTGGTGGCACGTTGTTGGACAGTGTGAGTGCATATGCGCATATGCTATATTAATATACTACATAATAATATTATGTGTGTGTGTAAAGTGTATATCATTATTTCGCGACGGGTAAAACCACTCGGGTGATAAATAATGATTAAGCGAATAACAATTATAATATAAATTTTTATAATCACAACACCGATTTCCAGTGTTTTCTAATACCTACGTAGATTGAAAAAAAAAACGCTATAAATTACGATAGGTGGGATAGGATTATTGTTGTTATTATTATATTATTATTATTATTATTATTACTATGCCAGTCCGGTCCGTTTGGTTCTCTCTCGCCATACCACGGCTCTGATGACAAGAAGTAGGTATATAAAATCTATGGAACATAAATGTTTTATTACATATAACATGCATAGTGTAAAATATACGAATAATTAAATAACTTAAAACAGTCATAACAACGTAACGATCGTGCGAAAAATTGATCAATACAATATGATCAATTAGGTATTAATTTTTGCTTAATCAATGACAGAGGTGTAGAAAACAGCCATTCCGCGAATGACATTTATAATTAAATACGTCTTATTTGATTACATCAAACCAACAAATCAACAAATCAAGGTATGCTAAATAAATAAAATTATCGATTACAATTATAAAAAAAAACTAAATTCGACAATTTAACGACGGTATAAAATACTTATGACGAATAATAATATTAATAATAATTATTATTACATGATAAAAATTATAATTTAATTTTTACGTACGAAAAGTTACAACTTTATAATAATAATAATATATTAATATGTATTGATGTATTATAATTTCTAATGGTTGAGTTTTGAATCCAATCGTTTGCAATCAAGTTGCGACATTTTGCATAATTTCTATTCGTTCTGAGTTTATATTACATATTCAAATTTTTCATTCGTCAAAATATCGACCGTCGTGTTAAAAATATGTATTATTTTCTATAATAACTGTGTTATTACGCAAATGATAGTCCAAATACATTGAACGATTCATAGTCGATTGCATTTAGTTTATATGTTTTTCAATCGTATACCTAATTAAATAATTGTAAGTATAAGGGTATAGTATACCTACTCACTAGGTACTGAAAGTTTATTCAGCCAAATACATATATTGTGACATGTAAATCACATGTTACGAGTGAACGCAAATATTCTTGTGAGTTTTAGGTAAAAATATTTATGCATCTTTATAATATATATATATATATATACACCTATAGGTATCTAATGTTATATTCGTAGAATATTTATATATACATAGTATATATGAGCTGATTCATATCGTAACAGAAGAACTTCCGGAAGAAGAAAAAAACTTTTAAACAACAAAGTAATTTAAAAAAGTCAAAATTGATGAAAACATAATGATGATAAAAGCATAATAAAGAAAGGTTAATATTATATTTAATATTTGAATAAATTGTGCGTAAAATATTCATTTTAACAGATGAACAGTTTTAAATTAAACTTTATCAAAAACAATGCAAATTACATTCAGCATATTGAATAAGTTGTCCCGGTCGCAGTGAACAAACCTTTCCGGAGAGGGAAATGTATGTATAAATATAGTATATTATGTGCACGGTGCACTTGTTACGATACTTGGGTATACGCCGTACCTGTTACCTATATACCTAAATATTTATTATATATGGGTTTATATTATATATTATATCTACTATATGTGTACCGGTGTGCGGCGCGGTTCGTTTATTAAAATTCGTATCGGTTTCAAGTCAAAGCCGATAATTATAAACGTATTATTATATTATTCGGTGCGAATCGCATACAATAGGATAATCACCTGCAACCCCTAAATACCCACCGGGTTATAACTAACCGCGGTTGTCGCCCCCGTAAGTAGCTGGCACCGCAGAGCAACACTTTCTGCGGGTTCGTTAAACCCTACTTATACAATATAATATATTTTGTACTTATTTTATAATATTATATTATATTTGCCATCGGCGACGACAGTATGATGGCGTTGATCAATCGTCGCTCGCGCAATAGTATATTATTATAAGTAATGATATAAAATAAAAAACATTTATATTTTCTTCTGACCGAAATCGGGGTCGGGGAAATAAACAATAATTGACGGAAAGAAACCAACCACGCGATTTAATACCTATATTATAAAAAAAACATACACGCAGTGTGAGTGTTGGTGCAGGGGGGGGACGCCGTCTTCGGATACCAGTATCGTTTGTCTGTCAAGAGAGTGTATATTATGTGGTAGACAGTATAGTCACTGATAGCTGCAGTATAGTAGCATAGCGCATATACATATATTGTGTTGAGTAAGGGATGTCGCAAGGTTCGACGACCCACCCCGGCAAACGGGGTGGCGACGACGGCGGAGATCGTGGGCGCTCGGCGCTGTCGCGCCACCTGTGCACACCACCGTGCCAGACGGGCGCGGAAAGACGGTGGCGGCGGCGGTGAAGAAAATAATAATAACGACGATAAGCCATTGAACTTTTCGATGGGGCGGTACGGCGGTCGTGCGACCACAACCAACGAGTCATTGCACAACCAGAGTTTGATATTATGTATAAATATTGTTATTCTTATTAATATTATTTCTATAATCGTCGGCGAGGGTGCATGTGTAAGCGTATAATAGACTGCGCTGCGTCGCCGTGGTAAAGAGTAGCTCTTTTGACGTGCGGCGGACCGTCGCAATTATACATTTTATAATGATATATATTATTATTGCACAAAAAGTTATGGCGACTGCCTCCCCCCGATTCACGCCGCAGTGAATCCGGCTCGAGTATCGTGAAATAATATAATAAGAATAAGAATAATAATATTTTTGCGAATGTCACCCCATAAAGCCGACCGGTTCCTTATATAAAATAACTGCTTTCGAGATATTTAACGTGCGGCAAATTAACGATATAATTATCCTTTATAGAATCGTGCAGCATACACCATAACAATATAGGTTGTTATTAACCTCGTGGAACGATAAGTAGTAACCTTGTGTTGAAATAATCAAATGACTTTATAGCAAGTCTATTATAATAATGTATACTATGCTGAAAACTAGAATCTGCCGATCGATAGTTTTTGAAAATCGCACATATTATTATTTCATCACAATATAATTACATTTACAAGTAAATATAATATACATAAAATATGAGCGTAGGTGCTGGAAAACAAAGTTTCCTGAGGTCTGTTGGGCACGGGCTTTCAATTTCGGCGTACCTATAGATGTTTTCCGCCACCGTTGTTTATATTAAATAATATCAGGTTGCATGTCCCCGAGTCGTTTTTCACTCAAAAGTTATAGGGGACCTATAAAATAGCGGTGTACGAAATGAAAAAACAAACGTCACTTTTATATACCTGTGTGAAAAATGTTATACCAATCACGGCAGTTACATATATTATAAAACATATTTAACGCGGGCAGCGTGTTCTATTCAAATTCAAAATATTTTTCACGCCGCGCGCAAACGATGTAGTGAATGCGCATGCGGTGAAATTCGTTGTGTTTCGCAGATATGTAAACTAAAAACACCGGTGGCCGAAAAGAAACCGAAGAATTAATAATATATTAATTTTTTTCCTCGGCAAAAAAAAAAAAAAAACGAATAAAATTGATATTTTCGAAACGGATGACCCCAAAAGAAGGTCGCAGCCTTCGGCCGGATCACTTTCACGTCGACAAGGCCGTTCGGTGTCGGCGGCAAAGCGGTGAGAGGACGTGCGTACGTGTGTGTGCGTGAATGTACGCTTGTTTACACCATAGGTTTTGGTGTGTGTGGGTGACGGTCGTGAATATTCGTCAGATTTGGCGGCGGCGGCACACACGCGAAAATTACCATACAGGGTGTCCCCCGCCGCCGCGCGTGCGAAGATTCGTATATTATTATACCCGCCGAAGGCTCGCGAAAAACCGGAGGCATGCGCGGGTACGGTTGTGGGTGCGTGCGAGTGGCGGTGGGGGCGATAAATGTATGATGGGTGGGGGAGTTCGTCGAGGTCCGCGGCCTTGTCCGTTCAATGTCTATGCCGAAATCATATCTCCGCGCGCCCGCGAGACAATTTTTTTCCTATTCTATAATATAATATAATATAGGTATAGGTACTTCTATTATACATACGTCTCGGTGTACATAGTATAATATTATACAATATACCTACTCGTATTATTATTATTATTATTATTATTGATATAGGTATTGCGATTTTGTTTTATACTCCCTCCCCTCCATTCACCCGCGTCTTTCTATACGAATTAGAATTTTTTTGTTGATTTTTTGGTTTCCAAACCGCGGACGGCAACGACTTATACATACATCTATGTACGTAACATATTGATATTGTGATATATAATAGCCGCAATGATAATATTGTTGTAACCGTATTATATAGGTTTTTAATTTTTCTTACGTAATATTATTTTATCATAATATAATATAAGGGTCGTCTAAATAGTTTTTATTTGACGTGCTTCGTCTAGACCGGATGTCGGGATGACGCAAAGCGTCTCGTACCTATTCATGCTACATATTACATTTTTACCAAAAAACTACATAGCTATAATGTAGCACCGATACTATCAATATTATGTGTGTCGACAGAAACACAATAATCGCCTCTGTGCCCCGCAGATACGAAATTAACAATCGACGTATAAATATTACTATTATTTTTTTTTGTGTTCACAGTTTCTTCTTTTTACTATTCCGTTTAACATTTACAATAATATTATGCACCTACAACGTCCCATATAAATGACAATATAATATGTATTGTTTTGCAGTATTTCGTTTTATCATCGGGTCTTGGACCATTTTCTATTGGTGTCTCGGTATTATACGATTTACGAAACACTGAATATTCCGATTTGGAGTAGATGGAATCAGCCGCAGAACTCTGAAGTTTACGCTACAGGTATAGATCCGGGAATTTCTTTACAAAATCCCAATGCTAAGACTACGCTGCAGGTCGAAGCTGATACAGTTTTTATATTTTATATACGAACCACAGAGATATATGTAAACGCTATCGGTTGTTTTATGACAACTGCCTGTACTTAATCGCATGCATATATAGTTACCTACTTAGCATAACAACGGTCCTCCCTAACAATAAAGAGGAGTGCTGTGCAGTCGCGTCGATTTATATTATCGTGAAAGCACTTGCAAAATTTGAAAGCCGTCTAAAAACTATACTTGCGGATTGGTTGTGATACACTTGACGTGGTATACAGAACACGAATCAGCAACATACAGATAACAAAACGATGGAGGACAAAAGGATAAAAGTCAATCCAAAATGTTAAAAAAAAATGTTCATAATTCCAAGGACAGAACTCTTCCGAGTAAAAAGAAAATCGAAATACGGTTCGATGGTCTGAATATAGTATCTACGTATAAAGTATAACAAGTTTTATCTCATCTATAAACGCATGGTAATATTAAACTCATCTCCTGTCCGACTAAAATTTACGGCACATGTATAACAAACTGACATACGTCTTTCTTGAATCATCGTGATATTATCGTATATACACAGATCCGTTTTGACCGTTTAAATCAACAGTTTTTAAAAGAAAATAAATATTTAACGATGTTCTATAGTTGATACGTCATAACGATTTCACCGTTCATGCAGTAAGTATTGTACGTGTAAATTAAAAATAATATCGAAAACCAACATAACTTTTTTGGCTAATTCGTTACAACTACAGTCAAAAATAATAAATTTGTACAATTTATGACTATGCGCTGTCTCGACGAACGTATATAATTGTTTTGATAATTGTGAGAGATTTATATATATCGATCGTCCTCGGCGACGACGACGCGTTAAACCGCGGTAATAAATCATACATTATACATCGGGTGTATACCTACCTAATGTAATATAATATATATATTATAAGCCTACCAAAGTACCATGGGTGAGGTTAGGTTAAGTATGGACATAGTGTATAGGTTATGAACTATTATGTATAGACCTGCGCGCATACCTATTACAGACAGGATTGCGGGAAGAGGGTATAGAAACTTCACGAATATAATAATATAGAACGATCATGAGAAAACGTTGTTAGTAAGTAAATATAGTATGAAGAGTTTTGAGTTATTTGATACATAAATATAAAACAAACAATAATTGATGTGTGTACGTATTTAAATTAACCTTGTGTATAAATAAATACAACTTTACCAAATTGTCGGTTAAATTATTTTAATTATTTTAATTGACGCGAATCAAAATCACCGTACTTACCTAGTTCAAAACAATATTATATAAACATTGAAAAACAAACATAAAACGTTGGATAAATTGTTCGGTTTTTAAAATCTTATTATGCTAATATAAGTACGAACTACGAACCCTTTATAATTATGTAGCGTGACATAATGTCGGTGAAGAAAATCTCAAAAATTGGACGTCTTTCAGCGGAGGCCTTCGCGTAGACATTGGCAATCGTCCGGAAATTCCAAAAACGACTAAATTATGACCGCGTTATTATGTTAATTAGTAAAATAATTTATTTATTATTAACCGAGATTCCGATGTACGATTCGAAAGAGCGTCCTCGTCTTCGCGGATGCCGTGTCCCCAGCCGTGGTTCAGCCCGATTGAACGTCTCGTCCGAGACCCACATTTTTCATCTTTCGGGCTGCACCGACGAGTACTCGATCAACCGTTTGACGATTATAATCGATGAATTTACCATAATAATATATAGGCATGACATTGTGTAGCACAGACGTATCTTTCACGATTTTCGACGGTCAATTACGGTATATGTATAGGTACCTATATATACCGTAGTTCAGTGT
Organism: Sitobion miscanthi; assembly: GCA_008086715.1. NCBI lineage: Eukaryota > Metazoa > Arthropoda > Insecta > Hemiptera > Aphididae > Sitobion > Sitobion miscanthi. The sequence continues at coordinate 88,528,731 of CM017797.1, read as the reverse complement.
TTACCGTTTTCCGACACTGCGGTGGTTGGAGATGCCGCAGAGGTCGCGCCGACGAAACCGACCGCGGAGACGAAAAAATAAGTTCAAAAAAAATTAACGAAAAACGAAAGCGATCGCCGCAACGGTACATTTGTTTGTAAAAAAAAAAAAACGGAGAAGCGAATTTTCCGTCAGCCGCACTGCAGTTGTGCGCGTGAGTGCGAGTAAAAGGAAAGGTGTATAATATATATATATACCTATACAGTATACCTATACGTGTATACCTGAGACTCTTGTGCCGAACCGAAAACAAAATCGTGTCGAAGGTGAAAGTACCTGTACGTATACGCACTGGACAACTGTTTTTCGATTATATTTTCGCGTTTCTCTTTTTTTTACCGTTTTTTATTATTATTATTATTTATACTCGGCCGCGGACGCGCGCACGGTTTACTGTCGAACCGGTGCGTGTTGGTATAATAATGTCCGATGATAATATTATGTTTACAAAAAAAAAAACAAATTTTCTTTACAATATATAAAAATAGGGTAATCCAACTGGTACAATAGGTTTTGGCGACAAACTCTAATAACATGTTACGTATAGAGTTATAGAGTCCATAGAAAACACAAGTGATATAACGACGCGGGACAGGACTTGGCTGGTTCGTGGTGTACTGTAGCATTATAATAATATGTGCTAACGGCGTATATTTGCGTTTTTCCGTCGTCACATAATATTATAATATTATCATATTATATAGGTTCACGGTACCAACTATTACTACCCCCTGACCACGTTTATGTTGCATACCGGATTATGTGATGTAGGTACGCGGTATCCGTGGATGTGACCTGCGTGATGTGAACTTCGACGACGGTATTCAATGGGTGGTGGTGGTGGTGGTGGACAGTATCCTCGCGGAGATACCAGCTCGTATCTAGGTCACCTAATTCGCGACCATTATACTATATTATCCGGACATCTTTTTCGCGTATATGACTTATACATAATCGTATATATATAGATACGCCTTACGCGCGTACGTGTTTTTCGGAGCACACGAATCGGGTCAAGTCGATATATAATACAGTACCGAGCGCGCGATGTATAAAAGTCTCCGTGAACTGCACCCTCACACACACACACATAGGGATTTTATTACACGTTTACGTGGGCTTGTGTGTATACTATACTCGCATGTAGTATTGTCTATATGTATATAGGTACGTACGATAAATTCACCACGTATATATATATCATACATATAGGTATAATAAACACGCGGTTCCGACGGAGACGGAAAAAAAAGTAAGTATAGAGTTCAGTATATAGATATGTTTGTGTGTAATAACGACCCGACACAGACAACCCCCATCCCCCCTACCGTCGCGATCATAATAGTACCAAATACATAATGATATAAATCTATAATAATAATCTTTATATTATAAGCTCGTATATTACAACTGCGCGAGTAATTTTATAATAATAATATTATGTAGTACAAAACGGGCTGCGTATAGAATATACGGGCTGCAGAATATTTACACTATATAATATCCACCCATGTATACACAATATAGTATAGTATACCTATATGTAATATTAACATCATAATAACACGCGACCCACACACATACGCGTTGTCGTCCGGCAAATATGTTGCGTGTACCTACATAATAATAATAATAATATATAGCCTCAAAATTCAAGGTGTATGTGAAGGTGACGCGCTTCGAACAGACGCCGCCGCCGCCATGAACGCGTCGAAGGTTGTCGTCGTCCGAACAATGTCATTAGCATTAGATGGTAATTCGATTAGAGTAGCGTTGTTTTATTTCACACGCCGCGTATATATATGTATATATATAATAATGTGTATATAACGCAAACGAAATTTTCTTCTCTAAAAATAATATTATATAAGGCCTCATTTGTCATTCAAACTGTAACACTAACTAACAAACTTGAGATCATAATGTAAAACAATTCAATAATCCACCCAGTCTGGTCATATGGAATCCAACTTTGGGGCTCTGCCAAACCGTCCAATATACGAAAACCTTGCAAGCTTTCCAATGTGTGTGAGTCTCAGTGAGATATAACCTTTGCCCCATGGTATGTAACAAATAGAGACCTCCACTCAGACCTAGAACTGACCAAATCTCACTATCTGTCAAATTTTATTCAAGTCTGTACACAGACACCAATCATTTAATCAAACAGTCTTCCTACATATCTTTTTTGATGATATCCCTAGGAGACTCCGAAGACAATGGCTTAGGGACCTTTTATAAAGCAATAATATATTATATAAAAATAAACCACTAGTTGGGTGGCAGTCGCCTTACCGTTCAAGTTATATTTCAATTATTTGGCACCTCCCATATATAGTCATCTCGTTTTTTAACTTTTGTGTAGATTGTAAGTAATTTTTTTCCGATAATACATCGTTAGTGCAATTATAATCGAGGGATTATGATATAATATAATCTCATAGTCCATATACCGCCTACGATTGTGTATTTTATACTCCGGGTTATCACAAATGCGGTCGTTTTATGCATATTATATGCTCGGCGTTATTATGACGTGCGTGCGTCCGTTTATACATAATATTTCACGCCTCCGTCGTGTTTAATTATGATAATATTATAATATATTGTACCGGTGTCAGCGCAAGTATATAACATACGCCCACGCACCCATCCCCCCGGCATGGTCGTGTAATACGTATCCAACGTCAACATTTTTACGCCCGAAATGCGTGCAGTAATTATTATTTCTTAAAACGCAAAACCGTCAGTGCAGCGCCTTGGTATTATATACATGCGTACCTGATGATATTATATTATTGTTTCGCCGCGAGAGTTGTGCGGGGCGAAAGCTAACCACGTGATTTATATAGGGTGTTCACTGCCCTCGAGGCTTAAAAGTTGCGACTGTCTTGCAAACGGACAGATAATCACTAAATTCTATGCACGACGGATATGCGTCTTACTGGCCAATAAATGTGGACAGGGGGGGACTACAAATACAATTTTAGAGTAGAGGGGGTTGAACCCGGAAAACCGCCGCTCCGAGTAGAGTGATGAAAGAATAAAAAGTATACATTATTATATTGTATTATTCGAGTGAAAAACAATTTTCGAGACGCGCGTATGGTTCAAAAGTCATTACCCTGTAAGAAATCGTATACACCATAATAATAATGTAGGTGGGTGGTACGCATAATAATTTTAAAGCATAAAAGTGACGATTGTCCGGGATTCGGCATTGTTGTAACAAGAAAAACATCGATCGATTTCGGCAAGTGGAATTAAGTTTTTCGTTCGGTCGCCAAATTAGTTTAATAATACGTCCATAAACAATACTCGTATAGCCTCCAAAACCTTATTCGAGGACCATCTATACCGGGTGATTTATTAATCATTCAACGTAAGACACTTATTATTTCAAAAACTAATAATATTTTTAATTTTTTAATCCCTTATTCTAAAGCAGAATATTTTAGAGTACGTCCATTGAAATATTTTATTTTGGATGAGTATAGCTTGTGAGTTATAAGTATTTTAAGTTTAGATAAATGTGAAATGTATATGTCAAAAGTCATCTCAAAGAGTAAAACCTTAAAAAATTAAATTGATAAAAAATAGTAGAAAATGTTGTTTTGGAACGGCTTAAAAGTATGGAAACAATATTTCCAAAAATGTTAGCGTTTTCTGAAATAATGGATGTCTTGCGTTTAATGGATCACCCAGTACCTATATATTATACACATATAGGTACATGTATTACTTTTGATGACTATAAATCAATCACATAAATACGAGTACAACTCAAATAAAAAAAAACCCATAATATTCAAATGTATACGCAAATTGGATTCGTTCAATGTGAAAGCGCAAGTCTTCGTCTTTGCTGTAGCTAACAATATTCTGGTTACGGTCGAGTTTTAATTGCATTTCGTACACTTTCGTTTTCACTCTCGTCCGCGTGTTTTTCATCTTCTCCGTGAGAAATACATGCATGTCTGTATGTACGCGCACTGTCTACCTGGCACCTGCAATCGCTTGAATGTTAACTGTTTTGTTTTAATTTTTCTTTTTATTATATTGTTTTGAGCAAAAACAGCTTTAATCGACAATAATTATACGCTGCAGCACAATCGTCGTTGTGTGTGTTGATAACATATTACATTATTATGTATTTATATGCGTATTACGCGATACGAGCTCATAATATTATTAGTGTTTTAATATTACGGTAGGTACTGCACATGATAATAATATGCATTATGCACCCGTGCAGCGATAGGTACATTGCATAATAATACATTTTTCCTGTGCAACGCAGTCTACAATTTGCGAGTGGTACGAGGTTTAAAGTTATCGTAATGCAAGCGAATTCGCGGTTTCTACTTTAAATGGTAACGTAATGTTTATCAACCGTACCACGTGACTGAAGATGTACCATAATATATATATATAGTGATCTAGGCGACCACAACATAATATTATGTGCTCTCGTCTGCCACACAACATCACACATCTATACAGTTATATATTTTATTTTCGGTTGTACTACTATCTCGATTATCGTACATTTTATCATCGCCGTGTGACAAATACGCGGGGGCGGACGCGTGGAATTAACTGTAGTTGATAGTGCGGCATATAGTACACGAGTGTCATATAGTTAGTTTAAAAAAGGGATTTATTTTTTGTTTTGACTTTGACACCACCAGCATTTACAGTCGAGAACGTATTACAAAATAGTATTATGTTTAACGTGTTGCACATTGCAGTGTGCCATCGGCAAAGAATTACAGTGATACCTATGGTGTTGTTATGACGAATGCCATATGTCACGCGACGCCCACCGCATCCAAATATTTTTTTAATTTGACAATATTATTTTGTAACCGGCAACGCGTTTTAGTTATTTTATTTTCGATAAGACGTTGGAATAATTCTGATCAAAACGGCAAGTCACTTTTCGTAAAAAAAAAAAAAGGTGAATGGCCGAACGCATGCCAATATACGCACTACAGGCACTATAATAAAATATATTACACGTCGATATTGTATCACGTGGTATATTATATGGTATGATATCGCTATGAACCACGGTCGACGTGTATAATTATATATTATAACAATAACAGCCGATAATAAATAAATATATGATGTACATTACGCCTGTGCTCTTATTTTCTCATCGCCTTTACGGGGCGAACCACCAAGTGTGCTGAACCTAAGTTTTTCATTTAATAATGCAATTACACGTGACTGAACATGTATTCAAATCCTGAATTCGGTTTTTTAAATATACTCAAAACAATATTTACAAATTCTTGAGTTTTTATTGATAGGAGTGTTCTGTTTAAACTTATAGTTCTTTTTTAAATGAGAACCACTTTTTACTGTAAATTATTCAGTGGATAATGTATTTGAAAATGTTGGTAGAGTTATTAAAATGTTTGTACTGAGAATACTGTCTATAGTCCTTAAAAATGATTTTCCAAGTTTTTGAATGCAGCGATATATATATTTCTAGATTTTCCAGAATATTTACGATTGTTGATAATTGATATCGTATTATATGTTTGACGTGATACGCAACCGAGGGACGGACTGCCGAATTAATTTTTCAATATTATAAGATATCGTATAATTATTGAAACTCGTATATTTGCTGCTGTGTGACGATCAGTATTTGGCTTGTGTTTTAGAAATCCGTTTCAATACATTTCGACACGAAATCAGACGTTCGTATATCGATGATAAGACTATCGAAACAAAACAAAAACCGCTCAATAAACGCTGTCGACCATATCGTCACGACGGCTTTCTCGACTGGTACAATAATATTATATTATACAAAATAATGATAATAATATAATATTTCTTGCAGCGGTGTCAATATGAAAATAGTTATGATATATATATTATTGTTGTACGCTGAATGTTTTCCTGAACTGCTCATACTGTAAGCAGGTACCTATATTATAGCAAGTGCCTATGTATAAAGTATTCAATAATTTTAACCCGATATCGAGAATATATAATAATATTTCTCGATTCCAAACGCCCCACGTCGGGGGTAAAAGGGGAAAAATATTTATTTACTCTCGCGCGAATGTTTAGCTTTTTATTTTCGAAGGCAACACACGACCGTATACAATGACATAATAATATCATATTTTTATAAGGCGCTGCAGCAGCAGAGTTATGTGTACATAGGTAGTATATAATAATATAGTAATAACAGTAGGTAGGTAGTCGTTGTAAGGTGACATTCGGGTTTATTTTATGGTTTTATTTCGTACCTATATATATATATATGAAATAGTAATACTATATATATTATTAGCAGCCGTAATTTATCCATTTAATGTGCACGTGAGTTATAAATCTTTGTATTTACTATTTTCTATTTTACTATAGTATATTATATATTATATCTATAGGTTAACACGTTGTATTAATAATGATAATACTCGTATAATAACGATTGATTATCATAGATAGTTAAAATAAATAAATTGTGTTTAAAAAACGAACAAAAAAAAGGTAATATTTATAGTAAATATAAATGAAATCAAAGTAGCCGATGAGGTTTTAGCCGTATGATTTTCGCGGCAATTTTCACTATCTTTTACAATCGATGCGCGCTGACATGAACCGCCTGAGCGATTAAGGATTTAATATACACAGTTTTCGTTAGCCAACCGTTGGTTAATAATTTTGATTCGATAGGTAACCGCGTATTTTTTTTTCAAACGCTGTCATTAAAACTATTCGAGCTATGGACATTTTCGAATGTCAGTTAGAATCAGTTTTGAAATGCTCATAATTTGCTTTAAAATTATCATTTGAAAAAAAACCTTGACTCCTGGTTCTTTTGAACTTTAAATTTTCTATATAAAGCATTATATAGTAAGACGGAGCCAACATATCCCGCACGATCGTGATGATTGAGTAAGACTACAACAGTTATTGACGTATAAAAGGAATCCATTTACTCTGATACACTAATATTCGAGTAAACATTTTTAAAACCTATGATAATAAACTACATTTCTTTGTAAAAATGTAGTTTTATAAGCCCCTCCGACTAAAATAATATAAAAAATTGTATTCAAAGTCGAAAAGACTGACTTAGAATATCAATGTACCTATAGTCAGTTAAATAATAAACCGATCACGCGGTATATTAAATTAGAACAAACTGTATGATTTACACGTCGTCGAGTAACGGAAAAATGTATGTATATCGGTAAAAAAAATGGTCGAAATCGAAAAATTGCGTTTTCTTCGGTGACGAACGAAACGTTTCGGTTTTCTCAGCAAAAAAAGAAAGAACGACGACGAAACGAGCAGAAGAAGACGAAGAAAAATCGCACAATGAACGGGCAAATACACGCGGCTGTGGCGACTATATATTATTATATACCTATATACTTATAAACGACGTTCCCGGTGGTTCTGCGTAGCGGTGAGCCAACTTTCACTCTACAACGCCATCTCGTTAAATCGGCATTTTTAACGGTGTTATTAGCGTTTTCGCTTTCACGTCTTTCGAGAGAATTAAATAACACGCGCTCGAGCGCGCGTCCGCGACGGAGACCGATCCATCGCGGCGGCTACATAGCGGTCCGCCGCCACCGTATCTTTCTCCTCGCCACGCGTGTGCTCTCCCGCCCCGTTCACCGTTACAGATCGCCGTGTAGATTATATAAAAAGAAACGCGTTTACGCGGCTGCGAGTGTACATAGTATATAGGTACAACAGGTGTTGTAAATGGTGGTAGGCGCACGTACGAAGAAAAGCGACGACCAGACGAAAACGCGCGGCGTGTGAAAAATCGGCAAAACGGTGAAAAAAAATCAACGAAAAACGAGAGTTCGGATTGCTTTGTATGTTATATAGGCTGTGATAATAATGCATGTGTATATTGTTGTTTATATACGTTTAAACTGTAAACAACAGCCACTACACCTATATATGCGTATGACGAGTGTATTTATCAGGTACAATGTTAATTGAATATATTAAAAATTCCTTGTGAACTATCATATAATATTAGACCATCCGTTTCGCATTGAACGCATGCGAGGTAATTATTGATATTGATGTGTTGTATATAGGATTATGATATTAGTTGATAGTAGATATATATATGGCGGAACGTGTTCGGTGTCTCGACAAAGCCGAGAATTTCTGTTATAAATATTATTGGTGTACCTAATTGTTTAGGATAATATTTGGGAATTATAGTTAATAGATAGTCAGGGAAAACAATGCTAAGTGCATCGAAATCCTATATAGTCCTAATAATTATTATGACTTGGTTTACGACTTGGGTATTGGTTCGAGCGAGAATATAGTATAATATTATTGGGATTTGAGGTACACTGGTCAATCATCTATTTATTGTAATAAGAATACGCTGGAACATTTTGGCACTTAAAAATATTATTGTCGTCCCGTTATTTTTTATATCAGGAATGAACGCGATTTTTTTTATTGATCATGGTGCCTATCATACGTATCAATCGACCATCGGGATTTATCTCCCACGCGTTTATGGTGGAAATTACGTGGTTGCGTGACGTCTCTGCTCCAAGATTGGATATAATCGACATTAGATATGAGCAGTATAACACGGCCCAGAACATGATTTTATAATCACCAGGAGCATATTTTTTCGGCACATGTTCGATAAGCAGTTTTAAGGTTTTCGCCGCATATTATTATAAGACAGTACAGTGAAAAAGAAATTATCAATTTCTAAACTTTTGATTAGCTGTTTTAAAATTATTGTTGTACTCGGAGCACTTCAATTTACTGTTGAATAGATACTTAAAACTGTTTACGATAAAAGTACAAAACACGTGTAATAAGCTGAAGTTTACAATGTGTGTATAACTATATTGTTATAATAATAATGATTGTAGAGTGGTTGCCAAACATCCATCCAGTTAATATATTTTGCGTTATATTATATTTATAATACTTAATGTTTATTGATTTTAATAATTTAATTAGAACCTTCATTGTATAATCTACTTAGGTATGCAACCAATCATATCATTACGATTATATATTATTATGTTTGATTTATCATGATAACAAAATTAGAGGTTTAATAATGTGTTATGTACCTATAACTTTGGATAAACTGCTAATGTAAATAATTTATTTCATATTATTATATTATTTTAAGTTTATTTATTTGATAATCATTCCGAATATATTTATATTTAATAAATAACATCGACGTCGATGTTTGTACACAATCGTTTATTTGAGTTAATGAGTACCTACTTAATATTGGCATGTGTTTTTGATTAGTATAATGTCAACAAAAGAGTGCATTTTTAATATTATCGTATATTTTTTTCATATCTGCGGGTCGACTTTTGCGATAGTTCAAGACGATACGCAACCGTTTCAAAATAATAAATAACGAGGGAAATCGCGTGTGCTTAACGTTTAGACAAGTTCGTGTCTTCGCGAATGTATATAATATAAAATAAGGTAGGCGGATAAGTCATTCGTGATACTTTCACGCGCACGACATTATAATATGTATTTAAAGAAGAAGCGACAATTGATCTCGATGTATAGAACATATAGTATATTACTAGTAAAACAAAGTAGAGTAAAAGCATTAAACGTGAACATTTGGCGAGTAATAAATTGTTGGGAAAAATCGTTTAAAAACCTGCAGTGATTATGAAATCGTTTTGAATTAAAATATTGAAAAGTGGCGTTGGAGCGTATATAATATTATTATGTATATAGTTTGAAAGAACGCAGATCGGTTTGGCATTAGTGATTGAAGTTGTACCGTTTACAATAAAACTTGAAGACTTTTTCACCATGCACAAATTTGACTTAAACACATATACGTGATTCGATTATTGCTTTAGTATAACTTTTAAAACTTTTATAATATAATGACTTTAGTCTTTAGAAATAACTTTTATTTCAATAATAATAACGATGGGGTATTGTGCAAATTGTATTGCTAGTTATATAATAAATGCTAATTAACTAATATTGTTTTTATTAATAAACTTTAGCAATCAATTGAGTTTACCAGATTGTAATTTAACGGACAGAAATCAAATCCTCTAGTCAGATTTTACGGTTGAGCTACCTAACACCAAACACTGTACCGTGTCATGTATATTTATATGGAGCATAATATTACACCTATATAAGGATTGATTTATTTATTAACGAAAAGTCCACGTCGTATTTCTGTGAAAACTGTCACGTCATGGTGTTCAATATCAGTTTTCGTGGAAATTCGACTGAGAGACAAAACAGAAATAGAAACTACTATATAAATATAAGAGAATTAAAACAAAAATAGGTCAATTTAAAAAAAAAAAAAATGATTTTACCATCCCCATGATGGTGTTTTTGCAGGGAATTATGTATTTATATACAACAGTCACTAAAACTAAAGAATTGTATACTTTTAACGACGTCTTCCATAGTAATTATTGTTTGCTCGTCAAAGTTAACCGACCGCATATTATATGCATTTGCATTGCGCGCACCCTCCAATTCTATATAACAATTAACGCCATTAGCGTAAGAGGTATTTTTTTACGGTACAATTACCTACATGATAATATAATACACTTGTGCGTTGTCTGTATTTAATTTTAAGACGACTAAACCTCGCGTCGTACTTATTTCTTGGTTTTTTACATTCTTGTTTTATCACCTTGATAATGTCGTGGTCTCTAGGCCACTGTTCCTCGGTCTGTGAGTGAACCAGCGTGCACCGTAAACTGTTCCGCAATTTCACCAACTTTTTAATGTACGTCATCGCAGGTAGGTAGGTCACCTATGGGACCGCGGTATATAATAATAATATGGCGTTTGAGTTTCGACGACGAAATCGGTTCAAACGTCCTTGGCGTAGCGTTCGTCTGAGGGTGCGTTTTATACTTGCATTTTTCCACTCGTTACCAGGTATTTTTCCACGGTATGTCGATTTTGACATTTTAAACCATCTTGAAAAAGGGATACAAAAAATATAAGAAATGACAACTGTCTAAGATAACGAGTTTGTCCTGAACACAACCGGAGATAAACAAAGACCGTGCATTGGCATCGCTTTTTGTGATTCCACCACATAAAGAAAATCGTTGTGTGAAATGCATATGATAATAGTATAATATATAATATCATATTGTTATCACGGAGTGTAGGTAAGAAGTGACCAAAATATAGAAGTGCATAGAGATGGGGAAAGCGATGACGGGAGCAGTAAATATTTTCGGTGAAAAAATCGTTTTTTTTTGTCAATCGCAATCTGCATAGTATTTTATCTACTACACCAAAAATGGTGATCATAATTTTGTAATGAATCGGAGGTCAAATTGAATAGAATTTGCAACAGCTATGAGGTCGCGGCGGCGCGGCGTCTGATGTGGTGGTAATAGGTGCATAATACTACGTATCATGTATTGTGTATCAACCCGCTACTTGGGATGACGTTTTTTTTATTGGTTAGTATGATTTTATTTTGAAATTAGTTCTAATTAAATACAAGATTTTTCGGACTCAATATCACGTCTCACCCCGGTGTACATTCAAATCAATCAGATTATACAACCAAAATCCAAAGCATCGAGAAAGTATTTTCATCAAACCGTTTTTTTTCGTGACATCGTTTAATTAGCTAATCGGAGAAAAATAATGCAAACCACACATAATTCTATACAGAGCAAGGTCTCGTATCCGTCAAGGCCGATGGAATGAGAATATCGAAAAAAGGCTCTACACAGTGAAACGATTATATAGGTATATTGTTTTCAAAACATTATGTTTGTGGCAACGACTGCAAACGTTCGTATTTTGCGCCTCCCCCCAAAAAAGAAAATTATACAATTTTAAAAACTGTATTATTATAAGTGTGTCACGCGTCTTCGTAACATGTTCAAGGCCCAATATATACGAACGATCGAACATTTTGAATCCATATTATTGTCACGTTCTGTAAAAATCGAATTGTTTTCACAAATATTGACAAAGATAGAATGATAACAAAATGCGCGGGATATCGAAAACTGTATCAGTACATTACGCGAAAACATCAATAATGCATTGTTACGACCTTGACACTAAAAACCAAACCCACGTTGGTCAAACACTGCTGTTTTAGAGTTCTTAATGAATCTTTATATAATATACATATTATAGGTACATATATTATATATTATTTTATATTATATTATTATACCATTATAGACATTTGTGTTTGATTATAATAGTAATTATTACCAATGCGTGGTATATTGTGTGCCTATATATGTATATAATGGGTATAGTATCGCGTCGTATTGTTTGTATATTTTTTTTCTGTTCACACTCTCGAACCCATATAATAAGAGATAGACTATCTATCAATGATAAAAATGTAAAAATTGTATACCGATGGTGGCAATCAAGGTAATGTTCAAGGTAGAACTTGAGTTATCATCAAGGCGACCATTCCTTCCGCGTTGTTAAACCTTGTGAAACTCGCTTGGAGGTGGAGCGGTGGTATAGGTACGCGGTACTTTTTTTTATGTACTCGAATAATATACATAGGTACACACACGTCCAAGTGCGTGACTCAAATATCCACTCTACGAGTATATATCAATTCGATTAATATTGTGCACTGAAAACTAGTTGTTTACATCGGTGACGTCACGGATCCTTTTTCTATCTCCAAATCTCATGGAGTATACGAATAACCCCCAAGGACATGGATATTTTGGAGACCACCTTGGGGTGCGAATTCGCTCATGAGTTGCTCGTGGTTGCTGCTAACAGTGTATTTGTCTCATACACTTATGTGCGTCTTAAGGTCTCGGACGGTGGGAAGTTCAAGGCACCATCAGCACGAAGGCGAGCCACGATCGAAATACGCGATATCTATGAGACAACCGTTTTGCGAGGGAAATTTGTTATATAAGAATAATGATTTAACGTGATCAAGGACGAACGCCGCCAATAAAATTAATTTGTTTTTATTTTGTTTTTTTTTTTTTTTTGGTGTGAGTAAAAAACAACAAACTTTCAACTTTGAACTTCAAAAAAAAAAAATTAACAATATGTAAGAAAAAACGAATTCAACTACTCCCGAGTACGAGCCAGTTCATTCAAGGTACTGTTCTTATCATAAACGCGTGCGCGTTACTGCGTGAGGGAACCGATCCATTGTCGTTATCAAACAGCTTAATTAATATTTGCACTAATGACTCGAACGTATTCATAAAATCAACTGAATGGTATTATATTCATGTGACCGACAGACACACATATACACACACACACACACACACACACAAATGCATACACTCACACCATAATTATCTACATTTTCAAAGGTTATTGACTCGTCGGATTTTACCGGGCCAAGACGCGACAACAGGGTTTTAAAAGCGTATTACTACGTTTTCCAAGATTTTGACCCCTCGGTGGTACCAACACACTAACTGTCGGTTCGAGCGGTCAGCATTTTACCCCCGCAAATATTTTGTCTAATTGTATATAATCATGGTTTACGGAATAATATATAAAATTAATTAATTCTCGTTACTATATTCATTTCGACTTTCGTCGCATATCCACGCCCTAACGGAGTTAAAACCTACGCCGAGCATAATAATATAACGTACTGTAATACGAAACTTACTCAGATATAATAGATCCGGTCGATGTGCGAAGAATCTGCAGAGATTGTTGTATCCAAACAGCGGGGTCGTGAAGCGCGCACAGTTTTAAAAGACAATATAATATATTATGATATAATATTATGTGTATAGGTAAAAAATACGAAACAGCACTGTGGCGAAATTCAAAAGCACAGAGAAAAACGCACGTTATAATAAAAATATATAGATTAAAAACACTACGGTAAAAATGTATAGTAATAATAATAATATAATAACGACATGAAGTATATAAATTTTTTTTTCCTGTAGAGAGTTTAAGCTAAAAATTAAAATAACAATAATAATATAATAATTAAACGGTTAACAATATTTCGTCGGAACCGTTCGAGTACGCGATAAGCGGACGAGTGGTGAGTCGTAGTCGGACACGGCGCGCACACGGAGCGATCACTGTGATATGAAAACGCGGTCGTGCGGCGGCACGGCGGCGGCGGCGGCGGTGGTACGTCGTGAGCGACGGGGGAATCGACTGGTCGAGAGGGGCCGACGAAGGCCGGCAGCGGACGAACGGCACTACCTTCTATTTATTTATTTTTTTTTTACTTTTCCGTTTCAGCTCTCTTCTACTCCTCCGCGCGGCGGCGACGCTCATCTAATTCATTATTATTATTATCATTATCAATATTTTATTTACGTGGTATACCGTCTCCGTTGTGCTTTTTCGATGACTGAAAGAAAAAAAAAATGCTCGCCATTTATCCTTGGCGGAATACGCTTTTCTCTCTCTGTTCGTTTTTCATTACCTGCCTGACTAATGACTGCCTACGTTTTTCACCATCTTTCGCGTCGATACCAAAGCAATCCGCGTCGGAAAAAAGCGCAACTACCCCTCATATATATGATTGCTGATATTGTTTTGATTTGGTGGGTTTGAACTGGTGTCCAACCGTCGGAGCCCACGCGTTTTTAGCATAATTAAACTTGACTCGCAGGAAAAACTTTCTCGCCTCGCGAAGAAGTCGGATTTACTTAATTTTTTTTCTATATGAAAAATTGAGACTTTATGCAAGTTGCATTAGACTACGATTTAAAACAGCGTATTTTCAGCTGTTGTCTCAAATAATCACAACGTTTTGAGTATTTTGGAATATATTTTTCTGGAGTTCCGGTTAGTTTAAAAATCAGAGTCAAATTTGACCGAAATAAAATTAATGATCAACATCTGACTAGTATAACGAGGTGTGATCGTTTTTACCGTAAAGTCGTTTTTGATTTTTAAAATGGCTTAATTTGTAGGATGGCTTATTGTTTTATGACCACCGTGAAATATAACTAAAAATAAAATCACTATTTATTTTAAAAACTGATTTTTTTGGCAATAATTTAAATAATATAGCTACAATAAAAACTAAAAATAAACTTATGTATGAGGGACAATTATAATAATTGTATTATTATTTCAGTTTCTACAATTGATTTTAACACAACTTAATTATCTATTGAAATTTGAAATATCCGAATCAGTAAAATTACTAATTAGTATGACGTCTGACACAAATCACTAAGATTGCGAGTGGTGTATATTATGATAAGCGTACATAATTATAATAATATGACAAGTAAACATTATTTAACAAAAAAAAAAAAAAAACGTTTCATACAAAAGATATTTATTGATACATTATACATAATTCAGTCCTTTATTTATTACCTCATAGTACATGTTTAAATAGGTACCTACATTTTTATATGTTTTGATTTATTTAGTTTTTCTTGAGGGGGCTTTTCCATTTTTTTGGGAAGAATTGAGCTCTTCTATTAGCACCTATAATGCATATTATTATAATGCTAATAATCTGATTCTTAAAGAAAACAATTTTAATATTTTGTTTTAAGTAGGTAGGTTTTTTCTTGGTGTCAAATTGATGTATCAGTTCTTCCCATTTCATATCATCTTATTACATAATATCGAAAAAATTAACATTTTTTCATAAATTTATGATAATCTCAAATAGTTTTTTACAGACAGGAAACAATCTTTCACACTTGCATTTGAAGAATGTAGAGTACAAGTAATTTTTAAAACTATTTCTATATTTATAGACAACGTGTTCCTAAAACCTATATTATGATGATTGTTTGAACCATATTGTGCAATGAACCAAATTATATTTTGCTTTCGGATGGAAAATACAACGATGGCTAACAATGTTTTTATTTTGTATTATTATAGGTATTTCTTCAAAGTCTAAATCGAAAGTAAAACTAAAAAATGAGTATTAAAATAATTTAAAATCATTCGAAATCAATAAATAATTATTGTAACGTCTAATTTGTTTGTACAGGTACCCAGTTTAAATTGTGGCAGCCTCTCAAAAGTCGGCGTCCCGGAGAAATTCGCACCTTTTGCACCTGATAACATGTCAATCCGGCCCTGAATATTATCGTAACAACGTACGCATTCGTATTACCGTATAAGTATATACCTAGGTACCGCGTACGTTACATAATTAATCGTTTAAACGGATAAACCTAATATATACTACAACGCAATTAATAAGTGCTTGTTTTCGCAAAAGAGTTTTGTATAATATAATGGCAACGTCTATCATATTATTATAAATTACAATATTACCTATATTATTTTGTATTTTTATAATATCATGTATGCGTGTGTAGTGCGTGTCGGGTGGGAGTGAGTTATGGCGCCCGGAGCCCTTGACATTGTCGTGCCTGAATTGCCTAATCGGAACGCCGGCCAAAGAATCGGTTTCGACTAAACGACCATTATTGTAAACCCGCTATAGTACTATTTATTATTAGATTTTTAAGAGGTTTTTATATAATGTTCACCGCTTCTCGATTTTCAATGCGTTTTAAATCTCTTCGTTCCTCCCCCCCTCCCCGCCGATGATCATACATCGTTCGAGTCAGTTTCGTACAAATTGTATTATAATATTATATTGTACAGGTAATGATCATTTATTAACGATACACGGACTACGCACTCTACAGCGTTCTATTTGCAGCCGATTAAAATTCTGAACCCTTTGCCACTCGATGTGCCCTTTTCGATCGGTTGATAATTATTATTACCAATTAATAAATGAATGGTAGTCCGGTAACGACCATGTTAAAATGTTTTATATACCTACCTGGTATTTTAGACCGATAACCGGTAGATAGTCAACAAATATTATTATATACAATACACATACATGACTGGCCATTTTCGCGTTATCGTAAATCAATTATACCTGTATGAACATGATCAGTAGACAAATTAATATATATTGAAAAAAAGCTTACAATCTAATGAAAATTAAAAAAAATCACCAGCTTATAATTTTTTTGCAACCATCGTTATATTTTGTTTATCGGAATTTTTTAAACTATTACTATATTGGATTAAATCATATTTATTATTTACTGATGTTTCCTCTTTGTGTATGTGTAGTTATAATTGAACAAAACAAACATTTTGACGATTATAATCGCACTAATGAATATAATATTAGATACCTACTGTATACGTAATAGACAATTAAAATAATTATACTAATAGTTACAATCGTGTTATTACAAATCAAAATGTATCACATATTAATTATACTAACTATGTAAGCATGAGGTCACACTGTAGCAACTTATTCAGAATTCCGATAGGATATAGAACAATTATATAGTTAATAAACGTCCACACAATAAAATTAAAAATTAAATTTTATTTCATTCAGTCCTAAAAGGTAAACTTTACGTTTGAAGAGATTATAAGGATTTATTTCATATAAGTAGATCTATATAATAGAATTTAATATTGTTTTCACTTTTTTTTTAAAAGTATTCTCCAATTTATTTCCATTCAACTTTGTATGAAATAGTATTTATTAGATTCTGAGCGAAGCGATGAATGTATTGATTTTACAATGATGTGTATTTTTTTTTTTTTTTTATTTTTTTTTGTGTCTGTCTTCACATTTTAAGACAGTAAAAGTGCTTGGATTTACTTCAATAGTAACTTTTCTGATAGGAAAGTGAATTCAGTTAGTACTTGGGGGGGGGGGGGGTCAAAAGTAAAAATTTCACAGTAGTTTTCGAAAGCGACATGAAAAACTAAAGAAAAATTAAGGAAAAACTGGGAATTTTTACGCAAAATCTGTTTTCAAGAAAATCGATTTTGGTTTTTGGTGTAACTCTAAAACAAATAACCGTAGGTACATGAAATTTCGACTGAATGTTTATATTAGCATTTCTTATTCACCATAACATTTTACAAATATTTTGACTTATTTTGAGCTGTTTACGGACATTGTCAGTTCCCATTTTTTTAAGTTTTGTTTTCTATGAATATGAATAAAATTTTATCTGTTAGGTAAAAAAGCTTGAAAATTTAATAGAAGGTTATTGTTCCAAAGGCAAATGAAAAAAATTAAAAATCCTTTGTCACAGTTTTAATTTATATTTAAAGTTCAAATATTAACAAAATACGAAAAAATCACGAAAATTAGCAAATTATTTTGAGTTGAGTATTCATAAAAATTTTTCTTTTTAAATCTAAGATTTGAAAATGTAATACAAGTTTATCCATAAGTTTGTCTACATTTATCAAATAAAAAATGTCTACAAGAAAGTCAAATTAAATTTTGATGAGCGTTTGAAATTCATATTTTTACAACATTTGATATTCACTCGATTTCTCATGTAACGATTTTCTTATTTTGTTGTAATTGAAAAACGTATGACTACAGATATTTGAAAATTTCACTGAATGTTTGTATTAGCATTTTCTATACACGATACAATTTTAAAAATAATTTGATTCTTTTTGAGCTGTTTACGGACATTGTCAGTTTTCAATTTGTTTGGTTTTTTTATTCTATAAGTATCAATAAAATTGTATTTGTTGGGTAAAAAAGCGTGAAAATTTAATATAAGGCTCCTGATATATCGTTTTAATAGCAGTTAAAATACATGGGCACAATTTTTTTTTACAAGCATTTAAAGTTCAAATTTTGACAAAATTTATCATATTTATTGTTTAATAATTATTTTGTAGTTAAAAATTTATAAAATGTTCAACTTTTATAACTAAGGATTGAAAATTGATAACATGGTTCCACGTAAATAGGTTATAATATTATATAAATTACTTTATTCACAATAATATCATCAAATATACTTGGTAATATTATCATAGGCTGACTGACCGTTTTCGCTCAGAATCGTTTTTCTTATACAATGATATTATATCATTGAATTCAAATTTAACACCATCCATTACAGTGACCCACTTGTAACCTACTGTACAGCAGAGCGACATCCACTTACCCACCTTTTTTTATTTTTATTTTAATAATATAGAGGTACTTTCTATTTTTACTGACGAGCAAAATATACATTAATATTTATATTTAAAATAATAAACAAATTACTAAAAATATATTTATTTATAAAATACCTGATCAGACAATTTTCTAGTCAAATTTATTTTTATTAAATTCAAGCAAATCATATTTTTATTCATATCGTTAAAAATATTATATTATGATATAATATAAGAACTTGGTATTAACTTGATGATATGTGTAAAAGGTAATATAAATATTTAAAAATAGATATTAGTTTTAAATTTTATACTTATTAATATTTAACAAATTGATTTATTAACCTATACAAAAAATGTCATATGGTAAATGTTTCTTTGTATCTTTTATATCTATATTATACTATATAAGCAACAAATAATAACATAAATTAAAAAATGTTATTCATCTAAGTAGGGTTTTCTGCTGAATATACATTCAATTCAACTAATAAGTCAATAACCTACCTATATAAATAAAATAAATTGTTTGTTTTTTTTTCGGTATCCAAGTACGATATTGAGTAACATTTAATAATGCATGGTACATAATGCATTTTTCCAATTTGTAGAGAAAAATTATTTAGAGTGTGGCATTTTTTATAATTTCATGCTTTAAAAAGGTGAGATTGTGGGTAGATTATAAAACATAACGTGGTTCGAGTGTGAAAAAGTTTGTAAGTCGACTTACTCACCTTACAAGGAATTATTATAAAACTGCACAGCAGTGAATACAAATTTACATTCATTTATATTTAATACATTGACATTATCTGTTCGTGTCAACCTTCGAGTTATTAATAATTATACTGTATATAATATATTATAATGTATATACCTTCTAATAATTTATATAGTTTAAAAAGGTTTAGGTACGTATATAATTATCATCAGTGTTAATTAATATATGACATCATGTAGAAATTTAGAATTCTTAGTAGTTCTGGTTGTATTATACTATACATTGCCGAGCTTTAATAAATTATAGTACAGTTAAAACTTAAAAGTAAAGATTATCATTTTCAATTTCTTGGCAGTATGATATAAGTATATAATAAACGTATTGATTTAGTAAATTTGATAATATGAATTCAATTACAACAATCCCAGTACAAAATATATAAGACATAGGTACATAAAATAAGTTCCTACCATTGTTTGCTGGTCGTTTGTCCTTTGTCATTAATAATACGAAATTTAATTGAACAAACTCAATAGGTACCTACCTAAATATTATACCATACTGACTTTTTCCTAGAAATATTTTTATTTATAAATATTTGATTAATGCATACTTAGAAAAAAACGAATTTCTCATTTGTGTGCTTGTACACTTTATAATAGAAATCAATCATACGCATTAAATAAATATATATATAATATTATAATATATGGTTATGTTAAATGCATTTAATTAAAACCAATTACCGTCGTAACTATATTCGAGCATAAACGCAATATTATATATTATTAAAACGAATAAAATAGTGGGTAAATCCTTTTTTGATAAAAAACCAAGACTATTACATAATATTATGTTGTTTACTTTTAACGGGAAACATCCCCCGCGACCCACGTGTATGGAATGACCAATTTCACCGCGTTTTCGTATACGTATTGGTACGTGGGAGTCTATTGGCCAGTATAAGTATAATAACCCACGCTCGAACTTTTGGAAGTTACAAATTGATAATTTAAAAACCAACTTAACACACGACCACGCTAAATGTAAGCATTATAAATTAGTTATATTAATATGTAATAATATGTTGGTAGGTATGCGATATGCATATTGCATATATTATATTATGTAGTGTTATGAAAAGATGGAATAATAGTTTCAACAAAAAACAAACAAAGGGCAACCCTATATGCACTGCTCTTTCAGCGAAATTTTTAATAACCGCAACACGGGCGTTGATATGGCATGCTGGTCCTTAATAATTTATCTAAAACCTGTTTAATCACAAATTACCTGATTGAATTTTTGGTTTTATTTTTGACAACCGCGTAAGAACTTACGTACTATATTGTTTACACCGTGTGTGAACTATCATTTATAGGATGATGTATTTTTTTTAACCACTTTATTTTCGAGTAGGAACTTTAATTTGTCCACTCAATAATAATGTCGAATTGCATGAATTCGAGTTAATATAAACGACGTATGTACGGAAAACTGGTAGAAAATGGTCTAGTAGGGGAAATAGTAAAATTACAACACAACTGTTGATACGGTTTTTATCAAATCGTTAATAATTCACAATTTTCAATTACATTATTCATTAATTGTCATTTATTTTTTTACATGTACGTTTAGTTCGATGTGTCCATAGCACAAGCATACAGCGCATCGTTTGTGAAACAACTTTTACGATTGTAAAAACACGCGACAACGTTTCGAGTTTCGACGGCCAACAGTGATTATGAGTTGTAATTTTAGTAGGACGACCTCACATAATATTATAATATTTTTAATTTGAAAACAAATTATTGAGCCATATATAATGTTCAAGCGCAACAGATCAGATTTTTTCCACTGGCTGACTCACCTAATATGATTTTTGTTCTCACTAAGTTTGATGAGAGGAATGTCACATAATATAATATTGATCTATATGGGTTTCCAAAATGTATTAATATGATGAGTTGTATTTTTTTTTTAATTGGAAGACCACGTGTAACCAACTAAATACCAATAATACTCCAGTTTATAGTGAGTATAATATTCACTGACAGATTCAAAAACTATATGTTACGAAACACAATTTCAGTTTAGGGTGACGCGTCACTCATATTACATTATAATTAAGCCGTTTAAGGTGAATGACATTTCAATCGAACCGAACGCGTCAATGAAATGCCTTGAACGTGCGTAAAAGGGTGAAATTAGCGCAGAAGGTGTACATAATATAACTCTTGTCACAATATTCGAAGGTAATTAAATAATATGACCACAAAATTGAAAACCACAAAACGTATGGGTTTTATATGATATTGATGACGTCATTTTTTCCATGACATTATTGACATTTCGCACTTCTCGTTTATGAATGACGGTTTGGACCGTACTTAATACAATAGGGCGCGATTAGAATCATTAAAACATACATAAACATAACTACCTAGGTTTTGATACGATAAAGTATTAAAATTCTAAAAAAGATGGTTATTCCATCGTCAGCATGTTTAAGTGTTGGCAGGAATATAATATGACAAACGCGTGAGAAGCTCGCTTTTCTCGACAGTCTTATGCCTATAATTGTTTGTAACGTTCATCAATAATGATCAGATGATAAGTACATAATAATATATAGTACATTCGTATATTGTGGTAAATAATATGTCATATACTATTACTTAATGACATTTTTAGATTCTATTAAATAATTTAATTATAATTTAGAGATGAATGTATTGGTTTTACAATGGTGTGTGTATATGCGTATCGTGTGAAGACACTGAAGTGGAAAAACAACTTTGATCCCAAACTTTGAGGGTAGTTTCTGGTTGGAAATTGGTATCTAGTTGGACTAATTCAACATAGCATCGATGATTTGTAACTTTCAGTGAACAGTGGTCAGTGACCTACTCAATGACGAGGAATATTCGACACCTATATAATAATAATACTATGCAGCAGAGCGATTTCCCAAGTTTTCATCTTTAATATAAAGTATTTATTTTCTCTGGATATTTTATTTGTATATGAAAATTAAATATATGAATTTTATCTTAGGTAATAAGTACTTTGTAAAACTAAATATTTGAAAAGTTCTAAAATGTTTTGTTTTAAAAATATTTTTAGTACATTTTTAGTGAATATTGTTGCAATTATTTTTATTTCATATTCACTAATGGACCTTATTTAAATATTTATATAGTTTTTACTTTATTTAAATAAAACACGTATTACGACAGTCGAACAAACATTTTAAAAAATCGTGGATTGTTTTTACGTAAAAGTATGATTATGTACAAATTAAAAACCGTTCAAAAGTAAGTGGATTTAATTTTTTTTAACGATTATACACGGTAGTGACAAGCAGGACAGCTGACAGGAATGACAAATTGTATGTTAATGGCAATATTATCGATAACATATTGTAATAATAAAACATTAAAAATATTATATACAATCGACGAAAATATTAACGAATAACGATATTATTATACATTAATTCTGACGCATCGTCGATTTAAATTGTTAACTATAGTGCATATTATTATGTAGGTAAATGAGAACAGAAAAATACCAAACTTTAACTCAAAGACGAAATAAAAATGTTTCAATAGTAGCGTGCATAATATTATACTTATCGTCGTAGCATAATATAGTGAAACCGTCGAGATATTTTGTTGACGGTAAATATATTTACGATATGACCTAGTTATTTTTTGTCTATAAATGGATAATTTATGCTTGATACAATTTAACGAATACTTGTTAAAAAAAATGTTTACTCAGGAACTTTGTACCTACCAAAGGTGTAATAGTGTGATATGTAAATTTATTAAAGGTATAATAACACGAAATGTCCCAGTGGCGTTCCTATTTCAATATGCGCTTTATGCGGTATGTGTGTAACATAATCAGATAACCATAACCACCCAGCATTTTTGAAAATAACAAAATTCTCAGTAAGTAACTTCCAAGTAAAAAATGTTACTAGTTCGATAAAATTAAGTCGCGCAGCTATTACAACGCTTAATAACATATATCGAGTACAATAATCAATAATTGCAAACACAACCATTAAATTAAGTAATTTATATTTTTGGTACCAACATAACATACCATTATAATTTAAATTATAATATCAATTCGGACCCGACAAGAAGAAGAGGAAGAAGAAAAAATACAGTAATACATATTATGTATACCTACCTCTATAGATATACGATATTTTTTACAAGGATATGAACTTGAGATTTCTGACAAAATTCATAAAAATCATGACAATTTGCAAATCATTTCTTAGTGAAAAATTTATAAAATGTTTAATTTATATAGCCAAGACTTTAAAACTTTATCTAAGGTTCCTCATAAGAAGAATTAATACTGGAATCAAAAAATCTAGGAAATATTTTTTCAATACTTTTTTATAGACATTTTAAGTTCAAACTAGGATGCAATTAGATATTTAAACCAATAATAACAGTGATAATATAGTTATTTTGTTGTAATACAAAAATATTTTTTGTGGCGGTTTGAATTTTTTATATGTATTTATTATTACTATATTAAAAATACACAATTGCATTTTTTAAAACATTTAGATTAATTTTATGCTATTCCCTTATATGAAACCATTCACACCGTTCTTCTGTTAGTCGGTAATCGGTATTGGCTCAAAATATAATAACAATAATATAATATGATATAAATAATATATTATGTAAGTACAATAATCAAATATTAAAAATACTATTATTGCAATGTTTTTGGCAAAATGAATAAAACTTACCGTATTACAGTAAAATAAATTACTATGATAAGAATATAAATAATATGTAATAAATAAAATAATTAATAACTAATTGGTATAGGATTGTCATCCATTTTCGCTCAGAACAGTTTTTCGTATATGGAATGATTTAAAATTAAGTTCAGTTTTAACACACATAAATTAAAGTGACTTACTTAATGACGAAGTACACTTACCCTACAACAGAGCCGTTTTCTACTTTCCCCCCTTTTTCATTTTAAATAAACCCTATAGTATTGTACTGTTGTAACGTATCCATTACAGTACCTATACTTTTCCAATTCATATCAAGGAATGTTAGCTTCGTATTGAAAATACATCGTGTTTTTTGTGCATAAAATTATCCGAAATAGTATTATATATTATATAGGTAGTAGGTACACGCTAAACAACAACTGACTGCAATAACGTAATTTATTGAGAACCACTTGAATATTTTCGTATTTTGACTGTAAAAGTTCATAAATAAGTATAAAGAGCATTTCCAACATTTAAGGGATAGAGAATTTTAAGTCGTTGAGAAATTTGCAATAATTTTGAGGAATTGTGGCGGTTTCAATTAATTTTTTTTTATCTAGATCTAAAATAACTCCGAGATTTTTTATGCTACTTTACTGTCAAGTCTTAAAGTTTTAGGAGTTTTGGGGGTCAAAAAAGTATATACATATAAATAATTAATTATATATATTACATAAAATAATGCTTTTTGAGGGATTTAGAATAATTTTTCCATTTTGCCTCCAGATTTATGTATTTTGTTTAGATAAGTTGAATATATTTTTGGTAACAATATTGACTCCATCAGAACTTGAATTCTTATTAACTTCCTACTTATTAAGTTGTGTTGATATAATAATTGATAATTTTTGGAGTAACCTAACCTAATCGTCCTATTCTGTTCTAAATCTGATACAAAAGAAACCTGCAACTACTGTTTATTTATCAGAGAAGCACGTTTTGGAATCGATATGAAAACATTCGAAACAATTAATTGGTAAATACGTATATTGTACGTAGCATCATTAGTAGGTACTTATAGTTAAAATAATATTATAATAACGAATAGAATATATATATGGATATAAGTTGGGTTATGATAAGAATTTGAACCTAATAATGTATGTACATTTCATACGCTAGCGATGATGGTCGTACATCGTTAATCACACATATTATTACACTGTCTATAGGTACCTAATATTATTGTGATTGATGTAGAAAATATTTTTAAACGTGATATTTATACGGCATTAGTTACTCCTAGGTTGGGTAGAAATTGCATGTAAAGCGAACCTTCCTCATCTCTATATAAACAGCGGACACATCCAAATAACAGACTTTCCTTTAAGAATAGAACTATTGACGTTCTGCAAACTGAACCCTCTGAATAGCGAAGAAAATTTCAGTGACCGAGAGACAAGAGTTTCCGGTATTTACAGGTCTCACTGTATCGTAATAGTATTATATAGGTAGGTGCATGATATGTCGTATATACCTACTGGGTGTAACAGATAGAACTGACTTTTGGAGTAACTCTCGTACTGATCAATATTTAAAATTTTTTTTTATGCCTATATAATTTATAGTCATCTTCGCTACACATATTTTATACAAACAATTATTTTTATTTTTTAAAATTGAAAATAAAAAATAAAAATTTGATTTCAACTTTTTTTCAAAATAGCCAATTTGTGAATCTGATTATAAGAACAATTTTGATAGTAAAAACATTTATCCAAGTCAAGTAGTTTATTTTTTAGAATTTTTAAAATATCAATATTCGTTTGATTAAATGAATTTGGAACGTAATAACTTTTTTCGAAATATTTTTTTTTACGAATTTCCTGACATGACTACATGAGTATATTTCTTAATTTATTTACTAATCATATTTTTGTCACACGTTTGAGTTGCATCCTTTTTTTTTCTAGTCATGTCTTTTTGAGGTTTCTGTTACACCTTGTATATATATTATATATTTATGGCTCCTATATAGCTATATAGGATTGTTGGTTTGGTTAAAATATACCTTATTGAACCAAAAATATTGTAGGGGATATTTAGTTAAAGGATAAATGCCAAGATTTGCAATATTTTAAAATATATGCAGTTAAAATAACGTATAAGTACCTACGTAATTGATGACATATTTTCAAAACGATTATATTAAATCGTCAAATATCCTTAACTGTGCATAATAATTATAGGTAATTACTGCTAACAATTTTTACAGGGATCTAGCCTATATTAACATATACTATATTTATATTTTTTCTTTCAAATTGTAAATCTCTTAATGGATATTTTTAAATAAAAAATGTAACTGTAAAGTAAATTGTTGTACAATGTTAAAAACATACAATATAATTTATATAATTGTTGTACTGTTTAAATGACAACGATTATAATATTATTGTTATTATTTAATGAATAATAAATTATAAGGAGACAATTTATACTGTCGGGTCACTCGCGAGTTAAGTGAAATTATTTAAAATTATAATATTTTATAAGATATCGTGATGAATAATGCAAATAACTTTATTTGTGTACCTATTTGTACCTATAATACAATGTCTATTGAATTTATACATATAAATTTTGATTCAATTAACATTTTTAAGTCGATTTAAGATTCATCTGATACAAAGGAACTATACAATAATTACTTTGAACAACAGCTCGCGGTATATCTTAATTACTTTGTCGTTTCCTACGTATAATTTAATTACAGAACGCTACTTGTGTATAATATATTATATTATTACACATGCCCTTTGAGTTACCCGTTTGATCAGCTATATTATAGAATGATGTCTTGAAGCGACTGCGATTAAACGAAAACGGTACGAGTGTGCCTTTTAAAGTCAATTGTACTCGCGATTCGTATGATTTGTTAATGCTGTCATCTTCATTGATGGCACTTTACAAATACTTATTGTTATTTATAAGGTATATCGCCAGATTTGGATACTTACAAAGTGCGTAAATTCACGTCGTGTTTTGTGAACTTGAGATATGTGTTTTATTAGTGGCCTTTGTAGCTTGCTCATTAACAAACAGTGGGCGGTTAGGTGTAAAAGTCTAATTGTCCTAATGAAATATAATCCCAGTTATTTGTCCATGTCGTATTTGATTTGAAAATATAATGCCGTATGACAAACAATATAGTATTCAGTCGATGGTTTTATATTTTAACCAATATAATTGACGAAGGTTTTGTCATCATTGGTTAAACAAAATTTACGGTTACACAACGGTCATATGGTCGCATTTTAAAATTAAATTAGACAAAACGAAGACATTATTTTTATCGTTCTTGACATTTATTTATCCTAAAAATTAGTTTTCCGTAAAATATTAGATTTTATAATATTTGTCTTGATTCGACACATTCCAGAATTAAGTTGTTCTGAAATTATGTTTCCCGAAAAAATATTCTTGATTCTCATCATTCCTGATGTTAATTATTTCTAAAATTGACTTTCCTGGAATTATGTATTCCCATAAAGAGTGTTGGTGTTTATTTACTATTATTAAAATAGGTATTAATGTAATTTTTCAATTCCAATAAATTGTCATATTCACGATTTTTTCCCTAATTTTGATGTGACCCTGAGACTGTTCTAGGTACTAGGTAGTCGGTAATTATTATGCTTGCTTAAAATTAGTCTTAAAATAACCTCAACATTATTTTTATACAGGTGAACTGTTATGGAAGTTGTTTAATACACTTTTGAAATATTTACATACACTATACGAATTATAGGCCATTATCATACATTTTTGGTGAACATGTAAAAAGCTACGACTGTAATCTATAATATACGACGGACTATATTTAGTCATAATTTCCCATGTAAGAAGTGACGGGGACAAACACGTTACGTATAATATATTAATTTTCGGAAGGTACGAGATTATGAGAAAATGTTACATTTTATCGGTTCATTTTCATTCTCGGTTTTCGGAAATATTCGCAGCTCTCTATTTCTAGGATAATCATAACGTTTTAAAATCTTTTCCGAACACTGTTCGGAGAAAAATTAAAATAACAGTTGCCTGACAGCAAAATAAGAAACAAGTCTCACAGTTTATTATTATCATACTTTTCAGATAATATATAGTCGACTTTTCCCTCATTTTTGTTCATAAAATATATTTTAATCCATACACATTGTATACCGTTTATCTACCTACCATATTCGATTAAGTAATTGCAAACTACTAATCAGTGTGTAATTTTTCGATGGTGAATGTAAAATTTTAAATTACGTATCGAACTTAGGAAATCAAATATCACGGCTCACAATGAATTTGTAGATAGGTACGCTACTGTCGCTAATTCGGTTATATTATATGTGTGTTATCATATCACTGTTGGAAATACCTAGTAATGTAAAAGTAAATTGTGTGGTGTATAATGTGATAAACAACAATTATTAATGAAGTCAAATCACGTAAGATCTAAATGTTATTTATTTTTTTATCTTGTTAAAATTCTATAATACGATTAATTGTAACATTTTTTAAATTATTGATTTCACAATAATTGTATTTTGGTCTCGCGAAATAGTTTTTAAAATATTATATTTAAATAAACTAAAATATAGACGAAACTAATGTAATTATTTGTATTTTTATTCATAAATTTTAATAATAATATCGTTGTTATTAAACTTTTCTCATTTATCTAATTAAAAAAAAAAAAAAATAATAATAAAATAATGAGTATTATGATATTTTCAGTCGGTCGTCGGAAAGTTACGAAAAAGTATGTCCAAAGCAGATACACCTATACATCACGATATAAGTACGAAAAGGTTAACAAGCTGCACGTATAGTATAAACGAAATGTACCTATATAATATTATATGTACGCAAACACGAACGCGAACAAATAAAGTTTGCAAAAAGTAATCATTTATTTACGAATATTTTCGACGAGTTTCGAACCAACTAATGATTCGCGTATACAAATATTACATCCTACACAACGTAGTCGTATAGATAAAAGGTATAGCAGTAATAATTAACTACGATAATTCTCTCGGCTGAATATACCCAAACCGATCGGCAGCGTTTTCAGCATCGTGTGTAGGTAATGTGTTTACTGGTATATGGGTATAGGTAGCTAGTATATTTAGGTAGGTATATATATATTCTTTGGTTTTCGAGTAATACGAGTTATTTTAGTTTTCAAAATTACAATTTACAGTGGGAGATCGTTGGATTTTATTATTTCATTACCCTTGAACGCGGCTAGCTTGTGCACATTATTAAAATGATATTATGTAATATTCATTTATAACTAATAATACAATTTAAAATGTAAATATTTTATACTACATTATAACACCGTCTGATTATTATTGAATAAAAACCTCACGTCCCCCCCCCCCCCACACCATTTAAAATAATAATTCCGAATACACTACTGGGCGGCTATATAGGCGAATAGCATACGTACGTTTAAATCGCATATTATGTATTAAATGTGTAATGTAATCTATAAAGTTATATAATATTATAAATTAATCTTTCTTTCTTTCTCGGGGGCCTCTATGAACTCAAAAACTACTGAACCGTCTATAGATTGATTGAGAACGGGGGAGGGTTTGTAATTCGTAGCATCATTTTTCAACACACATACAAAATAGTAACCTTCAGTCGGCTTAGGATGGCTCACGCATGCTTTTTGTTTCGGATCACGAAAAACGAATATATTTTTGTTTATTATAATATTGCTGTAATGATTAGTAGAAATATATTATGGAAAATGAAAATGAAAAAAACACATACGACGAAATATGATACATAAAAATGATTTACGGGCAAAATGCGGTTTTGAACGAAACACCGTTCTATAGAAACAAAGACGTATTTTCGAATAAAATAGAAAAAATAAAAATAATATGCGAATAATTAGGAACTCGACTCGATTACGGAGTAATCAAAAAATCTGTAATAATTATTTCCCCCAAGCTAGAGGGTATCCACACTGGTAGGCCTCCCTCCTCAAGCCATTCATGTTGTTGTTGTTTCTTTCATTACCAAATTTACTCATTGTATATATATAAATTACAGATTGTAAATATTCTATTTTATCAAATAAAAAAAAAAAAAAAAAATTATTTGACACATGGGTGCACGAAATCAGTAAAATGAAAAAGGCAATATAACAATTTCTTTCTAAACTCCTTAATATGACGTACTTATACGTACGGGCGAAGCCGGGTAATTCAGCTGTACAGTATTATATACCTATTATAATATAATGTGTGTCAGATATTCGAGTACCCATGTACATAATCGATTGTCATAGATATGCGTTAGTGTTTGACAGGTGCCCTAAAAATGTATATGTAGACCAGTAAATCGATGGCAACACATTACATTGTATATACATATTGTCGGCACCTATATTTACCCTTGTGGCTTGATTTACACCGGCGATTTGGCAGAGGCGTGCCACAAACCGCAAATATATTTTTAGCATCGTATCGTATATAGAGAGCTGCCCATCTCTATTCAACCGTTTCAAGTTCAAAGCGGTGTATACAATATTATACAGTCATAACCCACCTACAGTACATATAGGTACGAATTACTCAAAGTATACAGTGACAATAATGTACGTATGCACATAATATTATGAACGGAATTTGATCGATTCGGCTTAAAAACCGTTTCGGCGAACTCAGCGTTTGAACATTTATACCTTACTTTTGCGTTTGTGTGCACTATGATTGTGTGTACACATTATAAAACATTACACGTGCCTATTACTACCCGACCTTTTCGGCCACATGTATACATTTTGCGAGGACGAGCAATAGTCACTCTATTTCAATTAGCTTATAATATTAATATGATTTGTGCGCATGCATAAATTATGGTAACTCTAACCCACTATTATATAGTTATTATTATTAGGAAGTTAAAAAAAAAAAAATCGACTATACGTCGTCACTATTTGTTTTGAGGATGCGAGTGAGAAGTTTATGATTTTCCTGAGATTTAAAACTCGATAAAATATTTTTATTATTTTAGACGAACGTTATAGAAATCATATATCTTGTCATGAAAAATGGTAAATAAATAAACAGCTCAACGATCAAATTAAGTTTATCTACCTCTATTATGTTAGGTTAGAATCGGTCAAATTAATTTTAAAAGACTTCAATTATTAATTATAGTTACTAAATCTGGTAAAGTTCTGAAATGCGATTACGTAAATTTAATTTGATTATAATTCTGAATCGGATTCGAAATACTATTTAAATAGATATTGTGTCATAATGTATTTATATTTTTATGCTCTAAAAATGTACCCAGTGATAAAAAGCCACGGTTAGCCATGTACCCTTCTATTTAGCAGTGGTTGCGGTGGGAATGTAATTTAAAGTAGGCCAAATTTCTTTAAGACTACGTGTATACTCTTGAAAGCGCCTTTAAAAAAATATTTTTTTCCATTTGAAATAAAGGTTGATCAACTTTTAGGAAATGTTTTCTACTTTCCTCCGTCACTTTATCCCTATGAAAAAATTTTGTAGCATTATGTTATGTGTTCCATTATAGAACACTTTAATAGATTTTCATGCTTTCGCCATGTTTATGGTATGTCGTCCCTTAATCATACGTTGTCGTATTGTATTCCGTTCGACTAAAATATAATGTAAATAAGTTAGTACAAAGTTTTAAAATAGTACCTCCTTTGGCTATTTGTCTAAAACTTTGGTACTTATATTAGTGAAAAATGTTTTTCCAGGACCGCCTAATTCCAATGTCTTTATGACAACAATTGCACGTAACGTCCTTCTATACATCAGTCGATTATAGATTTGTCAATATTATGGACATCTAAATTTTTTTACTCTCTACGAATGTTCTATTTTTTTTTTCATAGTATACAATTAATTAATATTCACGTTGAAGTACCTCCACCAGGCGCCTCTTTTTCTATGTCGTTATTTGTTATTTTTATCACTTAAATTAGGAATATACTATATACATATATATATTATATATATTTATATGTGTGAGTGTGTGTGTTTTGTATATATACCAACTGTTTAGTGTACTCGTGCATAGATATTATGCAATTATTTATACTGTAGTTGTTATAGAAGAACGATTTCCTTTATATATTTAAAAAAAAAATCATTAATTAATAATTATTAATGAATAATTGGAGTGAGCAAACTTGGTGAATTATCTACCCTATATGCAGTAAAAAAATAATAATAACGCAGTTGTAAATGTCTTATAACGCACATATACATAAGTGATAAGTGATACTATTATGTTTTTGCCCGTATATGCACATAATATTATTATAATTACTGATGGAAGCATAGAAGAACACGGCATTAACGGAAAGAGGGCGGTAAAACAAAAGTACAGATTATATTGTATAAAACTATAAAACTACTAACGTGAAATTTAAATAAATACATGCGTTTTATATATTATATAGTTACCTTTCAAGACGAGCTTATAAAAATTGATTTATAACATACCTGCCCAATTAATCATTATCGCTTTGAACTTTTGTACCATCGTGTGTTAATATCGATATTTTATTAATATTAAATTATGATATTATACAGGTAAAGATATAGCCATATAGGTATGCCTATCTTTTATAAGTGTATACCTATATTATAACACATACACACACATATATTATATAAATGCATATTATACCTATACCTAGTTGTTCATCTATCATGAGCAATGACCCATTAATGAAAATCTGTTTTTTATTATATTTTGCTCCCGTGTTGTTTATTTATAAGTAATTACTATTTTATCGATGATACATTTTCACATGCATATATTATGTATGCTCGATCGTTGTATTACAATAATGGTTTTTGTTCGAAAGAATATATCGACCGTAATAATAATGATATTATAAACGTTCGAGAAACCAATAATAATCACTATTTTAACAACAAGCAAAGGCGATTTCAATTTTATCACAATATACTAATTAGGCACCTACCCAATACATGTTTCAATACATTGTGCACGTTTGTTTATAGAGCCCGAATGTCTAGCGAAAGCATAAACAAATACATTCATACATAGTTAATATTATTATACCTAAATTGCACAGCAGTAAAACGTTCAATATTGGTAGTTAGTTTATGAATAGTATATAATACGCTTCAACGACGCTTGTAATGTTTATATTCAATAATGTCACTATAACGATCATTAATGTTGCACTTTTTGTCCTGTGAGTATGTGACTGTTTGAAACGTAATAATAAAATCAAATATTTTTAGGTATGATCTGTTGCTCAATTATTTATGCAGTAGACCGGATACGTGTATGTATATAGTATACAATATAATATATTATACAAAGTGACATTTTATCCGACCCGATCTAATAGTATGTTATAGTATATAGCATACTATAGTACACATACTCATATTATGTTGAATTTTCATTTTCACGGAGTTTTTTTTACAAATTATTCGTACTTGAGTCATTGACTAATTGGCAGATCGTAGTATTACCACAATGGTCTTTAATATTTAAAGAGATAATAACAAACCGAAGAAGCAGCAAAAACAAGTAAGAGAGAGAGAGAGAGAGAGTCACCAATATTGAACAGATTTATACATTTTATATTTTTTTTTCCAAATCGGTTTAAATAACTACTGGCGTATAACTACGCTAACACGATATGTATCTAAACATCGACATTTAAAACGTGTTTGCTCATCGCCGATAAGTGTTTTGTTTTAGATATTTATACTATGGGTATATTTTTCTCGATATTGATTTGATTTTTTATCTAATTCGCGGATCACAATATTGATGATATAGCCACCTTTTGAGTTCATTTAATTTGGCAGTTTCTTTCTTCAATTCCAGCCGTCGACTTACCTTTCAAAGCTCTTTACGGCTACATAATATACCTGTTGATAGATAGTTTACTTCATGTTCGCTTTCATCAATAGCACTCATAACGTTAATTTGTTTTATTCGTCTTGTACAAATATTCGTGATATCTAGCATTCTAACTTTTTTAGCCAGTTATATACTATTTTGGTTTTATAGGCATAATTACGTCTTTGTAATTTGTATGTTTATTTAATATCAACAATTGTAATTACACCTCTACATTTTTAAATTGTTTTATTTTACGGATTTATTATCAATTTAAATAAAATTTGTATTGATTATATACATTCATTTTTGTATTATTATCTATGATTTCTATTAGGAGGTATATAAACTAGTATTTTATTCCACTTTATGTCTTCGGGCGTTTATTAAATAAATATTATTAGTACCTATATTGCCTATTATTATATTAATATTTTACGCTTTACAAGCGTTCGACCAATGAACCAAAGCAACCACGTGACCTTGTTTTTTAGACTGTTAAATATAAATTTAAATACAGTTAAACGTCAAACCGTCGAGAAATTGACTTTCGTGTGTAAGAAAAATAAATATCAAAAAAATTTTAACCTTTAAATTGTTTTATTAATTTATGTAGAAAAGATTAAAGTTTATTTTATGATGTGCATATTATATAGTGCTTAGATTACAGAAAAAATAAACAATAACAATATTGTGTTTTGTTTATCTTTTTATACTTCCACAAATCAGACATTTAATGTACTTTGAAAAATAAGGTCACATTAAAATATATTGAAATATAAATAATAAAATAAAATGACCGTGCACTGTTACCGTCGGCAAGTTTAAAGTTAAAACTATCTTTATTATTATTGTTGTTGTTTTTGTTGTGAATCTAACCTAATCTAAGCGTTACTTGTAAATACACAATATTATAAGAGATTAAAACAACCGACGATCATTAAACAATACATCTGTATGGGCACGCGAGCAAAACATAATACCAATTATGAAGATTTCCGTTGCTACAATTATTATTATATTACTATAATATTGTTTCGAAATGTATGTCAATATATTTATTTACTCATCAGGTGATTACGTATTTTATACCTGTTAAATGCAAAAATGCCGACGGAGTTGTCACGCCCATGGTTATAAATGTATTGTTGAATAAAATATATTTTATGCTAAATTTTTTCCATATTATATTATAATTTTCCCTCAAGACTATAATATGCAACACAGGTATCACCGTTCCGGAAAAAAGCGACGAAGGACCAAGATTATTGTTTTATACAATACACAAATTCACACTTGGTTTTTTTTTAGATTTATATTGTTTTGGTCGTTGCCTAAACGTTAAGAACGTTTCTCGATAAGTTTTGGAACCTTGCGGGGGACGAAAATGTGACTCGCATGTAAAATATAATAATAATATAAAATAAATAATTTAAATCAGAATTATTATGTAGAGGTCATTGTGTTTGAGTAATATTGTAATTATAGTGTTTAATTTTTTTTTATCATAACACGAGCCAAAAAATAACATCATATTATATCGCTAAAAGTCTTATAATACTATTCTTCTTTAGCTTCACCTTCGCTCCCAATTGTATGGGGTCGGCCACCCTTGTCCTTCACCTCCGTTGAGCTCTGTACCCCACCTCTTATTTACTATAACACCAGCTATTTTCATGTCATTATCTATTTTGTCTTTTCATCTCATCTTCGGTCTTCATCTCCTTCTCTTTCTTTTCTCATTAATTTCTATAGCCATTCAGCATTCTCACTGCACACCAAGTTACATCTCATCATAATGATATTACCAAATTATCTCAACCCATTCTCCCTCGTTTTTTCTACAGCTGGTGCCACTGCTACATTACCCCCCAATGAACTAGTTCCTTATTCTGTCATTCTTATAATCACTCCACATATCGATTTAAGCATATTCTTATCGCCAACACATTCACCTTCTGTTCTATTTCATTGTCTACTGTCCAACGTTTCAATCCGTTATCATAAGTGTTTGATATATAAGTTGTAGTAGATTGAGAGCTTGAAATTATTAACAAAACGAATCGAAAGTCTTTACCATCTGTTTTTGGTTTTGATGCTATGATGATTAAACTTGTATTAATAAAAACATTGTTAATTTACAATCTGTACACCGTGTTTTATTAGAAATAGTAAAATATGCAAATATGATAAAATGCAAGAATGTGATTCAAGGCTTAAGAGGGCAAGGTCCTTACACCAGTTTCTCTTCAGGCGTTTAGGTGGGTGACAAGGAATATTTGTCTCGAGGCGATATTGTTTATAAGGAGATTCAAGTGATTGCTAACCTCTTTATGATTTTTTTTTTTTTTTATTAAGAGAAGCAATCTTGTTCAATGTTAAAGTTTTCAAACTCAAAGGTTTTCCTATAGAGATTTATTAGAAATATACCGAGGATCTACAGTTTTTTGCCGTAAACATATTAACTGAAACGGCTGCATGATATTTGTTTAGTATTAGATGACTTTGCAGAGGTCCAATTGTATGCCTAAAGTAATAGTGGTATGTTCGTTCTGATTATATACCTATCAAATAAATTTGAATCAAAAATAAATTGAATATTGAATCCATATTTGGATCTAGAAACCCTACATACCTTATAAATTGTTGACCTATTTTGTAGGGTCCATGCTCCCAAACACTTATCATATGGTCTGCCGTTAAATAACTGCTCGATATAATACACATCAGCTCGTTCAGATCAAAAGTATTTTTTTTTCCAAAGAAAATGATTTAGTCGAGGTTCGACTAAAGTGAGCGAGGGGGAAGGAAGCACAGTTCTAACCGACAATTAAAATATGGAAAATATTGTTATTTTAATGACATAATAATATACTAGGTATATAAATATGCTTCAACAATGTTGGAAATTTTACTAGCGTTTAAATTTTTTTCGTGTGATATTTACTGGACGAGGTCATGATAGAGCGGTGCATCCGAATTGCATGCCGTCTCTTGGAGGGGTCTGTCCGAATTGCATGCCATCTCTTAGAGGGGTAAATCCGAATAAATAACTTACTTTTCAACTGGAGGATTGGGATTTTATTACATTACAATAAAACATATAAATATTGTAGAAGGTGACACTGTGAATAAGAATCATAAAATAAAACTATTTTTTTTTTCATCAACAACAAAGGCCATTAGTTAAATAAAACTATTGTAGTAATAATAAATTAAAAAACAATAATAATAATAATAATAATAATAATAGTTGGTAATAATATTATAATAACAGGTAGTATACAATTATATTAATATAATTATCTATATAGTATATAG
Organism: Sitobion miscanthi; assembly: GCA_008086715.1. Classification (NCBI taxonomy): domain Eukaryota; kingdom Metazoa; phylum Arthropoda; class Insecta; order Hemiptera; family Aphididae; genus Sitobion; species Sitobion miscanthi. The sequence goes on along the minus strand of CM017797.1, from coordinate 88,490,971 downwards.
TCATAATATATTAAAAATTTAGTTTTCTTTATTTTGTTGTCGGCAATGACATGTGATATAAAAATATTTCAATCTAGAAACTAATCACTAAACAGTTGTAATAACCATACATAAAAGAGCGTTTCTATACATGCATTTTTTTAAAAAAATTAGGAAAGTCCAAAAAAAAAATTTAAGTTGTTTAAGTGCATAGTAAATAAACATGTGGTGTACGGCATGCAATCCGGACAAAGCCCTCTAAGAGATGGCATGCAATTCGGACAGACCCCTCCAAGAGATGGCATGCAATTCGGACAAACCCCTACAAGAGATGGCATGCAATTTGGACATTTTTTTTTTTTGGCATGCAATTCGGATGCAGCCTGATAGAGGTACCTTTTTTTTCGTATTATCGAGAACCGGGGAGAGAACCGCGATTCGCATTACAGCTCCCCCGAATGATAAAGGTACCTAATGTGATACTTAATTGTTGTGGATACATATAGCGTGCTGTACAAGATCCTGTCGTCCTTTTTCCAACCATATTCTATAATTTTTACAACCACCGTATTCCCTCAGACGCGTGCGGTTTAAAACGTAAAAATGTTTAATAATATGCACCCAACACCTGTATAATATATTAACAAAATTCTCAGGTTCATAATTAATTATTTACCAAATGAATAATTCCGTTAATATTAAATATTCTACTTAAACCGTTCATATTGAATTGACCTCACTTGCAAACTATTTGAAAGTCTGAAGTGCCCGGCAGTACCTATTTCGAAAACACGAATATTTCAAAGGTTTCGCTGCAGTGCATACAGTGGTGTGTGTGTGTGTGTGTGTTTGTGTGTGTGTTTATAAAATATATAATATAGTCACATTCGATCAATCGATTGCTTAGTGTGTAATTCAATAATTTCGTTTTTATTTTACTTGAAATATTTACTATCACAAATCACAATACTCTGACATAAAATTATTTTTATTTTTCATCAAGTATTATATTATGAACAACGTGGCAAATATTTAAGTATAGTGAAATGTATATTTTCCAACAGCTTTGTCGGTTGTGTTCTGTAAACCATAAATAATTTCCTATTATGTGGGAACTAATTATATACATAACAAACACATTTCTAAAATTTAAACAAAAAAACTTTCATAATTTTTCCTCTTACCTCTATTCATCATTATCGCATGATATAATCGTACGGTGAAATTTGTATTATCAAAATATGAATTATTTCAATTCTAAATCAAATTACTTACTTCGTTAACATTAGGGTTTATTGTTGTAAACGTATTTTACTCATTAGTGCATAAAAAAATACATTGTAATTTAAAAATCGAATTTTATAATTTAAACATAAAGGGTATTATTACGAGAATTTCTTGATATGATGGGTTAAAGCAGCAGATATAGTAAAAATTGGTATTAGTAATTTCTCATGGTAAAAAATATATTTTCTATGGGGGCATTATAAAAGTAATAATATTATGTACATCTGACATAAAAAAAATCAGTTTCCGTGTTTAAATTTCTAGAAAATATTTTTAATTCATACAATACCATTTCTATACCATCATAATATTGCCTTATCATTCAAACAGCTTCATTCAATTATATTTAATGATAATTTGTTCAAAGAAAAAATGTAACTACAAATTATTAGGATTTATAAAACATTCTTTTAGATTTTGAATTTTCTATTAAACACCGATAGTCTATATAATAATATAATACTATAATATACAAGTTGACCACGAGAAATAGGGTGGTTTTTGAAAAAATTTTACTCATTTAATAAATTATAAAGTGAACAATTATTTATTAACACACAAATGTGTGCCATTTAAGCAATGTTTTAAAAATAATGTCGTGAAGGTGATGACCGTCTTCGTTGATGCACTCTTTCACTTTGCTTCTGAAGTTCTCCCATACTCTTTTTAATGTTTGCTGATCAATCAATTGAATCTCACGACGAATCGCGTCTTTTAATTTTCGATTCTTCAAACGAGGTGTTGTTGTAGCGTCCACAGCTCCACTTGTGAATGAAATGGCTTATCTTCACAAGGTCAAAGTGATCAACTCGAGTACAGTACCATCAAAGAACGCTCGTGATAATCCTGTAAAAATGCCATAGCTTCCCACCCGACATTGCCAGAACCATTTTGTATACCTACATAAGCTACAAATATACAACGTGACGAAATGCCTATGAAATGATGTAGGTAGGTACACAAAAACCAAGATACATTTATATGATCTAAATTTCGTATTTTTTCATTTTTTCATGTGTGAAGTCGGGTTGTACAACTAAAATTGGATTTTGTTGGTTCATCAGAAACCTTCAAAAACGAATGGACCATTTTCAATTAAAGTTATATAAATAGATTACTTGAAATTTGGAGGGTGTGACACATGGTTTTTTTTCAGATTTCGAAAAAAGAAGATTTTTTATGGTTCTCAATGGTTGCAATTGGCTACAAATTATATTAATATTATAATTGGAAGAAATATTATGGCATATACCTATATTTTGTACAAATATATTTATTAAAAATATAAATTTTTAGCCTGGAAAACGTCTGGTGGGACATATATATGTAGATGTTACCTGAGTATAGATTTTACATGAGGAGTGTAACAATACTTTTTTTAAAACACAATAGAAAACTTATAACGTCTTATTTTTGTACATTGAAAATTAATTTAAAAATATGCTATATAGTATATATACATGTATATTGGTAGTCTTTTTATGCATAAACTTTACAATATTTTCTCATTTTAAACTAATTAAATTAAAAATCATAATAAAACAATAGATATTAATTATTTGTAGTTTTTTAAATATTTGTTACTATAAGGGAAGTTTTTTTATCCACATATAGGATGTATTTGGTATAAGTACGTCTCGGTATCAGTTTCATTCAAAATAGGATGCATTAAACATGTTATTTTAATTAAAAAATAATTTTATAATTCCAAATAATCATATCTTTTTATAGAGCGTTTTTAAATTGTTGAGTTAATTCATTTTGAAAAATTAACGAATAAATAGACTTTAAATGTACCTATATTAGTAGATATAAAATTTCAAATCGATAAATAATTATTTATTTTTAAATATAACTACCTACTCGAAACTTTTAGAGCATATTTTCCGCTTTAAAATGTAGAGTAGGTTCCTGAAACCGAACTAAAAATAAAAGTACAATAATGTATACACTGTCATTCTTAACTTAAATTTAAAATATTGTTACCGATAGCTAAATTAATAAATATAAAATATTATTTAATTGAGCTAGCTATTACTGATGGCCGTCTAATAAAATAAAATCTGGTGGTGTGGCTTGATAGGGCGCGTTGGCTGCTATCAGCCGCACAATGCGACTGAGAGTAAGTAACGCCAGCTCCTACTAGTTCCCGGATGGGTGACCACAGGGTTCGTAGTACTAAAAATCTTGCCACACATACGCGTGTTTGCTTACCTACCGTAACAACACCTTACCGTACCAAGCTTAACAACCACAGTCCACAGTTCATGATCCCCTACAAGGTTACAACAGCTGATGGCCATAGTCACCGGGTTTAAGTTCAATAATAAAAAAAAAATCTAGTGGCAGTATAATATTATGTTATTTTGATTCCGAGATTTGTATAAAATCCTATTGCGAAACGATTTACCTACTATTATTAATTATAATCATATTTTATCATTATAATTAATTACTTAATTATTATTATAAAACTGTACACATATAGAGTACCTTAGGTTATAGGTACCTATTACATCAGATGTATTTTATTTTGTTTATTATTGTACGTTCAAGATAGACTTTTTTTATCACAATAACATAATACCATTGATGATAAATACTAATATTTATAATAGTATTAATTAACAATAATAATACGCTTGCAACATGAAAATAACATTATAATATTAAATTAAAATCCTTAAGGTTAATATAAATTATATAATATTTTACAATTATTATGTAAAACACTATATATAATTATACGCAACTATTGTAATACAGAGGCACCTTGTTTCTGTACAGCCTTATAGGATAACTCGAATAATACTTAGTATTAAATAATGTTTAACTTGAAAATAAACACTATAATTATGTCTAAATTATAAGCACTAGTCAGTGCTCATATTTAATCATATTTGATACACATAGGTACCTACATATTATTCATTTTTTTGATTTTTTTACTCAAAGTATAAATTATAAATGTCTTATTTAAAATTATGGGTAATTAATAATTACTTGAATAACTCGTTTGTAATAATTGTGTTATTTTAGATAAGAATTATTTTTAACGATCTCAATCATTCTTAGGTCAAATGATTAAGTATAATAACAATACATTGTACATGCTAAGCTTTAAAATATTTTGTAATACTTTTAGAAAACTGCTACACAAAACCATATTATGAATTAATATATTATAGCAAAATAAATACATAATGATTTTCTCATCACAATTATTACGATGCAAAATAAAAATCTATATTTAATGATAGAATCTTTATTCATCTATAATAACGTGACTAATATACCAGTGTTATTAAAGTTATTATCTAGGCTCTAAACAGAAAAAAAATCGAGGCTATGAATTATTATGATGATTATAAAATGTTAGCATTGGAATTAGTTTTTGTTTAAAGTAGTTGAGGAAGTAATCAGTATACATGTATCGAAATAAAAAAAATATTCTGTATAAACTTAAAAAGTTATAACTATTACCTATTATTTTAATAATAATACTACCAAATTTAATACAAGCTTAAAGGTATGATAAAAAATAAAGACTGATGTTTAAAGATAATAATAATATTATATAGTATCTTTATTCATCTATAAAAATGCGACTTGTGTACATCAGTATTATTAAAGTTATCGTCTAGATTCTAAACAGAAAAAACAAATTCGATGCTGTGATGTATTTATGATGATCGCAAATTGTTAGCATTTAAATTAGTTTTTATTTACAGTAGTTGAGTAAGTTGTAAGTACGTAATATATGTATTGAAAATATATCTGGTGATTTGCCCGCGAACTGAGTTACTTTGTATAATTGTTAATTTTTTCTCCGCAAATTCGGGTTAAATGCACATTTACTAATGCACAAGTTCTAGTCATAAAACTGTTCAACACCGGCTGTTTCGAAATTCGACAAAGGACCTACAGATCCACTAATAACGTTATGTTTGATAATTTTAGATTGTATAAACATAATTAACAACTAACAAATATTTGTTAGGCATTTAACAACACTAACTTATTGTTTTTTTGTATCTTGTTATGAGACCGGAGTGGTGCCGATCATTGGGTCACTGATTGTATACCATGGTCGAGGGTCGTCCAGAAATTACACTTCATCACCGACGGCCGGAAACGTGTCCGCGGCGGATTCTTGTAAACGCAAAAACTATTTCAAACGATACGGCGCCGTTGCTCACGGTGGTACGAAATAAACATAATATAGGGCAGGGATGGCAAACCTTTTGAAAACACTGCGTGCCCAAAATTACCTTTTTTTTTTTTTTTGAGCGTACCATGAAAAAAATTATATTTTGTTATATTATAATTCGAATGTATAATTAATGTATAAAAAGGTTGATGTAATTTTTGTTGTTGTTGAACGCTCGATGTCAATTTATTGATATTTGGTTTATAATTAGTAACTTTTAATAAAGTACATGCGGCACTGCATTCATCAGTTAGTCGGTTTCTTAAATAAGATTTTATAAAATTCATTTCTGAAAATAGTGACTCGCACGAATAAGTCGAAGAAAAAATAGACAAAACAGCTAATGCTGCTATTTTTAAAGTGGAATAATCTTTTGGAATTTCATTCCACACTTTCAAAATCTTGTCTCCTGTGTTTACGGCCGATTTGCCTATCGCCCTATCACGCTGAATTTCTTCTAATTCATTTCTCAGTATAACGAATATACGTATTATATAATAGTAAAAATTTTCGCGTGCCCACAAAATCTTTTCGCGTGCCATGGATTTGCCATCCCCGATATAGGGGAATCGCCGAATCCGGTATACCAGTTGAAGGGCTTCCGATGGAACAAGCGTCGTCGTTCGTGGCCATCACGTCGCAAGCGGCGCTGCGCTCTGCTCCGTTCCGGTTTTCCGGGTCGTGCGCCGGTCCGCGCGATTCGTCGCGAGTCCACACTAACGGCCACTCGCGGTGATAATAACAGTAGTGCATCACTTACGTCCATTGAAAACCGAACATAATATAATAGCCTCGAGCAGCCCACACTCGATCAATATTCGATATTGACAACATTATTGACCGTAGGTACACGTATTGGCCGTATTGAAAATACTTTGATAATATCGAAAATATCAAAACCGTTTTGATATATTTATTGATGGTTTTCGATCGATATCAATAATATTGACGGTGCACGGGCCGTAATCAATATCCGAAGCGAGAAACCGCTCGATGATTTCTGCGTCGCCGGTGAGCGCAGTCCGCACCGGTCCGAGGAAAACGGTCATAGCCGTCCTTTTCCTCCACGTCTACCATGTCGATGGATCGAGCAGTTTTCGATTTTAACGGACGAGCCAATACGTGTTGTGCAGCGAAGAGACGCTAAATGTGCGACGACGATACGAGTTTTTGGAATTCCGTTGGTTTATATATTTTTATTTGGCGCTTTTTTCGCGGACGTATTTGTGTTTATGATACGCGGCGCATATTATGTCGTCTGCGCATCACTATATTATCGATCACATGATTTGAAAGGCAATCGTACGCATCGTTCGATTTTTGGACCAATCATCGTTTGCGCATCACCCTCACGTAAAATGATCGCATATAATTTGCGCATCTGCGTATTATAATTTAACGAGAGAACTAGCAAATATTAAGTGTACTCAAATGTGCAATTTTCTTACGTACTAAGATTGGGCGTTACAATATACCAAATCGTATTGATTTATAATATTCAATCATTTTAATATATTTCCAATATCGATTCCGACTATATGACGTACACAAGAAGCAGCTCGATGCGTTTAAAAAAAAAGTAGCTCGCTACTATTATTTAAAATTTGTTGGATAAGCTCTATGTACAATAATGCAGACATATGCAGAGGCGAGGCTGCAAACTTTACATTTTTCAGAGGCTAGTTCAATATTTCTCCTACTCTGAAGCACCCGACAAAGGCAATCACCGTAATATTTGTAACTACCTGTCATAGTTCTTACTAAAATAGGCTCTAAAGTTAATACTTAATTATCACCCATTAGCGATCCACCACCTACCGACCACTACTCCTTCAAAAATTTAGAGGCACAGGCGCTTCTTGAACTTGTTTGCTACGTTACGATGTATAATATGTACTATGTGTATCATAATTATGGGGCTGGAGGGGCGCAGAGGTCACGCAGAACTCACACAGTCATCGGTTCGATTCATAGCAAAAGTACAAAAAAATTGTGTGGTTCTACGCGATCACCAATTTCCCGTGTTGTCGTCCTGTTTCGTCATCTGGTTTCCAACTAGGTCCCATTCCGTTGGGAGTGAAGACCGTATATGTCTCCTCTTGGGGGAGGGGGGTAGTGTCATGCATATAGTGATATATACATAGATAAATAGATCACATGATCTCCCTACTTTACCCACTAGTGATAAGCATTGACAAAGACCTTGAGGTCGTTTCATTGAACAAATAAATCAAAAAAAAAACAAAAAAAAAATCTTGTTAAAGCCAAGTAATTTATCTAGGTTTACACACAGCCATACATAGTATAGGTACACAAGAATAATATTATTAAATGACGAATGGGAAAATAAGATATTTTTATGGCCGATAATGTGATTAAGAAGTGCGTCGTGCATAACATAAATCAATTAAATTTTTTCAATTCCCTATCACCTCTTCCAAAATTTCGCTCTCGGCCATACGACAATAAGTCAATAAATATAATAACAAGAAGACAATTTTCTAAAACATGTACGAAATACCGAATGATCACCCGTCACAGTGGCATTAGGTACGCCAAACTATAATTAAGGCAATTAAAATGAAATTTGATTCTACAATGAAATGTGCGAACGTTTTGTTATATTATTACTCATACTTAACATAAACTTCGAGTAACTCGATCAAATGTACATGCAATTTAACTACAATGTGTATGTTATTATTTATACAAATTTATATCATTGTGAATATTGTTATATTTACGAAATTCACATTGCGTTATAATATTTCAATGACTCTGCTGAAATATTAATCCTTAATAAATTGGCTTCATTAATATAAAACTCAATTAAAAAAAATGTTAACGGGGCACGTCTTCCTAACATACAATCTATAAGTATTCAATAATGTACATATTTTCAAATGGCTTTTTTTATACGCCTTAAGTGTGTACAACGGTTTAATACTGTCCACTTTATTTCATGTTCACAAACATTAATAACCCCTATACGAATGAACATTTCGGCTGTAATGTCGTTTGGCTATAATTTATTAATAATTATAACAATTAATTAATTAGTTAGCAATAATATTTAAAACTAACCTAGTTTGTTTAATAAATGTATATTGTATTATATTTCAAGTGGTTATATTAATATGTAAAAATTGTAATTATTAATTATTTGCATAATATACTAATCAGTTATCATATTATATTATGGTGTACTTACATCGAATTATAATTGTTGTGATTTTGTACTATAAGTTTTATCTAAGTGCTTAGTACATAAGTATAATTTGTTTTTTTCACATTAAGTGCATTAAAATATTTAATATTTTACACTTGTATAGTTGTATTTCTAAATAAATTTTAATTCACATCATTTAGAAATTAAGGAACATATATTATATAGTTGGTTATGTTTACACAAGTACCTTTAAGTCCTAAATTGGCATTTTATTAAAATATATTTTATCAATAACATCATGTGAACCTATCCTAACTTATATGCACTTGGATAATAAGTGCTATAAATTAAAAATATGGTATGTTTGGCGTTAATGGTCTATTTATTTTTATTAATCAGAGACTCAAAACCTGAAATGTTACGCCGTTACATTAATCAATAATTTAAATTTGAATCACGTGATATTAACAAGACTTGTTATAGACTAGAATAAGACATACAGCAGCTCTATTAACTATTCAAAAATGTGTAAATCGACGAACGTGAATTTTCTAGAAATTTTCCTAATTTTAATAGGCACAATAACGATTCTGCAGAGGAAATGTTAATAGAATATATGTCCTTAAAATACATGTCAAAACTAGTTTGTAGTCATACTTCGCTCATACCATTGATTCGAGTGAAATGTTCAACAGTGTATAGACATATTAATATTGACACATGACTTCGAAGTAGGCAAGAACAAAAAAAATTAACGGCCAAGGTATTTGGCTATTATTCAAGACGCGTCTGCGTATCGTTTTGGTCAAATGGACGAAGCGAATGGGCTCTTCTTCAAAATCAATTCACATACAGATTTATATTATAGCTAAATGTATGTAATAATTTCAGTTTTATTTTATTATTATTTTCGTTTTTACTAATGGATGAAAAATATAAAATCAATTGTTATACAGCGTCATTGCCGAACGAGGGAAGCTAAAAAATTGCCATACCTATACTAGTACACGTTCTGCAGTGTAGTAGTATTTGAGTAAGTTTAATCAGCTGTCCACCCCTCGCCCCACAACGAGACACTATAATTTATTATTATAACAAAATGTCGTAAGATTATATAGTAAACGCGTGTGTACAGGGCGAGTATAGTGACTATGTGTGAACAAACGAACGCGAATCGTTGGATACGCACGAATGAGTGGGTTAGGTTCGATATAATAGGTAGATAATTAAAATAAACAATTGAAATAGTTTTAGATTAAATGTAAAATTCGCATTAAATTTTATGATCGTGTATAGTATTATAAAGGGTAAACCTCGACTTTCATCTTTATTACTTCCCACACCTTTCACATTTTTATTAAATTAATCTTTCTTTTAACACTGCATAGTGTTGTACACTGTAATAAGGTTATAGTTTAAATATTACCGCATAATATTTTTAAAAGGTGTCCGAGAGTAATTAAAATTTAATGATCTTAACTAATTACAACAATAAAACTCTTCAAAGCTAGAAGTGCTGGTAACATAACGAACAACGTTTATGTAATAATATTATAACTGCAAGAAACACGAATTCGATTAACGACTTTAGTTCGTGGTGAAATATATGATTCGCTCTGTATTCTCGTGGATATATAGTGAATTTATTGGCTTAGTGTGTCAAAATTAGTTCATCAATCGGTATCTGTTACGTAACATTACACCACACTGCACACACCAATATACGATGATAATTGTACAATAATATTATACACGATGGACACTCGGAGCGGATGGTTACTGGTAAGATACTATAATATACAATAGAAGAGTATGAAAACAACAAAATAAATAAATAAATAAAAATAATAACTCTGTTGTAAAATTATTATGTTAGAATAATATTATCTCAGCTATTAAAATAAAATTATTATTATGTATTACATATATCAGTGGATGGCGGCGGCGTGTACGATTATGTTGTTTGAAGTGTGATAAACTGATACCCACAGCACTGCCGTTATAATATTATCAAAAAAAGTTTATGCATACAGAGTGATTCATCATGCAGGCTCACCCCTATTTTTTTCTTCAATAATGCGCAGTTATTTATAGTATGATTTTTGAAATTTTTAAATATACTGAAAGACCATTAATTCTTGAAATTGTCTGTACTACACTTGATGAGTGTCCTTTGAATATACAAACTTCTATTATTCAAATGGCAACCTCACTTTTCTAATGTAAATTATTCAACGGATAATTTGTCTCAAAATTTTGACGTATTGAAATCAAAATTTGATCGAATAGTTTTTGATTATTTAACTTTGTGTACTTATAAGTCCAATTCGGAAGATGTGGGGTTATAGTAATTTAAAATTGTAGACATTTATATTAGGTAATTAGATAATTTATCAATATTTATAATTTCTAAATATAGTCAAAGTATAATAAATACTATATCCGATATTACATAATTTATATTTATGTAAAACTATTATTAAGGACAATTATCCTTAATATAAATATTTAAATAACTGAAAAACTACTCGTTGAAATTTTGATTTAGGTACAAAGAATTTCAAAAAAAATTATCCGCTGAATAATTGACAGCAGAAAATGTGGAGTTGACATTTGAATTTGCAGAAGTTTTTATCTCCAAAGAATACACCTTAAGCAGCACAAAAAATATTTAAAAATATGGTTTGAGTATATATTTAAAAAATTCCAAAAATCAAAATTTGAATAAATGTGTGAGTATGCTTGTTTGAATCACACTGTATATCATTAGTCATTATGTATTATAATATGCACACTGCACAGTTGTATTAAATAGGTACCGCATACTGCTTGCATGTTAAATCAATGGGCCAAATACTAAACAAATAATCTAATCGGTCGTACATTCTCATAATATATCGTACAGCTCTAATAAACGGGTCCGAAGTCCAAAATTATTTTTTTATTCTCCTATCTCTGTACAGCAACAATACGTATAATAATAATATTATTTCGGAATGATAATGATGAACATTCGCTGACTAACATTGGAAACATATACTCGTGAGCCGTTTCCATTACCATTTCGTGATTGCATGTATTATATCATTGTGCATGTCTAACATTATTAGTTTCTAATATAATAGTGATAAATAATAATAAAATGCGATATAGTTTCCGAAAACAGAGTGCCGATTTTGCACACAGACTTTTGATATGGTCACGTATAAAGATCAGCCACACAGACATCACCTACGTGCACTTAATGAAAAAAAGAACCAAGACCTTTGTGTGAATTCTGCAACACGTCTTTGATATCTATTAAACACATCCTCCTCGAATGCTCGTACTTGAAGAGATAAAAATCTTTCCAAAGCCAACGAATCTTGAAGATATTGTATCAATAAAAAAACTTAAATTTTTTAATGTATTTACTTAAAAAAAATTAATCTGTACAGCCGCATTTAAATATTTCTCAAATGCACTATTTCAACTATTATTATTCTTATTGCCAAATTACTTTTGTAACGTATGAATAGTATGATGAATATGCATAATATTATTTTATTATTACAATGGAAAATATAAAAAAAAACAAAGTTTAATACTTACTTTGTGTTATAGATAGGTACATATAGAAATGTATTAAAAATATTTAAATTTTATAAAAATTATAAAATATATATAATTTTTATCTTAATAATTATTTGATTAAAACCTACTACTTTTACTCAGCATACATAATATATCGTTGATTTGGTTTGTTAACGAATTCCTTGGAAAGTTAATCTGAGCGAAAACATTTCTATATCCAGTGACAATACATAACAATACTTAAAGCAAACACTGTATACGCCATACGGTTAACATGGTTCAATAATATTATGATCATCATCCCCAAATGTAGGATAATACATTAAAATCAATAGATCTGAACGTCGAAGTTCTAAAAAAAAAAAAAAGTTCATATTTGAACATATACATTGTGATGTACCTACCTATTCATTTTACACTCATTTTTGTTTTTTAATTTTTTGTGTTTGAATAATTTTTCATTGAATTCAAATTGAACACGTTCATTACAATGACTATTCAACGACGAGGTGTACTCAATGCCTACGATACAGAAAAGTTGTTACAAATTTTTAATTTATTATAGTACTATTTTTTTATATATATAAATAAAAATGTTGTTTTTGTGAATTATAAATAGTAACATGCTACTAGATATTTTCATCTGCAAAGAAAATTGAGGAATCATAGATATGTTTTGGGGTGTAGTGTAGTGGAAAAATATCTATTAGCATGCATTAAATTGAATATTTTTTTTTTTATCATTATAGTTGATTCTCATTTCTATGGCAATAAGCAAAGCGTTATGAAAATATGCATCTCGAATTACGGTTAGAAAAAAAGTTATATTCACCTCAAAAATGTATCTATGTTGCAATTATAAATACATAGAGTTAAGCTTTGACTAACATAAGTAAGAGTGTAGGACAAAACTACCTTTTTTTAGAAACCTTAGCCTCTTATATAGTTATATACATATATGTATATAAATGTAAAGATTACAATTATAATAATATAAGCAAATATTTTTGTACAAATTAAATTAGAACTATAATATAAAATATCAATATTAACTTTAATAATAATAACTACAAAACAGTTTTTTTTGTAATATTCATAATAAGAAAGTTGGTAGTTCAAAAGTGAAATAAGTAAATTAATGAACAACGTTGATTATTTTTAATTTGAACTTTGCAGAACTTATAATATATTTATATATTTTTACATTTGTGTTGGTTTAATAATAAATTAAATTAAAATTCTAAAAAAAAAATAAGAAAACGTTCTTTTAAAAAATGATAATGTAATGAAGTGCTTATAATTCTTGTTATATAATATATTGTATTCAGCAAATATGCATATTTTACTCGTTTTAATAAAAATAAATAATGAGTACGACAAAAATTATGTTAAAAACATAAGTACCTACGTAGGTACAAAATATCTATAATATTATTTACTATCGATATAAATGTTTAAATCATTAGTTTTAAAATATGTATTAATACGAAATACCAATCGATGAAATTAGTTTTTATTATACTTATTAGAAACGATCAAACAATTTTACTTACATTTTTTGATGAGTATTTTTTTCAATGTTAAAATTTACTATTAGGTTAGGTACCTTGTATAATGCTAAAAAATTAACAAAGTTTACACTCCGATTAAAAACAAAATTATATGCTTATAGGTAGGCACTTTATACTGACTATAAAGTACAAATTTAACATTATGAGCACCTATCATAAATTACAACAGCATATTATCAAGTATCAACGTTGTTCATTTTATATTCTCAGCCAAGGAAAAGAGCTAAAGTTTTACAATGAATAAATGATGCAGTATTTTTTTTTGCAACAAAACACTGTTTTGAGATGTAAAAGTTCTCCAAGAGTTTTCTAACCCCGTATACAAATGTCCATGTATAGGACATAGGTTAGGGTAGATATCAAGTGATAGGACATAATTGATGTTGTAATATTATATATAATATTTTTTATTCTGACTTAAAATATTTTAATAAGTAAATATGATTATGTACTAATGTATTAATCCGAAAACTATTATACTGCACCGACCAATTGCGTAGAATCTTGGCATTTATATTGGATCCATTTTTGAATGCGATGATATTGTCATGTTAAAATTTAAAATAATAATATGTATTTTCCGTTCATAACTATAATATTCTGGTCCTATAAGAATCGTACATATGTATATAAGTACCATAATATGTATTCCTTATACTATATGCCAAAAATGTTTTTCAAATATTAAACTATTAATACTGATTGGTTACCTTTATGTCTACTTACATTAAAGAACTTGTCCGACTGACTGACTGATTCGTCAACGCCGAACCGGAACCACCTAAGCTACGAGCGAGTACGACATTTGGCCAGTGATTTCGTTTTATGATTAGGAAAAGATGATCCAAAATTCGCATTTAAAAGATGTCTTCAAACAAGGATTTTGAGATTCATGGCGGAAATTAAAACCTTTTTTTAAATATATATATGGTTGTCATTGGATACTCGGGCAGGTCAGATAAAAGAATGTATCAAATCGTAACGTTTACATGTCTTCGATTAGAAACAATATCTTAAAACCAAATATATGTTTGTAGCTTATATAGGTACTCGAAAACTACTTGATTGATTTAGGCGAAAATCTCAGATATTATTTTTAGAGATATCAGAAAAGTTTCGAGAGTAAGTAGCTTAAACCGCGTTACAAATATACCAAGTGCTAAATCTAATCCGCGACTTGCGATTGCCCATCAAGATCGAATTATTTCATAAAACTAGGTACACTGACACCTATTTGACCGTGAACTGGGGTACACTAAAACCGAGATACACCTACATAGTGTATATAGTAGGTATATAGGATTTGCCGATATGCACTAGGCGAAGACGTGTTATTCAGCTGGTCTTACATATTATAATCATATTATCATATGGCTGGTGTAGTACACCAAGTTTTTATTATAATATTTATTTGATGGCGTTTTAAAAAAACGTAATTAGTTTTCTGATCCTTTATACTCTATAAGTAAGTTTTTAGTGCGGTCCATAATGAATAAACAGAGAAATTGGGTGTTACAGTAACAAATTAAAGCCAACTTAACTTAATATCTATTTGGTTTGGAGTAATAGGACGTCCGAACACAGCTATCGACACACATAAGGACCGCGTATAGCAGGTACTAAATTAATCGTGTAATATTTTAATATGCATATTTTTATCATATCGTATCTGTGGTCCACGGTCGGGATCCGAATGAAAACTACGATACACAAAGAGAATAGAATATAATAGAAATTTAAGAAACAAAAACACGTAAAGCTAATACACAAACCAGGCGGCCATCAATAGCTCGCGGTCATGGTGAAAAAAAATCATGCAAAAGCATAACACAGCCATTGTCGGGTAGGTAGGGACATATATTATATAAACATATATATATATATAGGTATTTATTTTTAAAAGAAATATGAAATTTGTTTATATATGAGCGCAAAACACTGCGTCTCCGAGGGAGATAAACCCGTTGGCAAGGCGAAATCGCAACAGGTCGCACAAGGTTTTTCGTGGTTGGAATAATGAAATTTCCAAGAATTATGGGTACTCCAAGAATTTTAATATTTTGACAAACTGATGAGATTATTATTATATTGTTAGACGCAGGAGAACACATAGAATACGAAAGAATGGAGAAGTTCTACGATCGTTGCTGTAAGATTTTTCGTTTTTGCAAATATTATAGAACAAATAATTTACTACAAACACAATGATGTTTAGTTATTTTAAACTTGTACTTTATTCATTTTTGATATATTTTATGCAAAGTAATATTGTTTGAATGTGAAATATGAAATACTCATTTCTTTAGAAAAAAATTCAATTCATTTTTAACCAATTGTTTTGGGTATTTTTATTTATTTTTATTTATGCGTCTTATAAGGTTTTCTTAGTGAATTATATTAATATATTGTATTCATGGTCCTATTAATAAACTTCTGTGGATCATTGGAGTATCGAAGGGTGTAGGTACCTCTAATTGCAAAAAAAAAAAATAAGTAATAAACTATAGCAATTTTCTTTATATTATACTGTGTACACGTGTTCAATTGAATAGTGAAATTAAGTGTGTGCGAATATAATAATATTAATTGTTGACCTCGTTACTGGTTACTGGTTAGTGGCTATACCTAATCAATTAAGTTTATAAATATCATTAACCGTTCTTTTCCAGCAACAAATATACGCACTTATCATTATTACATAACAGTTTATTACACTTTTATAATTAATAGATATGATAAACTATTTTCTTAAAAAAATCTCCGTGACGGAATATAATACTAATTATTATAATAATATTATTACGGTGTCAGTTTCGCGCTTTAGTAGCTCTTTAACGATACAATACGTTTTACCAGGACTTGAAACAGTTATCTGGTTAACGCTAAAGCTTTAAAAAAAAATCTTGATACCAGTTACCGGTTTTAAACCAGCCCTGTCGTTATCTGTAACCTATTACTTGTCCTGTATTCAATACTAACCAGGATTCACAGCTGCGTCGTGTGTCGTGTCGATCAAATCGTATTGTGATTAGATATTACTTTTTTGGTATCACGTAATAACCTGCAAGTTGCAACCGAGTATACCAAAAATTGACTACAGCTCAACTTTTAAACCATATCGGTTACCAGTCGTAACCATATAATAACCAAGCCCTCTTATACGACACGACACACGACCTAGCTGTGAATGCGCCTTTACAGGTTACCGATCAAGCGATAACCGTTTCAAAAAAAAATGTCGGTTACCAGTAACCGATTCAATTGTACTGCACCTATGAAGTATGATTTAAGAATAGTTATGAGAAATTAAATATTATAGTAGCTACGAGCTCATCATTATTTATGTGGCTAAAATAAATCAAAAATATTATATCTAGTTCATAAGTAACGGTAGTTGGTACCCGGTATTCGGTAGTATCGGTAATCGGTTCTTAACCGGTTAAAACATATTACGTTATTATAACGTTTTATGAGCAAATTCTATGCAGTTTTGCAGTACGAACGCCAACGTTTGAAACGTTGAAATGGTTGAAATTCGTAAGCGCTTGGTGCGGTATGTAAATGAACCGTGGTATATAGGTATACCTAAGTCATGAATAATTATACCATTGGTACTCCGTGATAGAAGTCCGTGAAAACACAGATTATGTATTATATAATTGTGATAGTAACATACGCACATACTACAGATAAATAACATACAATTTGTTTGGTGTTATTATACCAAGGTATAAGTGTTTTATTTTATTGGAACTGAACAGACAAAACGCTGGGTCATGGCGTTCGCAATGTTTGCAAACGTTTACTTATTGTTTAGCAAACAGACGGCCCTGTTATCTAACGTTTCCGACGTTTAACGCTACAGAATTTGCTCGAAGTTAACTGAAAATCGTCACAATAATCGGTAACCGACAACCGGGAATAAAAATAGGTTTCAAATAACCACGGTAAGCGATTTAAGGTTCCCGAAATCCCGGGAAATTACCGGTTTTAGGTTACCGGTTTCAAACCCTGGTTTTTACCCGCGTATTGTTATAATAATTGATGGATGAGTGTTGGACTAAAGACAAAACATTTACAGTATCCGAGTGGAGTGGTGGTCGTTTGAGCTGGTGTAATAATTTTGACCGAAAAATTTCTAGTCCGTTCGGGTGTACCAAATTTTTTTTACAAAATAAATGTTATGTTAGAGACATCTAATCAAAATATCAATAGTTCTCAGAGAACCTATTGATCAGTACCTAAGAATCTGATAATTTATCATTTTACGTATTGCTACATACCAAGGTAAATAGTTTATGTGTTTTATTATTATTCATCATATCAGTGTAATAATAAATTATTATTATTATTGGAATATTATGTCAGATACGATACTATATTTATTATTGATTAAATACGCATCGATATGTGTGAGAGACCGAGTGGGAAGGGCTAAATAGAAAAAGAAAAAAAGATGATATTATTTAATAATCATATAATAACTAATAGATAATAATATTGTGGTAATATAAATTATAACGCCGTACCTATATTACATTAAAATTACTGTGCAAACAAAGAAACGTGTTTATTAATTTATCATAATAATATTATTATTCATTATTTATTATTTACATAAGCGGCGGAGTACCCACTTAAATAGTACTTTAAATTGCATACCTACTCACTGGAACGAGATCTTAACAGTATGGAGGTCGAGGACAACACTACCTATTACATTATATTATGTTGATAGTGTTGGACATTTTAATTGGTATTCCTAGTCGTAATTCGTACATTTTAATATATAATATTGGAAATTTATTTTACTTATTTTGTATCTATATATATGTACCATTCCTACTTGTGATTATTGTTGCATTTTTACGAATATCGAGATAAAATATGTTAAAGCGCTAATGTTGATTTTGAAATCACCGAGTACCGTTTATATTATTGTTGTTAATTTGCCAAAATAATATGATTTACATAGTAATATTTATTTTATACGTCGCAAATTAAGTGTGTATAATATTACACAACATTAATTGTTCCAATTTAAGTGTGTGGCTATTAACGAACTTCGTGTGTTTTTTTTTTTACATATTACAATATGTACTCACTTTAATATTTTTCTATGCACTGCACGCTCTAAGCATTTATACATACAATAGACGTACCTATACATCGATATTATATATGAGAACGACGTTCGATTATTGTTTTGTACGTAATAAGATGTACTTTGGATGCAAATAGCATAATATATATTTGTTAACCGTTTTTAATTTCTATCCCATAACAATTAGTTTAATGTTTCACTAATCATAAAAAAAACTTACTTTATACTCGTGCATTACGAGATATCTGCAGACAGACACACAATATTCATAAGAATTTAGATACCAACAATCATTGACGACTATCGCATAACATTATTTTTTACGTTTTTAGATCGAACACTATACTGTGAATAATAGGCAGGCTGCTGCTTGTGCATTATACCGTATAATAATAATAAATATAAATGTAACTCATTATGTGTTATATTATTGGCCTTGAAACAACTCGTCCAGATTGTTTGGCCACACAATTTGTATTTTATACTACCTGCTATATATAAATACGTATAACATGTAATGTTATGCTAATCATAAAAAGTTTTATTTTCATACGATACTTCCATCAACGCACTGTTTGGTATATTTTTCCATGCATTATTACTGAAATACAGAAAAAAAACGTTCGTTGAGATCACCGGCAAGTATAGCCTCCAACCATTAATTATACAATTGCAATTGTTAGTTTATATTTATAATTTTTTTTTTTTATAATAATATAATATTATGAACTTTTATGATAAGCCTACCTATTCCTCATAAAATATATTAAAACATTAAACGTATAATTATATAATAATAAAAACAGAAATTGACAAGGATTTCATATAACATCATTATAGAATTTTACTCCTTTATAATTTCAAATCTATATATCAATATGGTTTGGATGTACCTTTTATAAATTCAATTAATTCTGTACGGGCTCTATACTATAAAAAAAATGTGAGTAAAATACCACGTTATATTCAGGGCCACAAGGCCATAATTATACTAATTAATCGAGATAAAAAGTAGCAATGGTAATATTAAGAAACTACGTTCAGAACATATACCTACATAGGATTAAAACATATACCAACAAAGTTTAACCTATAATGTTTAATTGATGGGGTTTTCTTATCAGACTGCTGCTTTATTATATTAACAGTGGGCATTTGTCATCAATATTACTTTGAGAAGTATTCAAGTACTTATATGGATTCCAAGGTTAGGTTAGGTTAGGTAAGGTAAGGTTAGGGTTTTTCAAAATTTTTTTTTTGGAAAATTCAAGTTAAATACAAAATTTAATAATTTAAATTTAACTTATTTGTTTTCACTATTATGTTGATCGGTGAATTCAATATCAACTTTAGATTTTTGAATCGTACCTAACCTAATCTAATTAAACCTGTATGCATATGACAACGAAATTAATGATCTACCTATATTATATTGAATTTGAAATCAACCCCTTTAAATGAAAAAATAGTAAATTAACTGACTACCTGTATCAAAATATATTTGGGTACAGGGTACCTAAATTCCTAATCTATAATTATACTGTACCTACTATTCTTAGGTTAGAAATTTACCCAACAACTATAAAAATTAGGTTAAGTGTTTGTAATTATTTCACTTTATTTGTGCGATGAAATTATTACTTAATCACCACAATCCTCCACACGACAAGTGAGTAAACAGTGTGTACGCAACAGGTTATAAACATACACCGTACGTATTATAATATTATATTTAATTTATTCACCAAAAATAAACTGATTACACTGTTAGCCAAAACTGTACAACAAATGGATATTTTCACTAATCTAAACATATTTTGATATTAATTTTCTGATTCTTTCGTATAAAATTGTTGCACGAACATTATTATATCGAAATTTAATATATTATATAGGTATACAAGGTGAGCTATTTAACTTATGACACTAATTAGATATTCTGAATAATTAATTTTAATTTTTAAAAATCCAATGTCATTTTTTTTCCAAAATGTTTAATTCAAATATTTAATTTTTACAAATAATAAATACATGAACAAATTCGGCATAATATTGAAAAATATAGTAAAAATTATGTTATAAAAGTATGAAACACGAGGAATAAAAAATGGGTCTTTTTTTAAAAATAAGATCTTTTGTATAAAATTAAGTGTAACAATGTACAACAACTATGAATGATAAAAATATGTTTGCTTCTTTTCTTAACTCGCCAAAATTGACAGAAAACGTGTATCTTACTTCTAAATTTACCCTGTATATCTAAAACTACCACTTATCAGTGGTATTGCTATTTACGTGCAACTAGAACATAATAAAAAAAGTATCATATGTGTCTAATTAGAAGTTATGCCACTAAATATGTTTTACAGCTTAATATTTATGAATTTACCATATTTTATTGTAACTATATACCTACCATGCGTACCATTTTATATTATTTTATAAATTGTACATCTTGATTAAATTTTAAAATTTTAAAAATACATATATTTTAAGCCGATTAATAATCACATTATATTATTTAGTACTTTGAACAAGGTTGACAGTGTTTAATGCGTAATTAAAAAAAAACCTAAGATCAGTTTCTGTGAATATGATACGAGAGGATAGATCCTCACTTTAAATCGATATTATTAGTAATAGTTATTCATTTTAATACGAGGACTAATAACAACATTCAATTTTGTATCCATAAACTAAAAGCTTACATTCTTACCCATCCCAAATGTAAGTTTTTAAATTCAATGCCTACAAAACAGCTCGCTTCGTAATAAATAAGTTAATGCAATTTATTGTATAAAATATCAGATGCCTCAAGGTCCTCGTAATTTCATGACGTCGGTAAATTACTTTGTTGTTATAAATTTGAATTATCATCATTATTTCTACAATAATTGATTTTATGAAACGAAAACATGTTCTGACACAGAGAAATTATTTTATTCGGTTAGTATTCTCTCACATACGCACACAACACACATACATATCATATTGGAAGCCAGTAGGTACTTACATGTTATATATTATTATTTTCGTGTTATTATTTTTGTTTTCGGTTTATGAGTTATACATCTAATATATTATTAAATCTACAAACTATAAATGTATAAAAACACACGCCACAGTAAATTCTAAACATTCATCGTTCCGCTCAGAATCTAAAAACTTAAAAGTGCATTATATTTCATTTTTAGGGCAAAAAAAACCGTGAATTGGTTTAATTTTAAGGCATTTCATTCTTCTTCCTAGATACCTATAATTAAAACTTAAAAGTCAGAAGAGTAGATAGTAATCATAATTATCTATTTGAAAAGTTTACATAGAATGGAGAGTTGAAAGAAGTAAAAATGTTCTATCTATAGGTACTAATACTATAAAGCTGAAGAGTTTGTTTGTTTGAACGCACTAATCTCTGAAATTACTGGTTCGAATTGAGAAATAATTTTTGTGTTGGATAGTCCATATTTATCAATGAAGGCTACCTATATTATTATAACATCACGCTACGACCAATAGGAGCCCGGGGAGGTGAAGCATGCATCAAATTGAATTTTCGCATATCGCCTACCAAGGTGGCTGAGTTACACCTAAAAGGAGTTGAACAGTCACAATTTTTTAAGATTTGTCATTTTTTACGGGCAACAAAGTGCGTGGGATCAGCTAGTAAAGTATATAAGTAGGGAGACACCTTGGTGCTAGTTATCACGCAAGTTGGTTGCCACAATCTTACTCTAACAATAATTCTAAAATATGATAATGATAGGTACAGAAAATAACCAGTCATCGAAACCGGTTGAACTAACGAAGAAAAACACTGATGTGATGATGAAAATGAGTAACTGCTTAGTATGGTGGTGAGTGGTAACAGTGTTAAGGTCACAATTATGGATAGAAAGAATCATGGATGTTATACTGGGTAGTGGGTCAGAAATACCCAGTGGTGGCGCCTGAACTTTTCATCAGGGCGGGTCAAGCCGGAGCTACTGATTTATAAGGAGAGACAGTAGTATACGGAATAAAATGGTCATTATTGTCTTTTGATCGGGATGCTAGAAAATGTTTGAACCCCAATAACCCCCTCATCTGTTGGTCCAAAACAAAGCACCTAAAATAAAACATGAAATCTTTGCTCCACATTTCCTGTCAAAATCGTACCCAGGGAAGAAATCCTTGGGGGTTGAACTCCGTAGCTCCTACAATATTTTTGTCAAGGTAATGAATAATATATTATTTCAATCATACCAACAAAAAAAAGTAGTCATAGTTTAGACCCCCGTCCATGAAACAAAATTCCTGCAGCTACATGAATGCCCTCTATTTCATTGAAGATATAACTTTTTGTGTTTCCTTATTATCATGAATAAGTACATATTTTTATGCTCGTAAATAAATTACAAAAAAAATAATATTTGATAATAATTAGGTTTTGGTTTACATTTTATAATTTTTTATAAAATTTCAGGGAAGACCAGGGATTTTGGGGAGTGCTTATACTTTACGCCACCGCCGCGGAATACCAAAGGATGTGCGTGAAATCACAAATATTATAATCTTCAGCGTGTCGTTTGCAGATAAGTTATTCGCGAAGGCCGTACTTACTGTTCGGTATTATTCCCTAATTATTTCAAGTATTGCCGTTTGAAAATCGTTTATTTCATAAATAGATTGTTATAATTATAGATTGTTATATAATAAGTGCAAAAATACATTCATTAGTCTGGAGAATTCGATTTTAACGAATGTGATCTTGTGCACCGGCTATAATGTGTATTGGAAAAACGCACTAAAACACAACTGCCCACACTATTATAGTTGTGTCTTTAAGACCTTTATTAAATATTATATGTGTCGTAATAAAAATGTATTTCTCTAATAATTATTTCGATCGTCGTTAAATAACCGTCGATACAGTTTGTTATTTCTGAAAATCATTAAAACCCAAGGGTCGCGTTCAAATTAATGTATAAAGCTGTTTCCTTGTTATCAAATTAAGTCACAATAAATAGTTAAACATATTGACAGTAAGTTTGTAAAAAATTTCAAAAACAGATGTAATATCTCATTATATGGAAAAAACAATATTAAGGTGCACAGCGTTTCTATAATACTATTATTCATTTTTTTTTCTACAATTAATTTTAGAAAACACTTTTTATATTAAATTTGAAACAATAATGCGATATGGTATTGTCATTTATCCACTTCGCTCGCCCATATTATTATGTTTTTGCTCAATATTTATTTAACCAAATCCTATTCATTTCGTAATATGGTTATATTATTTTAAAACAATGCTATAAATATAATAACTTTACTATAGAATTATGAAATGCATTTAAAAATGTTAATAAATTGTTATTTATTTTTTTAATTATTCACTTAAATATCATGTATTGATATTTGATACTATTTGGAAGAACAGTTGTAATTTTTAAAGTATGTTGGTGAGTGTTAGCAGCCACAAACTGTTCTACTTGCGACCTGTCATTCGTCAATACTGTTAAAAATATTATTTTATCCATAATATTATGTGTCCATACGCTCCAGAGAGTTAACTACCTAGGTACAACAGGTAGTAATACAAATACTATTAATATACATATTATAAAGAATAGATAAATATTCTAAATATAATTTGTTTATACATTAATTTGATCTAATATCACGTTAACCAATAATCATATTATTCCCTTCCATGAACACTGCGGCAATTAATATTCTGTTTGTTTTGCCTGTCCAACGACAAAGATAGATGCAGATTATACCTAAAAGTATATAAGGTTATCGATAGGAAACCCCTTATTGTGTATCTACACTTTTTAAGTGTTGCGTCTATACTCTGTTATAGACAGGTATTATGAAGATTTTTATAAATTATTTATACACTTGTATGAATAAATTATAATACCTATGACTTTTTGAAACTATTTGTGAAACGCGAAATCGTAAATATGGTGATTAGGTATGTATAATTATTAATTTATAATGTGATTCTAATGTTAATATGCATGTTCAATATATTAATTATACGATGGTTAAATGATAATGATTTATGAACGGCACTTTTGAAATGTTTTCAATAACTAACTATCTGGTCAATTACAGTTATATTATTATAATGTTTGATATCAGAAGATAATGTAACGCTTTTCTAAATTTAAAATTTATTAAACACAAAGACTTTTTTTATTATAAGGTTGATACAATTGAAAAATCATAAACGAAAAGATTATTTTTAATTTGTTTGAAACCTTAGTTTTTTAAATGTAAAAAAAATTGAAATTACCTATATGGTAATATAGGTAGTATAATATATTCATTTAAATATAATTTTTATGTCGAATATTGCATTAACTTATATGTATATTGCATACAATTAATATACAATCGGAATTTCATATTTTTGCTACAGACGACGCACATTTAAAACTACAAACTACACATTTTAAATTAAAAATGTTATTGCAATTTTAAATATTATAGTTCTCCGGGAGTATCTATAAAAAATCTTAATTGTATGTGTAATGATTTAAGTATAAAAAAAAATACTCTCGAGAAATGTTTTTAGACAGAAACCAACAACATGTTTTCTCAATGTTTTCGATAGTCTGTCATATATAGCGTAAACATAGTATGTGTTGATAAATTTTGAGATCGGATGTTTAAGAATTCGTGTATTATTGTTTGGTTTCAAAACAATATATCGCCTAATAACCGAAAATATTTGTATTTCCGACGCCATTGCCAGGTATGTACCTCGTGGTTACATAATATAACTTCTATATGTCATGATTAGTTCATAATCAAAAATATTTGCATTTAAAGTTGTATGCGCATTAGAGAGCATTCAGTATTAATATTATGGTATTAAATTGATTATTTTTGCATTTTAAGTAAGTTTATAACGTATTAACAACCCAACAGATTAAGCCTGACATCGAACAACGACATAATATTATCATGGTTTAATATCATTATAAGTATCTATGTATTTGTCCGCCAAAACAAGTAATGTAAAATAATAGAATACTAAAGAAGTATAGATTCCAATAATCCGTGTAATTATTATTTATTATTATTATCCATAGACTCGAGAGTTGTCGAAACGATATTTTAGAGAATTATGTAGGTCACAACTCGCGACTCATTTTTCGGCTCGAATTTTTGTTTGATTAAATTGCTACATCAATACATATTATGTCATGTGCAGAATGATGACGTTTAAGACATTGTATACATCGAGCGTAATGAAAGAATATATTATAGAGTTAATCTCATTAAAGTTCTTGAAGTTTTCTTCTATTTCACCTCGGGCGTGAAAAACAAAATAATCAAATTTAACAATATACATTAACAAATCAATTATGCATATTAAACTAAAGGTGCAGTGTAACTATCTACAACTGTTCACCGACGCACCACTGAAATATACACTGTGACTTGTGACTTCCCCTCGGCAGACTGCAAATATTCGTGCATTTTTAACTTTCAATTAGTGAACACTTTTAACCTCTGAAAGTCTGAATAACAAGTAAAAAGTGTAGTCAAATATCATCACTTACAATCGTTAGAATTTTACGATTATTTATTTAGCACTCGGACGATTTAGTAATGACGTTTATTTAAATTTATAATACGCATAAATTTAGCAATATGAATAATGCCATCGTAATTTGATATATCACATTCGTGTTTGTAAACAATTTACAACACACATTATAGTATTATATGACGGATTGTAAGTAACTATTACCGAGTTTATAACCAAATATACAGAGTGGTTATTTGAACGGTTTCTTTTTACACTCATTGTCTCAAAAATTATTAACTTTTTTTTTTCTATTAACTATTTATTAAGATGTATACATACAAGTTTTCTGAAAATATTTTCGTTTATCTACCTTCGTTAAGCAAGCTTGTGTTGAAGGCAAAGAGTTATTTTCTTGTAATCTATACACTAAAAAACATTAATAAAAATATACATTTACAATAAATGATATAAAGACAAAATAGGAATAAAAACAAAATACATAGGTACTATTACTAATTTCTTAAATTTACAATTCAGACAAATAAAAATTTGATGAAGATTTATTTATATTAATATTATTATTTACTCTAAGATGTTTCTTAAAATTAATATTTAGACGATTGAAATATGTTGGTCCTAAATAATAAAAAAATGTCTGGCCTATACCTTTTTTTATATAGCTTACATTTAGACCATGTCGTAAAGTTGCATACAAAAACATTTTTAAACTAAAAATACATTTTTTACTATATTTTATTTTTATTTTTGTTATTTTTTTCTTTAAATAAATAACAGTATACTTTTTTTTTTTTAATTTCATACTTCAGAATATTATTCTGATTTACAAAAATAAGATTTTTAACGAGTTAATTAGTTATGACTTTAAATTGTAATTACTTAAAGTTATTATGAATGGAGTATCACACAGGTACATGAGTGTATTTACAAATTGCGTCCTAATAGATCCGGTCGCAAATTATGTATTCTAATCAGTGATTTTTAAAAACTAATAGTTAAATTAAATAATAAATATCAATTCACTTGTTGAATGTATAATGATTATGATGTAACAAAAAATCAAATATATATTGATTCAGTTGGATCAAATCAAAAATCAATATTATCAATAATATAATCAAATAAAAATATATACAAATACAAATACAAATAATAAATCAATCAAAAATTAGGTTTAGGTATACTTTTTTGGTAAGCTTTTTAAAAATTCTATCTTTGTTATTTTATTTTTTATCCGTTTTTCAATAAATAAAATATTGATTTGGTAGAATTTCCTAAAATGACGTACAAAAATCAGCGAATTTTGCTAACATACTTATGACTAACATAAAAGTATCAGTTTGAATTATTTTTAAAACATCTGAACATGACGTATAAAATGTATTCGGATTTGAACTATTGAACAAAACTATAAAATATTTTGTGAAAGATCGAGTAAGAACGGAGACTGAAGAGAAAAAGAATATCAAAACATTATAATAAACAGTTGGTTACGACTTATACAATATCGGTTGATCGTCAATACTTATTATTGCTTATGTCTAGGGCGCGGATTTTATGTAAATATATAATTTTATATAATGAAAATTTCCTAATTTGGATTCAAAATGAACACACGTTACATAACACACTAAATCAAATGAAACATAGGTATATTCATTATTACATATTTTCATATACTATTCGAAATAAATTAATTGTTCGTAAATATTTTCACAATAAGTAGGTACTTACATATTTCATATTTATGTATTTATCTATCCATTTACAGACATATACTATTGACAATAATATTTTTTCTGCGTGAAATATGTTTAATATGTAGTAAATAAGATAGAATAGGTAAACGATTTTTATACCACCAAAAATGTTTACAATCTATTGCTCCAAAATGAAAAGTATTGTTCTAAAGTTCATTCAATTGTTTTTCTATTCAGTATTTTTTTTTTATGATTTAAATATTAAAATTGAATAAAAACTTTTATCTAATTGTACCTACGTAAGTACATATTTCGACTTTTTTATCACCTAAAAATCCACGCCCCACATATTACACTGTCCATAAACAAGTATTTTATATCAAATTGATAAATCCAAAACAGTGCAAAACTAAATATTATACACATTATATTATTATCTAATTTTATATTTTATATGCCTGCATGTTTATCGTAATTTATAATTCTACGTAATACCTATATCTCGTAACATTATGTCAAAGGCCTCAGCTCTGGGAACTTTCAATTTTGTCCTCCAAAAAGTACGGTTTGATCCAATTTGCTACCAGAAACTTCCCTCGAAGTCGATGATCAGAGAATATTTTCGAAGCTTTTACAATAATGTTATAAGCTTTTGATATATAATGCGTGTTAACGGTAAAAAGGACCATCCAGTATTATAAAATACATAATATTATATGTACATTTATCGATTATTTCTATATTTACGGAAGAGTTGTTACAGACCCGTCTCATGAATAGTATAAAATAAATTAGGGTAAAAGATACAGTTATTGGCACCTTAAGAATTCGTTTTTGATAGTTATTGGCACCTAACCTGTTCCATTACGAAATCGAATAGCAAATTATCAAATAAATAATATGATAACATCAAGTTTGCTAATATAACAGTATAAGTATGATCGTATAATCGAAAAAAAATATCCCTTAAATTCATAATCAAACATTTTATATACGAAAAACAAAATTACTTGGCGCCAATAACTACACCCCTGCCAATGCCATGCTTTACTACTAAATCTACCTACTCACTAAATCTTACCGGTGATTTATCATAATAATATATTATATCATTTCGAAATTGTATGAAAAAATTGTATCCGTGTGACACGTAGGTATATTATGTTTAATATGCCGACCGAGGAATCCAGAAAAGTCCAGAAAAGTTTGTTAAATTTTCCTTAAGATTACCCTATACGTGCGTAATTGTTATCAATTTATTAAGTCTTGTAGAATTTATAAAAACAAATTAACTTAATCCTAACCGTTATCGATCACTGATCAGTATTCAGTACATGGCTAAGCATTATCTAAAAGAGGCAAATTCCCAGAATACTCTAAAAATGTTTTCATTTTTATTAAAATATATTACAATTTGTAAATAAGTAAATAAATAAACACATAAAAGTGTAATCATTTATTTATTTAAAAAAAATTTTACCGTTGTTATTTAAATAAAAAATGTTATGTTCATTTAATATAATGTATTTATTTAGTTTATAATAGTCAGCCATAGTATTCTAGTATTCGAGCATTTATATTGAAATTCCCCTATTCTCCGATTTCCATTAAATTTGTTTCCTTGAAGGCTTTTTTTTTTTTTTATAAAAATTCTTTTTTTTCATTAGGTTTTTCTCAATAATTTATTTTAATAAAGGTTGAGTTTGATTTTCTTGTAATTCGTTATTGACAGAGTATTATGTACAGTTGAGTAACCTGCAGGGGGGTTTAGGAGTCCAACCCCTCCCCCCCTTGGCGTAAACAAAGAATATCATAGAATTTGTTATTATAATTTATAATATATATTTATAGTTTTGTCATATGTGAATTTAGCGTTTTAATACCACAGAATAGATTAAATTAATACTAAGAATTAGTATTATCATATTATAAATTATTTAAAATGGCTTTTTGGTGAGCAAGTGGCACCTCACACTGTTTAAATCTAGCAATATCCGACACGTCATGTAACATTCAATCTATACGAAACCGTACTGGCACCATACAAAAAGTATGCGTATTTTTTAAGTACTCTAAACGACAAAACGTAATGGTAAATTCAATAAAAACGTGTTTGTCCTGGACCACAGATTACTAAATTAAAATTACATTGTCCAACAAGATGGGTCAATCGGCATGATTCCATAATAATTACTCTTATGGAATTATTCGATGCAGAGGTTGATGGATTATCAATTATTAATTCTACTTGGCCAGATGGAGATTTGTCGTCGGGAGCTTATCAACTTTTGTATGCTATTAAGCAACCAAAATTTATTTTAGCAACATATCTGCTGGCAAAAGTATTTGGCATAAGTTTACCTTTCAGTGCCTATTAAACTTATTAGTTTTATATTGAGCTTTTATCGTAATGAATAGTGCATAATATATACGTATTAAACTTTACATGATTATTAAATATTTGAACTATAATACACATCTTAATTTATTAATTTAACTAATACTAATTTATTCATATCAAATAGCAATTTAAGGTCATATACTCATAATATAATATAATATTATGCATATCTATTCAAATAAAATATTTCCATAATATTCTACATAAAATTTTTATCATAAAAATAACATAAATGTTTGTACAATTACCCAGTGGCGTCATTTCAGTTTTTAATAGAGGGGCGGCAAAGGTTTTGAACAGCCCGAATGGGTAAAAAAAATCTGCTCACTTCGCTTGCAACCACATATTATCTACTTAGATTTTTTATGGTACCCTTTTATTAACTAGGTAACATCATTTTTAAATATAAGGTAGCAATATTTTTTAAAAATAATTGTATACCTATATCAGTTAAAAGTCTACAAATTATTATATGGCAATATTTATACTGATAAACAAAAATATTAGTAATTTATTAGGATATCTTATTTTTTTATTTTTGAAAATATATCAACTGCATTATCTATAAATCAATTTTCACTGATTCGTCACTTATAGTCTATACTCTATTACTCTTATATAGGTATACGATATATTTACAAATTAATATTATCTTAAATTATAATACATTTTTTTTTTATTGCTTGCTTACCGGCTCAAGTTTTGTCTGTTTATTAAACATAACAGAAATTATTTTCCATTCTTTTCGAGCAGTTTGTGGTAATTTTATATTTTAAGTCATATTTTGCCCAAATTAAAAGATTAATTTAAACACGCGTCACGAAAAAAATTAATTTTCATTTAGGTAGAATAAGGCATTCACTAAATAATTAACACAATACGCAGAATAGTTGAATCACACACGACTGTCGCAAGTTAACTGAAGTCCGCGATCAATGATAATTAATAAGAGTGCCGATCGGTTGTTGTTTTTAGAATTTGTATTAATTTTAGATTTCAGAAATTGAACTTTACGAGATTATGATACTAACTGTTCATATTCCTTCACAAAACACACTCACACAAACAAACATACATAAATACATACCCATACATACAATGTTTACGTTCCCGCATACGTCTAAATATAAATATATTCCAACTATCAATTAGTAAAAATGTATCATTGTGACGATAATTTCTTAGTACATACCACGATTTAGGATAGTATCTTAAATCGTGGTACATACTATAATATTTTCTGAAAATATTATAAAATAGGCATGTTTTTGCGCTAATAAAATATAATAATGGTAAAACGGCAACAACTGGACACCGGCCCATCGGGCCGCTTTTAAAACCAGACAGGGGTAAATGCCCACCTTGCTCCCCCCCAAATGACGCCACTGCAATTACCTGTATAAGAGCATTGGATTATTTTAATTTTAATATTAATATAATAATATCTGCGTACAAAACCATACAAATTTAAAAAAAATTCTGAATTTGGTGGATTATTTTTAAATCAACCGAGAAAAGCTAAATTATTTCCACTGTAGATTAAACTAATCAAGTTCATAAGTTGATTGAAAAATTAAGCAACTAGTTGATGCCCACATTTGGATAATATTATTATAGCGAGCGACGAGCGTAATACTAATGACCGAAAATATTATGGAAGTTAGGCGGTTTGGCAAATAAAATAAAAAAAAAAAAATTATTGCAGACTAATGTACGTAGTATAGAAATTACTAATAAATTAGTAAAAATAAATTGTATTGTACTTTCGTGGTGAATAATGACTAATGAGAACCTATAAAATAAAATGTGTGAAGAAGTGGCTCCGCGAAGTGGCTACGAGATCTATACAGAACCATCGGCGCGAAAAAATCTTCTATGGTACACCGCTAGAGTGCGTTGGCTATACCGTTTTCAATAACTTTCGGAACATGTCAAGAACTCGCGATTTTATACTTTGTCATAAAGTGTTGTAATATTATTCAAAAAGCAAACAACCATATAATATAAATTATAAATATTGTTATGTATTGATTAAAATATATGTACATTTTAGATTATGGAGCAATGGATATATATTATACATTTTAGTATTTTACCATATTGTCTTGTGGCTGTCATCACTTTTAGGAGCAGTAAACTTTGAGCCGTAGATGTATACACAATGCACCACAGCGATGTGGAGACGCTACTCTATAACTAAAATTATTATAATTTATAAAAAGTAGAAAGAAACAGATATCAAATTTTGTTCGTTTGTGTTCGATTTGCATATTGAAATTTTTGAATCGTTATCATCGTCTACGTCCTCATTCCATCGCAAAATCACAACCAGGCATTATGTATAATTTTAACGGAAATCTATACGTTAATAAAATAAAAATTCTGAAAATGTTACTTTTATTCGAACAAAGGTAATGGAAATCACTTATCGAATGCTTTTTTTATACAAATTTTACTTTATCTGAACTTTTTAGTTGAAATATTTTCGGACGAGTTTCAAAACTAAGCTAGATGGTTTACGGCATTGTCGAATAACAATTTCGCGATAGAAAAATTTCGAAAATGTTAGTTTCAACTAGGAAAACGATTGAAAAAAGCTTAAAAAATGACGTTTATATTACTAAGAATTTTTAATAGAGGGATGAGACGTCTCAAACCGGGCATTATTAATTGTTTTAATGAAACCATGTCCATCCTGCCGCGAATTTACCCAATAATTGGGGTGTACCCTAGTCCTACGCCTTAAGACCTATCGCATATCCTAATCAATTATCAACTTGATATAATTGATGGCATTTAAATAACGAAAATAATATATTATTACATACTTATTGTTTATGACTTAGATAATATTATGTTACACTAAACTCGTATTTGTTGCAACAATTTTCAAAACTCATAACATACCTAATAAATACCTAATAATGTACCTACCTATTTTATAAATCAATAAATATAATTCATACGGGTAACTACCTATTTTAAAAATTAAGGATAAAAACCTTATGTACGTGTTTATTATTAGAAAATAGTTGTTTCTCGTTAGGTACCTATTAGTTATTTATATTTTTTTTATACATATTTAACACCTAATACTTACCTATAACGTATACATATTACCTAACTTGATTAAATAAATTATTAATTAATAAAATAGGTATACCTTATGGCAGCGGCATCATTTGGTGGTGACAGGATGGGCATTTGCCATTAGCGAGATCGTAGTCAGGCAGGATATGGGCTAGTTTTGGGCCTTCATATAGTAGCTAATAGGTAATATATTTAGGTATTCCTCTACATGTTATGTATTAGTTATTTAGTCATTGTTATCCTATGATAGTAACCAGTAACAGATTTTTTCCGTGATACGTCCTCTTAAAAAGGAAAATACTAAGAACCTGTACAAGACTGTTCATACAATCATACTGCAAATAAGCTATGCGGCCTCTGTGTGGGCCCCGAAGTGTATGACTGACAGGCGTCACCGGGGAAGAGTCAACAGCGCTCAAAGGAAGCCATTAAAAGCGACTAGCTGAGTACCTCCTCTCGACCTGGAATTATTACGAATAGCCAGGATCGAAAATTAAATATAAACATTTTATCATGAATAT
This sequence comes from Sitobion miscanthi, assembly GCA_008086715.1. Classification (NCBI taxonomy): domain Eukaryota; kingdom Metazoa; phylum Arthropoda; class Insecta; order Hemiptera; family Aphididae; genus Sitobion; species Sitobion miscanthi. The sequence goes on along the minus strand of CM017797.1, from coordinate 88,456,817 downwards.
TATACTATAATATAAATTTAATACATACCCTTTTTGTAATAATTGACTATCATTGTGATAGTCTGTTTCATCAATATGTTCCTCTTTTATCATTCCATTAAATACTTGATAATCAATAGTTTCCTGTTTAATAATGTCATTAAACACTTGGTCATCACATTTAATAAGTGGAATTGACAACACTCTAGAACTGTGAATTATATCATTATACCTAAAAGAAATTGCAAAAAAATTGATGATGTTAATAGGTAGGTACCACTGACTAGGATAGGGAGGACTGGAAACGAGCAAATTTTTAACGGGTCCGAAGCGCTTCTGCTGATTGCTGTAAAACATAGCTGGTTTTAATGCTATACCTAGTGGCTGAATGGAAAATTGAATGATGATAAATGAATGAAAATTATAAAAACCAATGAAAAATTCAAAAATCAAAATCCAAATAGTTGATATTTTACCAAGCAGATAGCGTGCATGTTGGCTATGTACCAATTTTTGGCAGGGAAGGGTAGAGGGTACTGAGGCAATTGCAATCCGACTCCCGTCACCGACCATCATATCGTTTCCAGTCCTTTCTTAGTCTGTGGTAGGAACCTATAGGTCACTAAAGTATAAATTTGATACAATACACAATTTTTATAATATATACATTATCAAAACAATTAGATTTTTTAAATAAAATTCTTTCAAAATGTAGGTTAAAGTTACATCATTTTGTAACATTAAACTTATTAAAAAGTATTTGCTCACTTGGAATTTATCTTGCTATCATCAATTGTTGTTCTTAATGGTTCCATAATGAATTATCCTCCTTATTGTTTGTTTTTCAATTATAATGTACTGTGAACATAGGCCATTACAATTAGGTGCCTTTTATAACACCTATCATTAGGCCATAAAAGCAATTTTAGGGTGAACACTTGCACATATTTTTTATAAAACGTTTGCTTTGGACTCCTACAAATAAAATAAAAATCCTGATATGTATTTAAAATTGAATATTAAGTCAGTATTTAGTATTAAGTATTTTTTCTACTTTTTAAATACATTTTCACCTTGTTCCTACGATATTTACTAACTACCAAGAATCCACCTTGCTTGTGACTATAAAATGTCTGAAAATTAATTTGTAATTTCGCTCACAGCCCTTATGCTATAATATGTTCTAGTATCATTGATCTTTGCTGGTATTATCAGTGTGAAATAAAATGAGCTTTATTCGCCGCTAGAGTGCGTTGCGTATACCATTTCAACAACTTTTCGAACACCCCGGGGAGGGTTTAATATGGTTTCTATAATAATTAATAATATGGTTTGTCCATTTATATTGTTGTAGTTAAAAAACCAATAACCATATAATATAAACTATTAGTATTTAAATGTATTTATTAAATAGTATTTACATTTTTGATTCTAAGCAGAGGTATGAATGTTAAGATTTTTTTACCCCATCATTTGGAGCAGTAAACTCTAGCATCATTTCTCGTAGATAAGAGAAACTAGTTACTACTTAAGGTAATAAAAAAGTAATACAAAAAAGGTGGGCAAGGGGGTGTCGCTCAGCTGTGAAATAGGTTACAAGTGGGTCACTCTATGGATGGTGTTAAATTTGAATTCAATGATATAATATCATTGTATAAGATAAACGATTCTGAGCGAAAACAGTTAGTCAGCCTATGATATTACCAAGCATATTTGATGATATTAGTGTGAATAAAGTAATTTTTGTATAACCTATTTACGTGGAACCTTGTTTCAAATTTTCAATCCTTACCTATAAAAGTTGAACATTTTATAAATTTTTAACTACAAAATAATTATTAAATTTTAAAGTTGATAATTTTGTCAAAAATTGAACTTTTAATGCTTATAAAAAAAAAATTGTGCCTATGGATTTTTAATATTTTTCAACTGGTATTGTAACAATATATCACGAGCCTTGTATTAATTTTTCACGCTTTATATTTATAGAAAAAACTTTTACAAAATGAAATTTGAAATTGTCCGTTAACAGCTCAAAACAAGTCAAAATATTTTTAAAATTTTATGGTGTATAGAAATAAAAAATCTTGTATTAAATTTTAAAATTTTTGATTTAAAAAAAGAAAAATTTTTTTGAATTTCTAACTCAAATTAATTTACACATTTTCGTGATTTGTACGTGTTTTGTCAACATTTAAACTTTAAATGTTTGTAAAAAAAATTGTGACAATGGATTTTTTTTACATTTTTCAAATGTCATTATATCAATGGCCATATTAAGAGCCGACATATTATTACGAACCGTTAACCTGCGACCAGATAGCGGTACTTACCACTTGCTTGTCTAGGTGCACCCGATCCCCGTGGAAATACCTCGTGCTCACTATAGTCACTACTACAAGTCCGCTTGGGAAATCAACCAAGTCCGTGACCGAGGGCGTCAGGACCCGGCTGCTATCTGTATCGCCATCGTCGTTGTTCAAAGACACTGCAGACTCAGACGAGTGAGAGTGATACTGTCTCAATTCCACAGCAGGACGTATCTCATTAAAGTTCATTTAGACCGTCGAGCAACCAATATCTAGGCGAAATTAACGATGATGATCGCACTATCTTTTTCGAATAAGCCAATGTCACAGTCCGTGGCGTGAAGCGCTCGCTCTGCAGCTCCAGAACAAACCTTCCCTGACAGCTCTCGTCGACAAACTCCGTTGCTATCCACATCGATTATCAAATCCATTCTTGTATAATTTCCTCCATTTGCCATTTTCCGTTGAGAGGTGTAAATTATTAAATAATGATTTGTTATTATTGTCAAGCTATACACGTAAATAAATATATGTTTGTGCGAGCGTATTATAATACATGGTCGCGGTACGAAATACAAACGTTTGTGATACGAAAATTAGTTTTATAAGTACAATAAACATTATTGTACACAGCGAATATCTTCTGGCGAGCAGACAAAATCCAATATGAGTTTTATATCCAAAATATTAAAATATTTTTCCGTACATAATATATAATGCTATATTATATAATACGGACTATATGGACTGCTTAAATTATATATATTATATGGTAATTAATATTTATTAAATAATATTTCTCTCTTACAAAAATAAATCTCTTTCTACCTTGATAAAAATTAAGCTTTTTTTCCTTGCAATACTCTACATTTTCTTTAAAACCGGGACTCGAAAGTCAAAATTCGGAATCGACTCGATACGCCTACTGCACAGTTGCAGGTACAACGGTTACCTATACCTATACTGCCCTTTATTTTAACCGACGCTCATAACACAATACAACGATTTGCCATTCGTATTATGATATGATAATAATAATAATTTACACACGGATCACAAACACTATAAAGTGCCCCTCCCCCCCCCCCGGCGTGCGGGCAACTTGCGGCACTCCGTACGGTCGAACGCGATATTTTTCAGGTGACTTTCAGGGGAATAATATCGTCCGAGACCGCATCGTATCATAAACCCATCATCTCCGTTTGCGCAGCGTCCTATACGATATCATGTATGCACAGCGAGACGTGTAATATATTATGATGATAATATTATAGTTGCACGTGCACCGATGAGAACCTATATGAGCTCTGCACAGGAGTGTTTGGCGGCCACACCCTTCCGGCGGCCGAATAGACCTGTTTCCAGTGTTCTATCACGTCGTAGACGCTCGGCCGGCGGGCGCACATGCCCCGTACAACACACACGTGGAAGCGATTTTTCAAGAGTCCTCCGAGATATATATAATATTATGTATAATAATGTACGCGTTTACATTCTTCACTATTTTCCCGCCGCAGTCCACTTGCAGAGGTCGGTCGATACACGTGTATTATTGTGTATACACACACACACACGCATTTATATTCTAATATATCACGTGAGTGTGTTATATAGTCGTCGACGTCGTCAAAGTCTGCGTTTTGTTTTCTTACAGCCCCGTGCAAACGACGTAGAGCAGACTTATTATAATTTCGGGGTTTATTATCCAGACGTGACCGGGATTTCTTTATTATTATTATTACTGAGGTACTTCTTTTAGACTGAGAAATAGCGATCCGGCCAACCATGTGTCCTGCAGCGTGTTAAACACTGTCGTGAACTCGGCACCATATTTCAACGTTTTGCGCCCCGGGGCTATTTTGACCCCTCCTAAAAATAAAGTTATTTCTTAAAGCGTAAGGTTTAACTACTACTTAGTATTTTGTAGCATAAATGATATTCGGTTACCAAACGATTTTTGTACAATTTTTTTCGGTAACCTATGTATTTCAATGAGACGTAATATAAGGATGAAAAAAATAACATTTACAAAAAAAAAAAAAAAATGATATTTGTATTTTTTGTATTTTAATTTTAAAATCAAATTTTTGAAAGTTTGAAGTTTTTTTACCAAAGTCCATAACTTCCAAAGAAAATTAGATTGAATTTTTTTGAAAGTAATATCATATAAAGCATTCAAAACCCCACATTTTGAAAAAATTTCACAAAAATCATTCGGGTGACTAAACTGCATTTGTTCCAATATTTCATACTTCTATCCATTAGTTATATCTCTAGAATAAAAGCTTTCATAAAAAAAGTAAAAGTAAAACAAAAATCGATGATTTTTTTTATAAGCGTTTAATGTTATTTTTCTGATTGTAAAAAAAAATTGTTGTAGATATTATTACATATATTATTATTATAATGAAAGAATCGATTAGTTAGAACATTTATACATTATAAAAATAAAATATAAGCTGAAAAAAAATGTATTTATTATTAATAATTATAATGTAGATACATTTATAACTTTCTCCTAGATTGGAGATTCGAAAATCAAGTGATAATTTCTTTAAAATCTGCTTTACCTCCTTGTTATTTCTGATTAAACTGTCAATAATACCATCGCAAAACGCCTATTTCTTATTCTTATATATTTTTTGTAATTATTAATATTATTTTCCGACTAATTGGTGAAATCAATATACATTTTTGAGCTGTATTAATTGCTTTAAACAGAAAGTTATAATAATAATTAAACTATATAATATTTATTATTTTTTTTTTTTTTTATACAATTAATACACAATAATAATATGTCAATTTAAATTTACCGCCCTCAAATGGACTAAAAAAATGGCCGCCCCGGGCAATAGGGAATACTTGCAACCCTCTTCCCCCCTAAACATGTGTCTGCGTAAACTAGTACCCACATCTCTACAACATAATAGTACTATAATGTAACGTATTAAATGGATGACCATTTTCACGAAAATTTCTATTTTCTGACGTGTTTTGACAGTAGGCACCAATTTCAATATTTACGATTTTCTTTTTAGAAAATTACAAAAAAATGTATATTATTTTCCTATTTCTTTGCTCGGGACCTGAAAACGCCTTTTCTAGAACCGTCATTTATCATAACTAGTAAATCATGAATAAAATATCGTCTTTAGTTCTAAAAAATAATAATAAATAGTAAATAGATATTGTTTATTTTTTGTATAAAACCATCAATAACTCAGCAGACAGATTGTGTTACAAAATTACATTTTTTTATTAAATACATCGAAAAACCGTATACACATAAAATGGCTCTGGGGTGATATAATAATTAATATTAGTATATTAGTATCCTGGTCACTTCCCACCCCTACCCCACAAATACACCACTGACTATAATATTATGTGTAATATTTACATGTGCATATACACACCTCACACCTACGTAGGTTAGGTATTATTATTCAATGTGTAATAGTTATAGTATAATTTTATTACGACGATCGTTTTTTATTTTTTTTGTTGAATACTATTATTATACATCCGAAATGCATCAGAATCGACAACCGAAACGTGCGCTCTAGAGTACATTATACGCCCATTTCGAACGGTTGTGTCTTTTATGCAGGTAGAACTGTAGTAAATATTATATATTAATTTAATTTACAGAAAAGGAAAACGTAGTACCTATATATATATATCATTAATACGGATCAGAAAACTGTGCCTGTAGTAGGAAACTGCAGTGAATATAAACAGGATGTTTCATCAATCACCAAGCATTCTTACCCCCATTTCCTCTTAAATAATGAATTTATTCAAATTTTAATTTTGGCAATTTTTAAAAATAAAATCATATTTTCAAATTCTTGAGATTTTATGTAGTACTTAAGGAGTGTCCTGTCACGATACATTTTCAAAAATTGTAAATGTTAGATTGATTAATATTAATTACTAAAATTTTAGTCACTATAAATTACCATAGCCCCCATGGCCCATATCTTCCAAACTAACAATATTAGTACTTATATACGAACTCGAAAACTACTAATTTAAATTTTCATTTCGATAAGTCGTAATTTTCAGAAAAATTATTATATTATTATACATATAATTTACAGTAGAAAAGGGAGATTCTCATTTGAAAACAAACATTTGTGTCTCCAAAGTAAACTCCTTAAGAAGTACAAAAAGTCACAATAATTAAAAAATATATATATTAAAAAATTCCAAAAGATGTTGACTGCATTATTAAAAGAAAAATCGTGGATGAGCATGCTTGGCGATCACTTTGTTTAGGAACTATGAATCTGGAACGAAAACCGCTAAATTATATTTGAAAAAATAGACCTGTCGTCGCTTTCTAAAGTCGTAATAAGACCAATTTATTAAGACCAACTTGTTTTATTCGAAAATGGAAAATCCCTAACAGTTTGTCTAAGAGGTCGATTTAGCAATTTTTTTACTTAAAGGTAGGTGGTTTCAAATTTTTGCGAAATTTGTTAAACTGAACTGTTCAAATTATCGAGTAAATAAATAGTATTATGTTAATATATAGTTCCCATGAGTATATATTGCTAAATGTTTTAGCTTGTAAAATTAACAATTTCTTTAAAAGTGCTATATTTATATTATATCGTAAGCTGCAGGAGCCAGAAAATAAGAAGACTATATTTATTTTCGTTAGAGATCGACGAAGAGGTAGTGAGTGTAATATAGATTTAGTTTGAAATTCCATTTTTAAAAAGAGAAAATTTGCCATCTTTTTTATGTTATTTGCCCGGAAATTGCAATTTATAAAAATATTATTTATTAATAGATAAGTAAATATGCGTTCAACCATTTATCACTTCCGCCTATATATTATATACCACGGTCTAAGATATCTTAGTCCGTGTTATATACAAATAATGTTTGGTATTTGTCTGTTAGCTGGACCGCATTAATTGTCGGCTAAACCATACCGCATGGCGCACATTCACACATGTTTGTTATCTCGACCCAGGTAATAACTTATATAAATCGTCGAAAATTTAATGTTTTGAAATATTTTACTTTTCATATAGTAGACATGTTGAATAATGTGCATATAGACATATAAATTCCGTGTATACATATAATAGTTATTATAACCAACCTGCACAGTATTTTTACCCAAATCCAAATGTTTCTGGCACCGCTTTATGGATTATATTTGTTAATTTTTCAGTCCAACAACCGTAAAATGTTTTTAAATTAAATATTGTAGCCGCTCCACTAAACCAATTACATTCGTGTAAGATTACTTATTTGTTTAGCAGCCTCTATATAATATGTACCAAAACGCTTTTTATTACTTTTGTGCTGTGTCGTGCACTGTCTAAATTCTAAATAATTGTATCTAAATAGTCCATCTAGATAAAAATATTTCGAAGCATCTTTTTAGCCATCTATTTAAGTACAATTATATATCAGAGATAAGTATTATCTATACAATTTTGAATTTATTTTTTGTATACATTTTTTTTTGTGGAGAAGACGTTAATTTTCTCAAGCTATAGCCTATTTATTCGGTTTTGTTTTCATTTCATTTATTTTATGTGTTTTGCTGTAATATATTATTCATTCTCTATAAACACCGATCGGTAATCGTATTACACTTTATAACACACATTAACGAGTTTAAAAATGTAAACTTGGGTATAATATAATAGGTATTATATTTTATAACATCGCCGCAAGGGGATGATAAAACCACAATATGTAAACGAAACGACTTCCGAGTCCCAGCCCGAAACCAAATAATATTATTATCTAAATACACGTGACGCGTATAATGTGCCTATTATAAATTACGGGTCGTCGTATAGACGCGACTGTCGGCGGCGGTGACTATATGGATAATGACGAATCATCATCGTCAATCGGCCCGGAATACAATATGATATATTATTATTTATCGTAATAAATGTACCTATATGTGCGTGTTTAAAGGTATATATTATACGCCGGAACGCGACGTGTCAGACTGTCCGAGTACGGAGCGGAGACGGCGAAACGAGTTTGGATACGTTCGGTGGCGGTGTCGGCCGGGGAGACTTGCGGGATTTCCATTATGGGTTACACCACCTGGACGACGACGAGAGAAGAAAAAAAAAAAATATAATAATAAATTGTAGTCTTACAAACAAGGAAACGTGCGCTAGGCTACGGTCATATAGGTAGGCAGGTAGGTAGGTATATACCTCTACCTAGGTATAGAGCGAGGAGTATGTGGCGGCGGCGGCGGCGGCGGCGGAACACATGGCGAGCGCTACCGGGGCGCGACGGTCCTGACGAGGCGAATCGTCGGCCGGGCGCCCTGTCCGGCGCTAGGCCGGTGCGGAAAAGTCCGACGAGCCAAAGTCCGGTGCCGATATCGCGGGAATTGGCGCGGGAAAAACGGTTTTCGCCGAGCAGTTGTTCCGGGCGGGCGCGTAAACGTATATAATATTATGTGTTATAATAATATAATATTATGTGTGTGTGTGTGTGTGCGACGATCGTAATAGTAATAATAATAATAATCGCCCGCCGCCTATATACGTAGCGTGTTCCGTCCGACCACATGGACGCGCGCGGGTCACATATAAGGATAACCATCTGTTCGGGCCGTTTTCATATATAGACTTGCGGCGAAGAAGAAAAAATAAAACCGATTATCATTGAGACAAATTTAGAGTAGGACGTGGTCTTGGTCGTCGTCGCCGTCGGTCCGCGCAGACGACGTCTATAATAACATATATATATATATATATATATTGTAAGGTACCTTTGTGTATATATACCTATATATACATAATGAGATAATGTGGTCTGCGAGTGAAATCAAAATCCTACGACAAATTCGCCGGACGTGTAATTACATATTGTTGTGTATTAATGTAGTAATAATAATATGTACGATCGAGTGTGAGTGAGTGTTGTATATGAGTACTTATATAGGTAATGCGTGTGTCGTTTGTTTTATTTCGTCGTCGTCGTCGTTCGTTAACCCGAGGTGTTGTCTGTGATGTGTGTGTGTCTATCTACGGTTATAGACCGTGTATAATATACCCGGGGAGAGGAAAAAACAAAACTCACTTCAATCCCACCGAAATCGTCGAGACTCGTACGATATTGTGTTATAAATTATAACGCTATAGTTATATGTGTTATAACTATAGGGTTTGGACACAAGTGCACTCGTAAAAAAAATTTTCTTGAAAAATATATGCTCGTACAACCCATTTTCAATAAAAAATCATGATTTTGATTTCAGATAAATATGAAATAATTTACAGTTATGTTTGATTATTTACTTATCACCTACATATTGTACACTTAATTACAATTTCCGACAAAAAATTGAGATGAATAATAATAAATGGTTAGGATGACTTAAAAATTGATCTTCTTAAGCTTTTACTGAATAGACAGTCTTTAATCTATTTATTCTTATTTCCACGTTAGGTTTTTTCTATTAAGTTACAACATAGTACATTATGCCATAAAAGTAGTAAAATAATATGACCTTAAAATTTTAAAATATGCTCTACAATATTTCGTAATTTTATCTAGAACTTATAACGGTGTGGCATATATATATAACAATAATATCATGTTGGTTAAAGACCGTGGGTGGTATACTCGCAAAAATTTTCGCTGAAAATTTCGCACTACAAATTACAATATATACAAAACGTAGGTATTAATTACTGTTATAATGACGTCGTTTTTTTATCCGTTAACCCGCCAATATAATAGGTAGTTATGGGTACTAAGCGCTAACAAGACGTACGACGAGATCGAACAGTTCTGATATTATGTTTACGGTGGACCTGTACAGACGGTTGTAATGCGCAGATCGATTAATATCTAAAACAGATTACACGGTTTTCAAGTATAGAAAAAAAATCGTATTGAAAATGACGTTTTTCCACTCGAAAATAATTATCACCTATTTTAATAGATGGTGTTTTCGTGTGTTCAACGCGTCTTAACGGTACCTGTATGAATATTATATATATAATATTATATATGATGGACTTTCGGTGAAAACCCCTTCATGTGTTTGTTAAAAATAATAATAATAATTTAATTTTTTTATTCCCACGGTCTGCAGGTAGGATATTGACAATCTCAGAGTGTACGGTTTTTTTTTTATGATATTTGTGTTCAAAATAAAATATTATTACTATATTGTTATTTATTCGAATCGACGAGTAAATTAATTGATCCTACAGTGTAAATTGTAATTTCTGGTATTATTATATTGATTTTATATTCTGAAGTAAAATTATTGCGATGCTATGATTGTAGATATACTTTATTAGGCATTCAACAGAATACCAAGAAAAAAAAAAATGGTCAAATTATATTTATAAACATTTAATTTTTTGTCCAAATAGGTAGGTTGACATTGATTTGACTACCTATATAATATGCATTCAACATAATTTCGCTAAAAATTCGTAACCCCTGTACAGTATATGGTAAAATCGATGCACTTATAGGGTAAGTACCTAGTATGTTGTTTATGGCCTTTAATGTTTAACCACACATACCTACTATTTAAAATATTGTAAACAATATTTATACAAATGAGTATTATATACATGTTTTATTTCTTCGTTATAGACTATACATACTTTAAGACATAAATAATACGAATATTATTTTAACGGTTTGATTTATGATTTTCCCACGCACTTGTAGAGCATAATTTAAATCCTCTCAGCACAACTTTGAACGATGCAGCAGCCTGTTCGCCTGAATAGGCCCACCTGAATTAGATCAACGGATGAAGAGATTCTCAACACCTGCGCACTAATAATAAAGTATTCAAATTATTATATATACAACGATTGTAAACCGTATCAACAGACGTACCAAACTACTTATTTTATTTTTGTTTTTACTATAGACATATGCAATTTGTGGATCAGAGTAAAATTGATTTCTCGTTGCTATTATTATAAATATTATATATATATGGTGTAATATAAGTTAAAAATGTGACTTCTACAAAGGTCAAAGGTGTAATGAGTGCCTAAAGGCCATATTATTTACATCGTGTCTTACAAGCCTATTTGAGGGTCGTGTTCAGTCATAAAATATTTTATTGCATAATATACGTTTGTAAAATCTACGACAATTCTTCAAAAAATTACGGATGGTTTTTGAAAGAAACGACCAAATGTCTGTCTTGCAATAGTATTATAATGATATTATAATGTGTTCGAACTAAAAGAGCACATAATATTATATATTATTAACAATTGTATTCGATTGTAAAAACGAGACTATAAAAGGAAAAACAAATCCACCATATTGAATTAATACAATATATTTTCCGAATAAAATTCAGGAATGTAAATATCCCACAAACAAAATTACAGCGAAGATTTATTATTCGAACTGACTAATCTTTCAATTCAATGGAAACAATGTTATTATGCCGAAACGTATAATATTATGTAGGCATACCCAATGTATTAAAATAAAAAAAATAATGGTTCAGGTAATATTAATCTTATTTTATGCTAATCCTTGTAACCTATTATACGGTAGTCGAGTAAAGGATAGGTATACAATGGTCAATGACTAATACAAATGCCATTAAAAGGGGTTTTTATATGCGCAGCATAAAACCAGTTAGTTAAATACATAAATAGGTATAAATAATATATTTACTTAAACGACTATTTTTTTCCAACTTATGAGTTATGATTTACAGTATAGGTATAGACAATTTTTCCAGTCTGCATTTTTTATGTTGGATATGTTTCTACATTATTAACATTGTGTATGAGTACCTAAACTCAAGTCAATATTAGCAAAATCAAGTGGAAAGTGTGTCATAACGACAATATAAGCAATTTGCCAAAAATTAGAAAAATGATTGTTTTAAAATGAACGATGTTAATTATTTTAAAATAATTAATAAATATAAAGAAAACAATTCACGTTTTATTAACATAATAAATGAACAATCGACAGACAACAGTTCAAGTTAAATATTATTTTATAAGATATGCTATGTTTTTTTTTAGAGTAGGTTGATTTATTGAATAACCGTGATAAATTGTGCTGGGAATATTAAGGGCCGAGCATGGAGTAAACAAACAATAATCTCAAATATTTGAGCGTAACAGGATCTCAATGTATATTTTTACCAACATTTACGAAAAAAATATGTGGGAAGTTATCATCGGATATGTAAAAAAAAATAACTTTTTAACAAAAGGAAGTAGTTAGAGGTACATTTCAGCTCTCTACTTTTAAAGTTGGATAACTTGGAAAAGGATTGAGTACAAGCAATGGGATTAAAATCACAAACAAATTACAAATTAATAATCAATTCATTGTAGAAATGCCAAAGTGTGGGGGGAGAGGGTTATTCACTTATAATTTAATATTAAACAAGAATACAATCTATGTACTAGAAATAATCAGAATAATATATATACATATAGATATTATTTGAAAATACAAAACATTATAATATGTATAGATACATAGTCTGCTACGTATGTCCACAGATCGAGACATACGCAAGGAGAGTGCTGGTGTCCAGATGGTGCAGATGGGTCATGTGTGTCGTCCGAGAATAATTTTATTGATGTAGATAAGAAATTCGGGACATAATAATATATAATATAATATTTTATATTATATTATATGGTAATATAAGATTATGATGATTGATGATAGTCACTTTTGTTACCAATTATAATTGTAAAGAGTAGCTATCTTTAAACTATTGATAAGCATTTTAATATAAATTAATATTATACTGTGTTAAACACGTTTAATCACAATTATATTTATATATTTGCAAGGCTGGGCAAGTTAATGATTTTTTTTTTAACTCAGTTAAGTTAAGCTAATATGCGCCAATAACAAAAAATTAAAAGTTAATTTAACTATAGGTTAACTCAGTTAATTAAAAATTTAATAGACACTTTTTGTTAACGTTTTATAAAGTTAAAAAAGTTAATTTGTTTATACAACGCTAGCGTACTTAATTTTTTTCCAACTAAAACTAAATTATAGACTATAGTGTTTATACTTTATACAGTATTTCCATATAAGTTAGATTCGAATGATATAAATTTTAACTTTGAACAACTCACGGTAAATATTTTTTGACGTGAAAACAAAATAGATTGAAATAGTGAAATATAATTAAACTAAAAACAAAATAAATTAACGTAACTTATTTCTTAAAATGAAAAATTAATTCGTAAATTTCACGTTACTAAAAAAGAAATTTAGTAGATTGACAGTTAAGATAATGAAAAGCCAAAAGTAAATTAAATTAACTTTTAACTTAGCTTTAACTTTTTAACTTGTTGATGCCCAACCTCGTATATTTGTGTCCAGTATGCGTGTGGAGTAGTAATATAGTATACTCCTAATTAGTGGTGATTGGCGATACAAATTGTTTATTATTATTATATTGTTAGGTTGTTAGCAACAGGTCACTATTATCTAGGTACTCGCCAAAATGTGTATCCGGCTTCTTTGTGAGGTAAAATGTAATAATATTAAAATTCTTTAACTATTCAAAGTACCTGCTATGCGAAGCCAAATAATTAAACACACATGGATCCATGAACGCTGTGTAGTTTAGAACTCATGATACATAATTATAATTATGTGTAATCTATTTAATGGTATATTGAAATTTAAATTTGCACTTACCTTTCACAACCATCAGCGATTCCGCATATCAGAAACCTAATGTTAATAAGGGCAAAGTTACAGTCATAATTATTAAGTTCATGCCATTATGCCGGCCACGTCAGCTCCAGCTGTCCAACCGAAACGAACCGATGCTCTCTTATCTATATAGTCTCTATAGTCTTCCAAATTACTATGATCTCGAGCTTACCGTATAATCAATGATATACAATTTTTAATAAATAATAGATTTTAAACAAAAATAGATAATATATTATATGTATATAGTATAATAATATAGATGTAAATTTGATACCATCATGTTATAATGTTATAATAAGGAGAGGAAGGTAGAGGGGGGATCAAAGCTTTTGTAATGGCGTTTCACTATAAAATGATTAAGTTATTAACTTGGTTATATATGCAATTGCGGTGTGATCGCGAATTTTTAATAACAACTTTTAAAATTATTACCTATACAAAAAGTGAATTATTATATAGAACTTTAAAGGAGATTTAATACAAAATCGATGTTGCAAGTTTAATGTAATCGTATTTGTATTTGTTTTATCATTGAAGTGAATTGATATTTAATATTTATACTTTTAAACATTTATTGATTGATGATTGGAAGCTTTACATTAAGTAGAATACTGTAAAAACGATGTTGAACATTAAGTATCCCATTCTACCCCGGGTTCTCCTATAGTGTGTAATATGTAAATCTATTATAAACCAAGATTAAAGAACTACTACGATAAAAAATTAAAATTGATTTATAATTCTGATTATTTTAATTAAAACTATTAACGGCAAGTCCACCATAAGCTAATACGAGAATGTAGTTATATTATAATGTATGTACAGTGAACCATAATATTGATGATTCAATCGTTCAATTTTTCAAAAAATAGCACTAGGTTTCAGAATTACTTAAAAAAAATAGCTGTTATCCTATAATTCTTAAAAAAATAAACTTGATTTTGCTGGTCTTACAACAGCGCGCTTAAATTGTTCGATTTATCATAAAAACGACTGTCGTTAAAAATGAATATAAGCAAACGTCTTTTTCTTTTAATTCCTTATTATCGATCCATAATAATAATTATAATAATATAATCATTAAAAAAAAACAACGCGTACAACGGACACAAGATACACCGTGTATTATAGTGCACGAGGTGTGTCCGAGGTCAAGGAGCGTGATGAGTATATAGCGTGGATATACGTGTAGGTATAAAGCGCACCTGGTCCTTGCTGCCGACTGAAAACCTATCCCTGTGAGATAATTTACGAAAATATACAATGTTTACCACCGTGCACATATATAATATCACATATTTTTTTGATAATATAATACACTATTATAGGCCATTTCGTTTTCGAAACAATAACGAATTACACATTATCGCACGGCCGTTCGGAATCCCGTCGTGCGGTCGTGCGGTTATCACCCCGCAGGATTTATGGACGACGTGATACGCGTTCGCGCACACACACACACACACACACACACGCACACACACACACACAACACACACACACACACCCGTTCGCGGTGTGGCGGCCGTGATTCCTGTTTCATCCTCTCACGCCCACCCAAGCGTCCTGCGGACCGTGAAAACTTTTTTGTCTCTCACCGGTCCTTCGTATTGCATATATACACATAATAACACACGCACCGGTATGATATTATTATTTATTTTTGCACCTGTTTTCATCGCGTCGATTGTCGGACGACGACGAATGTCCAACGGATTGCATGACGTTGTATACGTCGTTATTACATATATTATTATTATTATTATCATGTATATAATATAATATTATACACCATATTAATAATAATATGTATAACGACAACGCAGTATTATCGATTATCATGCTCATCTTACGAAATCCTATTATTAGATGGCGTACGTCATATTACGCGACGTAGGTATGGTATAATAATCCATCTTCGCTTTTTTTTGTTCCATCTTTTGTCTGAATGTGTGTTATTTGGGCAGTTCGAACCTATGTGAACAACTACCCTTAACTGGTAGGAAATATTATAGAATGTAGAGACACAAAGGTTACTCATGAGTAAGTCACACATCGTAGCATGTAGGATAGTTATTTGGGACGAGTATAATTACTACAAACATTGTACTTAAATATACTAATATTAATTCTCCTTAGCTCTTTGATACCTATCAACATGTTGGGCTATGTATAGTCCATTAGAAAGCGACCTCGCATATGGGTTGATACTTTGGAAATAACCCGCATCTCCTTCTATGCTATAAAAACTAAAATAAAACACAACTTTCGTACACATATACCCTTCGGAACGTTCCTCGCTTCTCTCTGAATCTAAAATAGTTGTAGTACTTAGTAGGCGTATTAATATTGAATATTATAAACTATTTCAAATAACAACAACGCATGCACCTACCCAGTATAATATGGTTGGTTTAAATCAGCCACGGTATTCTTTAATTCAATTAGTTAGTACTTGGTAGTTATGCATATCTTAACTATATTAATATTAGTGAACGCATATGACGTACCTACCTATATAAAGCATGATACGGTGCATCTGGTTGGACGACCCGCATCGTGAATAAAAAAGACTGTTGTATTCAGTAATTAGTTGTTTCTATTGCTATGTATAAAATAATTATGTTTACAATTAATAGGGTCGAGAAAAGTGTCGATTGGTGTCGACCAGACTTAATTAAAGTGGGTCGACATAATCGGAGGCACTTGGGTGTATGGTCGGGCTAATGCCGGACCCTATCTTTACAATATTAGGAATGTCAATATGTGGTACCATAACATGTGTAGGCTAGGGAGCCGGCGTCGTCGGTGCAGACTTAATCAAAGCGGCACTCCGACGGCGAACCTGGCTCGGGTCGGACAACTTAATTAAGTGCCGAGGTGATCAAGTGATGACCCTGAAAGGGGCCCTTTTAATAATCGCGTTAGCAGAACGGCGATGGATCAACGGTCGGCGATGTTGTCGACAGTGTGGTCTGCCAGGACCGTATCGTCGTTGATCTTGGGCATCCAACGCTTATATCCGTACGGCGGTGTCGTCGTCGGATGGATGTTGATGGTTGACCGGTAGCGGCGATGTTGTCGACGGCCGATGCTTGAGCGACGCCGTGTAGCAGCGGTTCGTCAGTCTTCGGCGATTGGACGATGTTAAATGCCGTGTGGCGGCGTAGTATTCGATCCGCGACGGCTGGGCGATGCTAATTGCCGCGGAGCGGCGTAGTGATCGTTCTTTGGCGGCCGGTTGTTGATAATTGCCGTGTGGCGGCGTAGTTGTCGGTTCTCGGCGGCGGACGATGACAATTGCCGTGAAGCGGTCTGGTCGTCGATCGTCGGCGGTCGGTGGTCTGGTCTGGTCTTGGTCCTTCTTCTATCTTGCTGTGCTTGATGAATGTTGATAGTTTGAAGGTATGGAAAAGACTGACTAAGTTGCTTTGCTTTGCTTTGCTTTGAGGGGATGGCTAACGCCTATATACTATGCCAGGCTTTTGCCTCTACTAGTGGATTGAAGTGAGTCGGGTGTGGGTTTAAATAGGTTGGTTTACCCATGTTAGTGGGTAGGGTTTAATTTTGTTTTTAGTGGTTGAAAGGGGGTGGGTTTTGCCTAGAAGTCGGATGTGGGCATGGATGGAGAAAGAGTTTTGTAGAACATCGATTTGGATTGGGTATGAATAGAATTTTGGATGGGCATGAAATTAGCAGATTTTAGAAGTACCGCGTTTTTGACGATAGTGGGCATACCGGTGATCGTGCGAATGCCGATGTTTTGGACTGATTCGATGCGTTTCCAATGCGGGACCTACCTATAGGGTGCCCAAGCGGAGCCAGCATATGAAAGAATTGGGGAGACATAGAGTTTTAAGATGGCGAGTTTCGAAGTCAACGGGACGGGGCTAGAACGGTTGAGTATGGGATAGAGCATTCCGCGAACGCGAGTGGCCTTTTTGGTGATGTCACGGACGTGTTTATCGAAGGTGAGATAGCGTCCGATTGTAACGCCAAGGTTTAGCATGATTGGACCAGCACACTGGATGGTTGTCGAGAAGTAATGGTGGGATATGGGTAGTATTGGAACGTCCGAAAAGGATTCCTACAGTTTTGGTCGGGTTTATTTTAATTCTCCAGCGGTGAAACCATGTGGTGGCTAGATGAGTTGATGTTGAAGTTGAATGGCTGCTCGTTTCGGGTTTTTGTCAGAGAAGTAAAGAACATAGTGTCGTCAGCGAAAAGTGAGAGTGAGATGTGCTTTAGGTGTTGTTGGTAAGTCGTTTATGTAAATCAAGTAGAGTGTGGGTGAGAGACAGGACCCTTGAGGGACGCCTGCGAGTATGTGTCTGATGGACGAGAACGAGTCTTCGATTTTCGCGATGAAGGTGCGATTGGTGAGAAAGGATTCGATGATTTTAACGATTTCAGTCGGGATATTGAGTTGAGAAAGTTTGTAGAGGAGACCAGCGTGCCATACTCGGTCGAAGGCTTTCTCCACGTCAAGAAAGATAGAAGCGGTGTTTGCGTATTATTAAAGTTCTGGCTAAGTTGGTGAGTAAGCTGGTCAGTTGTAGTGTGGTTAGAGTGTTCAGGTCTGAAGGCAAATTGTTCTGGGCGGATTTTGTCACGGATATTGGTTGCAGGTGAGTTAGTATGATACGTTCGTAGATTTTGGAGAGGGAGGAGAGTAGGGCGATTGGTCGGTAGTTTTCGGGTAGTTGTGGTCTTTTCCTGGTTTAGGAATGGAGATTATTACTGCTTTTTTCCAAGCACGTGGAAAGTAGCAGATTCTGAGAGAGCAGTTGATAATTTGTGTTAGGGTTAGGATAATGTTATTAGGTAGAAATTTAAGAGCAGTGTTGGTGATGAGGTCGTTACCCGGGGCCTTTTTTTTGTGGAGGTTGCTAATGATTTTTTGGATTGTGCCGGGGGTGGTGAATAGGTTGGATTTAGTGATTGTAATGTTTTGTAGAGAATTGGAGTGTTCAGATATTTCTGGAAGGTCAGGGCCGGGGTTTGGTCGGAATTGAAGTTCGAGAGAGTCGGCTATCAGCGTGGCTCGGTCGATGGCCGGAAAAACTAGGCCGTTGGGGCCGGTCAGCGGGTGAGAAGCTGGACGTTTGTGAAGGAGGCATTTGTTAAGTTTGTATATGGAGCCGTCTTGATGGTCAAGTGAGTTAAGAAAGATGTCCCATTGGTCAGATTTGTGAGTTTCAAGTAAGGTCCTGATAAGTGAGATTTTGGCGTTAAGTTGACGTTTGGTAGTCGGGTCACGGAATCTTTGCCATTGACGGCGTAAACGGTTTTTTCCGTTAGTTCAAGTTTTATGTAGTCGGGTAGTAAAAGGAAGAGTTTTTATGTTTAGGGGTAAATACGCTAGCTTCGATCGCGTGTTGTAGGTTTTTGGTTAGTTTTTCAATTGCCGAATCATTGATTGACTGTTGGTGATCGGGTGAACGGTTGGGTTAGGTAAGTTTGAGAGGATAGTTTTGTATTTAGTCCAGTTAATGAAGCGGTTTGAAGATGGAGGGGACGATGATACCGGAGTACATAAAACCTCCAGGAGAATAGGGTTGTGGTCAGAGGATAGCTCATTAAGGTTGTCGATTTGGGTGGGGTAAGGTAAACGGGTGAGAGCGATGTCGAGTATGTCGGGTTTGAATCGAGTGTTTGTCGGGAAGTGTGTGGGGGATGAGGGAGCAGTGATGGCGTAATCTGAATGTTGAACGTGGTCGAAAAGGACACGGCCGGCAGCATTTGTCGAGTGGCTAAACCAAAGAGGGTGTTTAGCGTTGTAATCACCCGCTGAGATTTGCCATTCAGCACTGGGTTAACAAGTCTAAGTCGTGAGTCGTGAGTGTGGCGCCGGGAGGTTTGTATACCGCTGATACAAGTACTTCATGGTCGTGTAGTTTGATGAGAACGGAGGAGGTTTGAATGAGTGTATTAAGATTCATAGGTTGGTGAATAATGCGTCGATGGATCAGAACAGCTGTGCCACCGTGAGCGGGCGAGCCACGGACGGGCGGTAGGTCGTTTCTGTATGTGAAATAATTGGGTATGTGTAGTTTGGTAGAAGGGGATATATACGGGTTTCGTTGAGTAAGATTATGTCGATTTTTTGAAGGAGAGCGAGGGAACGAAGTTCGTTGAGTTGTGTTTGATACCGTTGGAGTTCCAAAAAAGTATTCTTAAGTTATTCATCTGGGGGCGAAAGTAAGGACAGGAAGGTTTGGATAGTAGTCGAGATTAGGGTTTTCGGGTCTTGGTTGTTGGATATGGCAGACAGTAAGTTGGTGAGCAGGCCGAGTATCGTTGAAAGGTTTAGTTTAGGGATTGACGTAGTGGGAGGGGTAAGTGCTGGTTTAGATGTGGCCTTAGAGTAAGTCATTGAAGAGTTGAGTGAAGGAGGTGGAGGAGTGGATGAGATTGATTTTGGGGTTTGTTGTTGAACAGGGTTTTGGGTCGGTGGCGGAGATGGCTGTGGCTTTTGATGAGCCAGGAATTGAGGGCATCCTCGGAAGTTCGCAGTGTGAGATCCACCGCAGTTGCAGCAAGTAGGGGACTGTTCGGGGGTTTTTGGGCAGGCGTTGGCGTAGTGGTTGCCTGCGCATTTAACGCAACGAGGAGGGTGACCGCAATTACGTGAGCCGTGACCGAAGCGTTGGCATGAGAAACATTGAGCGGGTCCGGAGGGTTTTAGGGGCTCGACTGAAATTTGTAAATAGAAGAGGTTATTTAGGAGGAATATGTCTTTGGCAATCGTGTCGGCGGCAATGTGCACAAGGCATATTGGCATCGGTTTGACTGGAGTGCCGAAGCGGCGGACATATTTGATGTTATACCTAGGGATTCGAGTTCGTTTTTCAATTCTTCGTTCGAGATGTCCGTTGGGATCCCCTTTAGAACGACCTTGATGGATCGTTCTTCTGGGAGGGAGAAGGTGTGGAAGTCAGTGCCGGTTTGAGTGAGGGCGTTTTGAACTAGACGGAATTGGGTCGGGTCGGTGGTCCGTAGAGTTACTCTCTCGCCGGAGGACTTCGCCGACAAGGAGGTAGGTAACAGGTTAGGGAGGGAGTAGATAGTGGGCGCTACCTTACGCCAAGAGCAGGAGTTTAATATGATAGGTGGTGGTCTGGAGGTGGGTGGCGATTTGGTCAGGTTATGGGTTGGTACGGAAGGTAAGTTTTCTGACGATTTATCGGAGGTTACGGAGGGTAGGGAGTGGTGGGATGAGATGCTGGAGGTGTCTGAGGAGAACGAGTCAAGGGTTTCTGAGTCGGAGGTCTTAGATGGAGTTGGGGAGGGCGGAGAAGAACGTTGGCGGGCCATTTTTAAGGCAGGGTTTATAGAGGGGTTTCCCCCTTACTTACGCTTTTGCCCATGTGTGGTGGGAGGGGAGGGGTTGCTGTGGCAATGTGAGGGCGCGGCCTCACGACAGCGGTTTCGGAGGGACCGACGCTTTCGCGACGACTTACTTATGGGCGCTGGTGCCCTGTTGGTGAGCGGTGAAAACGGCTGTTTGAAGCGGTTCGTGGTGTGAACCGTGGGCGCTGATGCCCTGTTGAGAGCGGGTGATAACGGCTGTTGAATCGGTTCGTGGAGTGAACCGTGGGCGCTGATGCCCTGTTGTGAGCTGTGATGACGGCTGTTTTCGGTTGCAGGAGTTGCTAGTTACGGACAAGTTGACAGTTGGACTGTTGACTGTTGAATGATGATGATGATACTGCTACTGACGTGATGATACTACTGACTAAGTTGCTTTGCTTTGCTTTGAGGGGATGGCTAACGCCTATATACTATGCCAGGCTTTTGCCTCTACTAGTGGATTGAAGTGAGTCGGGTGTGGGTTTAAATAGGTTGGTTTACCCATGTTAGTGGGTAGGGTTTAATTTTGTTTTTAGTGGTTGAAAGGGGGTGGGTTTTGCCTAGAAGTCGGATGTGGGCATGGATGGAGAAAGAGTTTTTGTAGAACATCGATTTGGATTGGGTATGAATAGAATTTTGGATGGGCATGAAATTAGCAGATTTTAGAAGTACCGCGTTTTTGACGATAGTGGGCATACCGGTGATCGTGCGAATGCCGATGTTTTGGACTGATTCGATGCGTTTCCAATGCGAGGGACCTATATAGGGTGCCCAAGCGGAGCCAGCATATGAAAGAATTGGGGAGACATAGAGTTTTAAGATGGCGAGTTTCGAAGTCAACGGGACGGGGCTAGAACGGTTGAGTATGGGATAGAGCATTCCGCGAACGCGAGTGGCCTTTTTGGTGATGTCACGGACGTGTTTATCGAAGGTGAGATAGCGTCCGATTGTAACGCCAAGGTATTTAGCATGATTGGACCAGCACACTGGATGGTTGTCGAGAAGTAATGGTGGGATATGGGTAGTATTGGAACGTCCGAAAAGGATTCCTACAGTTTTGGTCGGGTTTATTTTAATTCTCCAGCGGTGAAACCATGTGGTGGCTAGATTGAGTTGATGTTGAAGTTGAATGGCTGCTCGTTTCGGGTTTTTGTCAGAAGTAAAGAACATAGTGTCGTCAGCGAAAAGTGAGAGATGTGCTTTAGGTGTTGTTGGTAAGTCGTTTATGTAAATCAAGTAGAGTGTGGGTGAGAGACAGGACCCTTGAGGGACGCCTGCGAGTATGTGTCTGATGGACGAGAACGAGTCTTCGATTTTCGCGATGAAGGTGCGATTGGTGAGAAAGGATTCGATGATTTTAACGATTTCAGTCGGGATATTGAGTTGAGAAAGTTTGTAGAGGAGACCAGCGTGCCATACTCGGTCGAAGGCTTTCTCCACGTCAAGAAAGATAGAAGCGGTGTTTGCGTTATTATTAAAGTTCTGGCTAAGTTGGTGAGTAAGCTTGGTCAGTTGTAGTGTGGTAGAGTGTTCAGGTCTGAAGGCAAATTGTTCTGGGCGGATTTTGTCACGGATATTGGTTTGCAGGTGAGTTAGTATGATACGTTCGTAGATTTTGGAGAGGGAGGAGAGTAGGGCGATTGGTCGGTAGTTTTCGGGTAGTTTGTGGTCTTTTCCTGGTTTAGGAATGGAGATTATTACTGCTTTTTTCCAAGCACGTGGAAAGTAGCAGATTCTGAGAGAGCAGTTGATAATTTGTGTTAGGGTTAGGATAATGTTATTAGGTAGAAATTTAAGAGCAGTGTTGGTGATGAGGTCGTTACCCGGGGCCTTCTTTTTGTGGAGGTTGCTAATGATTTTTTGGATTGTGCCGGGGGTGGTGAATAGGTTGGATTTAGTGATTGTAATGTTTTGTAGAGAATTGGAGTGTTCAGATATTTCTGGAAGGTCAGGGGGGGGTTGGTCGGAATTGAAGTTCGAGAGAGTCGGCTATCAGCGTGGCTCGGTCGATGGCCGGAAAAACTAGGCCGTTGGGGCGGTCAGCGGGTGAGAAGCTGGACGTTGTGAAGGAGGCATTTGTTAAGTTTGTATATGGAGCCGTCTTGATGGTCAAGTGAGTTAAGAAAGATGTCCCATTGGTCAGATTTGTGAGTTTCAAGTAAGGTCCTGATAAGTGAGATTTTGGCGTTAAGTTGACGTTTGGTAGTCGGGTCACGGAATCTTGCCATTGACGGCGTAACCGGTTTTTTTCCGTTAGTTCAAGTTTTATGTAGTCGGGTAGTAAAAGGGAAGAGTTTTTATGTTTAGGGGTAAATACGCTAGCTTCGATCGCGTGTTGTAGGTTTTTGGTTAGTTTTTCAATTGCCGAATCAATTGATTGACTGTTGGTGATCGGGGGTGAACGGTTGGGTTAGGTAAGTTTGAGAGGATAGTTTTGTATTTAGTCCAGTTAATGAAGCGGTTTGAAGATGGAGGGGACGATGATACGGAGAGTACATAAAACCTCCAGGAGAATAGGGTTGTGGTCAGAGGATAGCTCATTAAGGTTGTCGATTTGGGTGGGGTAAGGTAAACGGGTGAGAGCGATGTCGAGTATGTCGGGTTGAATCGAGGTTTGTCGGGAAGTGTGTGGGGGATGAGGGAGCAGTGATGGCGTAATCTGAATGTTGAACGTGTCGTCGAAAAGGACACGGCCGGCAGCATTTGTCGAGTGGCTAAACCAAAGAGGGTGTTTAGCGTTGTAATCACCCGCTGAGATTTGCCATTCAGCACTATGGGTTAACAAGTCTAAGTCGTGAGTCGTGAGTGTGGCGCCGGGAGGTTTGTATACCGCTGATACAAGTACTTCATGGTCGTGTAGTTTGATGAGAACGGAGGAGGTTTGAATGAGTGTATTAAGATTCATAGGTTGGTGAATAATGCGTCGATGGATCAGAACAGCTGTGCCACCGTGAGCGGGCGAGCCACGGACGGGCGGTAGGTCGTTTCTGTATGTGAAATAATTGGGTATGTGTAGTTTGGTAGAAGGGGATATACGGGTTTCGTTGAGTAAGATTATGTCGATTTTTGAAGGAGAGCGAGGGAACGAAGTTCGTTGAGTTTGGTTTGATACCGTTGGAGTTCCAAAAAAGTATTCTTAAGTTATTCATCTTGGGGCGAAAGTAAGGACAGGAAGGTTTGGATAGTAGTCGAGATTAGGGTTTTCGGGTCTTGGTTGTTGGATATGGCAGACAGTAAGTTGGTGAGCAGGCCGAGTATCGTTGAAAGGTTTAGTTTAGGGATTGACGTAGTGGGAGGGGTAAGTGCTGGTTTAGATGTGGCCTTAGAGTAAGTCATTGAAGAGTTGAGTGAAGGAGGTGGAGGAGTGGATGAGATTGATTTAGGGTTTGTTGTTGAACAGGTTTTGGGTCGGTGGCGGAGATGGCTGTGGCTTTGATGAGCCAGGAATTGAGGGCATCCTCGGAAGTTCGCAGTGTGAGATCCACCGCAGTTGCAGCAAGTAGGGGACTGTTCGGGGGTTTTTGGGCAGGCGTTGGCGTAGTGGTTGCCTGCGCATTTAACGCAACGAGGAGGGTGACCGCAATTACGTGAGCCGTGACCGAAGCGTTGGCATGAGAAACATTGAGCGGGTCCGGAGGGTTTTAGGGGCTCGACTGAAATTTGTAAATAGAAGAGGTTATTTAGGAGGAATATGTCTTTGGCAATCGTGTCGGCGGCAATGTGCACAAGGCATATTGGCATCGGTTTGACTGGAGTGCCGAAGCGGCGGACATATTTGATGTTATAACCTAGGGATTCGAGTTCGTTTTTCAATTCTTCGTTCGAGATGTCCGTTGGGATCCCCTTTAGAACGACCTTGATGGATCGTTCTTCTGGGAGGGAGAAGGTGTGGAAGTCAGTGCCGGTTTGAGTGAGGGCGTTTTGAACTAGACGGAATTGGGTCGGGTCGGTGGTCCGTAGAGTTACTCTCTCGCCGGAGGACTTCGCCGACAAGGAGGTAGGTAACAGGTTAGGGAGGGAGTAGATAGTGGGCGCTACCTACGCCAGAGCAGGAGTTTAATATGATAGGTGGTGGTCTGGAGGTGGGTGGCGATTTGGTCAGGTTATGGGTTGGTACGGAAGGTAAGTTTTCTGACGATTTATCGGAGGTTACGGAGGGTAGGGAGTGGTGGGATGAGATGCTGGAGGTGTCTGAGGAGAACGAGTCAAGGGTTTCTGAGTCGGAGGTCTTAGATGGAGTTGGGGAGGGCGGAGAAGAACGTTGGCGGGCCATTTTTAAGGCAGGGTTTATAGAGGGGTTTCCCCCTTTACGCTTTTTGCCCATGTGTGGTGGGAGGGGAGGGGTTGCTGTGGCAATGTGAGGGCGCGGCCTCACGACAGCGGTTTCGGAGGGACCGACGCTTTCGCGACGACTTACTTATGGGCGCTGGTGCCCTGTTGGTGAGCGGTGAAAACGGCTGTTTGAAGCGGTTCGTGGTGTGAACCGTGGGCGCTGATGCCCTGTTGAGAGCGGTGATAACGGCTGTTTGAATCGGTTCGTGGAGTGAACCGTGGGCGCTGATGCCCTGTTGTGAGCTGTGATGACGGCTGTTTTCGGTTGCAGGAGTTGCTAGTTACGGACAAGTTGACAGTTGGACTGTTGACTATTGAATGATGATGATGATACTGCTACTGACGTGATGATACTACTACTGACTAAGTTATCGAAATCGTCCTGTATATATACCCATTTCGATAACTTAGTTCGTCGCTGATTGGCCCGAGCCTCTGTTGTGACAGGTGAAAATCACACCGTTGTGCTGCCGTTCGCCTTTATTTGGTGTGGTTTTCATCTGTCAAACCGCTTCGTTTTTGGTCAATTAGTGGTCTTGATAAAGACCTTTTTATATCTCGGTTTATTCCGTAACAAGCAAATAAGCAATATAAATTGAAAAATAAATGATAATAAACATATTATTTTAATATTTGCATAACATAGTATACCACTGAATAAAATCATACATTTTAGTTTTAAACAACCTGCAATCGTTTATTTATCTAATATGAATACATTTTCAGCAATATAGCTTATGTTTAATTAACAATATAAGTCAACTATACTTTTGAAAATAAAAATAAAACTCGACGAGCTAGGTACGTCCCCAGAGCAAAATATGTTATGCTCACCCTCATAGTCTATATTGCTGCAACTCCAACCCCCGCCCACCACTTAATTATAAATGTTTTGAATCCGCGCGTGATACAAACTTTATAATTGCATGACGTACCTATAATAATTTATAGCAGGTATGTATTGTAATTTATATACCCGTTAACCATACCACCGCAGTACAACATATTGTAGGTAAATGATTTTCCAATAATAATGCATAATCGCACGCTTCTTAGCTATGACCTATCCGTCGGGCGGTGTTTATCGAATTACACGCGCGTCGTGATTTTCATATAGATCGCATGGATCACTTAAAATCTATAAATAGTACCTTCATGGTACATAAACTCATTATTCATGTCATGTACATTTGTACACGCAATACGCGTATACCATATACTGCAGGGCCCATACATAATAATAATTGCTATACGCATAATTGTACATACGGTACCTCTATAATGCAACCAGTCGTAGCCGGAAGGAATAATTTCCCGTTTCGCGCGTCCGCTTCCAGCACTATAATCTGTTTATTCATTATTGTATTATTATTTCAAATCGGCCAACTCACAGATCAATTAAAATTAACACAATATAATATAATAACGAACGATATGAACGTAAAATCATGTTTCCGTACTCCCAACATTTTTACAGTAAAATATTTTGACAGTAATATTCTAAGTACAACGAAATATTAGTGTTCGTTATGCCTAAATTTCTAATAAAACGTATTAAATTAAATTGTAATATTATTATGCCACATGCCATTTGAAAAATTCTTATACGTTTGCAAAACAAAATGTATTCAACACATATAGTAGGTATTAAAGACCTCTACAACCACCAACGGCAACCTGGTTAGTTACATAGTTGTCATCGCAGGCACAGTTTTTTTTTCGCAACAAAACACATTTTTAAATGACTCGCACGTCAGGACAAAAGCAAAGTAATCCAAATTTCTCGATACTAAACCAGTAGGGAATGTATTAAGTAAAATTTCATTCAATCTACTCCCTTCCTCTTCCCACTGAGTCCCACCACTAATTTAGTAACGCAAAATTTTGGCTTAACGGATTTTAATTTTCGCGTGGCACCTGCAGCTTATATATAATCTATGCACCTAACTACATGTCCAAGTAGCGGTGGCTTTGTGTATAAGAGAGAAAAAGGGAGGCTGTAAGACGAATTATATACCTATATTAAACAAGACGCGTTCGGGTCGCGAGAAAAACGTGACTGTAGCCGCAGGCTCAGGTTAGGTGGCCGCGGCTGGAGATCACAATCGAGTGTACCCGTCTGCACCGTGTGAATCGAATTGGCTCGCTCGTGTCTGCTTAAGTCGCCTCAGAGGTTCCTAGGAAGTTTTCAAAACGAGAAACAGCTCTCCCGAGTTAGGTATCTCTTAATTATAAATATAAACAAATATTCCCTGATATAATCATTTAGTTGACGAAAAAACGTGTATACAATTGCCTAAACTGCAATTACAGCTATAGCGTGCAGTAAAAAAGAATACCTAGAGTCGGATAGTTGAAATTAATTAAAGTTGCAAAATATGTGTGACCCGGATGGTTATAATTTAAAAAAGAAATTAGTCGGCCTATTTTTAATTAAGTTAAGTTAATTTTTTTTTCCGTCTTAACTTTAAATTACTATATTAGAGTTGGTGACACAAATCGTCTTTAGCAACATTTTGCCAGCAGCGTATGCACAGCTGCAAGTTTCAACCATGCAATTCCTGATTCAAGAAGTGTTTTTGAACTACCTATCAGATTGACACGGAAAAAAATTACTGTGTATGGGTACGTTTTTCCTGAAGCGAATAGTGGAACATCACGAAAGCCATCACTCTACGTCTAAACGCCGACCACGTCCCAGACTGGTATAGTTGCTTTGTCCATATTTACAACTAGGGGTGGATGTTATTTGAGGGTATTTAGCTCCCCCCCCCCCCCAAAATCCAAGCCATAATTCATAACTTTTACAAAGATATTCAATTGTAATAAGTATTGTGTTACCTATAACTTATATAAATATATAGCTTGACGCCTTACATCTATTACATATGTACATATATAAAAAAACGTGTCGCGGGACGCTTGGCAGATTTGAAACATCAAAATAATTTTGTATAGAAAATATATGCATGAAAATTGAAAGGATGGTTTATTAAAGGAAATAAATACGGCACAATCAAGAACTAAATATTCAGATTTTTTTGAGAAAAATTTCTCTTTAAACTTTAAAGGCTCATTAGACACTAGACAGCTATTACATATTATAATATAAAAATAAATAATATTCACTCAATTTCATATCTAATTTAAACATTTTTTAAAAGATTCTGGAATGAAGATTAGTTAGTTGGAATGGATGGATAGGACTAATATTAGTCTGTTATATTTGTTGGCTGTTATCAATATTGTTGTGTCCCCTAAAATGTATGTGTATAGTTGTCCCTATATGGTCTGGACGCTGTGACGAAAACGTACATTTTAAAATGTTCAAAATATTACGACCTCGTTATTTTCGAAGCGAATACCAGGCCCTACTGACTACTGTATAATATGGACTTTTCGTGTTTCCTGTAATATGACCATAAACTATAAAGACGGACACGTGATGGCCCATTCATCTGCTTCGTATAATTGCAACAACGGACGTTTAAAAGATACTTCTATCAACGGTCTGGATAAAAATTTAATATATTCTTGTTTGATCGTGGGCTGCATGTATCCATATGCATTATACGTAATTATTATATTTTGCGTATTATAACAATATCGTTGTTTTTTGTATTTTTTTTTTCTTTTAATCGATTAACAGTCGTTCAAAGGTGGTAAACACATGACGACGGCTGGTCTATATATGCACACACACATAGACACTCGCATCGGACAGGTGTGTGACTGCAGTTAACAACATCTGTAGTGTCGCGGCAGTCCGAAAACCATTGGGCCATCGGCTCTCGGGGGTAGATATAAATATAATGTATATAAGTACCTCCTAATATATATTATATTATACATTGTTGTATCCGTTGGTAAAATTAAAAAAAAAAATAACTACTATATAGTTTTTAGCTCGTCGAATAGCTGGCGAGCTAGTGTAGTCGAATAATATCCATAACACCACTGCTGCTGCTTCTGCTGCTGCTGCGTCGGCGTCGGGAGGAAGTATATACAATATAATAAGACTTCGCTGTGGTACGCATATGTGTGGTGCAGCTAATAACTGGCAGCAAACATGTGGGAATCGAAACGCCATACTGCAGTTTCTATATATATATATCATATTGTGGAAAAACGACGATAAAATATCGCATACGGTGTAATTATAATATAAATGTACCGAAAGTCTAAAATTTAAATACTCAGCAGCTATAGTGATGCTAACATTTGAGTTTCCGAAGTCTCATACCGATCATATTTCGCGTGAATTCAGATTTTTATTTTGACCATATATATATAGATGATGCGTGTTGTAAATGTGTTCATTAAATTTCACTTGTTTACAGGATATTTTGTTGTGTAATCTTTCATTTTGTTGATCATTTTGATGTAAAATGTGAAAAAAAATTACCCGAGTTCTCGTTTAAAAAAAAAACAGAAGTTCTTAAATCCACAGAATACTCCAAGCACAAAAAAATTGAGTTTGAAAGTTTGAGGGTTTGAAAATATGGTCTCTTAGTATCCACCTATATTAAAAAATTCTAAAAATCAAATTTTTAATGACCGCATTTCTGAAGAAAATGGGAGAGTGAGCATGATCGGTGAATCACTCTGTATATAATGTATACACGTGCATAAAATGTATTTTTGTTTCTCCTACGAGGCACTATATTATTATTATTATTATTACTATACAATATTATATAGCTACTCGAAACGACAAAACATATCGTTTGTTATAACAATAATTATGTGTATGATATTATTTGTATTGCACGCATCTGATCACGAGTTTTGGTCAAATGATTAATGGTCCGGTCGTGTGTTTTTTTTTCGCAGGTATATTATATATTATATATTATGTAGGTACAGCAGAGGCGCGCAGAGAACAAATTAATCAATGCGCGAGCGGTCTCGATTCGATGGATATCGTATGCTGTAAACGAGCCAAAGTCTTAGACGCTGCTGCAATGTCGAACAGATAGTGAGGGGTAGGGGGTTGCTCCTCACCACTCCTAAATATATATATATATATATGTATACGCATTATTATCTTCTGTTCTAGACAACTATTGCCATAATATGCGTTAAACACAAAAGGTTAATCTGTACACACACACACACACACACGTACAGATATACGAACTGACCGCTAATAATTTAACGTTTGACGACGACGACGACGACGACGACGGCCGTTGCGTGCAATAATTTATAGTCATATTATTATTATGTTTTTTTCCCGCCGGAACCTCTTGATTGATTAATAGATCGACTATGTCGATTAATCGACAGTGCGCGGGTACGTATGCATAATAATAATAATAATAATAATCGATTAGTAAATAGAAAAAAACATATAAACCCGTCCGCGCGCCGTTCGGCAGCGGCGGGAGATCGGCGGCGGCGGCGCACTGCTGCAAGGTATAACATTATGCTATTATATTATGGTCTCATCCGGACGATTGTTTTCGGTATTTTTTATTTTCGTATTTCTTTTCGAAACGATTTTCTTGCGGGCGAGACAATAAAATTTAATATAATACAATAATACACGGAAATGTGGCTGCAGGTGCCTGTACCATTGATTTCTGCGGGTAAAGCATGCGTCCTGCAGACTATAATATAATATCTATAATCCATAATATTATAAAGACTCGATAATCTGGCGAACGAAATTAATGGTAACGTACAATAATATTATTTAATTATTTATACACATCAACACGTCGTCATCATGCCTACCATATCCGCTGCTTTGTTTACCATATAATATAATAGCGTTTAACATAGGTACAATATACAAATAGTGTAATAAAATAATATATTATT
This sequence comes from Sitobion miscanthi, assembly GCA_008086715.1. Classification (NCBI taxonomy): domain Eukaryota; kingdom Metazoa; phylum Arthropoda; class Insecta; order Hemiptera; family Aphididae; genus Sitobion; species Sitobion miscanthi. The sequence continues at coordinate 88,425,306 of CM017797.1, read as the reverse complement.
ATGGTTTCATTGTACTTACCTGATAATAATGACAATAATAATAGACTATTGTGCGTATTATTTATGTGTATATTATTATATTAAGTATATTATGCTGTGCTATAAAATCTTCACAATCGTTGAAGAAAACTTAAACAAATAAAAAGCCGACGCATTTGATATTTAGGTAGTTGTTTTTTCAATGATACGTACGTTTTACCATTCGAAAGCGCTTCTCCTTTATCCGTCATAACGTTGGCAGGAAAAAAGTTTTCCGACAATATTATAAACTTGAGACGGCCGACGAACTATTACCATTTTACAATATCATCTTTGAAAATAGGATGGGCACCTACAACTGCCTTTGATAGAGTTTCTAAGATTCGTGTACTTATACATCAATATAATCCGTATACTTTCCTAGCTTTCCTACCATTTTTGCCTGACTATTATATATAAGCTAAAAAATATAATATCTCTGAAGCTTGTACAGTTCACTCGGTTTTCACTTTTTAGGTACCACTCGACCACACGTTAAAAATCAAATGAAATCAGTGACTTTCTCAAAATCAAATATACAATATATGACCTCCCTCCTTATATAATAATAAACAGAACCGACTTACAGTACTTGCGTTTTGAAAGATAAAAAAAATAACTGACATAACATAATTTAAGTTTTTTTTTTGTTTTTAAACTGCGTTTTGTAACAAATTATTTAATTTTTCAGTAAAAACGTTATTATACTTAAGTTTATTAGGCAACTCATAGTGCTTTGATGCAATCAGACTTCTCCCGCAGGGTATATAATATCATAATACGTATTTTTGTATAGTCTAATGATTTTTGTTTTCAATTAAGTCCTGCATGTGTCACACACCACAGCAATAATAAAATAATTTAACCAATAATTAAGGCTCGATTAGAAAACAACATATGGACTATAACATTTGTTCAAGTGGTATTATAGTTTGACAACACATATTAAACATACTTAATCGGACACTTTATATTCACATTATGGGTTTAGTGTACCACCTGGATCGTATATCGTTATTTAAATAAAACAAACTTTATATTATAATATATTTATCTAGTTGATTGGTCGATTTTATTCCTAATTGTTATGGGCCTGTTTACGTCAACAACGCTTTTGGTATTTTCGTCCTTATACCTATTTTAAACCTAAATATCTGTCCCTCTTTCCAACCGGAATGCGGTGGTCGTCGTCGGAAGTTGGATGGGGAGTAGGGGAGGAAATTTTGACCTTGTGGAAATATTTCTCATTTGATTTGACCACACAAGAGCGAGTTGAAAAAAAAGAATATTAGGAACCTATTATATTATAAGCCAAAAAACAATTTCGTCTGACGCGAACGGCTGCATGAGTCCAAAACATCTAAAACGACACGTTCCGCTATGCAGTGTATTTGCGTAAAAATATAACCAAAAAAATGAGCAGAAATTAAAAATATTGCACCACTCATAATATTTATAGGTTTGTACGTACCCACGTTTAGTTATATATATATATATAATATGTATTGTAATAAATGCTGCATATAATGCAATGTATATCATAATATATTTATGAAACCATCACCGCCACCACCGGGTCCGGTACTGTTTTGCTTTGAAATCGGATAACCCGCCTAACTCGTTTTCGAAAAAGATTTTTTTTTTACATTTGCCCCGGGTAAACCTACCAAATTGTATGTCGTATTAAAATTCGGCAAACGAGACCCCGATACACGGCGCGACCATACTATTACATATTATTATAATACCGCAGCTATATTACACCATAATACATAATATATTATGTACGTATATAGCACATTAATTTTTATTTCAATAATGTTTTTCGTCCAACTCGCGGCCTTGGGACTATACATAGGTACAAATTCTTAAATATATATCAAATACCTATATAATGTGTGCATGCAAATGCTGTGGTCGGCAGTATTTCTGTAAAATATTACATACAGATTATTATAGACGACTATTAAAGCTGTATTATACTATTGTATGTATAACAATTTATTTATTAATCTAAGATGATGTGTACGTGTGTCCTATATACTCAAGGATGTGAACTTCGAAGCAGTCGAAGCCAATTTCTAAAATTTGCATTTTCAAGAGGGCTTACACAGGAGTCAGGGCTCATCAAAATCGAATACTATTTTGTTTATGTTATATTGATGCCATAATATGATTACAGATCGTAAAATAGTTTAAAGTTATTATAATTGAATATAATTTTAGACCTGTACTATATGTTTGGTAAAAACCAATCAAATAACTGTGTTCAAAATCTGTATAGCTTACATTTAACGGAAGTTATGAGGACAGGATAAATCCACTGGCATTTAGATCGTCAACGGGTAAGGCCGTGCAGGATCAGATAGCATATTATATTATTATAATTTATAACTATTATAACTGCAGAATCATATATACTGCGATGTGGATGACTACTGAAATACGTCATGCCATTATCGCGCTAGTTAAAACTCTGGAGAAGAATTTTGAGTTATAGATAGTATGTAATAATTATTACATAATATATGAGCGTACCCACAATCTTATTAAATGTCGGCGTTTCAAACCAAAAAGATTTTATAGACTGAATTTTACATTTAATATTTAGTTGGTTAGGGCATGTTTTGTTTTTAGAACGTTTACATTGCATATTATAATATAGTCTTGGTAAATAATTGAGTTAATAATTAATTAAAGTAGTAAAGTAAAAAAAAAAAACTGATTATTTATAAGCATCTAAGTTTTTGTTACACCTATAGGAACGTTGTACAATATTATATTTCTTTGTTGAAAAAAATAACAATAAATATAAGTTTTATTCTAAGGTATTTAATTATTTGCATTATTATGTAGGTATTGAATTTGATAATTCAACTTGATAAAAAATAAATAGGTACTGTCGAATAGGAATAAAAAAATGAACGTATATTTTTTATTATTATTTATTATACTGGTTGCTATGGTGTAAACAAAATACATTGACTTGACTTGTATACTGAAGAACGAATTGCTTGCTCGACCAATTTTAAACATACGCCATGATGGATTGTCTACCCGGAAATATCGGAATTAAAAACCCATTAAAAACTTGAATCTATTAATTATTGAGAAACAATTTTGAATAAGTATCTGCATCGATAATTTTTTCGTATCAACGTTTTTTTCAGATTTGAATGGCAATAAAAACGTGTTGAATTCAAGTCGCATATATAATATGTTTAGATATCTGGGGTTTAAAATCGAACGAAGACTACATAGACACACAAAGGATGACCGGCAGATGGGAAATTAATTTCTTTTCATTAACATTTTTTTTTCCTGTCCAATAAGCACGTGCAGCGGTCTTCCCGATGAAATTTCTCACGCGCCGCCTCTACATAATATACGTATTAAAGGTAGCATAGCTGGTACTATGGCTGGTGCATATAATACTATTATATAGGAGTAACATATTTAATGATAATAATAATATAGCACAAGACAACATTGTGGACGGTGCAGGCGAGTTAATATACGTATAGTAGTAGTTGGTATATACCTATACTCAAAATACCTATCTATTTGAAAGACCGACACGCCGCCGACATAAAGCATCCGTCGTCCGTCTACAGACCGCATTGCACACAACAACATAAATAGGTATGCACTGCGTATATCATATTATAATATTGTAAATCACGACCGCCTTATGAGTTATTATTATTATTATTCAAACCAAAAATTGTGAAGTCTTCGCGGCGACGGATCGAAACATTCATTTCCGGCGCGATTCGATAATATTATAATATCAACAAAACATTACGTTTAAAACGTTACACACCTACATCGTATAATATTTACTTATCCGAAGCCGTTGTTGCATCGTCATTGTTTCGTACGTTATAAATTATAATAATTTGTATTGGGGTTGAGGACTTCTAGTACTTAAAAATCTCAAAATATGTATGCACTTACGCATTTATAAAAAAAAAACAATAAATATCATGCACTTAAAATATGCCCTAAAAAAATGTAAAACGTGAAATACGCTACCTTGATTGTAATATGTATATGAAAAAAAAAATGATACCACAATCAATAAAATCTTTGAAAAACATTTGCTTTCGTCTTCTTCTCATTTTCTTCTAATGCGATAATTATTACGGAAAACTTAAGTTCGCTTCCTTCACGCGTCGCGGTGTTATCGGCCAGATAAATAAATTAGGTTAGGTTAACTGACAATGTTTATATTGTATTATTATATAGGTAGGTACACATTTAGAAAATAATACTCTTACACAGATTGTTATATATCATTATAATATCTAATAGGTATTAAAATTGTCATAATGTTGAAACGTGTACCTAATACTTACCTACATTCTTTTAATTTGTCCGATATACTCAAATATTAATTTATATGCAACCACGACAAAATATGCAGGATAAGATATAAATATAACCTGCTTATTGTCTTATGAATCTGATGTATACATCATTCGCATTGTTCTGCGACCTTTATAGATAAATATTTAAAAACCAGAAGAACTCGGCCCAAGTTATTATATTTTATTCGTCTTCCATCAATTTAACGAATAGGAAAGTGTCAAACCTTAGAAATTTAGTTATGTTTGTCATTGAATTACCTATATGTTAATATTTTATGTACCAATAATTTACACCGATAAAAAATAACTAATTTACCCTGACGCCGAAAATGTCTCAAATGTTTTACTACACCACATGCTGTATAATCACAACAATTCATTAATATATAAAATACGATTATACTTTATGCGTCTCTTTTAATAAAATGTCTGTTATAAAAACGTCTTTACAATTTTACCTATCTTGGGTTCATGTGTATGTGGCCATCATATTATGTTCTATGTATTTAGTCGAAAGACTCGTTTCCCGATATGTGTAACACTGTACTACTGTATAGTTTAATATTATATATCTCATCACATGAGTAATCACATGGAATTAGACGACCTAGCTGGCCCTGGACTAACGACTATTATTTTTACATTTAACAAAAAACAAAACTCGAGAGACCACGTCGTGGAATTCGGTCGTTTACGTATACCGGTACAATCTCCGCCGACACCTGTGCGGTCCGAAAAAAACGACGTTAGCGTTATATAGGTACCTATGCGTGCAATACCCATAAGTAAGTATATACCTGCTCATACTTGTATATTTAAGCATACCCATAATAGGGGTCAAAAAAGAGAAATACCTCGTATTCAATTTTGTCAAACCCCTTCTCGGCTCGCTCGGCAAGTTTTTTCCCTTTCATCACACACACACACACACGTTAATACATTATTACCATTACACAATACCGTTTTGTCGAGTTTTACGGTGTGTGTATCGTTTTACTTAAAGCGGTGCGGTGGCCCCGTCGTTACGATGCACACACACTGCAGCACATACATCACTAATAGCAGAGTTAAAAAAAATATCAAATCAAAGGAGTATATATACGTATAGAACGCATGAGTCACGGGCATACCATAAAAAACGATTCGGTAAAAGGAATGAAAAAATAAAATCATGTTCGACTTGATGCGCATCTGCCCTCCGCCGATGCTGCTGCTGCTGCTGTTTGCCGCCCGTACACACACACACACACACACACACACATACTATAAATGTATATATAGGTACATAATATAGGTAAGCGGCGGTGCGATGACGGCCGTGGAATCCGACCAGTCCATTACAGACACACATACACGCACGCAAACTACTGTCTGTCTGTCTGTCTTTAGTGGCGAGTTCTCACGGGCGCACAGGTGCGCGTATACGTACTTGGGTACGTCCGTCCGTATATAGCAGTTACAGTCGTATAATAAGTTTTCGGTCAGGTATAGTCGAGATCGCAAAGGGTTGTCTCCTGAACAACTCGAGTCAGGTTAGACTTCGCTTCGGGTCGACAGTTAAAGTCTTATGACGACCACTGCAGCACTGCAGTCGGCAGTGGCTTTACAGAGCTTTACTTCCTTACCACCCTCCCCCGGCCACAATTCTGAACAAAACGATATTACTCACATACAGTTGTATGCTTGGTTTCATACGAGTACTTATATACTAACAATATCCCGTACCAGAGGTCACCGAATGGCGGCCCACGGAAAATTTTATCCAGATGCAGACAAGAAAGAAAACGTAAAAACCGTTAATACTATACGTTCTGGGGTTGTAATTTATAATATTTGTTCATTGGTTTTTACCGACGTCAGCAACTTTGATGACCCGAAAACAATTTCCAGATTCCTAATGTGTCCTGTACTCCTATTAACTCAGCAATAATTGCACAAACGATCCGCTCAAAAAGAATTTGAACAATTTTATTTTGGTGGCCGTAGAAATTGATATTACCCACGTGTGCGTATCTGTACATTTTTTCAAAAAACGGCTCCGTAATTTTCGTAGCTGAATTTCTCAACTAGAGGTTTTTCGATCAAAGGAATTCATTGGTCAAGGTCTCAATTCCGAGAAAAAATGCGTTTTTGAGTTATGCTCGAAATTTTCAACAAAAAAATAGTATCTGAAAATGTGTTGCATGCATGTGGTTATTCTAGAGAAGTGATTTTCTCAGATAAATGTAGTAGGTTCGTGATAAAAAAAAATTTGCTATGCTGCCGCTGCATAGTGCATAGTGTGCATATTATGTGGATATTTTTAAAATAAAATATTAATTTAACATTTTATTAAAAACACAATAGGATCATATTATATAACCAACTATTAGGTACTATTATTAGAATTACCTATGTATTTCAGTTATTTTACACGTTTTAAAAAGCTTATTGATATTACTAATTTTAAATCTCATAATTTATATCTTAATTGTTCATCCTGATCGAGTAAATTAATGAAAATGCTTTCAAACATAATACACAAGTTTAAAAAAAAATATTTATTTGCGCTTTTGGTAAGCTATTACAAAATTTTTAATTTCGGACATACAGAGTGGACATTACCTTTTTCAACCCAAGAATGCAATTAGACTAAAATATTTGCAGTTTGACCTTATCCGTCTACATGACTTGTACGTCGTATGGCATACCTATATATACGCATGCGACCAACAGTAACAATTACCTTTAGAAATTTAAGTGCATCGAAATGTCACCAATGGCGGCGGCGGCGGCGGCACACTTAAAACAATGCGGCTTATTATAATATATTATGATCCATTTAACGCGCAACAGTGCAACCTCGTACGTCTACGTTTATGGTTATTGCTATTATCATAATAATAATATATATTTTGTTGTATTATAATTCATAATAATATATACGCGATAAATACATAAATCTTTCTGCGTGCGCCATTCGCTTCACGGTGTACCCGTCTAATTTCTGCTAAACGAACGCGCTTAAATTATAAATGGCTAATTTTCCGTTCGGTCCGTTCACGGAGACCATTTATACACAATACTACGGAATTAGATGGTATATTATGTTCGCTTATATCTCTGAGGCCATCGCCGGTGTAATACTGACGATGCACTGCAGCGGGCGGGAGCAGGTGAAATTGTTTATGTAGCATGCACACTACGCGGGTAACGCGCCATTTGACATTTTCGTAAAAAAAATAAATAAAAAAGATCTCACCGGTCACGGTCGAATCAGATATTTTTTTACGAGGTCTCCGAATTGTAAGCTTACATGTAACAATTCTATGGTATAAAAATAAAAATCGAAAACCATCGCTCGAGGATAAAATAACATAATTATTCGTATATACCTATAATATACTGCATATATACTTTGGTGCGTATATCATATGCGCGGCGTACATCTCTGCAGCGCTGCATCAGTTTTGGCGCAATTATATTATATTCGTACCTGCAGGTACCTAAATGGCTATACACGATAATATACGACGTGTACGATTTTTTTTTTGCAGTACTACACAGCGTGTACAACTGTGTTGCGATTTTATGACGGTTGAAACCGGTCGAAAAAATAAAATGTAGGCGTGCGTCTAATCCAACTCACACAAAATATTATTATAATATAGTGTTCGTATATTATCGAGATTGACGTATACACTTATATTATTATGCATACATTTATATTATATATGGGTATATGTGACATGTGTGTGGTGTACAAGAGCCCTGTAATTCTGATTTATAATCGTTTTGTTAGTCCAACTAGGTTAGGTTACCTATAGGCACAATAGAGTTATTTAGGTATGCGCGGGGACGATATTCGATTAAAAACAATTTCTACGTTGATTATACATGCCGACGGGCATATTAAATTTTGCAAACGACCGTTTTACCTATAATATATTATTATTTATTATACGGGTTGGTTTGTTATTATTGAAAAATATTGTTAAACAAATTGTACGATTTTGATTTTTTGATAATATGATTTAGTGCACCCTTATTATATGAGAACCAATGCCACAAAGGTACCACCCAAATGTCCAGCTATCATAGTTGAGGCTCAGTCGTTCAAAAAAGCACTTTCGGTTTTACCGAAATTTCCAATTTTCAGGACAACTTTTCCAATTTTTTTTCAGGAAAACCTTATTCGGACTATTACAAAATTTAAAAAAAAAAATAGTCAAATAGGTCAAGCTGTTCTCAAGTGATGCGATTGCCAACGAACAGCATTTAATTTTTATTTACATAGATACGGTGCTATACCGGCAACCCATTAACGCAAGATACTCATTATTTCAAAAAATATTTACATTTTAAAAAAAAAATTTTTATTGTTATTGATTTTTTTTGATTTTTTTTAGTAACAGCGTTTATTCTTAATTCTTTATTAAAATGTAAAATATTCTTTAAGTGCTTACTTCAATATATACAAACCGAATTTTGGACGAATAGTTAAAAATATGAGGATAGTTTAAGAGGTATAGTAAAAAGACGAACGGATTTACTCGTAAGTGATACAGAAGTTACCACGCAAAATGTTCGTCTACTACTTCGTTTATCAAAACTTTAAATAGTTATATTTCATTAACTTCTTATCTAAAATTTGATTAATAGATTGAAATGTTCTTGATAATATTCTGCTTAGGAATATGAAATTAAAAATGTACACTGTCATTCAAAAGAGTAAATACATGTAAAAATAAAAAATGTTGTTTTATAATGGCTTAAAATTGTTTACGAGTACATTTTGATTAAATTTATATTTTTTTGAACATCAAAACTTATCAAAGTTTTCCGTAACTATTGTCTATTTATTTCTTGTTCAAAGTCAATGAATGCCAAGTGAAGTTATTGTTTATACTCAAAGTGCGAGTTGTCTGATGGTGTGCAACTATGGATAATGATATAGTAAATATAGTTGATTGCCCCTTTTTAAACTCACACCGGAATCTGCCAAAAATATCTGTTTTCATATGGGATGATTTTATTTGCATTAAAAATTCATGTAAAGTATTTAGTACATTCTTTCTATCTATTTTTAGTAGCTCTGCTGGTTTATTGGTTTTGCTCAGTGATTCATTGTTTTTTAGCACTTCTAATTTAATTGCTACATTTTTCCTGAATAAGTACACTGATATCAGGTTCTACTGTTAGTCATGTTTCATAGCCATTCCATTACTTATTTCGTGTCTTTTTCTACTGTTGGTCTATACAAAATCTTCTGACCAATTTCGGCGTTGAAGTCCCCTATAAATGTTTTTATTTTTATTACACGATTCAAGCGTCTTAAATATATTGTGGGGTGTTTCTGTGGGAGAAAACTTCAGTATGCCGTTACTTGTACACATGTTATACCGGAGCACGTAAGTCAATACTCTGTGCCACTTCCTTTATAATATACAGCTCGCAGTGACCAGCTATTAACATAAGCCGTGTTATTAGATATATAAACAAGACGTGTAACATTATTGGTACCTATACCTAACAACTCGTTCTCGCGTAAAAGTTTAGGCCTAAGACTATAAGAAGGATAAACCAAAACATAATTCCGTGCGATATGTGGTATACCTTTTCGTATACCGTAATATCTTCACCTCGTCATAATAATATTAGTCCGGTGCGCAAAAACAAACATAAACGCGATTATTTTTTATTATTATTATTTTAAACCCGGCGCCCACGCCGGCTAATAACGCGAGCAGGTGGAATGATAAAATAATAACATCACACACACAGCACACTGCACAAGACGTTCCCACGGATCCGAATCACCTGCCGATTTCGCGCCGTTCAATATACGTGTGGGCACACACACATACACACATATTATCTGCGGAACACGGTATATTATGCTGTCGTATGCGTGCGTGTGGTTTTTTTTTCTCATTTCATTTATTATTACGCGACGTGATTGCCGTTTAATATAATATATTATTATAGGAGTGAGCTGCGAACGATCTACGAATAATAAAAAAAAAAAAAAAACATTCACGAGAAGGGTTTCCCTTATCGGGCTATCTCGTGTGAATATATATCATCATCTCATACAGCGTGATCCGTTTCGATAGTCGCACTGACTTGTTGGCTGATTTAAGTGATTTTGGAAGAGAAAAATTACTGCAGGCTATACAATAGTAACTCGAGGTATATAATATAACGCTACATATTTACAAAAAAAGAAATCAAATATTTTGTCATATTTTTAAGACATTCCATGTGTGTAATTTCACAATCGGAAGCAGAATGAATATTACTCTGATATTTTTATTAATAGTTGTTTTAAGTTTCAAAGCGACCAAAATAAAATGGAACCGCTTGAAAAAGTTGTTAACACCTACTTACAAATATTCACAGTAAAAATAAAAAATATAAAAAATGTATTGTTATTAATTAGTAAGGATAAATTTGTTTTAATACTTCAAATTAAATACAAACATAATTTTAAAACTAAAAAATGTACGTAGAAAATGTATTTAGGCAAGTGAACGGATCAGTGGAATCATCCTGTATACATATTATATATGAGCATTTCGTGTTTATTTTTTTGGATCTGATTAACTCGTTTCGTTTAAATTTATTATTCGTTTTTTTTTTCATACCATGTAAAATTTAAAGTGTTGTAGTTAATACGATTTATTTTTATGATTTTTTTTTTTTTTTAACGGCCTTTAAAAGACATTCGATACATCTATAAACTACTGACTGCTTCAAAATATATCATTAATTGTAAACCGATATATACGTCTTCGGTGGAAAAAAAACTGTTTACTTTAATCGGACGCAATACTAACAACTATTATTGCGACGTGTTCGTGTATGTGACGAGGTGTATCTTTTCGCAAATTCTAGCTGCATTACGATCTATATATATATAAATTTATATACGTAATATGTACCAAGTACCAACTCGATGAGCAGTTGTACGGACAAAGAGAGCAATATTCAACTGGCCCACCCGTAATCCAAAACAAAACAAAGAATTAGTATCAAAAATTTTAAAGCGAGTTGAACAAAGTCACTATTTATATAAGCAGTATGCTAAATAAATTTTTTGTAATATCTACTTTTAAATTGTCCATAACATTGTTAAATGTTACTACTTTTTTTTTTTTTGTCAAGTACGATTATCTTGAAATTATAGGAACGTAATATGACTTGGCATCTATAGCTTTTTAAACTACTTTCGTTTTAAATCGTGCATTTTTTATGTACATAGTTAAAATATGGAATAATAATATGCATTATACTAAAAATATGCAAAAATATGCAAAGTAAAAATAGATTATTACCTGTGTGTATTAATATATAAAGCAATTTGTAGACATAACTAAGCAAATTTGTACAAGAACACTGCAATAAAAAATGTACACGTGCAGCAAATAAATCCTAGCCCTATCGCGTTTATACTTTATAAACAGAATTATTTCCTATTTTTTTCTAGGTCTCTTCTTAGTTTTTTTTTTTAACATTCGAAACTTGAATACTTTTTTATAATTTATTTTTAACAACATCATGTGAGTACCATACGGCTTATAATACTGTATTAAGAACCGATGATATTTATATTATTTAGTGATGCGATTACCCCCAAACGGCCCAAACTATACGTCATCGTATCTATAATATTAACTTTTATAATATTATCTTCTAGCCTCTACCGAAATAATAAATTTAACATAAATATACGGATAATCCGATTATCATTAAATTATTATTGTTGTACAGTATTAGGAGGTATTTACAAACAGCGCGAGGCTGTAGGTTATTCGAACACAGCGGTATTTGATAAATACAATTTATTAGTTATTACATGCACTTATAACGTGCCGTGTATTTCAATATTTTGTAGACTTATCCGAGTCACATTAATTCTGATGGATGTTTTAATTTTTATATCGGATTTCGTGTCGGTGCGTTTTTTTCAGTCCCGAGTCATTATTTACGAACATTATCCATCAAATAATAATGTAAATGTAAAACATATAATCTGCTACATGTATTTATATATATAGGTAAACTGGCTATAGGTATACCATAATATATCATGTAGGTAACTGCGGACTACGGTACGCAGGACAAGTTGTACCTATATACACTCACACACACACACACATACGTCATATATATATTACCGACTTAACGAGTAAACCGTTTTTATTTTTTTACAGTATCGAAAGAGAACGATAACTTTATTGTTATTAATATGATATCTACGTAGGCATGCGCGTAAACCATACTTAAACGAAAAATAATAACCGAACAAGAATTTGTTAAGAACTTATACGCATCGTGTATAGCTGTACCTCTACCTATTATTGGCTATTGTACATGTATACGTATACTTATGTATTGTAATAGTATTACTCGTATAATATGTAAATGTGTTATTATAATAACCGTGTCAACACGCGCGTTTATGTTTTCCCGCACAGCGCGGTGGCAATCGGCAGTCGGTAACATACTGGCAATGCTATAATATTATTATAAGTGTTCTCTGTCAAGACTTTAACGCCCGTACATTACAGAAACGATACGATAAAAGGAGCAATACAAATAATAATAATAAAATAATATGTCATCGCATGTCTTGTGTAGACTTTCTAAAAATTGACGTTGGATGTATCGGATAAAAAATTGTATAGGTGTCCCGGAGCTGCGCTATATCTGGATATTCAATATATTATAATGTGTATATATCGCTTATCGATATTATGTTTACTGTTGTCGTGAAATTTTTTTTTTATTATATTGAAATAAATCTACAATATATACATTTTTTTGTTCAATGAGTAGGTTTGATAAGTGAAAAATAAAAGTGGTTAACATGAATCATGAGATTTTGGAGGATACCCAGCGGTAACACCCTATACAGGTCGTGAAAATTAGAGCTGAAATGATAACGAAAATATATGAACAATAATACCTACATATTATTTTACAGAAAAAGGCAACTAAAAATAAGAGTATCGATACACGCGGCCATCAGATAGGTATTATAGGTACATATTATAATGTACGATGTAATGATGTATGATCTATGATGTATTATTATGTAAACCACGCCACTGCAGGATGATACTTGTATTGATTTTTTCGTTATCATGGATTCTACAACATTAGGAAATAGGGTAGTGGTCAGAGGATTACCTTATAGTTTTTCGTAATTTTAGCTACAGTATGTTATACATCTATATAATATGTAGGTAGTGGTTTCTATATATTTCGTTCAAAATAAAACTTTAATAAGACAGATAAAATAATAAGCGAAAAAGTAGGTTTGCTCACCGCTCTAACTGCTATACAATAGGAGTCGGGTGTATCTCGTCAATAAGTAGCCTGTAATGGATGACATATTAAATTAGAATTCGATGATAAATCATTGTGTACGATAAAGAAAAAAAATTTTGAGCTAAGATGGTGTAACTTTTTGGTAACCTGCAAATTGCAAGGCTACCAAACAATTATTTCAATAATAATATTAAATGTCAACAAAAGTTCATTATTTTTTTTTGGTTTTTCCCGATTATTTTAAAAAGTACTGAGAATCTTTAATTTGGACCTCTTATAAGTACCAGCTAGATCCAATTTTCTACAATGACCTTCATGAGTATTTTTCTACTAGAAACAGTGTCTTCACATCTAAAATAGTTTTTATAAATGATGCGTTAGAATACAGAACTGTTATCGCGAGGGTGAACTGCTTTCGGATTAATACATCATAACGCACTTTATGCTTCTACCATAACATCATGCAGATTATAACACATTATTACACAAATCATAAATCCACGTTCCTATGTACGATTAAGATTTAAGAACGTCTACTTTTATCCCTTCCACCCCCACATGAGAGTGGGAACCTAATAATTATGAGACCATCATAATATTATAAAATATCGTTCCGAGACCAGTTCGTGTTTATTTACGTTAAACAGTAATTTGTTTCTTCTTGAGAGTCTGCCAAGGATATATATATATATAAGTGTAGAACAACCCCTTTAATTTGTAGCCAAGTCTAATCGTCTTTAGCACACTTTGAAAACGAAAAAGGTGAAAAACATCCATCTTTTAAATTACGACCGATTAATTATACGTGTATGTAATATCTATACTAACACCATACTCTCGCGTTGACCAAATACCCCATTATAGACCATTATTATTATTATTATTATAACGCGAGCGCAACACAATAACGATTTAGAGTCGTTACCCGCCCTTAAAAAACACCTGGGCGTCAAATATTTTCTTTCGGTATAATTCTGCAGTCGTAAACAAGGCGATGGTATACCCACAGCAATATATTATATTATACATAGGTACTAATAGGTATCCGTGCTGCAGTGTACCGGTACGGGGTGATTTTTTTCACCGTGAATTATCGTGGAGCTGCAGGCAATGTCAGGTACATTATTCTCAATATTCAGGTGCATTTATTGTTTAGGTTTTCATAACTAAAAAAAACGAGTCATACTATCAATATTTTTTATGGTTAAAATGTGTTCACGCCTGAAAGTAAAAAATTTAATAATAATAATTAGAATTATATGACACCAAGATTAAGATTTTCCTTGTTTCACGATGAAAAAATCATCGTATAATATTATGTACGAGTATGTGTGCATTTCCCGATATCCCTATTGGCGATATTTTCTGCTCCAAAATTACCTACCACTACGACATACCAGCTACGACCTCATCAACCTGTAAAAATATATTTATGTTATATTCATATACATACATACCAGTTGATATAACTATTGATATACGCAAACGCATATATATAGACGAAATACGATATGAAGGGGCAACGGTTGTGCATGCATTCACGCCCGAGGTTATCCTCCCCCCTCCTATTGTGAGACAGACAGACGTATTAGGTACCTAAGTAATAATTATAATCGTTCAAGGGTATTTATGTACGTATATATATAGTGTACGTCAGATTTCGGGATTTGTTGTTGTCGTCTCCGCCTCACCGCCACCAACCGCAAGACGGGAAAATTATCGGTGGGCCGACCCACTGCAGATGAGTACAACATATATATGTGTGTTTGTATGCCACGGTACGATGATGTTTTTTTTTTTATTATGATTATTATTATTTTTGCTTTAAGGTGGCGTAGGAGGGAATGGATAGCGGGAGGAGGAAGAAAAAAGAATTAAGAAAATAATAATGAAAATATTTGCACCTGTACGTCGCTAAGACCCAAAATACCTGCCAACCCTCCCGTGCTATGCGCCGCCACCGCGTACAATAATACGAAGGCCATTATAATATTATATTGGTCTGTATTTTTATTTATTATTAATATTTAATAAACTCGTTACGCGATACTACATGAAAAATAACCAACTTGATATAACTCTTGTTTAGATATAATATTACGTACCATTTATATTATAAATATTTACGTAGTACCTATAATTACCTAAAATAACAAAAATATCAAACAATTAGCAAGCACACAACTGACTTAGGCAAATTGGTTTTAATAATTTAATACTAATAACGCTAATAATATATTCAATACTAATTTTGTAAAATCCAATAATTTAGCACCAACTCAAAATATTGAACATTTGAGGGGAAATTTCAAAATATCAAAATAAAATTAAGAGAGGATCGGTTCTCGATACTCATTAGAGTGGTTTTATGTGGCGTCAAAAAAAACTTAGCTAGACGTTTGAGATAATTTTAAGTGATATGAAAGAGTCTTAGCCATATACACATTTATTTTTATTCTTATTTCTTATAATATTATATTTAATTATTAGCTAGCATAATAAGATTGTTTTATTAAATTGAATTTGTTGCGAAATAACCATATTTTTAATCATATCTACCTGTGTTTGTTTCCGTATAAATCACAGACAGTGCGAATTCTATACTTAACAAAAGGAAGGCAATAAAGTTTTTTTTTCAATATTTGTTTTAATAATTCCGGTTATGTATACTCTACTCTATGGTATGATATACACGATAATATATTATAGGTATGTAATTAGTAATAACAAAACAATACCAAATAAAGATTTTAAGTTTGTTAAACAAATCGTATATAGTTTTCATGTGTGCAAGAGATATTTTATATTTTTAACTGTCCCGCCACATCCCCGAAAACTTTACTCAAACTCGTACATGTTTATTTATCGTAAAATAAATTATGATAAACTGTTGATTCAATAATATTGATGTTATTGTACGTCAGCATTCTATGCGCTGCAGAGTCTGCAGAGTCATCCTTACGTATATAACCACTATTCCGATTACATGGGGGGCAATGGGTAGAACGGTTTTCTACACAGGTAAACGTGTCTGAAAATAATATAAAGCCTGCACATGAGCAGGTATATAATGGTAAGTATAACCGCGGTGTGCACCACCACCGATCACCGTGAACCATATACCTGCAGCTATAATAATATACCCACCTACCAAGCACATAGTTACGGCACTGTCCCTGCAGACACGCATAAATTATTCTGCTCCTGAAATCTTGGTTGCCGCATAAAAGTATTACGAGACGCACAAAATCGATGGTATGCAAACGGTTATGGTTTTAATTTGTCTACGTGTAGTATACCTATACGAGCAATTGAAGCTAAAAAAAAATTCCCGATCAAAAACACAGATTAGAGAAAGTGAGTGTCTAGCGTTGATATAAACTATCACCCCGATCACATACCAGGTATTATTATAATAAATAGACTATTATATACGCGGCACACATATAACAACACTATCCTGTACATATATAGGTACATTATGTTGTATTAATGATAAATATTTATAATTATATCGGAGACTACAAAATATATGGGTATCTACGCACAAGACGAATTCTGCGCTAACCGATCTATCCACACGACCCCCCGGGGGCCCAGGTCCCAAGCGTCGGAATCAATGCGCGTTTACACCTGTCCACACATTTGCATAACATCTATAGCTACCGCCTCCATCGCCAAAGCCACCGTGGCATTATAATAATGTGTTGTATCCGTATAACAATATATATATATGTATACCCAAGTATAAAACGATATAATATACGCTTACCTATACGATAATATTTATAATATGGTTTATTATACGCGTGTTGTACGACCGCCGTTCGCCACTGAAGCTGACTCGAGCGAGCCTCGTAAAATACGCATCATCATCATAATAATATTGTATACGAGGAGAAACCGCGTCGGTATGAAACGTCCCTTCGTCAAGGTTGCCGACTTCCACTTTTGGATAATAATAGCCATCATACCACTAAAATATATCATTACAATATAAATAGGCGTGTTGTATCGCTGCCGAGTATATTATGAGTTTATATACATGCGTGTAATATATGTGTACCTTAGATCATATTTTAATATTATGAATATATTAGATAATAATATTAAGATTTATTGTATATAATATCAGACACGTTGTTTCTACAAGTATGGACGGATTCGTTTTCGTTTGTCGGCTCGACCAATTTTCCGACAAAATACAAATAATTAACACCCTAGATATTGAACCACCACCGTGCGAATGTTTCACATGTTCATTCTCTATTTCTATACCTAACTCGCGACATAATATTATAATGGGTACATAATACGTATTATTAATAATAAGTAATAACAATTAACAACCATTTATTTAATTCAAACATAAACGGAATTGTATTAATAATTATATCGAGGTTTCGCATACGAGAAACTTCATTAAAAATCGTATTTATAATGTTGGTCTCTGTGCTTTGGCTGCAGTTTCTGTTGTGCAGTCTATTCATATGGTAAGGTCCACTATGCAGTAATATGACGAACTTAATGAACATTTTCTACAGAGGTGACTAGATGAGCATTTTATTCAACATATCCACCTTCCTTGTCGCCATCCCCCTCGACAAGTATCTGAAGGGACGCCCCGAATAATTTCATACATAATATGTCACATTGTCATCTTTAGACCGACGGACCTTAGGATCAACTGATACTGCTGTCCCATTTAATATCTAATAGGGGAGATATGCCCTTTACATTTCGCGTTACCTAGCCAAAAGTGAAAGGATGCACGAATATATGACATACAGCCATTGGCACAAATAGTGTTAGAATTGGTGAAAAGGCTGAAACTCAGATCCATACCGAACTCTTCGAAAATCTACTGGTCTAAGCCTCTGGCTATTTACACTTATGCATATTGTCAATATCCATATATTTAAAAATATGAAGATTTAAGAAAGAAATCAATAAGAGTAGAAAATACATAAAAATGTAAATTACACTTTTTAGTTAGAAAATATACAGAGTAATATATAAATTATACATAATATTATGAAGACAAAATACGCATAAAAATATATTAAACCGAAACGTTAAAAAATAAATATTCCAAAATTAACATCATACTAAAAAATATGAATTTAGGATTAGGAATATTATGATACGATATAAATATTATAATTGATAATTTTATATTTTATTGTTTTAATAACATCGATTTAAATATATATCATATTGAGTGGATATTTTTGAATGGTATAAAATATAAAGGACATATTACGAAAAGTAACTGATTAAAATATCAATTAAAATCGTTGCAACCATGGATTTGTTTTGTGTACGGTATAAAGTTTAAATAATGCTATTTTTGGACATTTTGAGTTTGAATAGTAATAATAAACAAATTATCAACCATGGGGTGGGTAGGGGGGCGTTATGACTCTAGTCATCCAACAATAAACAGGTAGATACTTTAAGAAGAATACGGAGATGAAGAAATAATAATATGTTTAATAGTTACAGAGAGAAAAGTTTTTGAAAAAAAGTCCATAATATATTGTTTTAAACTAAACGCATAAATAAGAGGAACTTTCTAAAATGTAATAGTTTTGTAATTTTCTAATAAATGTGTGGGGGTGATCGATGGGAAATATGTTAAAATTGTATTTTCTAATAAATCAGGATCACTATTTTACATAGAATGTTAACGATATAAATTATTATTATTATACATAATTGTACCTAACGTTTAGATATGACAAAGACAATGAAGTGTTTATGAATTATGATCAAAAAAAAAAAGACGTTTTATTTAAAATTAAACCTATGGTATTGGCATTGGGTATTACAGTTAAGTGATTGCTAAAATCTTTAAACAAATTACAATTTAAATTATGTCCTATAGGCTATAAATCATCATAGTTATTCATAAATTGTATTTTAATTTTTAGTAATTAAATAATCATAACTTAGAATATGACGTTAAATACTTTTAAAAATAATTGTTATTATACCTACCTAAGGAGTAAGGACCATAATATTTTAAAATTTAAAATGCTTACAATTTCTAACAGTATCTTGTGGCGATACCAATTAATTATTATCAAATATGAATCGCCCTTTTTTCTTATAAACTATGTTAATCAGACATTTAATACAATTTTGATGTACCTAAATCGAAAAACAAACTTGTAGTTTTAAATTTTTTAACTAAAATTACTAAGGATAATAAAGGTCCATGATATAAAGGCTTTAGACGATATGAATTACAGGAAAAATTAATTTGAAATTTTTAATAACTAATATTATTTGATCAACATTTTATATGTTGTATAAATTATTGCCCTATTTATAGTACCTATAACAAATATTAGATCCAATATTACAAACAAAAATGTTTAGGATTATTATCCTTATAATTGATAAAATTAGGTATATACATTTTAATAGTTCAAAAACAACTATTATGAATTTTGATTTAAATACATAAAAACTGTCGGCCCGTGGCTCGCAGATTGAGTATGGCTGTTAAAAATCATATAATAGCATATAGGTAATCATTATATAAGGTTATAATACGATTATAATATGTAACTATTTGATAATTATTTCTGTTAAAGTAAATTAAAATTAGAAATCTAAATTTACAGGTGCGTAAGAAAGTTAAATACAGAAAATAATATACTTAAAATTATTGTTTATATATTATAAGAATATAATAACTCCCTTATTATAATTAATGTAACGTTTTTTGTATTTTATCAATTTGTATAAAGTTTAAATTTATAATATATAGTAAGCATATACATATTTTTAAATTAAATATATTATTGAAATTTGCCCGTTCAAAACATAATAGGTCGATTAAATTAATTCGTAATAGCAATAGCTGGTATCTATTATAAATTATATTCCACTTAAAACTATTGATTTGGTTCACCTGAGTGACAAATATTGACAGCACGTTCAAAACGGGTGTATGTAAAATATTCCACGTACACCCATAGAAACCTTCAACGGCTTACGTGAAATCGCCATTTTTTACTCCGTTCACATAACATTTGAAAAATTGTGAATTTTGTTTCTCTATAGGTATAATCAATAATAATATGCTATATTATATAGTATACCTACCCAAGAGTTAATGAGTCTCATTCTCTTAGCTATTCTCGTAGTCTTTACCTGTGTAAATATGATAACTGCCAACGTTTAATAATAATAGTAATTAATATAGGTATATGTATAGATTGGCGATAGACGTACATTAATATATCGTCACGATCTACTGCCACACTGCTGCAAGTTCCTCAAAACGGCCGTTATTTTTGCCGTTACAACTACGTCATAATCGTCGACGGGTTTGCGCAGGTATCGCGACGCACGAAACGACACGACACCCCCGAATAAAAATTACCACCCCATCGCCAAAGTTGGCTCTCTATCGTTGTACATTATACACACACATGTACACGTGTCCTTTTTTTTAAAAAGGGAAAACAGATGTTAAAATAATAATATAATAATAATACATAGATCGGTGGACAGCTGACGCACACGAAGACCGCGAATGTGCAGCTTGTGCCGCGATCGACCGCTGCAGAGGAGTCCGCCGCGGACGACAGCAGCGGCAGCGACAGCGCGGCGGCAGTTGTTTTCTCACACACGCGCGCGCGACGGAAAAAGCCAAAGCCCCGCGCGGCCAGCCGCTTTTGCCTGCACAACGTTCGGGGCCAGCTGTTTTCATAGGCCTCTGAGCACGAGTCGCCCCTATAATAGAGAAATACGTGTAACCCAAATGTGTATGGCTCACACCTATATATACATATAAAAATGTAAGCGGTAGTCGCGTACGTGGAGTCGTATATAAGTATATAATAGACGTTTGTGTGTGTGTGTGCGCGACACGCGCTACCTTTTAACCCCCTCCCCAACTGAAGCCTCCCCGATCTATATCACACCACCCGGCTGATGTGTATATCAATTATATTTATACACACACGCTCACATATATATTATATATTAATATATATATGAATTGGCAAACAAACGCCCCGCCGCCACCCTTCGATTAACAACGGCTTCCGTCTGCACCGCACGGACATGATATTTTAACCGACTTTACGCGTATTATATTGCGAAGAGATTATATCGTACGAGTATGATAGACTATGAAATATATCGTAAATATTACACCACTCGTCTCAGCAGCGTTGTGCGATAGCTGTAACACTTAGTCAAATAAATTTATCCAGGTAAATTATAGCCGTATATAGTCGAATTTGCACGGTAATTGAAATCGTTTAATTTATTCGATATCGATCTAAACTAAACTAATATTAGTATATAGATGTTTCCCAAGTAACAAGAATATCTTACTAATTAATTGCCTTTTTTAAGAATGAAATTCATCACATTTCTATTTACCTATGTTAAAATTGTTCATTTTCAATCGATACCAATTTCGATTTATATCATTTTTGAGTTTAGATATCTATTATTTATATATTATTATGATTATTGCCAGTCAAACATGGTGTGCTTTCCTCGGTGAAAATTCTAACATGCTATATAAAGGAACAAACAATATAATAAACTACTTTAATAATGCAATTGTTATTATTATAATATTATTAGAGTCATAACTCTGAATGATACAATAAAACACTCAAACGCGCATTCTCGTTCACCATATTATATATATATATATATATATATAGCGAATCATAACCGTAACAGTTTTCCTCGAGTACCTTTATAAAAATAATATGATGCACAAATTCGGTAGGGCACATATAGCTGGTACACACGATCGTATAAAATAATAATATTATAATGTGTACACAATATGTCCGATTAAAACCGTTATATCGATCAACATAATATTACAGTACAGTGTGTAATGAGGAAACGTTTTTTTTTTTTTCATCCCAGATGTGGATAGGGGGGAACAGAGGGCTATTCAGATTATTATATAGTAATAAGGGTGCCCGCATTGACCACCTTTCCTATTTCGTTCATTCATAAAAATCTGTTTCCCACTATTATAATAGTACTACATAAATGTATAATGCATGCTCAATGTTCAACGCCATGTGACCCATTGAAGCCTATGGCAATGAACACGTTGTAGGTAGTTGTTGTAGTAATCATCTGTCGTCGCGGTCATATATTAGAACAACACAGAAATAATAATGTGTTTTTGATAGGATTGAGTGCTCGTCGAAAACGAGATGCGCGGAAGCGGTATCACTGGACACTGATATCAGCGGGTCGTATAATATTATAATATTATTAGGTACGGTTCGCATAAAAAAAAACTTTATGGAGTAGTTATAAATTACATTCTCGAAAAAAGGTCACAGTCATTTAGTATTCTGTATAAAATGCAGCCCGGGTATTTTTGAAACGTACCTACATAGATTGCAATACAAGTTTAAAAAATTAGGACCAAAAATTGAAACAGCGGGTAAGCGGATGTCGCTCTGCTGTACGGCGGGTTACGAGTGGGTAAATGTATAATAGATTGTATTAAATTTGAATTCAAAACGATTCTGAGCGGTTTGTCGGTTTGGCTATTTTATATTGTCATTATTTATTATTAAAGCCTGCAAGTTGAATTAATATTAAATTATTAATATTTTTTATTGGTTTCTATGGTGATAGACAAAGCGTTAGAAATTAAAATCCCGTTTTTAGCGGTATTTCGTAATTTGTCGGTGGTTTTTCCTGTGGCATTAAATAACCATTGAGAAAATAGAAAAATTACCTCTCTAAAACCATCTTGATTCAATTTTCTAAAAAAATATAAGATAATATAATATGTTGAAATCGAAGCACTCCTTCTGGTAGACATTTTGTATACAAAAAATTAAAATTAACACCATTGTAAAACCACTAAAATAATATATAAATTTATTATGTACAAGAAAATTTCAAGAATTTCGAACGGAAAAAAATTTTTGCTTAGACTTTTTGCGTGGGATTATCATACATTCAAACACACTTACTTTACCAGTTACTTAAATACTAATTTTGAATAATATATTTTTTAATCATAAACAACAAAACCAATATTTTTGATCATACCATAAAATTGTATCGCTAATCCTTAGTCTAAAAATGTAAGGTGAATAATAATATTTTTTAAAAATATTTACATATATATTATACAATATACCCTAACCGTAGCTTACATATAAATTAATAATGGTATGCAATTAAACCTGAAAATTTTATCGATCAATAACATTGGAATCACAATAGCGACGACAGCCATTAAAAACGATTTTTGGCAAAAAACCAAAATTTTACTTAAAAACAGATATGATTGTGAATATCAAAATGTTTTAATGTTCGAGCTGGTTTCTGCAACAATTATATGGTGCGTGTATTACAAATTACAATAGCGTGATGTTTTTTCAACCTTCTTTTTTTGTATGTTCCGTATTGGCAAACGGAACTGTTTATTAATTGTACTATGAATTTGATACATTCTAATGAATAAATTGGAATATATGAATTACCTACTATGGATTTTATTTTCAGAAATTTTATTAATATTCCATTTCAACAACGACGGTAGTATAGGTATTGTATAGGTTCTATATATTGTACACGTACCTTTATAGATATTAGATAGGTTCATTGACTGCACGGGTACGCGAAGATTTCATTGAGAAAACGCACCGCCTCGTCCCATTCACGACGCCTATGACCACGGTTAGAACTCTTTGACCGTGTTTCCTGTCCAAAAGTGTTGTTATCATTACACGGCTCTCTCGTCCGTTACGGCCCGACGAACAATGCGTGCCTCTGTATTTCGGCCCCCTCTTCCATGGCACATAGTTATAAATGCGGACACGATTTAGGTGTATACCATATACCATGTACCTACTCTATAATATGTATATAATAATGTATGGGTAAATACAATATAAGTACAATATAGTACCTTGTATACCTATTGTACATAATAATGTGCTATATCTATGTACTGTACAGGAAGATTTACCGAGCACCGTGACCTTAAAATGAGAACCTTCCATTTTGTTACTGTAAATTATTTAGTGGACCATTTTTTTGGATAATGTATATAATATAGCGAGTTACTTATTTTGAAATTCAAACAAGTAATAAAAAACAATAACTCGGTTTGTAAAATGTACATACTATGGATAATATTCCTTCATAATATTTTTTACAAAAAAATCAAATTGGTAGATCCAATATTAAATGTAGATAGATTCATATAACTTACTAAGATTTTAGATCTTCGTCACTCTCATATCTTCCAAACACATTATCAATGATCCATTACAACACTGCAATGTTAACAACTCATAAACTACCATCGTTCGAATTTTGATTTAAATTCGTCAACATTTTCAAAAAATTATCGGCTAAAATATAATTTGCAGTAGAAAAATCCTCTCGTGTAGTAAGAAAAATCTCAAGAATTTAAAAACATGCATGGTCTGTAAGTCAGATTTAGAAAGCTGCATTGTTGAAGCAAAAGGGGTGAGCATCGAGCATGCAGTCGCCCTGTACATTATGTGCATCGTATTCATAAAATAACGTAATGATCGGTCGTCGGAAGTGATATGTTATGTGTTTTCACGTGCGCAGCGTTCTTCCTGCTATATAATAATATAAATATCGTCAATTTGATAGCGTATTATACGTCTACCTTATAACACAATACATGGCCTGCATTCGTATACAGATACATACCTATATGGCTATATGTAGTATTATATTATTATATACTTGTATAGTAGGTTATGCTATTGTTGTATTGTAATATGTCTGTGTTATACACAGTATTCGGTCCACTATAATAATACCTGGTAGGTACCCGGCACATATTGTTAACACCAGATATGTACAAAAAAATCAAGTACAATATTATTATTATTATACGTATAATACACTCGGACGTTCCGTGAACAACGGACACCGTCGCGGTCGTGTCGTTTCGAATGTCCGACGGTGAACACAGCAATAATAATAACACGATAATTTATAGCTGGTCATATAATATTACCGCCTCGGAGTTTCGCCCGAACGAAAGATTTATCGACCATAATACACCGACTACGGCTTACTATATGGGTGCGCACGCGTGTAAAATGCGTGTGATTTCTATACATATAATATGTATTTGGATCGGACATCCTCTTGTAAGGCGATTTCAAAGGTCATGCTGTTTCGCACAGGTATACTTTTGTATCGCCCCGCCACACTGCACAAAAGCAACTAGATGGGGGGGGGTCTAGGTCTGACACATCTTTTTAGTGGCTAAATGAAAAATTATATTGGACGTTCTTGCATTTTGTAGAGCTATTTTTTCACTACCTATTCGAAGAAGTCATAACACAAAATTGACGGATTTTGAGTTGTAATATATATCTATAGAATTATATAAATAATCTGTATAAATAAAAAAGAATATCGCTTTTTTCTGCACTCGTAATCTTAATAATTACCCTTCCGAATTACTTGAAATTCAACATAGATACTCAGCCGTATATTTCCCCTCGGATGCATGATATATTATATATATTCTTAATAAAAATCTTAAAATCTCCTATAAAATACATGATATTTTATATTAGAATTAATATTTCGCTCATTAGATGATAAATATTTCACAGAATAACATAAATTTCTCATAAAATACTTACAGTTATTATTCAATCTATGACATTTTTCATTAGAGGATTGATATTTCCTCAAAAATCTAACTTTCCGTGTAAAAGGTTTAACAAATCGATTAAAAAATTAATCGATTGAATTCATTGATACATTTGCAACTACAAAGGCAGGCGAATTGCTTTAATACATAGCTACTTATTATTTATCTTTTTATTATGATTATGAATACATTATTATGTTGTGAATAAGGGAATAAAGCATAATTTGCATCGTTGGCTTTGCACAAATTTAGCACCCCCAAAATGTCGGGTCCATAATAGATGATGCGCCAACAGCACACGTCATACACTCAAGAACGACACGATTTCATAATAATTTGTGTGTGTCGTGTGTTACACGAAATATATTGTCATTAAATCGGTTCGACAACCGCGATAATTATAATCTCATCATATCATGCTGTTTTCAGAGACTGATGGGAGGAAATTGGAACCAATATAAGGTTGTGCATATACGACGACACTGCAGCCGTTTACGATTAAAACTGGTACGATGAGACAGGGCGTTACGAGAGGGAACCTTCGATTTACGCGTGACGCAATCGATTATTATTGATTAATATGCAATTTGGTACTGTCGAAATTTTCGTAAGCCGATCGTCTCACGCGGGCTGTATTTATATTGATATCCTTCCAGATAATATTATTATTATTATGTACAACCGGTCTGCGTCGATGATTATCATTACTACCGATTACATGATGGCTGTGCCGGGCAGTGTGTCGATATTTACATAAATTATTGTAAACGAGAGAGATTATTGAAATATCGCGCAAGGACCATTATAATATATTATTATTATTATAAACGTTACCTATATTTTGTGTACAAGTATACGAAAGCGAAATTTCTATATTATGTTACGTACCGTAATAAACCGTACGTGAACCAAAGTCGACACTTAAAATTCAGACATCGCTCTTCCGTCTCCGGTCTCTTCGCTATAGGTTTTTCGAGTGGTCTCACGACGTATTAAAGACATATTATTGTAGTCCTAAGCCCGACGAGACAAAATCCCTTGCGGAAAATAAAAATACATATAAAAGTCGCGTGTAAAACATCCAATTTTGTTTATTTCAGTAACATAAATTTAAAAGTAAAACGTTAATTCGTATTTAAATATCATTCTTTGACGAATGTATTTTTGAATTTTGATTTAAATACCTAATACTTACACTCGTGTATTGTTTATTTTTTTTTTTTAATTAAAATTAATGTTTAATAGTAAATTTTGTAAATAATCGTCGAGGTCGTTTTGTATACTTGCGCAGTTTATAGTATTTGATATGTTAATTATACTGTTGTTGTGTAAATTTGTTTCAATGTTTTCGTGTTAAAAATATATTATGATATATTTGCACATCATAACTTAATAAACATAACTCGTTGTTGGTTTTACTTAGGTACGATGTATACAGTTTCAATAAAAGTGTATAAATTCAAACCATTTAAAATATAATATAATAGGTAGGTATCTGGCATACTATAGTCTATAAATATATAAAAAATAAAAGACATAATAATAAACTTGGTATGTCATAAAATAAGTTTTCTACGCGTTATGCCGTGCCTGGTAATTGGTATGTTTGAAATGTGTACTAGCCACTAGGTATTCTATAATACCACTGTGCACAGTCGTCTTTTTAGTTATTACGAATACAATAAATAATTGTACTTAAGTCTCGGTTTGACCTTTATCGTTTTTCATATTATTATCAAACAAAATGTGTGAACAGGCAAATGCATGTGGGCGCAATGATGGATACAATACGTGTACAACACAAAGTGAAATAAAACGATAAGTAAATCCCTTCCGACAAGATAGAATTACAATACGAATTATCGGGGACAAGTTGCATGCGTCGATGGTATAATATTATTTTTATTTGTGCAAGGGTACGGAGATACTCGTTCTAATAAGTTCGTTTACTTGTATTTTTTCATAAATAAAAATTTCAAAACATTAACTATGATTATGATAATTATAAATATTTTATTTTGGCACAACTAAATCGGGTTTATATTTTCGAGTGGCCAGTAAGCTGTATAAACATTAGTTTAAGTTAGAATTAGGCTATTATACTCCCCTCGGAGTGGCTAGGACGCATTTACCAACTAATAGCTTTAGCACCCTATTGGCATCAGCGTGCTTTACTAGAAGCATTGACACAGATGTTTATGTCTGTAATAACTAATAAGTAATAAGTACTAACAACTGATAAAAAAGCGATTGGCTTCTTTGTAGAAAATATAATCTTGTCGAATCATGTGCGTGTCCTGCCAAAACTACTGTAATATCCATAAAATGCAAGATTTAAAATGTAATCTTTGTTTTACAAGACAGCATAGGTACATGAATTGTCAAGCCCAGTTTGGAAAATGATGGGGAGCTGTAATGCAAATCGCGGTTCTCTCCCCGGTTAGGAAAAAAAAAAAAAAAGGTTTGGAAAATGATAGTAACGATATTTCATTATTTTACTTAAAAATGGTATAGTTTTAAGCGTCCTCGTTGGGATGGAAAGAACAATATAATATATATCTGAACCTACAACAATAGTGTGCATTATTGTAGCTGGCAATAATCGGACCGCGAGACATCTCATCCAATAAACTCCATTTTCCGGTGTTTATGCGCGACGATGATGCACTTCACTATACCCTAAATAGTTCATTGTACATTTATACATACCTATAATAATATGATGTATAGTTATATTATATTATTATTGTTATTATTATTATTATATATATTCGACACCCGGCTCGTTACCACAATCGAATATATTATTATGCTTGTATTTATCTGCGGATTCGCGGTCGACATCAATTCGCTAATAACACATAATAATATTATACGATTCGGTTGGATTGTGTTGGGGTATAAATATTGTATATTATATAAATTATTATATCGGGTTCGATCTGGTCGGAAATTTTCCATTGTACGTGCCGCCTCCGCGCATTGTGTTGTGACTTGTAAGACTGCGATAAAAGGTTTCTCCGCAAACGTAGGTAGGCACAGGTAAGGTACTCATCGAATAATTCGCCAAATCGGCAGGTGTGTGCGAGCGGTAGCCCTCGCGGTGGGTTATACGCACGTATATTATTATTTAGTATTATTATTAGTGTACACCGCCTGCACGTCAAGTGCTTTATGTTATTTTAATAATAACAATAATAATAATAATAATGCGATGGCGTCGGGCCGATGAGACGTTGACGCCTGCACAATTGCAGGAGGGTTATTGTGATAAATCTCTGCGTCGAGTGCCTATACATATATTATTACCTTTAGGTCGTCGCCGTCGTGCAAAAACGACCACGTGTCAAACGTGATAGAGTGAAAACACTCGATGGTGTATGGAATAAAATATGACCGACCGAAAATTCAAATTTTATGAAAAATATTCTGATACATAACAGTCACACACATAATATTCATATTAGCGTCATATTCTACGCGTATTGTGGTTCGGTGACAGAGGACCAAATATTACAATATAACAATGAAATAAATTGTCTAAGTCACTGCTACGCTATATTTTCTAAAGCGCGATCTAAACTTATTCATTTTCTTTTAAAAACCATTATGTTGCAATGAGTACCTACAATCAAATACTTTTACTTTTAATTTGCGAAGATTACTCGGACGAGTCTGATGTGTGGGTGGTATGAGTGTATGACCGTCATCGCGCAAATAGCATTTGGGATCTGGGGTGGGGGCTAAAGTCCTACTTTGATAATATTGAATGCACTGTATTATAAACAAAATGTAGGAAATGTTTGGGGGGGGGGGCTATGGACAGTTTTGAGGGCTATATTTGCGCCTATGTAGACTGTATAATATACTATATGATATTATATTGTATAACAGGCCGCGTGGCACCTATGATAATTGTTGTGAATAGAACAATATAATAAACATTATACTACATAATATATATTAGGAACTTACTGACTTTTTCTGATACCTTATAGAAATACGGCTTACACAAATACATATAAACTTTGCCTTTTAAGTTTTATTAATATATATAGATAAGGTAGGTACAGTGTTGCAGAACTTCAAATATCCATGATCCGTCTCGGTCATTAACCGTCAAAAGCCACACTTGCATTATATAAACATCCGAACGTTGCCTTAACGTCTTATCGCCTTTGGTGCGTAGTATATCCGAGACCATCCGGCTAAATATTATCCTGCTAGATGGGCGGTGTATGTACATTAACTTTTTCAAACAGCAATAATTTTACATAATATATTGTGTATTGTAAATAGTACGAAAGTAATTCATTTTTATCTTTTTAACGTTTCCTAGGATCAGATTTTTTAAATTTCAAAGTTACACAATATTGTGTATAGTATTAAATTGACATAATATATTGTACGTCATGTTATGAATTTCGATATTCCACTATTCCAATAATGCAATTTTATTGAATAATATATTATTTTAATTTATGATACCTACCTAGCGTACTTACATAATATCAATAAAACAAAATATTATGAGACAGATGCATTTTGTCGTCAGCTCCGGACGTTTCCCACGATCGGCGTATCCGCTTTACAGAATCTATCATATAAATCATAAAAGTAAGAAAAATCTTCATTATTACATATTCGAAAATATGAGTTTATTGCTCGCGGAAATGCGGAATCGTATTCAAAGATGGTAATTCTGTCGAAAGTCGATAAACCGAACGACAACGTAAATTCCACATAATGATAAAGGTATACACACTCCGGCGAGGTTAAAAACGAACACAAATCACAATACGTATCTAAGACATTATCTATATAACTTATTTTTATTGCGATTTGTGACATTACTGGATATTATTATTTTAATACAAAAGCAATATTATAATATTTCGATGTGTGTGTATGTGTGTTTATCGATCGACAGTCTGCCCGACAAGTTAGGATGTACAATCGTACTTGTTAGCTGCACAACAATATTCTTATTTCGAACCATCAGTGGTTAGCACCCTATTGCTTGAGCAATATCAAAATACAAAATACGATCATTAAAGTTTGAGATCGAATAGGATTATTTCTGATAGCAAATTGAATTTAGTTGGTTCATACATAATGAACATTCTATGTCTTTGCTCTGTTATTTTGAACATCGTTTATCTATATAATATCTGCAGCTGGAACTTGGAATATAGTTCAATCATTTCGTATGATATTAAATATTTTGTCATTCATATTTGATGATCCTATCACCAGAGGAAATGGATTTTAGGTTTCCCAATTATTTTTAAAATTTTTTTTTATTTTCATGTTCTTTCGATCGATTTGTAACTGCTATGAAAAAAGTATTATTATATATATACGAACACGCAAAGCAATATACCAATAATACCATCATAATGACATACCTATATTATATCATATAAGACCTGTATATAGTCAACGATAAAATATATATATCATATAAATTGTATAGGTACGATATGACTGCATACGATTGGTGAAGCTACTATTTTTAAATTTTAACCACGAGTGCAACACGACCGGACTGAATTATATAATAATATTGATGTCTTCTATATCTACCAATTTATGACACGGTCCCAATATTCATGTGTGTGAGAAGATCGTTTTTTGTTTGTATCGTCATTTGTCACTATTATATAATATTGTACAAAATATAATGCTTTGTGGTAATTATTTCGAATTTTCAACAGTCCATTTTAATATTCGTGTTATTAAAAAAAAACAGAAAATCTCTACTTCATTATAGACTACAATAAAATGCTTAGTAGGAGTTTTTATCCGCTCCACCTCCGTCACACCAAAGTATACTTTGTAACGTTTTCAATTTCAATCGGTCGTTCAAACGTTGTTGTGTTCAATACGGCCGCAGGTTAGAAGATTACATATTGTACAGCCGGGCTCGCACGATATATTATATACAGGGTGACCACCGTGTTTTTAACCACAAATGTGAGATTAATTTCCTTATTCAATTTTTAAAATCTGATTCCTTCACATCAAACCTGTGTCGGATAAAATATATCCGATAATTGTTTAATTATAGCAAACGCGCGCAATACAGTTCAAAATACGAAGAAATTGCGCTTGGAAAAATTGTTTGACTCACCCTTGCGAGACACCTTGTGTATATAATATGCTTAGGCACATCGCAGCAGTATGCGTTGGAATGCGAAATCGTGCGGTCGCACAAATCTCGCCGCCACGAAGACGAAACTAAACGCATAAGTGCAATATATAGATATATAATAATATTACAATATGGGTAGGTATAATATATACAGTGTTACGTCGTGGAGAAAAACACGCGGTGATCATTTGTTGTAAAACGTAAATCATCCATTCCAATGGTGTTGTTAGAAAATTATATTGTACGAAAAATCACTTCGTGCCGTATGTTATTTATAAAAAATAATAATGATGATTAAATGTACGGCTTAACCTACGTCCTGATTATACGAGTATATTATATATATATATATATATAGTCCCGCTTGGTGTCACTTTTAAATCCAATATCCTTTTTATACTTCTCGACTCTCGTCAAAACATTAAAAATGTATAATAATATGCATCCACTGATGTATAGTATATTATATTGTTTTGTTATACGATCATTATAATAATATGATATTATACATATTATTATTATTAAGCTTTATGATATTATTACAATCTTGAATCTATTCAAAAAAACACCAGCGACCAAGCAATCGGTTTCGGTGGCATCAATTAAATCGGTCGATCGGTGGAGGGTGTGCAACGTTAGAGTATAATTTCAACAAAAAATCGACGGTTTGACGACCGTAACCGCGGTCTAATTAATAATGTATTACTTTAGGGACACCACCCATTGCACTGAATCACTGATATTAAAATTTAAAACACGATCACCCGATATAATATTTATAGTAGTATAGTAATCAGAGCAGTTACACCGTGTATCAATACAAATGTGTAAAAAAATTGCCAAAAAAATATTCGGCACTTGCCTGCTTGAAAATAAACATCAACCCTCTTCCATAGGGTGTTTTTATATCTATGGCAATACCTGTACGTTGTACGTGCTTTTTCGCTGGTCCTGTCCAAACGTTAATATTATATCGAATGATAGTATTATATTGTAGTACGATTAGTACTATTGTTTTCCTTTGCATAGCTTTTATATCATACACGTCGTATCATTTCATCTAATCCTTCTATATATTTGTTTTCATGCTGATGTGCACATATTTCCGACTCTGAAATCGGAGTAGCTTTTTTACGCTTACGTCTATTATATTATTGTATTGTTATCACTAAGACGGCCTGAAACGATAATATTATAAAAGTATAATGCAAGATGCAACGTACCTAATACAATGGAAATCAATGGACACGCGTTATGACGATTTGTCATGGCCCCCACGGGTTTAACGAGCGGTGACCGCGACCACGGTGTATGATAGTGTATTGGTGTGGATAGTATATTACCGAGTTACCTACCTATTTATATATATAAATAAATACGAGGCTGCGTGCACACAGTCGTATCTATATGGATGGCTATGTACGATAATATGTATTGTGTACATACTATAGAATATAGAGCAGAGGACATAGGTGATAGAGCTGAGACACAGCAGCTGCGTTTAATTCTACTATAATATTTACTTATAAACAATATACTTGGATATGTTAATTAAACGATTAACGAGTTAGTATTTTGAAATTAATTCTATTGAAATCAGTTTCACAGCCTCATATTGTATTAATAAATTATAATATGAGTAACTTGTGCGTGCGCTGGACTTATTGTATACCTGTGTAGGTACTCATCCATAAGGTACCTGTGTAGGTACCTCATGGAGGAGTTGTATACTGGAACTTGGAAGCGAGTGCGGATGTACGTGTGTGAAGTTAGCCTCCCACTTTACTAAAAAACTTTCAACATATTTGAACTGTATCAGAGTTATGATCATTTCCAAATAGCCCCTATTAGACCTAGTCAACGGTAAAATGTATATATCATGTAAATTGTATAGGTACAATATGATGACTGCATACGATTGGTGGAGCTACTATTTTTAATCACGAGTGCGGATGTATAAGTGTATACAACCATAACAGCAAAACTTGTGCGTCTCGAGACGTAACTCGTAACTCGAAAGTTAAAAAAATTGTCGAACGACTAACTCAATAATACCATGAGTCATAACGTATAATGTATAATATAGTATACGGTATACACGTCATGTATAATATTTATGGAATCACAGTGAAAACAGGATTTTCTGTTCCTAAGGACAGCTCTGACGTGGTATTGCTAAATTAATTGAATTTGAATATACGAGGATATTATGGAAATTAGTTCATGCAGTAATAAACCTAATCCAACCTTTGGCAAGTTTGTAGTTAGTGGGTGCGACGTGGCGAGTGGGTGGCTGGAAGTCTTAATTAACTACTTTCAAACGAAAATCGATCACAGATCAAAGAAGTCGTTCCCAAATCAAATAGTTCTCAAATTTGCACTTTCAAACTAATAGTCAACTGTCTTCGGGTAGGTAACAAATGAATACGAAAAATAAACATCAGTATCATAATATACCTAACCGTCCTAGCCTATTATATTCCAAATAATATAACCGCCCCCCGCCCTCCGTATCTGATTACCATTGAAGGTCTGGGCAGGCGAGCGAATGCCCACCGGGGCTGCTCCTCATATTTCGATTTTGAGGGTGATACATATTATATTGCCAATTATTATGTTGATCACCTGTAATAATAATATAAAAATAAACTATATAATACGAGTAATATCATAACAAATATTCATTATTGTTATTTGTATATTATAATATGATCAATATAATTTGTTTATTGAGTTTATTATATCTTTTTTTTATTATAATATTAAAAATGTATGAGATAAGTTATATCGAATATTTCTTAATTCATTTTTAAGTTTTAATAGTTTTATAGATATAGTCGTTCGTGATAAAGTTAGTGGCAACGCCGATCGATTATTTCATTGAAAACTATTTTTAGATTTACACACAGGCGTGGCGGTTAGGTAGGGCAATCGTCGCCTATTTGATCGATAACGACAATTAAAAAAATATTATTATTACTATGTCCACTGTCGACTGTCACGCGTAAAATGGAAACGTTGAAATATTGGCGAACGTTTGTTTGTTTTTAAGGGGGAGTAGTAGGAGAATTCGTATACCCCCCCCCCTCTCCTCGA
Source organism: Sitobion miscanthi (assembly GCA_008086715.1). Lineage (NCBI taxonomy): Eukaryota > Metazoa > Arthropoda > Insecta > Hemiptera > Aphididae > Sitobion > Sitobion miscanthi. The sequence goes on along the minus strand of CM017797.1, from coordinate 88,389,677 downwards.
ATAAAAATTCCGAGTGCGCGTCTACAACTGCCACCCATCTAGATTTACCCATGATACAGCCGGTGTCCGTCCATAGTCCACCTCCGCTGATGGGACCCATACTAATGTCTACCACAGTTTAGATATGAATATCGATTAATATTATTATATTATATCAAATACGCTGTCATGTCGTCAAAACGTGTGCATAATATATACCTACTAGCGTCGGTCCAGTATTATAGACGATAGTCGGCCGATTGGCGTATCGTAACGTAGCGACCGTAATATTATTCAATTATTGTCACAACCGTAGTGATACAACTCTCGCGATGCTGCCGGTGTTTGATTTTATTGCAATCGGAATCCGTTCATCACCCTGTATACTGGCACAATAGTCACGTTACGTAAACGGATTGTTCTAAAGCGGTGGCGGGAGCAGCGAGCCAATGTGTCGTGTATATGTATTTCTGTGTGTGTGTTTGTGTGTGAGTGGCGACAGAGTGGCGGCCGTGCACCTGCATACTCGTCGCTCTGCCACCTAGTGGAATGCGTTCCCACAACAATCCGATTCACTGGCCACATCCACTGACCCTCCGCGCTCCCTTACCGTATCGTCCGATAGTTCGCCGCCGCCACCGCCACAACTATATACACAATACACTATACATACATACATACATACATACAAACATACATACATACATACATACATACATACATAGTACATACATACATACATACATACATACGTATACGTACGTACATATACATAAATACCGACCGACCTCTGCGATACGACCGTGTCTGTATAAAAGTCCAACTCAGTAAACCATTATATCCATGTGAGGCGTTTAAAATATAATTTCTCTCTCTCAATCTCTCTACCTGCACCAACAAGTCACTATATGAAAATCGCAACTTACGAACCCATATACATATTATATAACATAGACATACGCGTATAATATCACGTACATTTTATTCGCCATATTATTATCACTATAATAAGGTCTCACTGGTTCAGATTTATATAGGCACTAGCATATTATTACAGGACGATTGTACGCGATTAAAAACACGAATTATTTTAGAGCACAATTTAGCGTTTTTCAAATGTAAGGTCGTATTGGTCTTTTTATGGCAAATTCCACTATTGGAAATTTAACGAACACCTTCGAGGGAATAAAAAAAAATATTTAATAAAGACTGCCATGGCATGAATGCATTCAGTAGGAACGAAAAAGATGAGTTAAAATGTCAAAGGCTATATGCGTCTATCAAATTATTACAGTATACCATATTACTTTTATTTCTGCATATTTCCATAATTTTTATACTATTTTTAGAAAATTACGATTACTGATTAGGTATGCAGTTAAGTAAATTATAATAAACCAACACATTTCTGTGACTTACTTTGATACAAAATCAAAAGCATATATCGTTTTAGACATAGACTTTTCGAACATATTATTATATGGGCAATATAATTAATATAATAATATAATGCAGTCCTATACACTTATTACTATTGCATTTACGTACCGATTTTGAAACGCTACCGTCGCAAACGTATAATATAGGTACTACAGACTTGAGTAGTACTTTCCTTCTCCTCCTCCTCCTCTTCTTCATCCTACTCGTCTGCCGCCGCCACCGCTGTTGGCGCCTTCTCTGAACAACAATCGCGTATATTGTACTCTCTGGCGCGTCGTGTGAATAGAATATTATTCACATAATTTTCGTCGCGTCCCCTTTTGTCCCCGAGTTCAGGTATTTCATATGCTCGTGTATGTGTGTATGTATGTATATGTATGACGTATGTGTGTGCGTATAGTTTGTTTTCGATTATATATTATTATTATTGTACGACACACCGCACAGTGTCAGGTGCACGCACCAATAACACTATATAATATTTTATACATATACGTTTGGTGTGGTCCGAAGGAGTGGTGGCCGAAATTCCGTGATTTAAAACGGGTAGAAAAGCGAGGTTGTAAACGTATAGTTATTTAACGAGATTCCCGCGCTCACGGATACATTACACCCTCGATAACAATGCCGAGGCCAGACCGCACAATAATAATTTCTCTCTTTTTATTGTTTTGATTTCTCGCTCTAGTGTCTTACTAAATATTTACAAATCCACAATACATAATGATAATAGATAATAATATACATAATATAAGTGCGTAACACGACACCTACAATAATACCATTGCTTGTAGAATAGTCTATTCTATAACCATGATAATACGAATCCATCCGATACACGTTCTTTTTCTCTTTGATATTATTATTATGGTTTGTAAATTCTTTTCGGAATCTCAATATTATTATGCTATAATTTATAATGTGGCGTTTAATGGCGATACCTAGTAGGTAGGAAAAATATAAATATTATACTATTGCAGTATTAATTGTATCCGGACATCTGGAAGTATATATTATTATTTGATACTCGATCAATTTATCACTCATGTAGACAGTACAAACATCGATTTACGATAATGTATTAACATTGATTATAAATACTAGCTAATATAGTAGTATGAATAGTAATATTTCAACATTGGTACTATACTAAAGACAAGAATTTTAACAACACATTAGTTAACGATGGTAGTTATAAGTTATAACCTTCGAACAAGTGACTAACGCTACAGCTGAATACAAGACGTTAAATATTTGTCGTCGTTAGTATACGCACTGTAACTTGATAAAAATAAAACTCAAATTACATGAGAAATAACATAATAATATGCTCCAATAATTGTTAATACATTTTAGTTGTATAATAATATAAATGGAGAAATATAATTGAAAATGATTAGCTAAGTTTTTGAAATTACTGCTACACCGACCTCCGCCGCCGGGCACGAACTTGCTTCCGTAGCTCGAAGCCGTAGAATCGTCGTGATAGTTCCTCTTTACTCAAAAGCCGTATTTTGTATTAATTGCTATAGTTCCTCTTTATTCCAAAAGCCTATTGTATTAGTAATCTTTTTGTTTCGTTGTTATCGCCGGGCACGAACTTTTTTTCCGTAGCTCGAATAAGCCGTATGAATCGTCGTGATGGTTCCTCCTTGCTCAAAAGCAGTATATTTTATTAATTGTCATAGTTCCTCTTTACTCTAAAAAAAGCCGATTGTATTATTCATCTTTCTGTTTCGCCCGTTACCGCCGGACACGACGTGTGTGCCCCGGACCAACAGCCGTTTATTATTGTTTATAATATTATATTGTGTCCGTTTACGCTTATGCGACGTTAATAATTAGTTTGTCTTTAATAAACCATTCTATAGTACTCATTCAAGTGTTTTACTACTTATCCAGAATCCTGACAACCCTTTTCCCCATGTAATTTATCGCTTTCCAACTATAATAATAATACGAGTACGTTGTACGTATAAATACCATTGTATGCAGTATACACAAAATTAAAAAAATATTATTATACTTTTATATAAATAAGTAAAATATAACATTGTTGTATAATACAAATATCGCTATAATATAACTTATTTTTGTACTTTATTTTAAAAATCGCTTTAAATTTAAAATACAATTTTTTCGAATCTAGTTAACGAATGATAAGTATGTTGTGTACCTAATTATTATGCTCAATCATAACATTATGAATAGGTTACCTATCGAAATTCAGCATTCTCCATAAATCGCAAATAAACGATAGGACGTATTCTTACAATACATAATACGATTTCCTACAGCAGGCTTCCTCGATTATAATATGTTATTATTAATATATAAATCAAAAGCCGTTTAAGCCGGCATTGCTAGACGTATTGTGATTTACATGAAAAAAATCGATATTTATATAATAAGATAATAGTATAATAGTCCTTGGATTTAAACGTTCACAATAGAAAAATTCGTAGACAAGGTCGTAAATCACGATGGTAACTATTCACTATATTATAATATTATTATTAGGTAGATATCGTAATGTCGTTTACTCGTATATGCGTATACCTCCAGAGTCGTGGTCTTTATAGATAATTGCGGTGCGTCTACACAACCTGTAGACGGGTCTATGCGATCATAATATATTAAATATTATAATACGATTTTATGTATGCGATTTAGTAATAATAATATATTATTGTACGACGTTATTTTATTACATTCGCATTATTATGTATAGGGCTGACCGCCAAACTCTCGTTTTCGTGTGTCAACACATATTATCCTAATTCGATGGCCCACTCCGTATCGAATATGAAATATCTTCGACACTCGGCGAATTCCCAATGAATAGTAATCACTAATAACGTGTACCTAATACACGTCTTGTTTAATATTGCTATCATTATTATACGGTGTGCGAAATATTTCCACCTCCGTTTTTTTTTTTTTTCTTGCAGCGTTGTACCCACTATAATAGATAATAATAATAATAATAATATGCGAATAGGTAGGATTTTGCGCGCGTAGGTGTAATCCCCGACCCCGAGGCTTTTAAAGAATCTAACCGTACTTTTCGCAACGATACATCGTATTGACTTTGACCGTTATATTAAAGTCGGACAGAGTGTAAACACGCGAACGCGTACCTATTTCCCGCCCAACTGTTGTCGTCAGAATAATATCTTTGTCGTAACCAAACGGAGGAAAAATTCGTGTAGCAAGAAATCCGTAATACTACTGCAGTGGCGTAACAGTGGCAGAGGCTATAGGGGGCTATAATTGTGTAAAAACAATTATTGACTATTGGATATCTACTATACGGCTACATGTTATATTATAACGATAATGGTTAAAATTAAAAACATGATTTTACAAATAGTGTAATTGAAAGAAATTTTGAATGAGAAATTTCGTTTTGAAGCGTGATTTTTTAAACTACAAGTGTAAAAGGAATCGATCAGTTTACACGTTGTTTATTAAATCTATTTATCTATAATAATTAATAGTATAACCTATAACATGAATTTAAAAATTTAAATTAACAGCTATAAAAGGTTCTAAAGGTCAATGCCTTAATATCTATTTCATTTACATATAATATATTGAAGTCTGAACGCTATGTAGGTATATATATATATATGTATTTTAAATACGTGCATAATCTTGAAACGAGTGATAAAATATATCACCTTTTCTAAATCTTTCAGGCGCTCACACAGCCATATTATACGACGTTGCTATATTCATTCATATTCCTAGCAAGTGAAAAGTATTTTTTTGCTGTTCGATAGTGTCTTGGAAACGCTAAACTGTGGTATATTAACCGCAACAAGTCATAAATTAGTGGCAAAACGCCAACGTTCAATATTTAATCGGTAAACATATATACAAGGGAACAAAATACGGGATATTGCGTTTTTATATATTTATTCCGAAAATATAGCATTTATTTACTAGCTGTTTATAATGCCTAGTATATTATAATAAATCATAGAAAAATCATATGTATACGAATACGAGTATAATAAAGTATATTGACGTAATAAATCTTAGTGGAATGGTTTAAAAATTTGCAAATAGTTTATGACGTATTAAACTAATTTTTTTTTCCTACAGTATGATACGCTATATATACCTAGTGTAGTGCTTATGTACCTGTAAGGCTGTATAGTCATATTTCTTTCAGTTCTTCGTCATAATGGTATACACTTATAGGATGTCATGTACCAATTATTGTTGTTTGTTTTTTTAAAATATATTACATAAGTGTAACCGTGTTTGTCGTTTGACCGTTCGGTATGGCTATGGAGACGTTTACTTTATTTAATTTCAACACAGCATTTATGCAAAATACTACTCCAAACCCTTCTTAGAGCGTACTGAGCATAGTATATTACTGGTATATCATTAGATGGTGGGAAACTGGGCACGCATGCGCCTCCTTCAAGTTTTCTACATGCGGCGATGTTAACTTCTCTCCGAAAATCGCTAATCGTAAAAACGATAATTATTTATCTGTGTGCCCATCTATTTGTGCAGTGTACACGATATTACCGTGTAGGTAACGTATATTAACTATATGGTATGATGATGATAATATAATATGTTTACGAATTTTGAACTTGAAAACATGACGTATGGTGGAGATAAGTCGCTGCGGCACTTGTGAATATTTATGAGGCCATTAAAATTCGAGTCCGTGAGTGGAATATACATACGTATTATTATATAAACGACGATATTATATTATGCCGGCGTACCCTATAGTACCATAGTGTGTAGAAGTAGTAGGTACATAATATTATATTATTCTGTAACGCTACATCGTTTCACTCATTAACGTATACCTACCTTCGAGATCGGTCGGGAAAAATGACTAGGCGTAATAAAATATAGGTATGTACTGAAAATATAATGATTTTTAATAATAATAATATAAACACTGCACACACGTCATAAACCACAAAGACTTTATCTTTGTCTGCACGTAATATTATACGTTTATTGTGTTATAGTAATAGTAATCGACGAAGACGAACTTATTGCACATATTGTCGGTGGCGCTACAGGAAGATTTATAATATAGAAGGTAATAGCGTACCTAATATATAATATAATATTATGGTGAACCGACAAGACGCATAAATATTATTACGGAAAAAAATACGGCAGTCGGGAAAACGGGCGCTATCGATTTATTATTATCTTATGGCGTTGCACGTGTTCGGAATATAATAATACGATATTTTTTACAACAATGAAATTATTATTATTATTATTATTATGTTGTCCGCCGTCGTGTTTTCAGCGTTCGTTTGAATAATAAAAATAAAAACCACGAGAGCGTTTATATTATAATAACGACAAAAGTACAATAGTGATAATATTATAATAATATATACCATGTGGAGAAGAATAGTATTCGAAAATATTATAAAGAGTGGATCGAGTCCACGGGCTTTCCCGTTCTCCCCGCGAGTCGGCCTTTACGGGAAAACCCAAAGGCACTATTATGGGTACATCGTAACGATATTATTATCGGCGCACGTTATAATTTTTTTTGTTTTCATCTTTTCTTTCGTGTTTTTTTTTTATGTTTTTTCGTCGACGGCGACGACGACTACGGCGCGGTCAAGTACGGGGTGCCAGGAGACGTTTATCAGTGACCGTGACATGTGGCGGGTTATTATTATTATCGTTTGTGGCGCACACGTGTTCAACAATCATGGCTTGTTAACAAAATATTATCTACCAGGCAATTCCACACGAACAGACACACACACACACACACACACACACACTCGCTCGCGCGCATACCGGCACCGCACCTATTAAAAAAAATATATATATATATATATATATAATATTATTCCCTCTGCCACGCCGACACGGTCGAAGTGTATAATATTATATGTACGCCACGACGATACGCGTCGTACGCGGGGCAAGACGTTATGGAAATGAAGTCGTTTTCAAAAACGCGTCGCACACCTGTGACCTCTTTACGGGGGGAAATGAGAAAAAAACCGGGTACGACGACCACGGTCAAGTATACAACAATAATAATACAAATGTGTACCTACGGCGTTTACATATTATTAAAATATTATATTATTATACGTCACGGGCCGAGCGTGATATAATATTATTATTGTGAGCATTTTGTACGATATTATTGTAACGCGATATGGGAAAACGCCGAAACCGAATTTGTATCGCGTTCAACGTTATTATTATTATTATGTTGTCCGCCGTCGTGTTTTCAGCGTTCGTTTGAATAATAAAAATAAAAACCACGAGAGCGTTTATATTATAATAACGACAAAAGTACAATAGTGATAATATTATAATAATATATACCATATGGAGAAGAATAGTGTTCGAAAATATTATAAAGAGTGGATCGAGTCCACGGGCTTTCCCGTTCTCCCTGCGAGTCGGCCTTTACGGGAAAACCCAAAGGCACTATTATGGGTACATCGTAACGATATTATTATCGGCGCACGTTATAATTTTTTTTGTTTTCATCTTTTCTTTCGTGTTTTTTTTTTATGTTTTTTCGTCGACGGCGACGACGACTACGGCGCGGTCAAGTACGGGGTGCCAGGAGACGTTTATCAGTGACCGTGACATGTGGCGGGTTATTATTATTATCGTTTGTGGCGCACACGTGTTCAACAATCATGGCTTGTTAACAAAATATTATCTACCAGGCAATTCCACACGAACAGACACACACACACACACACACACACACACACACTCGCTCGCGCGCATACCGGCACCGCACCTATTAAAAAAAATATATATATATATATATATATATATAATATTATTCCCTCTGCCACGCCGACACGGTCGAAGTGTATAATATTATATGTACGCCACGACGATACGCGTCGTACGCGGGGCAAGACGTTATGGAAATGAAGTCGTTTTCAAAAACGCGTCGCACACCTGTGACCTCTTTACGGGGGGAAATGAGAAAAAAACCGGGTACGACGACCACGGTCAAGTATACAACAATAATAATACAAATGTATACCTACGGCGTTTACATATTATTAAAATATTATATTATTATACGTCACGGGCCGAGCGTGATATAATATTATTATTGTGAGCATTTTGTACGATATTATTGTAACGCGATATGGGAAAACGCCGAAACCGAATTTGTATCGCGTTCAACGTTATTATTATTATTATTGTTGTTGTTGTTATAACAATGTTATCGCGGTGAACTGTTTGGGCCGGTTTTCGTGTCGATCGAAACTATAATAACCGAGTGTGTTGCGATTAAAAAAAATAAAATATTTTATCATTTTAATAATAATCAAAGTCGATAATTTCTTATTACAATGTTTATTTACAATTGTTTAATTGATGATTATTATTAGGTATTCCAGCCTACAGGTATATATATAGCCTTACAGATATTATTTGGCTATAGTAATGTCGAATACACGGATTTTTCTAATAGCCTTTCGGTACTTATGTATACATAACTTAACTAGCTAGTGCTGTGAGGCCATTATAATTTATAATGACGTTATCTTGTTGATTTTTAAATTTCATCACGTAATTTTAGGACCTTTACGCCAGCCCCCTCGTCTTAAAAAAGTTACAGATAAATCATACCATCTGTATATTATACCTTTTATAGTTTTTACTTTATAGTTAATGTATAGGTACCTACACTTATTAATCTATACTTCATGATATACAAACTCATCCAAACTTCTCGATAGTAATTTTTCTCTTTTATTTGCTAGTCATTAAATTATGATCAATAATAATAAGCGTTTATTAAGTTTAAGTATACGTAGTATAACTAGTATAAGTACTGAGTAGTTGAAGTCATCTTCAACTCTTGTTGACAGGAAAACCTCAAAAACCGTTTTGAAAAGTTTAGATAAGTATATTGGGAAAACAGATCAACACTGGGAGCGCTGTCGATGCCTATCGTACCCCCCTACGTGGAGTCGGGAGATTGTATGTATTTTCCCGACATTTCGCATATATTTTGCTCTAAGTGAAGTGTATTTAAATGTATTTGATAATATTAGTAGAAATTGTACTTACCAACGAATACAGTTAGCTATAAAAGCGTATAAAGTTTCGATACCAGAATTCATTTATTATAAAAAGTAAAAAAACCAATATAAAACTATATCTATACATCCCGAATTGGAAGATACAAATTGTTTCCACCAGAGCGCGTTTTGTTAATCTGTTTCCCCAATATACTAGGTATATTTTATTCGTCAAATCGTACAAACAAAAAGTAGGTTTATGCCTTATAAGTTATAGAATATAATGTAGTATGTGTCCATTTGTAACTTACATGGGTTAACGCGTGGTCCACGAAAGAACTCATTATTATTATTTAAAAAGGCTCAAATTAAAATGTCTAAGGCACACGAGTCCGAATATTGTTGGCTACTGCAACATTAGTCATTATCCACCTACTTACATTATGTGTATAACATATATTATGTGTGTGTGTGTGTGTGCGTGCACGCGTAAAACCGAGCACACCTATAAATTATTACCGAATATTTAGAGCATTAACATTTATTCTTTAAAGCTTTCGACAAAAACCTAGTGGAGTCACGTTTTTGTTGTAAAATATTATGGTTAATAATAAAATATACTATAGTTAAATATATAATATAAATATATAATATATTATACAACATTTGTGATCGCAGCGGTGTTAATATTTAACGACAGACGGACGCGTGGCGTCGGTGCTGTTATATATATATATTATATTAAAAGCGCAGGTTTTTGTGCTTCTGTACATAATTTATTTTCATAAAAACTTATCTTTATAATATATAATTCTTCTGTACGTCTGTACATTTCTGGACTTGTCCTAAACGGCTTGATCGATGTTGATGAAATTGTTTGTGTGTGTTTGAGTGGGAGATTCAGATTCACAATTATTTGGTCCAACCCGGAGAAGTGCTCAAACAAGGATTTCAAGATTTATGATGGAAACTTTTTTTTATTAACTGTCTACTGATTATATTGGCATCAGAAGAAATTATTAATTTTTTTGTATATTAATGGTTTCCATTGACCATTGCAGGTTACTCGCGGTCTGATGAGATAAGAGCATTAATCAAATCGTCGCGTATATGGATTCGAATTAAAAAGTTATATCCTAAAATAAATATGAGAGGTTAATGTATGTATGTTTGTAGCTTATTTAGGTACTTACTTAAAAACCACTTATTGGATTCTGTAAAATTTTCAAATCGTTCTCGGAGAAATAATTATAAGAAATATACGTAATATAAATGTGTTTACAAATATATTAATTTAAAATACAATATTATATTATACTATCGATATTTGATATCTACCCATATAAAATTAAAATTTGGAGACCAAAAACCATAGTTCATTTATCATTGTTATAAAACCTCGGCAAATACGGCCGTTGCAGGTCTCTGACTGCAAACGGCTTGACTTTAAAAAGTTCGCCCCATCCCATATAAAACAATATAATATGAGTGGTAGCTATATACATCATCATAACGTGCTATAAACATAATATAATAATAATACACGCGAATATAACCTATACACAGCTGCGCATATAATGACACGCTGTCGCGGCTAGACTGGTCGCGAGAATAATAATAATAATAATAATATAATATTCGACATTTTTTAACGGTCGCGACACGAGGCCCGGTGCAAGGGCCGTACGCGTGAAACTCGGCATCGGCACATCGCCTATATATGCAGCAGTGCGCTTTCCCGGGAAGCGCACACCAGAAATCGCTGCAGCGCAGCTGATCGACCGGACTCGCGGGGAAATGCTGCAGATGTACTGTACTACACGACATGCAATAATATACATATTATTCATATTTCATAACATTACATATTATATATGTATATATAAAGGAGAGGTGCTCGCACAAACGGCGTTGTTGTGTGGGGTAGGGGAGATCTGCGGCTATATTATAATATTATGTCTAGTCGTCGAGCCCGATGCAAAGGTCCCGCGCGCGTGCAGTGCAGCTGCATCGGCGGCAGGAACTCTACGTTTATAGTTTAACGTATAGCTGTATACGTGTGTGTGTGTGTGTGTATACTATGCGCATTTATTACGGTGGCGGCTCGAACGTCACACCGGTGCAGCGGTGGTTTTGTTGGTTTTTTTGTCTTTCGGGGGTCGCGTTTCCCACGGCGCGGCCGCTGCAGCTGCGCCGGTGGAGGGGCGCACACTATGCGCAATACGTGGCGAGGGCAAGGTGCGCGCCTCCGGGTCCGGTCTCGCGGTGTGTGTCGCGCGTTTCGCAAGCTTTTTACCCTTGTGCATTACACATTATCGTAAACAATAAACGCGACTACGCGGGGGGTAACCCATATATAGCTTCTCTATGTATAACAATATATAGTGCGTAGTATATACTCGAGCGATTACGGTTCACGCGAACCCGCCAAAATCTATCTGCCGATCGCTGCAGACAGCTTGTACAGGTAAGCACATCACCTATATATTACCCCAACCGGCTACCGTGATAATATTTTGTCGAATTTATATGGTCGCGTCGAAACTAGGATTTTACATTTTCTCACCATGTACATAGTCTCCAGCTGCAACGACGTATACCATCATTCCCGTTATTGCCGATCGAACACTTTCTGCAGCCCTCTGTATGATACTCTCTTGGCAGACTTGGGGGTTGTATTCCGAAAACAGTAGGTATTCGAAGTTTTTCTGCAATAATTTAACCCATATATAGCTTCTCTATATAATATATAGTGCGTAGTATATACTCGAGCTATTATACGATTCAGGCGAACCCGCCAAAATCTATCTGCCGATCGCTGCAGACAGCTTGTACAGGTAAGTACATCACCTATATATAACCCCAACCGGCTACTGTAATAATATTTTGTCGAATTAATATGGTCGCGTTGAAACTAGGATTTTACATTTTCTCGCCATGTACATAGTCTCCAGCTGCAACGACATATACCATTGCCGATTGAATACTTTCTGCTCTCTGTAAGTCTTGACAGACTTGGGGGTATATATAATATTTTGTCGAATTTATGGTCGCGTCGAAACTAAGATTTTACATTTTCTCGCCATATACATAGTCCCCAGCTGCAATGACGTATACCATCATTCCCGTTATTGCCGATCGAACACTTTCTGCAGCTCTCTGTACGATACTCTCTTGGTAGACTTGGGAGTTGTATTCCAAAAACAGTAAGTATTCGAAGTTTTTCTGCAATAATTTAACCCATATATAGCTTCTCTATATAATATATAGTGCGTAGTATATACTCGAGCTATTATACGATTCAGGCGAACCCGCCAAAATCTATCTGCCGATCGCTGCAGACAGCTTGTACAGGTAAGTACATCACCTATTTATTACCCCAACCGGCTACTGTAATAATATTTTGTCGAATTAATATGGTCGCGTCGAAACTAGGATTTTACATTTTCTCGCCATGTACATAGTCTCCAGCTACAACGACGTATACCATTGCCGATTGAACACTTTCTGCTCTCTGTAAGTCTTTATAGACTTGGGGATATATATGGGCTGTATTCTAAATACAGTAGATATTCGAAGTTTTTCCGCAATAATTTCTGTACAGTTAGAACATTTTTTAATTGGATATTGCGTTAATATCGTAGACATAGTTATATTAGGATAAGGCCCATTAAAATGCTGAATGAGTGATGAGATTATTTACAATCATGAATAATGGGACGATTGTAAATATGTGTATAATTCACACTCGAGACTATTAAAACGATCGGGAAGCGTTTATATATTTTACCATAATACCTATACATGCGCTGTCCAAAATACATTCGCATGCTATTCAATATAGAAACGATTTTAGTTTTTACCCATTGACAGTTCCTACACTAAAAATGATCTATTGCCTATTGGGGCAATATTGTAAAAAAATATTGATTTTAAAAATATATTTTTATTAGATAATCTAGAATTTATTCTAAATACTTTTTAAAAGAATTTTACCCAACTCTCGGGTCTGCTAATAATATGGTCGTCCTTTCTTTAAAAGAAAGAATGTTATATTATAAATACTGTCTTATATATTTATATAACCATACAACAGACGACCCTAACTGTCGTTGATATATTATGTTGTATAGTACGGGGATAACGAAGAGTCATATGTTTGATTTATTTATTTGATGTTTTTATCTATAATATTATAGAAATCGACTGTGCAGCGTATCAAAACATATGGATTCGAGACGAATACAAATTTATTGGGGTTTATCCTTTATTTTTTTCTGGTCGTCGTTCAATTTTGTTGTACAGATGTGTCGGAAGTAGTGTTTCATATATAAACATTTTACCGTTTTATTTAACTGTAGCACAATGACGCTGCTGCACGTGCACTGTGATTGCGGCGCATATATATACAGATGACGTACAGTATAATATTATTGTATTACTTTTGGTCAAGCATTGATAAATAATGCATATTTGATTAAACGAAATCTATGATAAAGATATAATACACAGAAAACAAGCGTCTGAAACGCGCAATGAATAATGCGACCAAAATAATTAAATTAGCACTACGTTGCACTTACGCAGCTGCCGCTGAAACGTCGAAAATCAATTCTGATCGTTACAACAGTAATTATAATAATTATTGTCGTCGAAGGCGATCGGGAATCCTATAATAACAGCAGTTTGTACCATACAGGCAGGTATGTGGTAGGTACCACTAATAATGTTGTCCGTCGTTTAATTAACAGAGTCCTGCAGGCTGCACCATACAATGTAGGTACCTACATGCATAATATTATGCATTGTAGGTAGGTACACACGTAGGTACTAATTTAGAAACCGTCGGATCGAACATCGGTTATAATTGTGCAAAAAAAATGTAGTTTTTTTTCTGGTCCACTCGTTATTTGTGTCGTGTTCCCTTGTAAGGGATTTCGTAAACGTGATATTATTATGTACAGAAATCATTTTGCTGTGTCACGTGTGCATTGCTGCTGCGTCAAAATGTGTTTTTTCTTCATCCTCTGCTGCTCTGCAAGCATATTCCATGAGATAAAAATATATTATATTATGTAAAGAGGAAAAAACACGTGTCTCCGTCGTCATTATTTGGACACCGTAAATTTCCGAAGACGGCGACGGGTGCGCCGCACATATATTACAACATCACATAATAATATCTAACGCGTCTCGCAGTTAGGTACAATATTATATGTATATACAGCATACACACACTAATATTATACTATAGCTGCAATGATTGCTGAAACCGATACTATAAAATATAAATATAACATATTATTATTATTTATGTACGTCTACCCTGAAGCTGCAGAAGGGGAGAATCGTTGAAATTACGTTCGCGTGCATATTTAGTCCAAATTAAAAACAATGTATTTCGACTATTCGTGGGAGTGGTGGGGGAAATCTCACAATATATTAGGACCCATTGATACATACCTAAATACACTATGCATACAAAAAACTATCACTATTTTCACCAATATTAATATTTTATATATTTTAAAATATTTTAAATTGTAGAATATCTAGAATGTATTATAATCGAAAATTCTATATTTTTGTTCATATCAAGGGACCCTGTGCCAGTTTTTCAAATTTTTTGTAATTCTATACGATTTGAAAATTAAAATTAATATTTCAGTTGCACTACCTTAATATTATAATATTTTTTCACTAATCTACTACCCCATATACCTATTTATAGAGGGAGGAGTATCATATCGAAAAAAATGACTTCACGGGAATAATTCTCAGGCCTTGTAAGATGGTCGGATTTTGATAACCATTTTTTTATCTGAGAGAAGAAGACTTCCTACAGGCCACATCTAACTCTGATTTCTTATTTTATTTCAAATAATGGTGTACCTAACATAGTTTATATAAAAAAGCTTAAAATTGAAATATTTTTGAAGACATATTGTTATAAAGTTTGAGATAAAAATATTTTTCGTACTTAGTTGCTATATACTATTCGCACTAAACGCACTCAGAAATACCACATAATATAATATTATATCCTGTTACTACCGACTATGTTATCCATACATTAAGATTAACTGTAGCCCATAATACTATTTTATATACGATATTAACTCTGATAACATATTATACTATGACGATAAGCCATCGATAATATAAATATTATAAGCATAGGTACGAGTTCAACAAACCGCATAGTACCGATACTATTATATTATCATTATAATAACGAATAACTAACTATCGACGTTGTATCGCCGCGCATACGTATAATCTATACATAATAATAATATAAATGGCAACAAAAAAGCGCCTAACAATATTATACGAGTAGGTACGCTGCAGAACAATTTTATTATTTCACAACTCAGTAGAGATTAACTGTATTGAGTATATTATTGTATATTATACACGATAAATACAACTCATAAAAGTGTACAGGATGACTGGCGTTTGGTGTAAATACTAAATAGGCATCTATAGTATATATTGTAATAATATAATAAGTTTTAAAGATTCGACGAACTATAATAATATTATGCAATGAATATTGTAATGGTATCCGATTTTCGTGACGCGCATTTATATTATGGGTACATTCTGCGTAGAAATATTATGTCAAAAAAACTGCAGCACATAATAGGCACATAGGTATACTTAAATCTAAACCATATCGTCCACAGCAATCCAATGAGTTGGACGCGTTTGAGACATCAGCTGCTTCTACATAATATTATATGTCCATTGTTTCCAAAAAAATTTTGGAATCCTCCTACGATTATTACGGACGGTAATAATGTATGAGATATCATGAGCTGTTGTGTCCATTAATTGTGTACGTGACGATGATGATAAAATAATAGAACAATTTATTTATAAGCACCATTTGTTTTCTCTCTCTGAACCACGTGCAACATATAGTTAATTTATACGCAGAACCAACCCTGTCTTGTTACTATTTTAATATTAGTATTCACCTATTATCAAACTTTAAGTCAAGAACATAACCTGTGTCGTTACGATGGTCTTTTTACGATATTTTAATTTTAATATACAATATTTTATTAGAATTTTTAAACTGTAATTATTTACACGCTCGTAACTTACACAACAATTAAAATATCACAGAAATGCCAACGTAGCGGCACAGGTAATGCCCTTAAGTTTTCGTAATAGGGGGATTCATTCTCACGACACAGGGTTGGTTCTGCTGAACTTAAATTTGATTAGAGAGAGAAAACAAACGTCCGTGCAGCGTCCTCATAAGTATAATTATTAATTATAGTAGTTTAGTTATATTCTCTCATGGTCATTCATGAATATTGTACGTTGAAATTTGTTATTGTTTTATCGCTTCCGAGTAATGTTATAATGCAACTCGCATGCAAATAATTACTGTAAAATATATTATACGCATCTATACACCTCAAGGAAAATGTATATATTATCGTGTTATAGGAGTCTACAACATGTTATACTCGTACGTATTATTACATTATTACACATAAAATAAAGTGGGTATAGAGAACGTATACTTAGCTAGTATTACACAACGAAACAAAAGGTTCGATTCGAAGTAAAATATAATTTTTGCATTGCCGTTTCAATTGGATTCCGATGTCTTCGGATAAAACACTTAGGTTGTATATTTTATGAAAAAGCGAGACATAGTTTCCTCGTATAGTATGATTGTGTTTAGTGAACACTTGAACATTTTTAGATAATGACCTACATATTATAATATATAATATGCGATAATATTATAAATAAACATAATAATATAATATACACGGAGACGTGGTGCCATGGAGTATAGACATGGTAATAACGACTGATAATTATTAAAAGGTTCAAAGTTAATAATGAATATTGTCATTTGTTATGAATTATAATTACAATTTATAAACAACGCAATAAAAGATAATTTATGCATAAAATAATACGTAATGCACTGATAACAATATAACAACACGTAAATGTGGTGAAAAACTCACAGGAATCTATATAATATAATATATGTATATATAATTATTATATATGGTATTCTAGTATACCTATGTCCTACCCATTAAATATCATTAGGGCTAGGATTTTAAAACATACATATTTTTACAATTTGTGTCATGTTTTTGTTCTGACGCTTTAAGACGTAATTACATCAAAATTATGCCTAAGTGGGAACTAATTAATAATTTCTAGGCAATACTGGTTACCGGTATGTTTTTTTTGAATTTGTTGACAAATTTAACTTTTAATGTCATAATTAAAAGAGCATTAAAATTGTATACATTAATTGTTTTATACAAACTACACTCTGAAGTCTGAGTACTGCAGTGTCTGCGCCCTACATGCTCATCGAAACTTCAAACAAAAAATTGATAAAAAAAAATGTTAGAATAATAACTTCCACGATACAAAAAAAAGATATGTAGAATATATTATTGTTATTATATTAAGTAAATATTGATGTCCCCACTTAAATTTAATGTTTTGAAAATTAAACCGATTTCCAATTATTTGAATGCACAAACATAGTGTATACCTCATAGATCAATAATCTAATCTGAATAGACGTAGTGTTGTTTATTATAATTTATAATGTATTGAGTAAATAGGATGATCATTTTTCTATTCATTTTTTTTCAGCAATAATATTGAAATATTGAAATACAAAAGCAACTCAAAATGTATTCGTTGCAACCAGCTTATTTTAATAATATTTGTATATATATATATAGAACATAGAACTATGTATGTTAGGTGATGGTGGTTTTTTGCATAATATGTAATCTAATATTTCTATTATGTAATATATATCAATCGAACAATTAAAAACCGATTTGACAATATAATATTTTAAATTCTAAAAAAATCTGTATTTTATTACTCGTATAATATACTGTCAGGGTACCTATTTAAGGAGTCACATATAATATTATGTATATTAAAAATTGAAAAACCAAAAAAATTATAATATCTCGTACATTTATATTATTATAATGTACATTATACACGGACGAAGGTCGAATTCGCATAACACCGGCGGCGGTGCAGTACACAAGTAAAAGTGACTTGAGGGGCAACTTTACACACACACACACACACACAGTACCTCGTCTTGTATTAAATCGGATCATAATAATCTAATAAAAAAATAAAAAAATGTATGTATATATATATATAATAATAATAATATGAGAAAAACCGTATACGCTATAGAGAAGAGCCTCGTCTACACACACACATAGTACAGCTTCGTCGTACACGTGCACACACACACACATATATACGTATATTATGTTTATAATAGTACATTATATAGGTAGATGCGGTATATACCAGTTGGTGTTCCCACGCCAACTAGCCCGTTCGGTCCGGTCCGCTCTTTGAGATAACCGGGTATACGAGCGGCGGTAGGTGGCCGGGTGGTGGAGGAGGGGTAAAAATCCTCTGTGGTATTTTTCGGTGGCCGCCGACGCCGCCGCCGAGGCAGGTGTCAGGTGTGCGAGTCGTAGTCGTCGTCGTCGTCGTCGTCGTTTTTGTATAGGCGGCGGCGGCGGTTGTTGTGCGTACGAGCGCCGCCGAGCGCGTCTCTTTGAAATCCATTCAATCTCGTCCGCCGCCGCCGCGACGGGCGTGGCCTCCTCCAACGTTCCCCCCACCCACCGCCGAGCTCTATAAATACCACCCGATCCGGACCGGCCGCCGCAGTTGCAGTACACCGTTCTTCTCTTTCAGACCCCGTTCGTCACTGTGATCGTAATAATATTATTTTATTATCATCGTCTAAAAGCGACTGCATTTTCACACTCATAACAATCTTAAAAAAAATATCAAATCGTCGCCGTTTATAGCGCACAGTGCTCTCGTGTGTGTTTTTTTTCGTCGCGTTCTACAGTTTTTGACCGTCTACGCGCACCGGGCGTATATATTTTTACACGAGTTCAGTTCGTTTCGTTTCGTTTCGTTTCGCTTCAATTCGACGGCAGCGACCATGAAATCCATACCTATGTGCCGCAATAACAACAACAGCAGCAGCAATAACAGCAACAACAACGGAGGTTCGACCGTGCCCACGGTGGCCGGCGGCCGTGTGCAACGCAAGCGCGGCGACCTGGAAGACGAGAAGATCCAAAAGTATTTGTCTAAGCTCAAGGATCTGGTACCGCTCATACCCAAGGACAAGCGGATATCCCGGCTTGAGGTGATCCATCACGTGATCGATTACATATGTGACCTGGAGGATATGCTCGAGAACCACAGGTCGGTGAACGCGGACGCCGTGCACTCGGCCGCCGCGGCTGTCATGCTCTCGTCCTCGGTGGCCGCTGTCCGGCAGCCACTGGGCATCATATCGACGCCAAACGCGCTGGCCGCCGCCGCCGCAGCCGTCGCCGTGGCCGCACAGCCGCAATCGTCCTCCGAATCGGTGAGTTGTTGTTGAGGTCATATTATTCGAATGCAATGAAAAAAAAAAAACGTTCCCTCCACTCGCGACTGGGATTCCAGTGACGTCGCGGTCTCTATAAAACGCTCAAAAACAAATAATTAAAATTTTAATGTTATATCTATGACACCACGATTATTTAGGTGACCACTGTGGTAGCACTATAATATTACACTGGTTAGGTTAGGTATCCGGGGTATCGCTCGCCCGCACTTTCTCTCTTTGGGAATTTCACCATTCGGTCACCCGAGTAGATTTTTAATCGTTATCCACTATGCCTCCCCCCGCCCCACCCATACACAATTATTACGAATTTTTGTTGCGAAATCATGTGTATTTATTTTTTTGTTGATATTGTGTTTTCAGACAATGTCCCCTTCTTCTCGGACACAAGACAAGCTGTCGAGTTCGTCGGACACGAGGGCCGTTAGCTGTTAAACAAAACAATCGATAATAATATTATAGAGATACATTGTATTATATATTATTATATATTTTTTCGAAAACAACACACAATATAATATTATACTAAACAGTAAAAGAATGAAAAAAACGTCGCCCATCCACGCCGCAGCAGCCAGTGACGAGTACCGTACCGAGGAATACCGTTTGTCGAACATACAAGTATATAATAAATATTATGCGTATGTATTATATATATATATTATACAAATACATAATAAATAGATATTATAAAAGTATAAATATATATAGAAAGAGAGAGAGAGAGAATTCGTTATGTAGACACACACATTCCAAATAGATTCGACATCTCTCGGGACTCTTAGGTTCCGTTTCGCGGAAAAGTGCGTTTTTTCTCACCCCCCCCCTCTTTATACACTGTACAGTTTAGGTTTAAGTCCTAATTGTTATTATTATTTATTATTATATTATTATTATATCATTATTTTTTTTTTTTCGTTATGACTGTGATCCTATCAATATGTAGTCTAGGTTTTAGTATTTATCATTATTATATTATTATAATATTATGTAGACGTTTAGCTCTAGCAGGTATATAATCTTACTATGGTAAAAAAAAAAATTAAAAAAATGTTTATTTAAATGTAGCTCTATTTATATGACCGGGTGGATTTTGACTCGAATCCTATACAGAAATATTATGAAGTAGTCCATTATATTATATCCAAAACACAACACAATATACTATCATATTTGTATAAATATACTATAAGGACTACGCATATAAATTATATTCAATAAAAAATATTATTATTATATATATATTTATATAAACCCACGGCGTACCTTTGCGCTTTATCATCTTTGTACATTATTATTTTTTCTCTTTTGTTTTCTTTTATTAAATGATTTATATTGTTTGGGTATATATTGATTACTTGAGTTATTACTTAGCTTTTAATTCAATCATATTATAATACGATTTATTACAAACATAAACATTCGACTTGTTCGTTATTTCTCACGGTTCCTGTATCCCACGTTCCTGTGTAAAGAACTACAGTATGGTTATGAATAATAATAATTATCTCGTGTTTCATGTCTCGTAGAAGCCAATTGTAGGTACCTGTACGATGGATTATTTCAACATAATAATGCATCGCGGGTAATGTATATCTACAAACGGCGACGTTTTTTACGCCTGCAGACGGTCAATTTTTGCGGCGGCCGCGTGTAAAAAAGCTATTGACAGTGTCAACTGTTCTGGACAAGACGTTGTGGTGTGCGCACAGGAGTCGTCTCGCAAAAAAATCAAAAAAAATCTGTTCGAAGGCGTTTTGCACACACACACACGTGCAGGGGTACCTCAATTGGTAATGCGTACATATTATTATACACATTGTATGTCCGTCGTCAGGGGTTCACAACTTTCTAAAAAAAGGTGTGTCGCAACATTATATTCAACGTACGTACAATATTGCAGGTTCCAAGAGGTATTACAATGGTATGTGCATTACGCATAGCTTTATTTATCACACGCCTTCTATATCGTGTGTCGTTATTAATTATAATTTTGCGCTACGTTGGCCGTTGCCCTGAGAGTCGTCTCTTCGTGCGACTCCAATATAATTGCGGGCTTTCGACTATATATGTATAGGTACAACTGGTATAATACTGCTTATACCTGCCTATTGTGCCCGGCAGCTGTGTCGGCGCAAAAAACAGATCAATAAAGCGATATTTCCGATGCGCTTACGGCGGTATTATACACTTCAGGATAATATCGTTTTTGTCCGTAGCCCAGGCATTATTCGATTTAGATTTGGACGAGTTTGATGGCCTAAGTCAATATAGGCAAACGACACAAATTAAGAGGAAGTCTGCGCAATGTTTTTTATCTCCTCCAGACAAAAACACAACATAGATAAAGACGCATTCCGTATAGCAGTTTTTTTTTTTTTATGATTTTCGAATAATCTCAGAGTAAAATCGCCTATTTAAAATAATTATAGATGATAATATTTTTAAGAGTTTGACATACGACTTTATTATTAAAAAATCGTACTTTAACGTAGGTGTATTAAATTGTTTCGAGACAGTATTTAGACGTATCGGATATGGCATTACACTCAAAAATATTATTCTCTATAATTTATGTAATCGTTGATTTTACTCAACGATTACTCAAAAACATAAAATCAAAATATTTGTTAGACATTTGAAGTTCAAATTCTGAAGAGTTTTGATAAAGAATAACGGTTTCAATTATTTTGTTGTAATTCAAAAATACTATTCATTGAGACTAAACACTTTTACGTGTATTATTATATTTTACTAGGCACTTTGACATTTTCAAAACATTTAGTTTAATTTTAAGCTACTATTACCCATTCATATACCACGAACTTATTCACACCATTCAACGGTAAGTGATTATTGACTTACAGGCAAAGAACAATAAAACATGCGAATGTATATAATATAAATAAGTATATACCATTATAATATACGAGTATATGGTATATGCTATGTTTTATCAAAAATAAATTCAACTTTACTGTATTACTATAGTAAAATTGCAATAAATATATATATGCAAATATACTTGGTAATATAGGTTGACAGACGCCAGATGATCTCCGCTTAGAATCGTTTTTCGTGTACAGTGATTTATCATTGAATTTTAATTAAACACATCTATTACAACGACCTACTCGTAATGCGAGGTAAACTCAACGCCTACTTTACACCATAGCGGATAACTTATACTTGCCCAACTTCCTATAGATAAACATTTTTGTTTGCTAGTAAAATACTTGAACGTTTAATGAATGTTGAATATTTCCTTTTAAGTTTTCTTATAGCAAATTAAAAAATATCAAAAATCCATTTAGTCACAATGTTTTTTATAGGCATTCAAAGTCCAGTTTTTTACAAGATTCATCAAAGTTATGAAAATTTGTAAATTATTTTGTAGTATAAAATTCATTAAATTTTCAATTGTGTATCGTAGTATCGAAAATTTTATCGAAGATTCTTCATAAATGAATTTAATGGAAATTAAAAAAAAAAGGTCTGTAGCTTAGCTTTACAACTAATTTTATATATACCTATTATGATATGGATAATTATGTTAGTTTTTTTTAAATATTACCACTGTCACCAGTTCCAGATCTTGAAATCTGGGGGAAAAATCTTGTTAGAAAAAAATACTTATTGTTATCAAAAAACAAATTTATCATTTCTTAGTTACAATATGTATACAATATAAAATAAACCTTTAGCTGTCCAAATAATTCATATAATATTATTATTTTTTTTTTTTTTATTAAGGTTAAGGTTTCGACTACTAGGCCATTAGCCTGTGGTACTGTAGGTGAGGGTACTGCTGATTTGTTTACACGTGTGTGTTGGGTTTTGGCAGAATTTTTAATTTAGGCACCTGTAGGTATCTGCCATGCCCAGGTAGGATATGGCGGCACTTGTTCTCCGGACACCATGACTTGCCCGAAGAAAAATGCCGCCCGCGACCGAGGTATCGAACTCGGGTCGGAAACTCCGTCCTCCATAATATTATTATATAGTTCTAATTCATTGTTTGGTAATCTGCGCGAGGCGAACTATTCTTTTATAATAAAACTATACATTTTAAGAAAAATTATTTAATTACAATTAATACAAATACTTGGCATGTAATTAAATTCTTTTAGATTCTGAACAAAGCGATAAATGTATTAGTTTTACAATAATGATGTGTGTTTTTTTTTTATTTCTGTGTATGTATTCACGATAAGCAGCCGAAATAATACGTTAAATTTCAACTTTGAAGGTGGTTTTTGATAAAAAAATTAGATCTTGTTGGTACTTTTTATAGAGGTCAAAATTGATAATGGTAATTACGACATTATACATTCATGCGTAAAATAACGATTTCTCATCGAATGATTTTCTTCTTTAGTTGTAATTCAAAAACGAATAAACTATAATAATTGAAATTTTCTCCAAACATTTAATTTATCATTTTATATTCATGATAACATTTTTGAAATATTTCTTATCCTTTTGAGCTATTTTGGTTTATATGCATTTGATATTTTAAAATTGTTTTTTTTCTGTAAATATCGATGAAAAAATTCACACATGTCGAAAAATAGAAAATGTAGTACAAGGTACCTCATCGGTTGCCATGACAGCAGAAGAGTATTTTATACATTTACATGTATTTTTACATTTACTCAAATATGTTACAAGACTGCTGTTATGATATTTTGGTCACTTGCAGGGGCTCTATTCTGAGTTTCTAAAGCGATGGGTGCACCTCTCTGGTTTATTTGACACTTACGACTGACTGTACCTATATACCCATTGGTATTTTGGTTATCACGCCTAATGAGTCAATAATAAATATTTTAATGAGTAGGTATGACACTTATATGATATACGTAATGTGTTTATGTTTATATCCTACAAGTCTTACATGAGACTTGACTTGATAAGATTTGAATTATTTATGTTATGCGAAGATCTTCTAAAACCGTTGTAAATATTAATCGGGTCACAATTCTGTTAAGACCTTTTTTCGTACTTATCTTTATGACCTGTGTGACGCAACTAGTATGCAGCCGTTTTTCGTTGTAAATAATGTTTATTTAATCTAGGTTAATAATCTCACACTATCTTCTTAAGAAATAAAACTGTTGAAAAATGTAGGTAGACCGTTTGGGTGAATCGACCCAAAATGCGATAAGTTTTGAGTGAATAGAAAGTTATTTAACGATTGGGTGAGTGTTATACCACATAATATACCGTTTTGGCGAATGAGTATAAACATGTTTATAGGTTAATTCGTTTATATATTGTATACTTTGTCAATTGATAAAATAAAGTCACATACAAAATACATAAAAAATAATTAATTATGAACTCTTAACTTTAAAAAGATGGTATAGCTACCTATAGTAATATTGTAATACCTATAGAGTCAACAATAGTAAAAGTGTTGCAATTACTGAAAAAAAAAAATCATATAAGAAATAATTAATAATGAACCCTATTTTTAAAAACGTTCGCATCGAAGTCGGCAGATTTTCGCCTTACACATATAAAACTGTTTTCACTCAAACAGACTATTCATTTTTTGGTCAAAACTATTACATTTGCCCAAACGATCGCAGCCAGAAAAAAAATCAACGATTTGTTACGGCATATTATAATAATTGCAGTATAGGCTTGTCGTTAATTATCGAATATTAATTATGGGTAATTACTAATTATCACATAATAGTAGGTATATAATATGATAACGCGATGTATAGCATAATTATAAACATATTTGTGTATTTCGGTTTTCCTCGATGTACAGTATTTCCGTGTATTATAATTATAGGCAAGAGTATATAAGAGGAAAAATTTTTATGACAAAAATCGTGACACAACCGCCCCAGCACAATTTCACCCCGTTGATGGACTACTATATCGGTATTTTTGTCACTTTCGTCCTGAACTCCGCCGAGCCCAAAGACACCACCGTGTTTGACCACTCGAATTTGTGTCATATTGCGTTTCTTGAGCCGCTTTGCACAACTCACGAGTGAGGTTGTTCCTCTGCTGCAAGGATTGCGCATTTTTCGACATTCGCGATAGGTCCGTTTTGTAAGATTCGTATAGTACCTACCGATGAAGCGCCAGAGCCGAGGACAGACGTAATTGCTGCAGGGATATTCGTACGACTGCGACCAGGGATTTGTTTGTTTATTTTTCGGGTGTCTCGGCGACCTTCAAACGGGTCTGCATTATAGGACAATAATATCATACTTCGGCGCGGTCGTCTATCGAGTCTACAGTCGTCTCACTTGACGACGGCTCATCGTTTGAGTCGTCAAATACCTACTCCAGAAGTATAAGGACGTAAGTATAGGTTAGGACGGTTGGGCATACTATACAGCAGGGTGGGTACTCATCGTGACTCGTCATCGTTATTAATAACGTGCTGCTGCACACGCGAGAACAGTTAATATTAGCGTGCGTCGTTAAGTAGGTTAAACGACCTTTATCATAATATTATCGTATAAAATATATATTATATTATTATTATAATAATAATACGGGAGACGATTTCGTGAAGAATATTAGAAAACGGTCTTTATATTGTCGGCACAACAATATTATTATCTACAACTTGACGCGTACAGAAGAAGACGCCACACCTGCGCGAGTTGCCTCCGTCTATAGCGCACGTACATATAGGTAAAACTGTACACAACGGCAAATTGCATGTCAACAATAATCCGTTTTTAAAATTAGAGCGATTATCGGTGTTTTGACTGTACGAGGCTAGTCACGATCGTTTTGAAACGTACAAAAAACGTACAGTTTTAAAATGCTCTCTCTATATACTTGCTTTGTAATATTGATATAAGTAGGTATATCGATAAAAACCTCCGAGCAGCACGGATAGATATTACCTTTATTTTTTACAATACAGGTCAATTCACACTAGTTTTAAAAACGGCAGAGTAAAATTGGATCACTGTGAAATTTGCCAACTCGTGCGTCGGTAAGGAGAAAACAACACGCGCGATGCAGGTGTGGCGTCCGCTTAATGATAATACGACATTATTGTGCAAACGAGACTTAGCGCTTTTATTTTATACATATATTATCATAGTCGCCGAACATTCCCAAATAATATTATATTTTATAATATCGACGCACAATCACGTCTGCGCTTAATGCATTGCGTTATACCTATATCACGAACGCAATAACGTGCACGGATCAGAGGTTTTAGGCAGTATGTTGTGTCGTACACACGTCTGTATATAATGTGTTTTATATAAGATTGAACGAAAGCTGATGTAAAAACCGTAACGATATAGCGCGAGTGTTCGGATCTCAATAGGTATATTGTTATCAGGTTTGGAAAGTTTATGCACTAGAAAAAGTGCATAAATAAACATGCACTCGTATGTGCACTAAAAACTATGCGAAAATAATTACTGAACGCGATTGTTGAAACATGTGCGGTAAAAAAATCAAAAGCAAATCTGGGAAAATCAAAAACTATCCATTAATTTTTAAAAGTTGTAATTTATTTCTTATGATTGATGACATTATAGTTCCGTGGTATTGTCGTAAAACTATGACGAGACCCATTCGGGACGTGTTCAGTCATATACGAGAATAAAAATATAAACCTAAACAAACGGTTAAGTTGAATTTATATGGAATATTATTTTACAAAAAATCCACTATAAACCGAATATGCCAAGACACCCGATACACGGGGAACGCAAAAATATACATTAATACATATTATTATTTTATTTGTTTTACTATTGTTATGTACCTTACTTATCATCAATCATCATGCACTCCTGTGAAGTAAGGAGATACGAACTTACGAGCCCTGATAATCATTATGTATTGTTCTGTGCGACTGAGTGTGATGATAATTTGGATGTGACAAAAAATAATATCGTAAGGACGATAAGATATTTTCCCAAGGTATATTAGTACTGTACGTATATAATGTAATAAATGGGCACCTTACCACCACCGCTTCTGCGGCAGCACCATAATAATTTATATATTTTATTATTATTTTAGCCAATGTCATTAGGAGGCCTCTTCGGGGTACCATACATACATAATATTATAATAAACATTCCTTGCTACCTATAGCTAGCTATACATATATATGTGTAGCAAATTAATAATTATTGTTATATAAAGTTATTTTCGTGACGTAACGAATGACAGCAATATATTTTATGAACCCATGTCATCGTGATGATCAGAGCATACGTTTTATTTCCTTAACGAAGCTCTACGCTCAACACAATAATATATTTTATATAATATGCATGAAGATTTGACATTTTTCTAGTGGAGAACTTTGAATTGTTTGGGAGTGTCATGGCTTCCTAGTGGCTAGTTCCTACCCCCACCAAGGCGCGACCTTAATGAACACAATTTAAATCAATAAATAAAAACAAAAGTTTTACAAACATATAAATTTATCTAGGTAGATAATATGTTTTACATTATAATATAGTCAAAATGTAACAGTTCAAAACGTACACGGCAATTGCGCAAATTATTCACACAGTGTGATACGATAGAATACTTGCAAAAACGACATAATATTTCCGTACAAAATGCATTATAGTTTATGGTTTGCTCTCCACACAGTCCTCGCTGATTTTCAGCGCTGCTGATGCCATGATATTTTGCTGTATAATATATGATAATATTACGCTGAATATACACAACCTGGCGAACTTATACAAAAATACTATTCGCCCGGTAATCCGCGGCAAACACGATTGGTCGGTGGGAGGAGGTAAACGTGATTTGTGACTTCAGACAGTGGCATTATTTTTTTGTCGAAATTACCGAAATAACAAATCAAAATGGATGCCCGTAAAAACACGACTATAGGTACTGGACGACTGAGCTCGATGACCTGTAAGATCCTATAGGGGTGTTGTGGTACACAGTATAGCCATATAGGGGATGGAGAACAGCTACTCGCTTGCAGGACGTAATATAAAGAATCCGGTGAAAGCACTGGAACTTGAAAATGTCTAAACTTCAGCGACGCGCACTGCTTTATAGTGCGGATCAATCAATAAAACCAAAGAGGTATACCTACTAGTCGAGCTAAGCAAATTATAATAATATGATTCACTAGGTTTTGTCAACCGTATCAATAATAATAAATGATAATAATATAATATTATTACGTCCTGGCTCATTGAAATGGTATTGCGTCGTCTTCGTCGGGTACTAAACCAAATCACAGTGGGCATGACAGAGTGAGTGTGTGTGTGTGTGTGTGTGTGTGAGAGAGAGAGAGAAGGGGGGAGGGGAGGGAGTGAAATAGAGGGTGGTGGGAGAGAGCCCGCGCGAAAAGTCGTATTTACAGTTTCTGTTGCGAACATCGTCGTCGTCGTATAGCTGCCGCCGAGCGCAGTTAACCGCAATGCTTTATAATAATAATAATATAATGAAAGAACGCGACGGGCCGTCGAGAGTGGGAGAGAAAAGAAACTCCGCGGCGTACACAATGCGCGTTCTCGAATGACCTGAAAAGGAGAAAAAAAAAATGAATAAAAAAATCACCGCACACACAACAACTGTAGACTGCGAGTGTATCTCATAATATATTATTATACCGGGACGGAGCACAACCGCACAAGACAGAAGAAAAAAAAAAACGTTACCTATTCCGACGGTGACCAGTTTTATATGCCACGAAGACGACGACGACGACGACTTACACACATAATATTATTATTATTGTAATGTTCGACAACGCGATAATCCCAAAAATCTCTTCCCGCGACCCTCGCAGTCTGTTATTATGATTTGATAAATTGCTCGCTCGCGATGACTGAACTCGACGAACAGTAATAATGCTATAATGGTTGACCCAACCATCAGTCCCCCCCCCCATAGGAAATTAAATTTCCAAAATGTTCGTCGTACGACGTATGCCTGCGCGCTAAATATCACGTACGCAGTGCGCACTGATCTCCATCGTTTCAAACTTCGACCATATAAACTGGGCAAGTGTATGTGGTCGAAGGTTCTAAATGATATAACTAATATTGATAAGAAATGAGTAAGACATACTTATTTACATATATTTTACGACAATCGGCTGGATAATAATATACGTGTATGGTGTCAATGACGATCAAGTAACAATAACAATAGCTATATAATGGTACCTATAAAAATAAGAAAAAGCGTACGAGTGATACAAGTAGTCAAATAATACGTAGCTAAAACAACTAAGGCGCGTCATAATATTATTATAATATTTTAGTTTTTAAGTCACGGGCTTATTATAATAAGCGTAATAACAATTATTGATGTTTATTAGACTTTTTCAAAGTCTCAAACATTTAGTCATCGCCGTTCGCCAGACTACGATATAGATAAAATTATTGTGATATTTTACTATTTTATCTACGTCGTGCGTCAGACATTAGAAGAGGCGTAATATTATAATAATCACATATTTTTCACCGAATTAAAAAGATTATTTTCGTTTGATTATTGCAGCTGTCGAATAATGTTATTACACTATTATTAAAATACTTATTAAATGTTATAATATTATACAATCAGTTTTTTAGTTCCAACGGGACTATTCGTTTCTTCTATTCGTTATCATTATTAAACAAATAAACGTTATCGCCGAGTAAAGTATAAAATATTACTTATTATTATTATTATTATATTATACTATATGAGCTGTATAATAAACAGCGGTTGAAATGCTCTTTTGTACGCGTACAATGCGTCCGATGCAGCCGTCACTGTATAAAATTCATTACGAATTGTATTATAAAATTGTGTGCGTTTGTATTCTTAAGATTCCAATCCAAAGTGAGTGAATTAAATCTGTCGTGACCTTATTATAAGAGCAGGGGTGTCCCTAGGCTTTGGTAGATGGTGGAGGGGACGGGTGTGAATTTTTCCATTCTCAAAACAAATTTGGTGGCCATCCACTCCACGGCAACTCGTTCGAAATTAAAATGCGTGGGTATCGAAATTTGGGTGTTTGGTTTTGAATGTTTGTAAATCATTAGTATTAATATTGATTAGTAGGTAGGTAACGTATAATTAAATATTGAAATATCTAGAGAAGATCCCCTGAAATTCCACGGTTACACATTATAGCTTACACTTTTTAGCACAACTGCCGCCACTGTGTACATTAAATGATGCAAAATTATAGTTTATAGATATAATAGTTTGGAAAAATATAACGAGTATACTAGAGTAATTACTATTATGATAAAAAATTTTTATTGAAGTTCAATATTCAATTCTACACCTGTTGGCCGTCACATATTTTAAGTATGAACAAAACATGACTTAATCTATAAAAAAAGTCCACGGGGGGAGATGTGAGTTTTGCTGTGATCTTATTAACGTAAAAGTTTAAGTGTGAGTAGATTTGTAAAGAGCTGGCCAGCCTCATTAATTTGGTTTCAAACAACCCATTGAGATATCTACTGTGGTGGTTCTTGAAAACAAATATAATGATGTTTAGATGCAAATTATTACATATTATCTAATAACATATATGTGCATGTGTTATTATTTGTTTCATGTTTGATTATTGAATTACTATTGAATGTCAAAGGCCGTAAACGATAAAGCGTCTATACAGTTCTCCAAAATACTTAGTTAAAAAATATTATACCTTTATACGTATGTGTCGTGTTAATTAATCATTATAAATTATATTAAATAGTGTAATTTCAAATGGATTAGTCGATGTCTAAAAAAGTTATATACTTATATAGTAAACTGAAGATTGTCTGAAGTATGAATTCATGATAATCTATACTTACTACATATTATAATATTATAATAATTTATAGCTGTAGCAGGATAATGATTGAAACCTTAAGGTAGTCGCTATAGTTAAATTACCCCGCTCTTCCTACGTGTCTGCAAGAATCTGGATACCTAAATATTGCTATTTGTTGTCTTTATTATTACCTGTAAATATGTATAATTAACGTATTACTTCTTGTATAATATTATTATTGTTGTGTTATAATATATTAATATTATGTTGGTTGAAATCCGTCAACACAATTGTCTCAAAAACCGACTGATAACCACTAACCGCTATATACATATTGTAACGTCGATAAAAATGTCGGTCAAAGTGTTCTAATATCATGAAAAGCTCATAACATCCGATTGCATGTTCGATACATCGATTATGATTCTTAATAGCGACAATAGATGACTGAACTTATGTCGGTCGCCGGTCGGTTATGGAAATATAATATGAACAATATTGCGATGACAGTATACAACTGGTGTCCTCCGTCATTACTGACATCGCCTAGTCACCGTTCCAATATTGTCTAAGTATCCGAAATTTTCGGTAACATTTATTATGTCATACGAATCCAACATAATATAATGTGCCTAAGTATAGACGACAACATTAAGCTAACATGGCTGTGTGCGAGGACGATTATAATAATTAATTTTATCCGTATGATTAAACGGCCGCCGCCCCGGTGAATTTTATAAAATACGGTAAGCATGTGCGGCGGCGGACTCGCGTCGGCTAATTTTAAAACGCGCGGCTGTTGGCTACGACGACAGAGTGAGCGACCGCTTTATTCGGACGGATAGTAACCACCGTTTCAATGATATGTTATATAGTTTAATATTACACGATGAATTTTGTTGACCCCCCCCCCCTCAAAACGGTACAATGGTTCCCGAAATTCCCGCAGCGCCGATCATGTATATATTTTTTTATCCACCTTAACCTGTACGTCGTCCTGATTATAGGTTTTAGAAGGTTTACTGCAATATTATGTGAGGGGCACGGGTTTCTGTGCTATGGAAATTGTAGAATATGCGGAGAAAAATTTAAAATATGCATAAAAAATTGCTTACCTATGCATGCCGTGAAAAATCATACAAATTGTACAAAGTTGTTCAAAGATCATGTTCAAATTAGGTATTGGTAAATACTTGAATGTTAATTCTTTAAAAAAGTTTACGTTTACAAAAAATTTATCCAGCCAATCGTTATAGCCCGTTACAACTGACAATCAATCTTTGAGCAAAATATTAATTATTTTTACTCACCCAACTTTTTGGAAAAATAGGTATAAAAGCTTAAAGTTATAATAAGAGGACGCCACATGGGAATTCGTTGTCTCCATTTTATAAACGTGCACCATAACAAATTGTACATTCACAATAACACATTTAACTCTTTATTTTCTAAAATTAGTGTGAATTCATCTCTTATAAAATGCATAGGTAAGATTATTATCCAGGGCGTCTCGGAGGATCTTATCGATATTAAGGAGCAAGTTATGACCATTTTTAAACCGTACATTACACCGGTACGCGTACACAGGTTTCATAATACTAACACGAATAAAATCCTCCGAGATGCCCTAGATAATAGCATATTCTTGTTTGTTCTGCGGTTTAGTATATAATATAACAGTGTGTGTAATAGTAAATCGTAGAGATTATAATGGAAACGACTACAATTTGGAGGTGTATCCATAATTCGGTGTACAGTATAGTTAACAGATAGTTTAACAACAAATTGTAATACAATATAATGTGTTGAAACGATTATGGCCTGCAGAAGTCCTGAGCGGAGGAAATGTAGCCAGTGCGGTGATGGACGTCGACGAAATTCCTAGTTCGTTTAACCGCGGCGCGCGCGCGTCCGGACACCCATCGCGCGATATCCACGTCGCGGCGACGGAACATGCGCACGATAATAATAATATCGTATACTCACGGGGGTGGAGGAGCGAGGACTATGTTTAGAGCTTAAGGACGGGCGGGGGTGCGTTAAATGTTTTTTTTCCAAACACATTTCTTTACACACGCACATCCAAGATAATATACGAACGGAGCACGTGGTACGTATTATAAAATATAGTGCGGAGCGCAAGTTCTGCTTCTCCGGTCCAGGTGCAGCAGCAGCAGCAGCAGTGTAATTTTGGCAGACTTTCATCCGGCGGCGGCGGCTCCGAGTCCTCTCCCGCTCGCACACACGTTGTACGCGTATGTATAATATACGAATAGTATATAATTGGTGTCGCTTTTCGAAACGAGCGCACTTACACGCACACACACACGTGTCCTCCGAGCTATTTTCATTTTCTATCTTCGAGTCCGACACACACACACACACATAGACTTGTGTGCTGCAGCAGTATACGCGCGTACGTACCTATATATATACATATATTATTATATATTGTATATATACGATTGTTGTACGTATATTTACGCGTGCAGTGTCTGTGTGTGTGTGTGGAAACACTCGCGGTGACGGCGACGCACATGGCGACGTTATTTGGATTGGGCTCAGTGCAGCGAAGCTATATATAATATATTATATAATATTATAAGTGTGTGTGTGTGTGTGTGGCGAGAATAGCTTTTTTCGGCGTGTGGAAACCGTTGGCCTTATGTACTTGACTTAGTACAACCGCATGGCACATAGATGATATATATATATATAATATTATATACAGCGATCGGCTAGGGAACTCTTGCGGGAAAACGGCTGCAAAAAGCCGCCCGCTGCGTGTAAAAAATATTATATACCTATTTCGAGCTGCTGCAACGCCGCGCGGTACACCGCTGGTCCGTATAATGTAATTATTATACTATGGATAATATTTTGAAAACGCTTATCGGTGGGTATGCTTACCGTTTGGTTTTACCTTCAGGCACGTTTTTGTCCAATCTAATTCCGTTGACGTTGAATTATAAACCATAATACATATCATAATTATCACGAACCGTGTTATTAAAATAGTAATTATTGAGAGTAAGTTGAAAACAGCTAAATTGTCGATATTGATTGCTGGCCGCTGGGCGACTGGTTTACTGGGCTCCCCTCTCGTAAAGCCGGATTCACAGCTTGCAGTTTGTCGTGACCAAATAAGTCAAGCTCGATCCAACTCGGGACGTTTCCCGGTAGACCGTGGTTAGTGAATATTACCATAATACCGTGATAACTATTTCAGATAATACAGACGGTGAAATATAAAATGAAATCGGCAGCTATGATGTCATATACTAATATCATACATGTATAATGCTGTTAATACTAATTGTGTTGTTAGGTGTTCAAAAGTCGGCGGCCCGTCTTCTGCAGTCAAAAATCAACTGGTGCACAAATTCTTCATAAAAAAATAAAATATAAATGCATACAATCAACAAACAGAAATGTGAATACAAAATATGAAATAACCAAATTGACTATTTTAGCCTCATATAGTTACAGACGACTATTCAAATAATTTATAATAATATTGTCCTTCAATAATATATGCAATAAATAAATGAATATTTGTGCACAAAGAATACAAACTGTTATGGCCAATAATATTATTGTTCTATATTATATTTTGTGTTCATACAATATTTCAAGAGTAAAGACGGATTCACAGCTATATCTACGTCGTTTGTAGTGTCGTGCCAATCGGATTGTATTGTGATTAGGTATTACTTCTTTGGTATCATCTAATAA
Source organism: Sitobion miscanthi (assembly GCA_008086715.1). Taxonomy (NCBI): domain Eukaryota; kingdom Metazoa; phylum Arthropoda; class Insecta; order Hemiptera; family Aphididae; genus Sitobion; species Sitobion miscanthi. Next base: position 88,354,282 of record CM017797.1, on the reverse strand, counting down.
CCAAGTTGCAACCTGCAAGTATACCAAGAATTGACTAAAGCTCAATTTTTATTTCAATATGGTTACCATTGTAACTATAATAACTAAGGCCTCGCACGACACCGCACACGATCACGATGTATAGCTGTGAATCCGGCTTTACTTTTGAAATATTTTGTAATATTAATTTTCACTACGGTTTATAGATTACGAGAATGATTACTACATAAGTAATATACATATTATTATACTATAATAGTACTTACAACATAATCTTATAATTTATATTACAAAAACTCTGACACTCTATCTTAATCTGAATATCAGATAATGCAATTTGGTCGATTATTATTAATATGTTTGAATATCTAGAATGCAACACACAACCTATCTGATATTTTTTTAATAAATCTCGGGTGGCAACAATAAATTTAGATAGGAACACCTAATACAAACATAATAAAAGATATACAGAAAAAATAGTATTTTTTTTTTTATTAAAATAATAAAATCCAATTATTTCGACTGCAGCAGAATTCGACAAAAAAAAAAAATAAATACAATTTAGTTTTTTTTTTATATTTGTATTGTGTGCTCCTAAACTATTGAAACCTACCGAGCCGGTTAAAATTTGGTATTTCTGCTGTTGCTGCAGAAATGCCGTTTTAAATAATTTGCGCATGCTGTCGACGTTGCTGCAACGGCGATGCGTCGGTTATTACTACACCGAGTCGCGCTGAAAACGATGTAAACTGCAATAACCAATAACGAGAAGTTTGTTAAGTATAATATAATACAGCATAAAATATAAATAAATTATACATGCTTAACGTAATATAGTATTTGCTGCACCTCATAATTATGCCGTTTAAAATGTCAGTTTAACGTTGTACCGAGGGCTAGTTACGGTAACACATTTAATATTATTAAATTATACATGTATAATGTTATCGAACTATAGTGTATTAGGTTATGCAAATCCGTCCGAAGACAACACTGCGGCAGGTCTTGTTAGGGAGTCGTTTCGCCAATACCGTGGCGGCCATCCGTGTGATGGTCTATTATAATTTATAAGACGTACACTGGAATACATTATACTAGTATGCTTGTACGGAGTGTTTGAGATTAAAATATTATTTTTATATGGAAAACGTAGGTACATAGGTACTACACTGATAGCGGGGCGATAATCAGCGAAAACCGTAAAAAACATTACACCTATATACGAACCGGTTAAACCGACTTCGGCGATCGTATAGCGAACGGGGTCTAACGTAAAAATTATTGTGCACACGGGTCGATAATCATTATAATATTGTTATTATTATTATATTATTATGCGTATCGTTCGAGTCACTCATACGCGTGGAAACGGCCCAAAAAAAAAATGTATATCGACTACGGATTACAATAATAATAAAATTAGTGTTATTGCCGTCAAACGTATATAATACGCGAGTTCAGCGTGATAGTAATAGTACGAAGTTGTAGCACAGAATGTGGTTGTAGTGTCCAGCACACATTGTACTTCGTGATAATAATAATATTATCGAATATGATATTGTTATTTGTCATTACGTTATTTTCCGTTATTGTTGTGCCCGTACAACGATATTTTATCGGAAAATTGCGAGTTTGTGCTGTTGTAAATTCGATAACGGAATATATTTTAATAAACGGTGTAAAATGCAATGCAGTGTATGGACTTAGAACTCTCTCGACAATATTAATAATATTGTCGAATATTTCATTATAATAAAATCGTTTCCGTAAATATTATGATATATCAAAAAAATAAAATAAACCTATTCGACGAATCGCTTGATTATTATTTTCACAAAAAATAATTATCGAGCGATGCGCGCCACGGAGATAAATCATTTACTGTTGAAATACTGCGACAAATATAATATTATTTAGGCAGTTTACTCTGCGTTAAATTTCAACAATGAACCAGATAGCTATAATATAATACGATAATATATAGGTAAGAGCGTACACACAATACCAGAGTATAAATATATATAATATTATATACCTATAAAATATATATGATATTATATAAGTATATTTATCCTTCGAGGATCGCAGGACTCTCCCCTTTTACCGGTGTACACTACAATATATGTATACATAGTAATGTGTATAGGTCTATTAGTGCGGTCCCTGCACGCATCAATACATTGATATAATATATAATATATATACACAGTAGTGTAGTACCTATATCGACCTTCCTGGTGTGTGTGTGTTGTTCGTCGAACAAGAGAGGTAGGGGTTCTGCACGTGTAATGTGTGTGTGTGTGTGTGTGTGTGTGTAAATATATATACACCGTTACGGTGTTTGTGTGGACCTAAACGGTATGTTCGGTGCACACAACAGTAAAAATATTATCGTGTACCCAATTTCGAAATAATATAATGATATATAGAAGAAGAAAAAAATAATATAAATAAATAAAACGCGATGACAATGCGTGAGTTTCGTGATATACACACTTACTGCATCGCACACACGAAACTGGAGTCAGGGTGGTACGGGGAGATACATATAATACGGTGAAGAGAGACCCTTCGCGGGTGAATAGGAATTATAAGGCGATACAATTTACACAATGCGTACAGGTGTCTCGGCGGTAGTTAAACGTATATAATATGTGCATGTATGTGTTTTTTTCTTCACAAATTCCATCCCATCGGTGTCCCCCCCCCGCCGGGGTGTTCTCCGAGAGTGGTACGGTGTAGTAAATATATATCGTCTTGCGTGAAAGGATTGAATAAAATGCCTATATATATCACGTGTAGAAACTGCACCGCAGCTGTACGCAATTTAGACGTGACAAGTACTGAGAGGTTTCCTGTGACGACGCAGTCATTGTGCAGTCTTCCTGCAGCAGTTGCTGGAAAAGATCCATAAAATATATTATTATTGTAATAATCAATCGTATTATAGCCTATATAAGGTAATATTATATTATATAATATATAGCACAGTATGACCGCTACGACGACGTGTCAAGTGTTTTTTGAGAGATTTTTAAAAGGATTTTCGTATCAATAGGTGCACAATAACTAAATTTAATAATAATAATATTCACCAACGGGGAAGTCCGGTCAACTAATACACCCAAGCAATAATATTGTCAACCTCTGTCCTCCGATGAACATCCAAGCACTGTACTCTATACAACCAAAATACCGGGGCAAAACACAACTAACGCCCCAAAGCCCTGAACCTCCCAGTGAGGTAGGATAACCACGCTCTGTTACCAATGTTTTTGGGCCAACACATGTCCTGCAAATATGGCGGTCGTTTGCACTTATTGGCTATAGGTGCCGAGGAGGGGAAGGTCACCCAGAAGTATATAAAAAAAATAGTAATTATAATCTACGGTGTACTTGACACCATAAATGCGATGTATTATACAACCCAAATAATAATAAATAATGCTTCAATATTATTTAATCACATACACCTGATTGAGGGCACCCCGAGCGTACTGATGCGAACTAAATAAATGATAAAAGTCACAAACACCTATCCGAACACACTGGATTCGGTGTTCGGTTACGACTACGGTAATGACAATAGTAACAATGCAATTAGTATATATACACACAAAAAGACCGGGTTTACGGCCGCCTTGTCGGTACACAGATCCACCACCGACCCCGTGGTGGAAGACGGTGGATGCAAAGGGGGGTTGGTCCAAAGGCGGCAACGGGGCAAAACGATGCGGCGCTTGGCGACGATGCAGCGACAACACAGAAGCAACGTACACTTCGTGGAACAAGCATTGTTGTACACTTCGTGGCTGCCGAACGACAAGACTATATACAGTGTCGTTATCGTGCCAGGCCCACCGCGCCGAACCGAACAGCCGAAGAATCCGACGACGACGCACCTCGCGAGGTTTTGGGCAGAAGACGCACCACTTGGGTTCGCGGATAGCTAACTGAATTTCGTGCCGCTCTGTTGCCCAAAACCACGTGGCGCTTCGTTGTCAGCGGATTCTTCAGCTTTTACCGTTCGATTCAGCGCGGTGGACACGGCACGAACGAAACTGTAGTCTTGTCGTTCGGCAGCCACGAAGTGTACGTTGCTTGTTCCACGAAGTGTACGTTGCTTGTTCCACGAAGTGAACGTTGCCCGCGTGTCACCGGAGTGCCGCATTGTTTTGCCCCGCCACCGCCTTTGGACCAACCCCTCTTGCAAGAGCATCCAACGTCTTCCACCATCGAGTCGTCGGTGGATATTTCGTGACTTGTGTGCTGACAAGGCGGCCGAAAACCAGGTCATTTTGTTTGCGTATATCAATTGTATTATGTTACTATTTATTTATTTAGTTCGTATCGGTACGGTTGGGGCGCCCTTAGGTCAATGCGATTATAAAATTAAAACTTTATTATTTTATTGATGTTCGGGTCGTACAATACATGGTATTTGGTGTCGCGAACACCGTAAATTATAATGACTATTTTTTTTTATATACATCTGGGTAACCTTCCCCTCCTCGTCTCTTCGAAAGTCAGCTATGCAGACGACCGCCATATTTTGGGATTTGGATTGGCGAATAAACAGAAAGGTTGTCGGGTATGGTGCGTATGCACTGCCGACACGGAAATACTGACCAGAGGGTTGGAAGGTGGATTTATCAGCGGTTTTCTGCGTATCTGGGAACTAGATTTCTCTTCTGCGACAAAGACCTTTTTCGACCATTCCTTTTCTCTGGCAGCATATGAGAGAGCTACACGCCGTCAGTTTTACTACCTTTGCAAGTACGTGCCGATTTATTAATTCGTGATTGTATAATACTGCAGATCGTCCTTTTTTTGGCAGTGACAATGGTTTTATTGGGGATGTCCGATTTCTACGTGTCTGACAGTTATTTAAAAGTCTGTTACATTTATGTTATTTGTTGTAATGTTGTGTGAGCATATAATTACAGTAGGACACTCCTTAAGTAGCACAACAAATTAATTATATGATCTCTCAGTAAAATATATGGAAATTCCAAAACCTGATTTTGAATAAATGCATTACTGGGGGGGAAAAGGCGGTGACTATGTTCGATGAATTACTCTATATAGTGGAAATTCAACTGCAGTCTGGTATTTCTTTCATTTTTCTCGATATTATCATTGTTGACCGAAATTAGAGTGAGATACAACATAACTTTTGCAATATTATATTATACTGTAGGTGCGAGGAACTGATATCTTCATCGACGCCGCGGTTGACAATGCCAATACGAATTTTCGTTTCGATGTAAGTATAATAACGATAATAATTAATAACAATAGCTGACGTCCGAAACGCGCACTCATTGTTCGCACTCTAATAATCGTCGTCGTCACCCTCATCCGCCGCTGATGCCACCGCACTCACAAACCGTGAAATATGGGGTTAATACATATATATGTGTAATAAGTAATAACAATATAATACACAGCGTTTGGGTGTTTGACTTTTCGAACCCACCCCGTACGAACGATGACGCGTTTTTTATGTCAGATTTCACAGTAGGTTTTTTTTTCCCGTGAAAACGAGTTTATATACCGAGGTAATCAATCGTAATGGCATTCATACCAGGGTAGTGAAAATGATAATACTTATAGTACGTAAACAAGTAAACATTTTCAAATCTTCAAGATGATTATTTTTTGAATTGCAACAAAATAACAAAAATATAATCAGAACAAATCGGTACGCCTTTGTATGTAGCTTGTTGCAAACCGCGTGTGTTAAGTTTTAAAGATTTTTTCAAAACATTTTACCAACATCAACCGTCGAAGATAGTAGATAATTGTCTAACTCAAAAAGCGAAGGTACAAAAAAAAAACACAATCATATTGTTGTAACTACAATGTACATTCTTTACTTATTTGTCAAGTCGAATTCTTTGTTCTAATATTTAAAATCAAAAACAATTAAATCGTATAAGTTTTATAACAATATAATATTTCGATTTAAAATTGTCGTCTTTTTGATGTTGGTGTTTTTTTATTTTTTGTTTCTTCTTTAGTCAGCGTGTAATGTGAATTACTATTAGAACTTTAAATTACCTCTTACCAATATTGGTCATCACGACATACACTATAGAAAGATAAGAAAAAAAAACTTAACTGTTTGTCGGATCGATTTATTATTATTATTATTAATGCGTGATTTGTATTTTTAATATAATTGTCCTTCTCTATAACCACCACATTAATGAGTGGAAGACGGGCCAGTGGTCTATATTATTGTACAACAGTGTACACACACTAGAACAATTGTAATTAATTTTAATATTTGTTTATTGTCCATCTATGGGTTACATAACGTCGATATTTATTATTCCCATTGTTCGACCGTGAACGCGACTATGTTGGGTATCTTATCTAATAGTATCTCTATAATATATTCAATGAATAAAAAAATACAATAATAATATTAGTGGTTCTATAATATAGCCAATAATACCTATGCTTTACTAGTGATTATATTTAAAAGTAGCTCGGATAACTCATCATACGACTCTATGGTAAAAGTGTATTAAATATTAATTATATTTTTAGAAATATAATCATTTCAACACGAATATCCGAACAATATTTTATCATTATAAAATTTATATTCACAAGTGTGTTAATTATATTTTTATACGATTATTTACAGATATACACACAAGTGTATGATTACATTAATTTTTTTCTCTCAGTGTTTTTGAATAATTTATTCAGTTTCAGGTAACACCTCTTTCTGGCCAGAAGATCACGGCTTGCTGACTTTGTTTGTTTTTTAAAGGAGGGGCCCATATTAGCTTGTAACATGCAATGACAGAGTGGTGGGTTTTTTTTCATAATAAGAATGAAATATTAGCATGTGGAATGGATCAGAATGCCGTGTGCAGTGAGAAGTTGCTTTAAAATTAATTTTTAACGTAATTCACAAGAGGTTCGATATTGCCATATTAAGTACATTTTTAATAAAAGTTAAATTACCTTCGTTCCTACGATTGGCTAAAGCAACTTAGTGTGGATGTGTAATCAGTTTTAAGTACATAACTGACAAACCTCAAGAACTTCAAACTTTGAACTCTTTCTAGTTGATGAGAAGTCGTTAGCTGCACTAGGCCGTACTAAAACCGTATAAAACCGTTTTTCAAGATTTCCGCTCAAACGAAGTTCGTGACCCGGCGCATATTATAGTCAACACTACCGGCCTGTATACTTTTTGATGGTCTTAACGTGATTATGTGCTAGGTATTAAAATTTATAGATTTGTTAGGTATATTAACGTAATATTTTCATTGGGAATATGATCAGTTTTTGTTACCTATTTCCGTTAGTGATTTTAATTTCGAATTTTGATGTTATAACAATGTTTTTGTGTTAATACGTAATAACTATTAACTGCACGCGGCCGAGGTATTCAGCTATAGTAGTCAATAAGTAATAGTCTTTATTTATTTGTGGATCACTGTACAAATTTTCTATTTAAATAATAGTATTTAACTATATTACTATGATTACATTCTATTTAAATTAAAATCTAATGACAGGGTGTGTTGTCTACAAATGATTGCAATATATGTGATCGACTATTCCACACGCTCGCGTGGCTCATATACCATATACGTATCCCCATTTTGGTGTGTAGTATAGTGTAAACCGTGTAAGCACCGAACTAAATACATTATTTACTCCAATAAATCACAATGTACAAATAGAAAAACTAGGAGAAAATGCTGTTTAGGTTCCTACAATATGATATGTATGTTGTATATAACATCATAATGTAAAGAGCCTTGGGCCATATATAGGTCAACCCAGGCAATCCCGCAGCACTGGTCACTTCAGGGTGTTTTATAAATTATCGATCTATCGGTCTATCTATAAGATAATAATATATATTGATTAATGTTTCTCTGTTTTGTTTGTCCTCAATAGACTCAATTTATTTATTTAGGTTATGTATTTAAAAGTTAAAACGCTCGTCATCGTACCACATATACGCACGCAATACACACTGTATATACATATACTATTATACTTCATAGAACAGCTATCGTCGCGATTGATTTTTATAGGCAGTAAACCTAAGAATTCAACATTTTAACGTAAAAAAATAACGAATGCCATCTGCTATTTCTGGCCGTATCTGTTTTTTAAAGACTTGGCGAAAAGATTCGGAAAAGAGATGGGGTGCAAGTGATCGAGATTCCAGACATCACGACGGTCGAAAACAACATTTCAGTGATTTCGATAACCCGTTAGGGGTAAATATAATGCAGCAACAACGCCAAAACCTGCAGTACCTTATATTATGTTATAAATATGTTATTTATTGGCTATAAACGTACATTATAATTAGTTTGAAAACTGTTTGAGTAATGTTTTCCAGTTTCCACGCGCTGCGATGACTCTCGAATCGACCCATTGAACTTAGGACTAAAAGTGCTGCGCAGTGCATTTCACGGAGTATCGTCAGAGTTACGTAATAACTAAAAGTAAGTAGTGTTTGTTAAAATGTATGTCTGAATTTAATATTATGTATTATTAATATACGTATAATGGTCCAATTTTTCAAAATAAAAAACAAAATTTTATCAGAAAAATGAAAATTCTACATAAAGCTAAAATATACCTAATCAACGGTAATATTAAACAAACTTTCATACCGGCGAATACGTGATATGTAAGACATGCTTCGTAATGGAGTCTATATAGGTACTTTCAATAACTGAATTATAAATAATAGTTATTTTTGTAAAATTTAACCGATTATCTTATCTTGCAATTATTATATTATATCGAGATGCCTTACCACCACATTTATTATATTAATGTTACGCATTAGTGCTTATCGCGGGTACTTTCAACATTTCCTTCACCGATTGCGTATAAATATACAAAATACATATAATTTAATATTATTATTAAAAAAATAATGAACTTTACACAATTATAGTGTATTTATATATTATAATATAGGTAGCACAATAATAATATTATATATTTCATATATTATATTATTTAGTTCATATTATGTACATTATACCTATATAATATATGAACTCGCGAAGACGTTGTTATGACCGTTGTCGTCAGATCTTTTGTATCATAAATATCAATGGTTATCATCCTGTAAACATGGCCTGTGTACGTATTGATTTTTTTTTATACTGATGTTATTAATTGCTAGTTTTTATAAAAAAATATTGTGATATTTTGTTACAATTTACGCACACATTTTCTAGATTCTGTTACTGCAAATGTAATTCTTCTCTTCTCATTCGATTCGTCAGAGACTACGGTGAAAGCACTTGGTTGATTAACCGGCGAGTTTTGCATCGTGTATTGACATTTATAAAAAATTTAAAAATATAAATTATTATACTATAGGTACTGTACACGCCTACTTATTGTTTTATGTTCAAACCAGATGCAAAATCCTACGGAGACTCTTCTGTGCCGACACCATTTAAATAATATATTTAATCATAATTCAAAAATATGCATACAATTAGTCTGTACAAGTACCTCTATACCTAAGCATTTAAAAGAAGCCGAAGTATTTTTTAAACTTATTTAAATACCTATTTCAAAATTTCAAATACATTTCAAAAGTATTTTAAATTTTTAACAAGTTATGTGGTATACATCTGCACGGGGGGGGGGGGGGCGGTCGTAAACTATTTGATTTTCAACGTGTCGAACGTGGCTGCACTTTCTATATAAACGAGTGAATTAAATTAAATCAGTGAATTCTCGAAGGCGTAACGTATATAGGTACGTCCATCATCAATATATTACAGGTATCAGTAGTAGTACCTATATATAATATTATTTGCGTGGCGATGATGATATCATATTCGATATTGTTTTTTTCATAATGGTTATAAACGCTCGCCACGAGAGTACACCCGCCCGCGTTATAAGTTATAACTTTATATATATATATACTAATCATTAAACGACTTATCGATCGGGCAGGTGCCCGAGTATATATGGAAATCGTGCGCGATTGTCGACGAGATAAGGTACCTATATAATAATGCTCGTTATACATATATGCGAACGTGGACGACTTTACCGTTCTGTTAATAATAATATAATGCGTATCTATATTATAGTAATATTGCGATGGGGCGGCGAAAACGGACCGCATTGCGTCTCGGCGGAAAATAAAACGAATTATCTATTATTATAATATTATAAATCTAAAACCGTTGAGCACGCGCCAGCATTACACTGCAGTCCGTGTATATTATTACGAGTACAAAAATTAAAAGCTATGACATATAACAGTTTATACTACTTATTTATATGTGATCCTGGGCATAAACGAGTTTGAGTTAAGTTAATTTTGACTTTTTTTAAATTTGATTAATTAAATTTTTAATTTAACTGAATTTAAAACCACTGAAAACGTTGCAAGGTATATACCTACACAATAGATATAATATGTCTCTGTGAGACATCTCTTGCTAGCTCAAATAATTTCTAGTCTGGATTATACGATCAAAAAATACCATCATTCGTCTTTACTACGCTACTGCAGGTTTGGCAGGAACGTTTGTGATTCAACTTCTTTTTTTTCAACAATACAATAATAATTGACTTAAGTCGACATTTTTACCTTTTAAGACATTCTAATGTTTCTGACAGAAGAAAATAATATGTATTTTAACAGTGGTTCCATAAGTATACTCGTCGATGGAAAAAGGAAGAATAACCTCGTCGTATAAAAAGTTCAAAAAATATGTTTCAAATTGTTTACTATAATGTTAAAATAGAATCTATGTCCAGAAAAATACGATTTAACTTATTATTTTTCTAATTCCAACAAATATTATTTAACTTGATATTTTTCTTAGTCTAAATAATTAATTAAAACTCAAAGCGTGCTTTTTTTTTTTTTAAAATGTAATGCTTTTTTAATTTTGAATTACTAGATTTGAATTGTTTTAATTTATTGAACCTATAAAATATTAAAACATAATATAATGTTCATTAAATCATATAAGTACCTATAGTACCTACCTATATTTTTGTAATTAAATATTCATAATATTGTTAACGTTTTGAAAATACTTATTCAATCGCTTTTATTAAAATAATATGCTGTGTGGGTCATATATATTGTAGTCTGTGGATTTTTATTCTTAGAGATATTTATTCCGTAATTCGTGTACAGTCCGGTTAATCCGTCGAATCAAAAATCCTACAAACAACGAACGAAAAAAAGTCGATGGTATTGTCTCTGCAGCATGAAGTGTATACCTATACAAAACGTACGTAAGTTATGAATGAAGTACGATTAACTCAAAAGAAAGGTTTTCGATTATATTTCCTGTGCAATTACAGAATCGTGTATTCGCGAATAAGCAGTACGTCTTTATACGGTGAAAAATATTAAGTGGATGATAATTAATGTTTAATTCATACTACTATACCATATACCTATTCGGTGTATAAACTTAACGATCGGTAAATTGAATTTTAACGTGCACATAACGGTATTGTAATATGCGGGTATATTAAATATTAGAACTTAGAATACTATTATAGGACGTCAGGATTAACGTGACCGAAGTCTTGGGAAACAAGAAAAATAACTCATTATGCATAAGTAGTTACACCGTGTGCTCGTAGCTTATAATATTATAGTAGTTATAAAGGTACCTACTTTTATAATTGTTAACAGTTGTATCATACGTAAATTACCAATTATTATAACTACCTGTTAAAATACTCGTTGGTATACAGTGTGATTCGCCTGGAGTATGCTTACCCACCGTTTATCCTTAGACAACGCATTAATTCAGATTTTGATTTTTGGTGTTTTTATGTTGGTTCATTATTGCCCATATTTTCAAATAGGTTCTCGTGAATTTCTGAACCATTTAAGGATTATCCGGTGAAATACAAACTTATTATTTTCAAACAAACCTTTTTTTTACTGATTTTTTCAGATTTTTTTTAAAATTATGAAGTATTCAAATAAACTTCAAACGAGAAGTTATTAAGTTATTAAAATTAATGCATTGTGCGGTATGTAGTATATGTACATTACCAATTATTATAACTACCTGTTATAATACTCATTGGTATACAGTGTGATTCGCCTTGAGTATGCTTACCGTATATTCACTATGTTAGAACATAATAATGGTTTTACATAAAATATAAAATATATGTAATATCGAGTCTACTACTCTACTAGGTACTTATTATAATTGGAGAATTCTTACAAAATACAAAATATTAATAAATCTATATTAATTAGGTACCATCATTATAGCACAAATATCTTCTACAACATATTATCATAAACTATATTACTATCCTTAGTACTTAAAATTTGAACTCAAACAATACTCGTTCAATTTCTGATTCACATTCTTAATACACGTTTTCAAAAAAAAAAATCATGTCGTTAATAATTCACTATAAAAAATGGCACTTAGTTCAAATGTAAAAAAAGAAGTTTGTGTGGCAGCCACAGGAATTTTATAAAACAATTAAGTAGGTAATTTAAAATATGGTTCTTAAGTGAACTGGACAGCTTAAAAAATAATCATTTAGATTAATTAATTATCAATCAATAAAATTATGCATTGTGAATCTCCCTGTAATACATCCGAAGTTCAAATATACATTTATTTCAACGCAGAACATACCATTAAATAATCCTTAGATATTAATGTTTTTATACTTTGCGTTCGGTTCATGTTCCATTCGGTTTCTACCTCCATGTCCAGTTTGCAAATACACATCATGAATTATTTTATACAACTCTTCGTTATAAACGTAATAATATTTGATAGTATTTGGATCAGTTACCGGTACAATTAATTTAACAATATTACTTAAATTCATTATATCATAGCGCTTCAATAATTATAATCATTTGGTTTAATTTTCCTCCACTTTTTAACCGTTTGACTTCTTTTAATAATTCGTTGCATTTCAATTTACTTAAAAATAAATTATTCGATTTTTTTTCACTCAAAAGAATATTACATTTTTTCATAAAATTAACCATTTTAAACATTAAGAAAAATAAAAGTTTTAAGAAAATTCAAAATAATAATATATTGTGTTTAAACACGACCGATCCGTTAAATGATGTAATAATTACAATACTGATCTGAAATTATATATTATAATATTATCTTCGATCTAGATTGTCGTTGGCATACCCTCTGATAAAATTATCGTGCGGCAATAAGCTATTAATTATTATCCTTACTGTATTATTACAGACATCGAAACCATTTGGGTAGGTACAGTATCGGCTGTTACAATACCTATATGCAGTCATCTGAAGTTTTAGATAACCATCGTGGAGAGGATATGCAATCGATAAACGGTATCGTTGTAACGATAAAGAAAAATTATAGCTTATAGAGACGCGGAATCCGGATAAACTTACATTGTCCCCTGCAGACAATATTAAGCATTGCACATAATGCCCGGGCAAAGTAACCAATTTAAAATCGGATTCAGCTTTGCCAAATATGACGAGAATTGTGCACAATGCCCGGGCACTGTATTATTACAACGCCCGATTTATACACTTTGACCTTGACATATCGACTGATGACGAAAATTCGTCGATGTGCGTAATACGGTGTACACCTATACGACTTACCTATACTCAGTGCCATATTTATGCGAAAAAAAATGGGACATTCGCACTGAGCCCACTCATTAGAGGGGCCCATGCCGGCTTCAGGCGTACAAAATTAACTGTAGGTATACCTTCTTTTTATCATATTTTGGGAAAACAAAATAGATATGGATTTTAGTCGGTTGTTTTGGTGGGTTATGAAGTATGAGTTTTCCCTGAAAACGACGACCTTAATCGACTCTGCCGATTATAAAATCTGATAAATTGCCGTTTTTACCGTCGTAATATCACTATATTGACGTTATTGCAGTCTCGCGTAGTAACGTGATACACGTCAGTCGTATTTGTTGTATATCTATTAACTGTCGTTTGTTTATTATTCTTAATAATTTAAAATGTCAAAAAAATAATTAACTGAAGAGAAAATTAAAGAATAAACATCATGAAAAACCAAAAAAAAAAACTACACGGTAGCTTGGAAAATTTAGGTTTAGAACTAGTTTATCTACTAGCGCACAATCGAGATGTTTGTGAAAGCTGATTAGCTGAAATCAAATTTGACTTAAAAACACTTAGTTTGATAAATTATTTGTGTAATAATCAAAAATTGCTTTTTAATTTGTTTATTTACTGGATGAAATGTCAAACATTAATCAGACGCATTGAAAGTGTAGTGTAGTTCTTGTATATTAAATAATCAATTTTTAACAATACTATTTTATTCTATCGAGTATTGATCCAACTAGGTACTCATATATAAGCAACTAATTACGTACGACATTAATTTCAAAATACATTATGCATACATTTTATTTTAGCATTGAAGAAAATAGAGAAGGACAATTTGGGGCCCAAAATTGTAAATTGTGCTGGGCCCATAAATTGGTAAATCAGGCCCTGCCTATACTATATGTTTACTTGTGTCGACTTTTGTTCACATGATTTGCGATTATTTTGATTATTTGTTGCATCCTAAAACTATAAACAAAGTAAAGCACACAGTACGAAACTTGCTTACATTTTTTGGTATTTTACTATACTTTCTTTCTATAAAACTTAAATACGAGTGATACTCGACTATCAACTTTGTTGGGGGATGAACCTTAAACATCAAAAGTGCGCGGTAAAAGTTTTGAATTCGACGTTATACTATGTGGTGGAAAACCGTGTCATTCCCGACGACTTATCTATATTATAATCTATCCTTATTGTGCAGTGTGCAGTTGCCTTACAGAAAAGGTTTTGTATTCATCGTTAGTATAACTGTATAGTATTATGTATCATGTTTGAAAAAAACTATTAATAACAATAACACAAAGGTGTGGTTTATTAAACAGCAAATCAGTGGCGCCGAGAACAACCCGCACTTAATACTATTAGCTGTTTTTCAAAATCGTCGACTGCAATTAACCGCGTAACATAATAATACTATAATATAAGAAATATTTTCGGGTGTAGTCAGCATGTCCCGAGTCCCGACTCCCGATAATAAACATTCGGATCCGTGTCCGATTGTCGAAGGCAAATGTTCAACGTATGTTCCTATAACGTAAATGATTGTTGTTATTTCTAGTAATTTTCTCGATTCGAAACTGCTATACCATATTTTTAATGGGTATACTGGTTTGTTATCGACCAACCCGAGGGCGTGAATATAATTTTTTTATTACCTCGTCGCCCATAATAATAATAATAATAATAGTAGGTATCTATATCTATATATATTTATAGGCCAAAATATATTTTTATATTGTATCAATAATGGATCTTTCCTATTTTATGTGTGGTCCCGAGTCGGGATCTATGAAATTGTATCTACGGCGAACTTTATTATATTTAAGTCCTTGCGGTTGTCGAATATTAGCATACGCCTTTCAGCAGTCAGAAAAAATTACTGTCGAATTATTAAATTGTTAAGTTATTTTTAAATTTCATACGTATATATAGCATAGTATATTATATTATATGGGTGGCGAATCATGTACTTATGACTACATACGAGTTGATTCCCAGGTTCAAACACCTGTTAAGTGTTTACCTAAATCGACACTGGCGAATTGATTCTGGAAAAATTAATAGGTATGTACGAGATGTATGAGTTAATTCCCTTTTTGTTGCATTTCGGTGGCAAATGAGAAAATAGAAATAATACGAGGGACAACGTTTAGTAACTAAAAAAATTTTTCAGGTGACTTCTCAGCCAACCTCCTTCTGGTGCTCCTGTGTAACGCTTATGGGCTGGAGTTCAGGAATCAGCTTACTATAATATTATGTATTTAAATCTAGGTACTGGGAATCTATTCGCACGTCTCCCAAATTAATTCGAGAACCATTACTATTTATGACATAAAATAAGCCTCGGGAATCAACTCATCTACACCGGTACCCATTAATGTAGGTATTAGATAGAGGTACCCATCCCCAAAATTTCTAGTGACAGACGTTATCACAGAAGCCGATCGTCTACTTTGCGGACGGTCATCAATAATATGTCGTGATAGTACACAATATTGTTACTGATCCCGCGACAACGACTATATTATATAGGTAACTAGGTAGATTGACTATATGGCATTCATCAGATTTATTGAGTGTTTCAATTTTCCACCGACATATACATGCATTCTCACTTACGGTCACTTGACTTCATATTTTGACCGTTTGTTTAATAATATATATTTCCATTCTCCGCCAAAAAAATTTCAGTTTTTAGATTTTAATAACCATTTATTATAAAATATACCTATGTGGAGTTGTTGATGATTATTGGTTTAAAATAACTTTAAATCCAACTAAAAGTAATCGATCATTAATTAAAAATATTAAAAAGAACACAATACCCAAGTAGTACATAAAAATCGAATAAATATAGTCGAATACCTATTAAAGTTATACACCAATACATAATTATACGAAATAATATATAATTAATTCTAATTTTATTCCAATAGATCACGTCGTGTTTGTGAGAAACACTAGTGGAAATTTCAAGATTATCTAGTAAAATAAAAATAAAAATAATTAAAATCATTACAACACTTTATCTTAATACTGTCACATATGTAGGTATTGCTAACGTTATCTTTCCTGTGCTCTTTCCTATTATCTACGTGGTGTCGTGGTCACGGGATTATACCTGCAAAATCTAATAACTGAAATCTGCTGTGGCGGAAAATGGAAATATATATATTTTATATTTTGCATTGTAATTTGTACTACAACACTCGGACAGGTGGTAAACGGAAAGGTCGATTTTGGCGGAAAACGGGGACGCTCGAGTTATTTATTTGGAAAGAGTTTTACCGGGAAACGGTTATGACATTATTATTGTCGTCCGGTCAGCACATACCTCTATGGGTGGGTAATCGTACCTGGGGCATGTGCGTGTGGGTGAATCCGCGGTCCGTGAACGACACGATTTCAGAAATTCCGTCGGCTGTTGTCGTCCTGCAGACGTCTTACTATATGAATTATACAGTACCCTACCACCTATGGTTGCTATTTTCCGATTTAATAATGCGATCGCGTCCCGGCCGGGTGTCGGCGGCGGCGATATTGTAGTAGTGCTTGCGATTCGGATCGATATATTATTATTATTATTATATTATTTTGGTGTCGGCGTGGACGGTAATCCGATCGGCGGCGAACACCGACGACCGAAAATGTCTGTAGAACCAAAACATATTTTCACGCGGTGTGCGCCGCGGGTTTTACGACGGCGATAATAATAATAATAATAAAATGTATCAATGACAGCCGCTACAACTGCCGCCGCCGCACGCCGCCCCCGGGACAATGGCCGCACGAATATTTTATTGCGATTTACTCGATTGTCGTGTAGGTATAATATAATATATTTATACAATAACATATTATACTATTAACACTCTGCCGCAGCCGCCGATGATTTACTTCTAAATTTTGTGCCTCTCGATTTTTCTTTCGACGCGATACGTGTCGGAAAATATTCGAGCGAGTAGGTATTATATTATTATTATTGTATACCGACAATGACAGGGACAAATAATATCTGGTATATAACACAGCGAGCCATAGAATATACGTATAACCGAATACCGCATACCGCAGCTACCTAGCATGATATGTCCCGCGAGGTCGTCGGTGCAGGTGTCGATGGCGTTTGACAAACACACTCTCTACAGATTCATTTGTCGGAAAAAATGTTAAATTATTTTCAAACTTTCTATCTTTGAATTTATCGTACCCACTCGGCTATACCCGTCCGTTACAGAATATATTATTATTTATTATTTTCCACCGAAATGCAGTCCTATAAATCCGAATATTGTCATTCCAAAACCTAATTAATGCAGTGAGCGTTATAAGACACGTATGACGACTGCCGATTCACAAAACGTTGGAAATTAAATCATAATTTTTTTGTGATTGTATTTTAATGGGAGGGGGCAAGTTTGTACAGAATGTCTGCAAACAACACACACAATATAGATTTTAGTCATAATAATATTATATTATATCGCACAACATTTCTTTACGATTCAACGGCATAAAAAAAAAAATGAAAAAAATAATAATAATATCAAACATTCTTCGATTTTATCGATCGGTAAATCTTCGACTAATTACTAAGGCTCCTCCTCCCATCGGCGTGAGTATGATATAAATATATATATTATATGCCAACGACTATATAATACTACAGGTACGGTCCGCAGAAGGATCTCGACGTCCGATCTTTACCCGGATTAGCCTCCCAAGTATATATATATACACACCACACATGTATACCATTACGAGAAGAAAATTTCACGGTGTTATACTCGCTTATAAACCGTCCAAATCCGCTAATCTCTGGCTCCATCCCGTAAAATCCCCACCCGCCGCGCCCGCCACCGACCCGAGAGAAACCTGCCACCCGTCCTGCGAGACCTGTTTGTCCTAATAATAATATTATACACATATACATCGATACACCGTATAGTCGACCATAATATATTACTATAACAACAAACGTCGAAATATTATTACTATACGTGTATATAATATATATATGCGTGTAATGTGCACGAGCATAACATAACACGGGTACCTACCGACCAATAGCGGAGATTAGTTTTTTCGAAGTGATGTCCATCGCGGGACTGCAGGACGCCCGTCGTTCTCTCGTGGCTGCACGTGTTTGGCGCGTTTTGAAATTTATGTCATCACATATTTTACACTTGTTAGTTGTGTTTTTTTTTTCCATAATACGTTTGTACGAATACGGTAAAAAAAAAAAAAAAAATAAGAAAACAATATAAATCGTAAAACACTTTTTACAATAATAATATTATTATTATTATCTTCTACACGTCTGCTGCTGCTGCACTATAGTAATACGCGCTCTGCAGAGGCCGCCCCAGCCGTCATCGTTATTTATTATATTATTATTGTTGTTGTTTTTGTATGATATGATACTGTGATATTATATAAATATTATTTTAATGTTTGATAATGGTGCTTTGGTATTTACTGACAGGTTCACGCAGCATGACCTCTGCGCCGAATGCTGCCTTTCGCTATACTCAGAGTTGTGCAGGCAAGACGCCGTGGCGTTGGTGTTTTCGAAAAATATTATAACTGTACAAGCAAAGCATTCGCCAATCCCGCGGGGTAAAATGAGATCCCCTCGAAGCTGCAGATAAAATTCTTGGGATAGAAATTAACTCTTCAGAGTAATCTTATATATTAATTTATTCAAGTGTGATCGAAGAATATACTATAGTTAGGTACCAAAATGGTTATAATTAATTAAATTATGATATCATCACCGCCGTGATAAGTAATAAACCGATAATATTTTTGTTGAAGTGGAACCACATTACCACGCCAATGCAAACATTTATATATATTTTTATTTTTTAGCTTGTACTTTGTAATAATAACTTCAAAACACTGACAAAAATCATCGTATTTCGGATTGACTTTCTCGTAAACCATAACCGCATATGACCCATTATGGTAACTAATAGACTCAAAGTATATATTAGAAATATGGATGTCTTATCCATGTGTTGTGTTATAATATCTACGAATGGGCCAGGTACGTAGCCAGACATTTTACCATAAGAGGGCCAACATATTTTGGCCCCTCCCTGATTTTTGTTCCCCCTCTTATTATCACACAAAATCTATTAAAAGAAATACAAAATTACTGAATTAACTAAAGAAATTTCATCGACATGAATCGATTTATCCAAAACCATACCTATATAAGCAACTAGACAATCATTAATAATTCATAAATATAATTTTTATTTGTTATTTATTTGATTAATGGATGTTTTTCTACTAGCAATGCTAAATTATGTTGATGCTATTGCATTTCATAACTGTGCACTACTGGACTAGTATTTTAATGTGTGGACAATATCAGAGTGAAAAGCAGTAAATCCTCCATTGTGAGAAAAACAATAATTTATTTATTCCAAAATTAACAGCTTTAATATGATGATAATATAGAACTTCAAATATTTTATTTATTTGTAAAAAAAATACAAAACTTCGTTTTTATCGGTAGCAGGTCAGTATAATAAACGCGTGGACTAGTTCGATATTCCATTTCACTAAAATAGCAATTTTTTTTAACTGGACTCGATGGATAATAATAACTTATTATATAATATCATTAATATCATATCATTGTGTACTGCGTATAGGTACTTATTTACAGTTTACACGCTGCTGGGATATGTGGAATCCGTACTAGGACGAATCAACGCAACTATATTATTATTATTATTATATTCCGACCAGATTTTCGGAGAAACCTGGAAGACTGGGTTCTGAAAGGAAAAAAAAACACACACGAACGCACAAGCCGGCCGGAGCGAAAGTAAACGAAAAACCGGCATTTAGGTATATTATATAAAGACATATTATTATGTACGACTTACGCGCGCGCGAACACGTCCTACAGATCGAGACCGAGTCGCAGGGTACCCTATACAATAAAATACACGATTGTATTATGATACATTATACGAGTGCATAATATTTCCACGCATTGTATACTATTATGATATAGTTGTCGCAGACGGACCGGATGGGTTCCGGTCTTCGCCCCTCCCCATCCAAAAAAAAAAAAAAGGACACCTGTAGAACATGCATACACATATTATGTATAATATAGTGTATCGTGTAAAATATTACCCACGACAGATTTCAAAAACGTGTCGTTTTTTTATCAACCGAAATGTGGTCCGCACGTTTAGCACTGCGCGTCAACCTACCCCACCCCCTACCGTATAATGTCCTTCCGCCCACCCCTGTCGGCCAGTCCTCGAAATCACCCGCAACACCCGACCAAAGTCCTATTGTGGCGGACGCCACTTGTGGAATACTCGATATTATGGTATGACGTGTCGTCGTCAAAACACCTATACATTTGTTTCCACTTTCGGCGGCGTGTATGTTATGCACATGTGTGCACTAAATGTCTAAACATTTTAAAATATATTATATAAAAAAAAAATTTTGTGATACATCGTGTATTATACTATATTATTATCAAACCATGTCCCGATCATAAATTGTCGTTGTTGAGATTCTCCGAGAGTGAAACAGTTTATTATTATGCCATACGGTCAGTATATCGATTTGTTTGGATCCGACTTCATTGCTCCTCGTGCTGCAGTATATATTATTACAGTGTGTGATGTGGCGTGCGTACGTCGCACGTCTGTTTTGTATAATATCGGAGAATTCTCAGGAACCCCGAACCAGATTGCTCGAGAGGAGTGTGTTTTACAAAGGACGACTAGTATTATAAATTAAGACGTCTATCTATCTATAATATAAACGCACGTCTGTTCTGCTCCTCGGACGACGGCGTTCGCTTTGTACAATAATATCGTAACAATATGGACCGTTATAATTTATTGCACTATACGCGGGACGATTTTTCAAACGATTTTCGAACTCACTACTCACTACTCGTCATTATTTTTCTGAAAATATTTGCGTCTAAAAATATAGAACATTATAAATGTGCATTATTGCAATAAGCATGCATGAAAAAACCCTTCGCATGACATTTTGTAATATCTGCAACGTGAGTAGTCGTGGTAATAGTAGGTACTTCATACATAAGTCGTACAAAAAAACACAAGACTCGACCGAGAGAACACTCGTTTACTTATCGACAAACCGATCGTCATCGCGCTCGAGTAAGTTTCTTAGTTCCCCCACAAGGAATATCGGACAGTCAGATAAGTTATTACTTTTAAAAGTCAGATGGGTTTTACTTATTATAATATACTTATGACTTATGTATTGTACACATATGACATTATATAATATAGTATCAATATATAGGTTAGGTAGGTACTTTTTAGTTGTAATATAAATTATAATATCATATAAATGATAAATGGATATGGTGGATAATGTATGGATAAATTGTGTCGAACGAACATATTATGCGAGTTCATTTGAGTTTCTAATATAATATAATCTAACTGAATATTATCATCATTTTATACATTACTGCGAGAGTGTCCGTCACTCGCCGTCGAATCGAATGATCTTTGTTTGGAAATTCACATTTTTAATTTTTCTTCATTTTTACGTTATTGCAATATATTAGGTATGTGAGAAAGTACTGTGGTATTTCCTTGATTCTAAATATTTTAAACTTTCTTTGGATAGCCAAATAATGAAATAAATATGGAACGTATAAAAAATAATTTTTTTCTGCAATATATCGCCAAACCTATTGAGCTTAACCAATGTTTAAGATGCCCATTTAGTTATTAAAGGGGAACCGTCTGTCATCACCTTTTAGGACAGTAAAAATTCATAGATTTTCTTCAACAGTATCTTTTCTGATAGGAAAGTGAATCTAGTTGGTATTTTAGGGGGGGGGGTCAAAAGCAAAATTTTCCCAGTAGTTTTCAAAAATTTTGGGAAAAACAAAAGAAAAATTAAGGAAAACAGGAATTTTTACACAAAATCTGTTTTCACGTAAATAGGTAATATATAAATTACTTTATTCATAATAATATCATCAAATATATTTAGTGATATCATAGATTGACTGACCATCTTCGCTCAGAATGGTTTTTCTTATTCAATGTTATTATAACATTGAGTTCCAATTTAACAGCATCCATTACAGTAACCTACTGTACAGCAGAGCGACACCCACTTGCCCACCTTTTTTGTATTGGAATTCTAAAATTAAAAACTGTAAACATACATTTTTCACCAAATATTTATTTTATCATTTTCTAGACATGATGATATTTATATTTTTTGGCTAAATATTTATAGAGATTTTCACATTTTCACATTTTTTTTTTTTTTTCGATTTGTGTGGGATAACATTCATTTGCAAGTAAAAAACCTTGAAAATTGAATAGGTAAAAGGTTCCTCATTAGCAGTGTTTACAGAAAATTACAAATTAAATTGTTGACCAATTTGGATATTTAAACGAAAAAAATGATTCTAATTATTTTTTTGTAATTTAATAAATATTATTCGTAGGGACTTGACATTTTTCACGAACTTTTATTGTAATTACTATAGGTATAAAATATAGTTTTTCTAAATAATTAGATTAATAGATATTTATACCACGAGTCTATACATAGAAAAGTAACTTACTAATAACAATATATACATTTTATAAAATATCTTTAGAAATATAGGCTGCCGGTCTGTCCCGCTCGGGATCGTTTTTCATCGCATTTACAATGATTTTGTTGAACAAAAATTATTTGGCACATCCATATAGCACTGTATAACAGTGACCTACTCAATGACAAGCCCGACAAGGTACATTTGACACTACTATACAGCAGGGCGACTTCCTCGGATTTTTTCGCATGTGAATTAATGGTTAAAATAAGCCCCTCGTATTGAAAGTTTGATAGCGACCCGCAGTAAAAAAACTATTCCGCCTACTTATATCAAACAAATATAATATATATTATACGGGTGAGACATCATTGCACGTTGGACGTGAAAGTTTTATTACGTTACATAATAATATTGAACATGCAAACACTATTATACATTGGCATACCTACGTGCAGTAAATGGATTTGGAGAAGTCAATGGAATCGTTTCAAATTTCCAAAATACGACTTTCGACGGTATAAATAATCGTCACCGCGACAGCGAGACTTTAGTCGTCATCGCGGCATTTCGGATTCGCGGCGTGTTAGATTCTACTGCAGTTTTTATTCTTATTAGGTGTAGGAGCTGTTTTTTTTTTTTTTTTACCAGTTCAGCTGTCTTGTGCAGCTGTGAGACTGTTGCAAAAATAGAGCTTTGTTCGAAAAGTCTCGCAAGACATTTGGTGGCGGCCCCGCGCACCTTTTTGCAGATGTTTTCGTCGTCTGTATGCAACATGCCACGACGGCGACGACGGTGGTATGGTGGCGGCGGCGGCGGCGGTGCGCAAAACGAAGGAGAGAAACGTTTTTTTGACAAAGGGTCCCTTGGTCCAGGTGCCTTCGCCGGTGACCATCTTTACCTTTTTTTTTGTGTGTGTACATGCGTATGCGTGTGCGTGTGTAATACGAGGGCATGTACTAAATATAATAATATGTATATATGTATTATACTTCAGCTGCCACTTTTTCCCAATCCCTTTCGGCCGCGGAGCCGCTGCGGCGCATATTAGCATTCTTCGATGTTATTATTACACAATGAGTGAAATTCCTAACCCTTTAAAAAAAAAGAGGAAAAGAAAAAATGTGTCCCGGCGGCGGCCACATGTCGACGCGAAACAGCCGCGCGTCCGGGCCTATATACATATATAGACACACACATACGCATATTTACGATCGAACTATATACGTTACGAAACAGTTTTTGTGTGTCACACGGACTACACGGGGTGTGGTGTTTCAAAACGTCTTCCGTTCTATGTATATGCGTATCAATTAGGCCCGCACCGAACCACCGGTGCCGGATTTAAGTGTGTGCGCAAGGGCGGCCGATTGAACGATTGATTATATGAAAATAACGACGACAAAAGCGTTGACGATTAAACTCATCTCTGGGAGTTTGTCATTTTTTTTTTTATTAAATGTTTGAAAACAAAGTTATCCGAATAGGTACGTCGAACTTTGCTGGGCCGCACGCATTCGGACGAGTCGGCGGAGTCGCTGTCTTCGGATATCGAAGTGTTCGGTCAATTTTGCCAGAAATCATTTATTTTCGGGTTGGAACCCGGAACGACGTGTACATTGGATGTTGAATTTCCGCGAGGGAAAGCGGGCGGACGGCGTATACATACGGTCGTTTACGAGAAGAATAAAATAGTAATAATATGATACCCAACAACGGAAATACAGAGAAATCTAGAGTTAGTTTATACACACGATTGCGACGAGCAGGTCAAAAACTCGCGTATAGTGCACGTGTTTGTCGATCGATCGACGCAGGTGTGTTGCAGAAGTCAATAAAAGATTCTAGAGGTTAGGTCCAGCGTCTTCCGGGCGGCCGAGAATATAACACAATGTTACAATGCGAATGTATCGAGTAAGACTTACATATATATATATATATAAATATTTTATGTCTGTCGAACTACAATATATATTATTGTATATGATATGTGATATATATAACTATATGGTACGAAAATGCGTGTACATATATAGACGGACGACCGCGGCGGCGATAATATAATGATATACGACCGTAGTGCACACTTGATAACAGGTTTGAGAGTGAATCAGTCTATATCACATACTATAGGTAATATTATTATGGTATTAGATATTAATTATTGTTTGTACGAGTCTATGCGACGAGCTTCGGGTATCGCAGGGGATTGAAGAATCGCGAGTTCGCTGTGCAAAAACGGTAGTTTATTGTATGAGACCCACTACGAGGGATTTTTTGGAGGACGTGTGCGTCGGTGTAGGTCTTCGTGTTTATGGATCGAGAAATCCGCGTTTATCGGTCGTTTTAATCTCATATGGCAGAGATTCCCAAACTGTGGGTCACGACCCAAAAGTGGGTCGCGATTATACTTTTGGTGGGTCGCGCTATATTTTTAAATAATACAAAAATATAATCATCTACTACTTTTCGTTGATGTTCAAAGTTCAAATTTAGTTTTATCGTCAATCGTTATCTGCGAGTGTGACAATTACGAGTTTACAGCAAATAAAATAGTTTACAAAAAATAGGAAACAATTACATTCTTCACATTAAAATTATATAATTATTAAATTACTGATATATTATACTTATTATATTTTTTTTTTTACTACTTCATAACTTCGTAACTACATAAAATTGAATAAAATAATTATAAAAACTACCTTTTTGTTGAATGGTTCACTAAAAAAAAGGGTCATTCATTTGATATTGTGGGTCGCTAGATTTTGAAAAATTTCCAAAATATGTCGTACAATAAAAAGTTTGGGAACCTATGTTATATGGTGTTAGGCCGTTTTTCGGTTTTACATACAGTAATATATATATATCAGTTTTACTGTCGTATTTTCAACCAGAAACTCGGGGGAGGGGATGATATATTTATGAGAAATAAATGTACGAATCAAATTCGATAATAGGAGGTCCATATAATTGTATATACATAGTTATTATTGTACCGTGTGGCATTAATCAGAAATAATACAATTATTGTAACATTTCCTAACGGTATTATAACTCATTGTGAACTGTGATACTACCGGTTTTGATTTTTTTTTCAGTTATATCATGACGTAATACGAAAGAAAAACACACAATTAACTACAATTTAATAGTCATTAGGTATATATTATATTATGACATCTAGGTAAGTATAATATACTATAACGGTATAACGCCCGTAGAGACAAAGTTAAAAACATAACGAAAACAAGAAAACATTTTTTGACTACCTAAATAAACAATGGCATACATTAGGATGATTAATATTTATTGTATACATCTAAAATCTGATATTGAATATAAATTTCTTATTTTATTATCAATGTTAGGGAAGTAACTTTTTTTTGGCAACAAAATTATTGTAGGTATCTATTACAAATTATCTTTCAGAATAAAATTGTAGGTAATTAAATTATTCTGAAGTAACTTTTTTTTATTTGGTCTGGTAAATTATTTAACTTAGTTGATTAACTTACCTCATTAGGTACTACTCACGTTATTTTTTATTTTTTTATTTTCAAACATTTCAATAGATTTTAATAATTATTTTGTCAATACTTTACCTTCTAGTATTATGATGATCAACAATAGGAAATAACGTAAAATGTAATGGCCAATAGGTATTTAAGAAACAAAGAAGACACTAACTGTGTATGGCTAACACATCATTCTTTATTTATTAAATATATATTAAATAACAATGCATTTTCCAAATAATTACTCGTTATAAAATATTTTCGTTTTTGTTAAATAGCTATAATTACAGTCATGTTAGACACTGCTTGAAAACCGTATCAATATGATATTTTTACATATTATGATTTATAATTATCAAGTGGTTCTTAAGTAACTTAAATTACGTATGAATTAAACTTGCAGTAAAACGTAATTGAATACCGTCAAGTTACTTGGAAAAACGACTTTTGTTTTTCAGCTTAACTTGTTTGCTGAGTTATATACAAACCGAACCAACAGTCTGAATTCAAACAGTTGAACTTTTAGCCACCCTCATTGATAACAACGCGCAGGATTTCCGCGCTGTCGGTGTGATTTTGATTTCGAGAGACAAATCTAAACAGCAGCAGTACCTATATACCTACCTAACCATATTTTATGATATGTATCTGCAGCAATATTATAATTTCAGACCCGCAATCGTACGTGCGTTGTAATATTATAGACTTGGCCGAGGGGCAGGTGGACGGGCGTCATATACAATAATACGTATCTTAATAAATACGCTTAGGGCGATTGCGATCCGAAACCAGATTTTTATTAACGAGGGGCGATGCGGCTGTGACCACGAGTGGCGTCGTCATCGGTCGGTCCACCGCGGGAGCGTTTGTAAACGGCAGTGGCGAGAGAGACCGAAGTTCGAGCGTGGGAACGAAAATAATATCAACCAAGCCGAGTGCATATATTATTATTATTATTAATATTATTATTACGCTGCTGCCGTTGTCGGTATAATGTATTATGTTCTCCGCGGGCGTGTTATGATTGGCCGGTGACCGCGCACCTGCTTAGCGTGAATATTAAAATACGCGCTGGCTAATATTATTATATTATTATTATAATTAGACGAAATTTAAAAACACGGTAAACATATTTTTCTAAATCGCTCCGAAGTATATATAAAAAAAACAAAGCTCTAAAGTGTAAATCTAAGTACGATTTAAACTGACCTAACCCAGCCATCTAAGATCTAAATGGGCGTGCGCAGACTTCAATTTCTGGTCGAGCCTGGGCAACTATGGTGCCCTAATAGCGCTCCTAATTTTTTTTTTTTAGCACGTTTTTAACATGTTTGTTGACGTATTGACCTATTGATGTCTATATAGCACTAAAGGTATAATGTTTTTTTGTTAAATACTCAAATGAATAAAATCTATACAGTGGTACGCACAAATATTTTTGATTTCATTATACTGTCACGACAAATACAATTTACATCTCCACGAACATAATATAATTATAATAAAATATATACGCACATTTTACCATGCCCCTAAAAAGTTTCAAGTCGAGCCTGGGCTTGACCGGCTTTCCCCGTGTGCACACCTATGAAGATCTAACCAACATTTTATTATATAATATATATATATAATGCATAATATAAAGTCACGAATTTTGATTTTGCATACTTTTATATAGTTTATTTTATTAGTTTAGACATATCATAAAAGCACATTTATCATATACCTATTTGAATTAGTTTATTATTTACACCACCGCGAGATCTAAAAAAAAATATTGCTTACAAAACTTGTAGGCATAAATGTCGCTGCCATTTGGTCATATGAATTATGTTGTTATGAAAAGTTGTCCATTTCATGAAGTGGAAACGGCTTTTTCTCATTTAGTAAAATACGAAAATATTTCCCAAAACTGTAATTTGTTCATGAAATAATCACTATAATTTGAAATCGTGTAATTTCGTTCACAATGTAGTCTTTCACTTTGCAATGAAATCAAATACTTACCACGGATGTGTATACGGATGTGTTGATGAATCTTTTGACTTATATTTTATGAAAATCGGTTGATAACTATGGATTTACATTAGTCATCCATTTTAGGCCTATTGTTATATTAAATAGGTAGTAGATATTATATTCATTAGTTATAGCTGCATAACTTCTTTTCATACTTATATGTTTTTTACTTTGTTCGGATTAAAATGTATTAATCTATTTTTTTTAACCATTTTCTGTTTTGTAACAGTTGAAATTTATAATACAAACATCATTAAAATGACTTATTTCATAATTTGGACATGTTTTTGACGTTAACACAAAAAACTGGATATAGATTCAACGAACGCTTAAAATTTGATATAAGCCCAATGTCGTAAAGATTTGGTTTATGTGTTGATATCAAATTTATGTCCAGAATTAAGAAATTTAATCATAAAAGTATCATTGTAATATTATTGTGTTCATAAGTATTTCAATTCCGTTTTTCTACTATTGTAATAGTAATATAATATGCAACCAATGGCAACTATTTAAATAAATAAAAATATTCGTAAGGTAACAAATATCTATGAGTATAGGACTTTAATGATACTATCAAGTTTCAGAACCATCACGAGTGCAATAGACTGGGCTGTGGATCACTCTCACACTCACACACAAACATTGTCTATTTTTAATTTATATAGTAGGTATTTCGTTTGCATTTTTCTCGCATTCAAAGCGTATAAACTTTGTACGAGACGAGTGGCGCGGGCTTGATCGCCCAGCCCAACATTTCGTCCCTGGCGATGTGTATCGTTCATCGATTTTTTCCAGTTCATATACAACCAGCCGTATAGGTATAATCGCCTCGAGGTTCCTATACCCTATTGCTTCTCCGACCGTCAAACTAGCGTGAACACTGCCAACGCGCCCGTCTCGGGATAACGATCGAACCACCGACGGGAAGACGATCAAAGGTTCTCCGGCTGCTGACGGAATGACGGACGTCTAAATAATAATAATAATTACTATTATTATATTGTCCGGTCGTAATATAGTGACTACCATTATTTATATGTAAGGCGTGCTGTAACGGCGCAGGTTGTTGCGCGGGAAAATTACAGTTCGATTTCGATAGATCGAATAGGCATTGGCCGCGAACGATTTATCGTCGTCGTGACACGCTGCGGACAGTCGTCTCGGCGGGATGTAGGGCGGACGACGACGACGACGACAATACAATCTACTTCTGGACCGGTATCCGACGGTCGGGCGCCGCCAAACGGCAATTATCAGACGTATACGTCTTGTACGGTGCAGCGAAACCTCTCGACAGCGGACACTTCCAAGAGACCACACAGTGTGCCCGCTCCGTCGAGAACGATATAAATAAGAAATATGTAGAAAATATACTGCAATGGCTGTTTTACCGATAATACGGCTGAATTACTGCGAATGGCCACTATGGTTATAATTACGCTGAAAACAAAATCAAGTCGTTAAAATACTATTCGAGTTTGCATGCACTTGATTAGACTTCTATGCACGGAAAGACGAGCGATTTTATTTAAGAGTTGAAAAAAATAATAATATGTCGTGTACTTTTGCTGTATTTTCACTGATTGAATAATTCACTTAAAAGTTCTGAAAATAATCTCAAGTGTCTCCTATATACTGCTGTTTTGGTTTGGTGGAAGAGTTAGTTGACCTTTTTAAAATTCGATGTAAAATTATATTATTGGTTACTCTTTTTAAATTTGACAGAAAACTTAATGGGTGGCAAAGGGGACAGTATAATTTTAGTCTTTAGTAGAAATCAGCAAATATGTCCCATTTTATAATATGAACCATGCGGTCACTAATATAATGCCACTTACTATAATTTTTTACTCGCGTAGGACAATTAAGGTGAAACTAACCCTTTTGTTAATGATTAATTTCATTTAGTTTTATCTATTGAACCCTATAATTGTGACATTAAAATTGCCAATTTATTACCTACATCTTAGGTATCAGTTAGGTATTTCTTTATTAGTATGATATGTAGGCAGTTAAAAAAAAAATATAGAATAATAACTTATTTGAAGCAATGGACAAAATGCTATAGGAGTGTTAGAAACTTTCTTAGAACTCTTGTACAGTTCTGCGACTTCCAGAGTCAGGAAATCGGGAAGTTTCCTTCTTCTCTCTTTACACTTTTAAAAAATATATAAAATATACAAATATGTTAGAGGCGTTCCTCACATAGGGTAACAATTAAAAGTACGTGGACGCATTCGGGCTACGTAAAAAATATGATCTGATTTTCTTGGGACGTTAAAATAAATAAAGTTTTAGATACGCACTCGGGAAACTTCTAACACGACAAACGCAAGTGACTATAAAATATACGGCGGTGCGCCCTTCTTCAACTTCGAAACTTGAAAGCCACGCGATTCAAACGTTTTCATCGATTAATGATATATTAATACCTGTTATAATCGGCTGTATACGATCGTCGCATTACCTAACGCAAAATTGTATAGGAGTGTTCATACACGGTCCTACAACTCATGTACAGTTGTGGCTTTCGGAGTCAGGAACTCGGGAAGTTTTCTTCTTCTCTCTTTACACTTTTAAAGTATATAATAATAAAAAAATATGTGTTTGAGGCGTTCCTCACTCGGAGTAACTTTTAAAAGTACGTGGACGCATTCGGGCCACGTAAAAAAAAAGGTTCTTATTTTCTCGGGACGCACTCGGCCGGACATTAAACAATGTTTTAGTTACAAGCACTTGGGAAACTCCTAACATGACAACGCAAGTGACTATACAATATACGGCGGTGCGCCCTTCTTCAACCTCGAAACGTGAAAGCCACGCGATCCAAACGTTTTCATCGATTATATATAATAATATATTAATACCTGTTATAATCGGCCGTATATGATCGTCGCATACCCGAGTGCATTATACCTCTACTCCGGAACGATGACATAGACGGTATACCCATATTATTATTATTATTATTGTAATATCGGTAATAACATTATTCCAGACCCACCCACATCGACGTCGTCGGGAGATAACTACGTCGCGCATCGTCGTCGTATAACAATAAAACATGAACGTATAATATGATAATATTATTATGTTATGTAATGTGTATTGTCTCCGATTCGTCGCCGTACTCCGCCGCGGCCAGACCTATAGTGAAATAACAATAATATACCTAATAACAGTGTATCTTCGTGTATGGTATAAGTCTACATTATACAGTTGTGATCGGATTCTTCTTGTCATCGACACCCTATAGTGCGTGCGTTCGCCGTCTCGTATGCGCGCGCCGCATGATTATGGCGTAAAAATGAAAAAAAAAAAACACCGAAGAAAAAACGACGACTACGAAATGAAAAAAATCGATACAATATATTACACACGTAAGACGTAACCGATCCGTTTGCCCGTGTGCGTGTGTGTGGCCCCAGACCGAAAACTCATTCGAGTCAATTAGAATAGTATATAATATATAATGATATATGTATATAAAAATAAGATTACAATGCGCACACCGTGTCTGGGTATCTGGTTCGAGGTATATATATAACCTATTATGTAGGTACCTACGACGTGTCATATGTATATGCGCACGTAAATTTATATACATATATAGGTATAACTGGGCACATTATAAATCGCCTTTTACGCGTTTTTACCGAGATATTATAATACATACATCGCGTCGAATCTCGTATCGGTATATATATACAGCGTGATTCACTAAGCACGATCACCTTCCTTTTTTTCCTTTAATAGTATTCAGTTATCCAAAATCTGATTTTTAAAATTTGTAATATACTCAAAGACATTATTTTAAAATTCTTGAAATATTTTTTTACCATACTCATATATGAAGTGTTCCGTCGAGGTACAAACTTTTGTTTTTCAAACGCGAATCCCCTCCCCCCCACTTTCAACTGTACATTTTTTAGCGGATGATTTTTCTGAACATACGGACGCGTTATAATGAAAATTCAAACTAATAGTTTTTGAGTCATTTAACTTGCGTACTAATAGGACGATAGTTCCATACGATAATAGGGTTGGACGATACATAATTCATAGGGGCTATGAAAGGTATGACGATTTTAACATTTCAGTTATCAATATTAATCTATATCGGCTACATATTCATAGTCAGGAAAAACAGTGGACATTTTTGGTGGTGATCATCGCGTGCTTGGCGAATCGCTCTGTATGTTCCATAGATATCATACTATATTATACGTTCACGTCTGACGATGACGCGCATATTAAAATATGTATCTGTCGCACGCATGTGTTGTATATTACATTATAATATAATAAAAATAATAATACCTATATTAGGTGGGTATCGTGTGTGCGGCTATAGGGTTTAGTTTTGTTTTTTTACTATTGATTTTCGCTTGTAAATTTCATTTTTTTTAATTATCTGTTGTAGTCGGCGTGTGTATAGCTGTGGCCGACGGGAACGGTAGGAGGCTGCCCGGCGTGGACCACCCACGATATACATACTGTCCGGACGCCCACCTTGGCGTGCAGCTAGGTATACAACACAACATACAGGTATATATTATGCCTACAACACCCGAGCGATTAACGTGATACGTATATAAAGTGCCTATATATAGGTATTATTATTATAAGGTACCTGTCAATATATATATATATAATACGTATTAATATATATATATGTATATACGACACATCCGAGTATAATGGTAAAATATAAAAAAAAGGTCGCGGGTACCGCACGGCCCGCTCAATGCCATAATTGGTGGCAAACGAGTTATATTATATTATACGATAGAGAAATATATACATTATTATTATTATTTAAGAGTACATTTTCGTGGAAAAAGAATATAAAAAAACACGTACCTACACGCAACACTGACGGACACCGTAACGAGGAGCGAAGGAAGAAAGGCCATTCCGTATATTATATACATATCGTGTCGTATAAGTGTATATATAAGAAATATCATGTTCTTGTATATACAATATTATATGATATTGGGTATCATGAACTATCATCACAAAAATGGAAAAAAATTATATCGATTCGATAATAAGGCATGCACTTTCGTTATAACGAATTCTGATGAGGCAGAAAAGTGTTAATAGATTTGAATTTTTATCAAAATATATTATTTTAAATTAATACAGCGACAAATACATCATGTTATAACATATGCGAGCAAATTTTATCCATCTAATTTTAATATTTAATAACACTTTGTCAAATCTGTAGAGAACCTCTTACAGTCAAGCCTTATCGAAACCATAGAAAACTAGAAAACGCCTTTGAATTCTGGACAACCTCTTTGAAGACCTTAGCCCAATCAAATGCAATATTTTTTAAAACAATAATATGTACCAAGAATAATAATTTAAAAAAAGGTTTTGTAAAGTCTAAGTTAAACTTTGGTGAATAATTGATCTAAATTGTCGATTTTTAGCAAGTCGATATTATATAAAGTATAATAAATGTATAACCTTATCATAAAAAAGAGTGAGCGTATACTTAAAAAATAATTATTCTGAATCAAAAAAGGTATTATTATTATTGAAACCTTGATAGATTCATTTAAACAACTAAAATAACATAATATTATACATATTGACTACCTACCATTAGAGTATTACCTGCACTCTACAGTAAAAAGTCCATCGTTTCCATAAAAACCACAATAATTATACCAATGCCAATGTTTGATATAGGTGTTAAATTCCTAACTAAAACTATCAGTATTACTAAGTATGTAGTTTGGCACACTTAAATTGTATTAGTGTAACTTCCTACAATTTCTTACGGTATAATCTAGTGTATAGACGTATTTTTAATATTTTTAGTATTTCAAAGTATGATATGACTATTTGAGTAAAATCATTTGATATGTATTTTAAAACCCTTGGCAGAGACAAGCATTTGAATGCATTTTATTGAACATTTTTCTTAAAATCCTTTTTTCTACATTAAATTTTAAATATTTCACATTTTAAAAATAATAACAACTAGGTACATTCAGTAAATCTTATCTTTTTACGTATTCCTTCAGCAAGACACGTGCCATCGCGATGTGTGCTGAATACAAATCAGTTCTGGGTAAAATATAATTTTCATTTATCAGTTATACCTACGTTCAATAGTGGAAAAATGCGGCGCAATGTGTTTGGTTTTCATACTATTGTGGTCTTCAAATATACTATTTAAAAATTCTAAAAATCAGAGTTTGAATAAATTCATTGCTTAAGGAACAATTAGGGGTGAGTACCTATGTTCGGTGAATCATTCTGCATCTACGTAGGTTCCCTGCAAAACCAGCATAATGATAAACTTAGATCGCGCGTTGTTTAAATTTAACACCCGATTCTGACGTTTTATAAATGATGGTTGTCGTGGTGATAGAGACGGCGACCTAAAGCTATATACATAAAAAATTCAATATAGGTACCTACCTATACTACCTAATAATAAAGATAATAAATTAAAACGATGCAGTTGTAAATCCAACGTGCAAATTATTCTCTTATGTCCATTGATATAGTTTATAAAACGTGTACTTACGCTCTCGTAGACGTCAGATTTGAAAAATGACGATTATTATAATATACATCGTGAATATTTTGTACACTATATTATGATAATATTTATTATATACAGTACGTCGTGTGAGCCGAAGAGTAATTTGTGGAAAACGTGCAATTTTCTACGTCTCACTCTCTCTCTCCCACGCGATCCCCATATTCACGGACTGTATGTGCGAGCAGCATGATATATCCATTATATAACATAATAGTATCCATTCGAGCGCGTCCAGCGGCAGATATTAAGGCTGCATGGGAGTCAAAACACGTTCAATCCTATTGCGAACGGATTTGACGCCGGGTTACACGATAAAAAATTTACATATTATTATATATTATTATAATGACGTTTAAAAAAATAAAAAAAACACACGAACGCTGCACAAAGTGAATCTGTGTTTCCGATGCACCTGGCTCTGTATACTGTTTATTATTGTATATATTATTACATGCATATAATACACATAATAATATACGCAATGCGTTTATGCGTGTGTCGTCGAATAATCGAAAACGAAATCTCGTCGTCGGTTTCACACGAGGGTGGGTCGCACGTCCGACCCCTTGCCCTAGCGTGTGAGAGAATCAGAAAACGCGTATAACTACTGCGGGCCGACATAGTGTGTGTGTGTGTGTGTGTGTGTGTGTGTGTGTGTGTGTGTGTGTGTGTGTGTGTGTGTACATGTGTGCACGCCACTCACACCGCTTTTCGCAACGATATGCCCAAATTATTATTGCTGCGATTTGATTTCGGGGTTAAAGAGTTTTTTATTCTCTCCGCGGCTCTCTCTTTCAGTCTTTCAGTTTTTTATTTTCATACATCGAGAGAGGGTCGTGCGCATACAGTATGCAGTCTCGCAGTGGCCGTGTTATAACAATAATAATAATAATAATACCAGTGGCAATTTCTTCACCGGTGCCGGTGCGCAGCCCTTAAACGATACGGGGCCAGCAGCTGTACACCGGAACATCTGTTTTTGCGTAACTTACCCCTTCGGAAGACGCACTACAGAATGAAAGAAAGAAAGAAAGAATATATATAAAAAAAAAAAAAAAAAACACGACGAGAAAAGCTGCATTTGGCCGTCGCTACCCCAGCGGCGACGTCGTCATCGCAGGCAACGGCTGCGGTAGGTTCATAATGGGCATGTGCATAATATACGTATAATATTATACCACCTAAATACATGTAATATATATATATATATATACAAATGAGCACACACACGCGCGGTGGTGAGACGGCGGAACAAACCACCTTGGCTGGCCGGTGAGCTCTGAGAAAACATAATAATAATATTATCATCTGTCCGTCCGAGTGCAAGACGCTTCTCGCGGTTATACGCATACTATATTATATTATATTGCACGTAAAGGCCTTCTGTGGGGCGAA
The DNA here is from genome assembly GCA_008086715.1 of Sitobion miscanthi. Taxonomy (NCBI): domain Eukaryota; kingdom Metazoa; phylum Arthropoda; class Insecta; order Hemiptera; family Aphididae; genus Sitobion; species Sitobion miscanthi. The sequence goes on along the minus strand of CM017797.1, from coordinate 88,317,572 downwards.
GGCACCCGCCGTGAATGTTATGTATTATTATTATTATACATTATATACGCACGCGGCGTAAAAACGTAAAATATATAAACGCGTAATACTATAATATAATAATAAACGGCGTGGTGTGTGTACGCATCGCGTCATTGTTTAGCCGAACACCTTGACCTAACCCATATATTATTATGCGCTTTTCTTTTGTCGTTGCCGCACCGGGTTTTCGGAAATCCCGATCCAGTCTGCAGCAGCCGTCGCGGATATTGCCCGACGACCATGTTTTTCACACAGTCGCGACGCAGTGATTTTTACGTCAAACGGATGGGTGGCGCTGTGGGTACAGAAGGGGAAATGGTATTTTGCGCCGATTGTAAAATAGCTATTGCAATTATTATTATATTTGTGCCATCAAAAGGTACATTTAAGTGCGTTCGCGATTTGCGCCACACAGAGTTGTTAATACATTTTGGTAATCTGCACCGTGACAGAAAACAAAGCATGTTTCACAAAAGATATCCACCTTATAAAACATACAAATGCGCATATCCAGTAGTAATTAATAATGAATATTGTAGATGAAGTCGTTCGTTCTACGATTGAGTTTTTGAATTCCCTCGGCCCTTTATGACACTGATTTCACATGAAAATAACATTAGACATTGGCACTACGACAGTGTGACTTTAGAATCTCCAGTCACTGCGGTTTTGCGACGACATAAGATTATATTATACAAAGTAAAAAGAAAAAATAAGTGGCGCGTATCTCCGAAGTTTTCTCCCGTCGTCAATTATTGTACGTGAGACTTTCACGAAATGGTTCACCAGTAAATTAAACGATATTCATCGTCAATGTACACAATACTCGCGATGTCATTTACAAAGAAATGTTTATAGATTAAACAAATATTTAAAACATACCTATATATTTATCGGCTAAGTGCTATAGCTAATATCGCATTACAAGATATTATATATTATAACTGATGTAATAACTATAGGTACGCATCGTTATTTTACCATCGAAGTGATGGATAATGATTTGGAAATTATATAATAATATGATGTTCGCTGTAATCGTAATACTCGACGTCGGGTTCACGGAGACTTTAGCGCGCGCAGCTGAAGACGTTCAACACAAATTATTACTATTTTTTATTTTTATTGCTTGTTGTAATTACATGAATTATCATCTATCGGTACTAAATAATAATAGTATTATTGATTGTAAATACTTGTATCGATGGAAGTATTCTACTGTAGTATTATTATACTAATAGTATATAGTTTGTAAATCCTGGTTGATTCATAAGACACTCAAATTCTTTCAACAACTTTTAACGTTTAAACATATATTTTTTAGAGTATTTCTATGTATAAACATTGACATTTGGATGAGTATAGCTTAATGATTTATAACTTGATGTTGATCCACTACACCGCTCATTTAAACTTTTTGAATATTTAGGTATCTACCACTAGTTAAAGTAAACTACTTGCCTAAAATTTGATTTTTGAAAATCAAAATACTCTGAATAATATTCTGCTGTGGAATGTGAAATTTAAAATGTATGTGGTCATTCAAATGAGTAAAAACTTAAAACATTATAACGATAAAAATGTTGTTTTGTAGAGACTTAAAAATTACATAAAAGAAATATTTCCAAAATCTTGTTTTCTAAAACAACGAATGTCTACTCTCCGTAGAGTAGAGTAGGGTTTCGTTGCTTTCAAATTTCTAATTCAAACCGTTCATGTACTCAACCATATTACGTCAAATTAAAATACTACATTACTGTATGGCTGTTGTAGGTATGTATATACACGGTTGCATCAATGAATAAATATTTATGGGCCACGAGACGAATAAATAAGAAAAATTAAATTTAAAAAATAATCGCTAACGCAACACATTACACATCATTATAATAATATAATTGCATGCAGGAGAATAATTACGCGCTCCAGACACAAACGGTTTGAATTTTCATTCACAATTATCAATGCTCGAGACGTTGAGTCGTTAACAAGACACGAAATTGTACACACCCCAATTATTATTATTATACAAAAATAATACAAACAGCATTATTATAATACGTTAGCTCTGGTTCGTATACAGAATATTATCGTGTAGAAAAAAAAACGTACGTGTCACGACACGTTTGGGTTCAAAACACACGTGCGCCCAGTGTCGTACATTTACACGCGTGCATAGTACGTCAACTTAATATAATATAACTTACAAGTCACATTAATATAATGTTTATGTGTTTGTGTGTATGCTGCGCTCGTTGTGTCATCGGTGCATAAAAAACGACTCTGCATATATATATATGGCCCATGTGTATAGCGTTCTAAAACTGTACCTACGCATATTATATTTTAAACGCACGCGTAATTTAATTAATTGTTTTAATATCGTTTCGGTTGTTACCCGTATTATAGCTCAATTTGTGCGCTTCATTGCAGTCTAACTGCTGAGAAAACCTCATCACTACGTAGGTAAAATAGTTTAGCATATTATTAGATTGTTATATTATTGTAACGAGTGTACCATGAAGAACATTTTAAAGTACTCTGTTATTGATATATATATATTGTAAATACGCGTAATACGGGGTGGCGGAGTATCCAGTGTTTTATTTTAGGGGAGGGTGCTTTTAAAAATAATATGTGACCTACGTATAAGATATCAAAAACGAAACTTAATTTTAGGGTACATTTTCAATTTATTTGTGAATTGGTTTCGGTTTCTTTATATTCACACGTTTAAGATTGAAAAAGTAGATTTAGAAATTTGTGTTTGATGGTATATTGGTGTCTGTTTTTTTTTTTTTTGTAAAACCATAACAATTATTTAGTTTAATGTATAATATGTATCAAATAACTCTGAAAATGTAATTAGTTATAAGAATGAAGCTAATGATTTGGTTACATTATTTATAGCTGTATCCAGTGTTAGTGTGATATCGTATTGATAAGAAATTTAATACCTAGTTATTAGTTTGATACTGAATAACACGTATTCACACACTCCAGGGGTAGCATTAAAATTAAATTGTCTTGACGTAGTGCCGCCGTAATACCGTAAATTGTGACTGGCTGCACTTTACTGCTACCACCGAAATATTAGTGTTAGGTATATTATAGTTAATAGTTATGGTATCCTATGATTTGTAAGAAAACAACTATAACTGATAATATTATAATAATAATATAATACAATATTGTAATGCGTATAAAACACTTAATTTTTTTAAATTTTTCCAGACATTTGAGGGGGAGGCAGTATTCTCTTATTCAGCCACCTCCACAAATACGATCCTGTTACAGCTATACAGGGTGTTGGTCATACATACGCTCGTAAATCTCATTGTACGCGAGCACAGATGTTCATATAATAAAATGACCAAATGTCCAAATTCCAGTCGTCCCGAATAATAGGTATTTTTCTGTGATTATCAGATCATATAAAGTTATATTATTTCGTTGGTGGAATAAATAGATTTTAAACAATGCTGCTACTCGTTATAGATATAAAATAATATGTTTATTAGTGTTGTGTGTAGTTATATTCTCCTAACAATAATGAAATTCTTTTTGAAAAGGCGCGTGAGCGTGCATTTTCTAATTCAGTCCATTTTTGTACTTTAAAAAAAAAAAAATGTTTATACATAGACTTGTGCAAATACAACTATATAGCATAATATTTTTGGAACATTGAACAATTTTTTATCACGGTAATTTAAATTTTTAAAAATATTCGAAAAAATAATGAAAAGTATTAATTGTTAAAATAATCGCCCAGTACAATATAATATATATGTATGTATATATCTCAGGCGTGTTTATAAAAACCTAATATTGTAGTATGTGCAGTATACGTATATATAGCCGAAAAAGGGCGTCTTCTGTCGTTATCGCTGTCTGCACCCTCGTATAAAGCTAAAGCACCTATATATTTTAATATTTAAGTACATATTATGCATCATAATATACACTTTATAGCATTATATTATTAATGATAATTATTATGTTCGCATCGGGTTACCCTCGTTCGTGACTTATCAGAGTACGTAGGTAATAATATACTCTAATTAATCGAAAATCCTCGACCAGTCGCGACGATAGATCATCCGCATTGATTATTATAATATTTATCCTTGAATGGTGGAACACGCCATGTATTACAATACGATCTACCATGTTTTAAAAATACCCGGAACCATGTATTATATACCAAATGTAAGTACGTAATACATTTGGAAATTATATAATATGTATTGTCGCGCAAAGTTATATACAAATCATTCGTCAAATAATATAGCAAAAGTAAACAACAATTTAATATTTAATTTTTTGAAAAGATTTGTTTTTTTTTTTTTGTAAAACCATAACAATTATTTAGTTTAATGTATAATATGTATCAAATAACTCTGAAAATGTAATTAGTTATAAGAATGAAGCTAATGATTTGGTTACATTATTTATAGCTGTATCCAGTGTTAGTGTGATATCGTATTGATAAGAAATTTGATACCTAGTTATTAGTTTGATACCGAATAACACGTATTCACACACTCCAGGGGTAGCATTAAAATTAAATTGTCTTGACGTAGTGCCGCCGTAATACCGCAAATTGTGACTGGCTGCACTTTACTGCTACCACCGAAATATTAGTGTTAGGTATATTATAATTAATAGTTATGGTATCCTATGATTTGTAAGAAAACAACTATAACTGATAATATTATAATAATAATATAATACAATATTGTAATGCATATAAAACACTTAATTTTTTTAAATTTTTCCAGACATTTGAGGGGGAGGCAGTATTCTCTTATTCAGCCACCTCCACAAATACGATCCTGTTACAGCTATACAGGGTGTTGGTCATACATACGCTCGTAAATCTCATTGTACGCGAGCACAGATGTTCATATAATAAAATGACCAAATGTCCAAATTCCAGTCGTCATGAATAATAGGTATTTTTCTGTGATTATCAGATCATATAAAGTTATATTATTTCGTTGGTGGAATAAATAGATTTTAAACAATGCTGCTACTCGTTATAGATATAAAATAATATGTTTATTAGTGTTGTGTGTAGTTATATTCTCCTAACAATAATGAAATTCTTTTTGAAAAGGCGCGTGAGCGTGCATTTTCTAATTCAGTCCATTTTTGTACTTAAAAAATTTTTATACATAGACTTATGCAAATACAACTATATAGCATAATATTTTTGAAACATTGAACAATTTTTTATCACGGTAATTTAAATTTTTAAAAATATTTGAAAAAATAATGAAAAGTATTAATTGTTAAAATAATCGCCCAGTACAATATAATATATATATATGTATGTATATATCTCAGGCGTGTTTATAAAACCTAATATTGTAGTATGTGCAGTATACGTATATATAGCCGAAAAAGGGCGTCTTCTGTCGTTATCGCTGTCTGCACCCTCGTATAAAGCTAAAGCACCTATATATTTTAATATTAAGTACATATTATGCATCATAATATACACTTTATAGCATTATATTATTAATGATAATTATTATGTTCGCATCGGGTTACCCTCGTTCGTGACTTATCAGAGTACGTAGGTAATAATATACTCTAATTAATCGAAAATCCTCGACCAGTCGCGACGATAGATCATCCGCATTGATTATTATAATATTTATCCTTGAATGGTGGAACACGCCATGTATTACAATACGATCTACCATGTTTTAAAAATACCCGGAACCATGTATTATATACCAAATGTAAGTACGTAATACATTTGGAAATTATATAATATGTATTGTCGCGCAAAGTTATATACAAATCATTCGTCAAATAATATAGCAAAAGTAAACAACAATTTAATATTTAATTTTTTGAAAAGATTTGTTTTTTTTTTTTTTTCGTTACAAAGTTTAAGAAAATATCGTTAACGTATTGTTCGCAAAATACTGAATGCCTCTACGTAAAGTTTTTTAGTCTCAAAAAAAAGGTACACACGCTCGTCCAATAGCGGTTATATAATAACGATTATTCGGCAACTATTTGATGATATAATATAATATTATATTTTTGCGGACGTCGATACAACCGATTGCATTCGGCTCAGCTATTTATACGAACGGCCCCATATTATTGTATGAGCTGGTCCAGCTCGGTGTTGCATCAGTTATTTTAATATTATTATGGCGAGGACGCGTATATCATTAATTCATTTCGTCGAAAACGTCACGAAACGCCACAGAATAAATCGGATTCGGACGTGCCACCGTTCACAACGCATAATAAACGGGCCAACATCAAAAATAAAATTATTTATTTATAGAGGATGTGCCGCCGTTTTTGAACCGCCAAACGGTAACATTATATTGTAATAATAATATAATAATAATAACATTATAGCAGTGTTGTAGACGTCGTGTTATAAGAATACATCGTGCAGGCTCATTTATATACCGCATAACATATACCGCTGCCATGGCGTGCACTGCATCTGTAATATATATATATATATATTATATTCGTATAATACACGTATATACGATTGAGACGGAGATCAGCACCACCTGTAAAAAGATAGTAAAGAAGAGGTAAAAAAATTGATTGATAATCGGCCATTGCCGGATCATCAGCGCATTGCACCTCGCGTTCAAGGGGAACTCGCCGACCCAGCGAAACTCGTAGGTCTATACTATATTATTATCTCTATACTTTATGTAATACCACTATGTGGCATCATGTAAGTACTTAATTTGTGAACACGACCAGTGTAATTATTTCAAAAAAACCTAATGAAACAAAACAATTCATAGAAAACATTGCATCTAAACTGATTTCACAACGTACAGGTATTGTAACGGGGTTGGGGACCTTGTTGGATATAGGTTTAAGAAAGGTTTTTAGAGTTCTTTGAATTAACGTTTTAATCGTAACTACAGCTGGGAGCTTCTGCAGGGAAGAGAGTTATAGTTATAATTAGTGACATGTTTTATTATATTACACAATCTTTAAATAGGTATTATATTATAGGTATATATCGCGTATTACGAAAGATTTACGAGTATTTAAAAAAAGTTGGAAACTGAGTATATCCGCAAACATCTTAAAACCAATCAAACTATATTCAAAAAATTTTCATTTATAGCAGAGGCTATTATGAACATTCGGTTAAAATGTCACGTACTTATTATTTAGAGTTACACCAAAAGCCAAAATCGATTTCGTCAAAAACCAATTTTGCGTAAAAATTCCCGTTTTCCCTTAATTTTAATTTTGTTTTTCCGGGCGCTTTTGAAAACTATCGGGAATTTTAAATTTTGACCTCTCAAAAGTACCAACTGGACTCACTTTCCCACCAAACAAGATACTGAAGTTGAAAATCGAAGTATTATTTCGACTACTAATCGTGTACACAGACAAAAATTATAAAAAAAACACACACCATCGTTGTAAAACCAATACATTCGTCGCTTCGCTCGGAATCTGAAACAAATTTGATTCGGTTGGAAGAAATTTAATCTTCACGAAACACGGTAGCTCTTCGCACGATGTAATATTTTCTAGGAACACTCGTCGGTCTCGTCTGCAAATCGACGATACCGCAGAAGCACTGTTTTATTATATCGGAAGTCGCCAAAGCGGTGTTTTCTGTTCCGCGAAATCCGACGTGCACATACGATTAAAATCCGTTATTCGACGGATATCCGCGAACATTATATTTATAACGTGTCATAGGCATTATATTATTATTTATAAGTAGACGCTTCCCATGTAATACGCTATGTCACGGCATATCAAGGCTTAAATATTATTATCATACGCGCGCGCGCACAGAGTTACTCCCATGTCGGCCGCAAGTCGTGTGTGGGGGGGGGGGGGGCAAATAGCCATAAATTATATTTGATACATGGCCGCCACAAGTGCAGCCTATTATCTAATACACGCAGTAATTGACTGGTTCGCGTCTTGTGCAGCGGGGGCAGCGATATCGGTTTCTCACGTGCGAAAGAAAGGGGTGGAATGGAATACCGGATAACTATAATGCGCCCGCGCGAGGGCGGCGGCACTACTATTTCGGATTTGTGAACAGCCGGTGCGCGGCGTCGTGGCCGGAAGCCGTTTCCGGTTTCCACGCGTTTTGAAATTCAAATCACGAAATTCGTCTTTCTCGCATACGCATAGAATAATATACCTAGGTATAGATATAACACCGCGAGCATTTACCTGTATCCGGAAATACGCGCATGTGTGTACACTGCAGCACCACGCCAGACCATTACTACCTATATGCATATGAAATGTTTACGGAGGAGTGCGTCCAGAAGGCGGTGGCAGCGACCGTCGTCGAACACAAGACTTTATAACATATAATAATAATAATATCATAATACACGTACCATACCTCAGGTATATATTATTATAACGTACGTGGTCGTTCGTTCGTATAATATATTATTATACATATTGTACAGTGATATTGAGCGTATGCGCGCGACCACCATATGACGCCTCGGCGGGGGCTTAGCCTCGGTTGACAAATCATTGTGGGCTATCGATATTTTCGCTTTTCCGTCTCTCGATCCGATACGATACGATATTTTATCACCAGGTAATCTACGCGACGCTATCACCGTGTAATAAAATAATATACATATTATATGTGTTATTGTCATATATTATATTATATATACAATACGCCCTCGAAAACGCTGTGCACATTACACACTCGTATCCATATATTGAGCACAGGAAATGGACGATCGATTTATTTTTAACAAGATCTGAAACCAGCTTGTGGATGACTGAAACGTCGTAATATAATTCCAAGCATGCAAACGATTCTGGAAAGTCAACGTCACTGTACACGCGCATTATCAAATATTAGTGTCTCGCTGCATCACAATGATAATATTATCATGAAGTCTTGAAAGTTGGCGTCAAAATTCTTGGTTTCATCCAATGAAGGTGCTCATAATTTAAGCCACGTTAAATACTAGTTTTTGTTCATTAGTCCACCCTCTAATATTGAATGAGGATCTGTCGTTTGGAATCCCTCCACCACCAGGGCTTCTAAAATTTTAGAATGAGTTTAACGTAAATTCTTACACTTTACAACATATAATAATGTACCCAAAATTGACTGTCATAACTATACTGTTTTTGTCTAAAACGCGTAAAAGTGATTTTCTAGTGTTGCTTTTTAAGAAAACTTTTGGCACACGAGGTTGATTATCTTACATTACTTTTCCATATTAACTTTAGACTTTTCTCTCGCCAAACGAGGACCAATTTTCCCTTCTACGTTCACTTTTTCTCAACCGATTTTTATTGCACTCTCCGTCGACACGTCTTATGTGACTTGCAAATAAGGACCGCCGTTTTTCTTTTTTAGTTTTTAAATTGTATTTCAATTTTAAACTATTAGCTATAAAATTTATTGTTCAATTTTGTATATTTTATGACTTACTTACGCTTCGTCGGGCTTCAGCCTGTGTTGTTATAAAATAATAAACGATAATATTATATTAATTATTATTCGCTTTGAATGAAGATATGAATCAGAAAATGTATTTATACGTCACGCGTGATACTCACTATAGCAAACTATAGGTTATTTACTAAGAGTCTTAATGATAATATTTATAAGCATATATTATAATTTATAATATATTATATGCAAATAATGCAAAACGATGGAAGATAAAAAATAACTTTTATTTGACTCGACACGTTATTGTGAAATATGATTTTTATACGCGACTGCACAAGATAGACGTCTCCCGTACGGCCGGATTTATGTTATATTAGTATGATATACCATAATACCGTAATACAATAGAGAATGTTAAGATTTCCCACGAAAAAAATATACAGATACGTTGTACGAAATCCGTGAGCCAGCCCAGATATTAATTAAGTCTGGTAACGCCACCTTGCCGTTTAACCATGTTAAATGTATTGTTTAGTTCTGAGTGAAGTCAAAATTGTAAACGTCAACTTATATTCTATCTTTTTCAATTTCAACACTAGAAAATAGTACAAACATTAATTTAGTACAAAGATAGTTTAAAAAAACAGTCCATCCGAATTTGAAGAGCAAATCACAAAGTGAATCACAAAAAGAGTAGGTTGTACGCGCGTACTGTGAGCATTGAACTGAAAGGACATTTTCTAAAAATGTATGTTTCGGTACTAGGAGCATACACCCTCCAAATACTTCATTTCAATCGAAGGTCGAAATATTACCTTTTAGCGTAGACACACTATGCGTCCGTACATCTGTCATTGGTCGAATGTGAAATATTAAAGTCGGTATGCACTCTGATCAATTCTATTGTACCTATACTTGTATGATACCAAACGAACTTACGAACATATTATAACATTATATACACCGTACGTGTTATGTCAAGCACGTGTGCACAAGTGATAGGTAAAAGCTCTCAACGTGCCTCCATAACGCTGCCGCGTTCCCCAATAGTGTGGTGCTCGTGTGTGTATTTATTAATAATCATATTATTATCGTCATGTGGGTGAGGATGCAATTTTACGGCAGTTTGTCCACCACAGAAAGGCGTCGACCCCAGGGGATCGCGTGTCGTGTGCGAGTATAAGGGCAACGCGTGCGGCTGTCCATTAGTGAAATGAAAATCGTGATTGACACGTCCGTAAGTATAATATTATTATATTGATAGAAAAACGTAATAATAATATCATTGTATTCTCGTTCGCGAGCGTATACCCAGGGTGCTACCGTGGTACTTGTCCGCGTCGAATTTCTTTGTTAATCACCACCTCGTACCAAAAAATGTCCGTAAATTACCGTAATGAGACATGTCGATAAATTTTGTCCACGTCTGTACCTGATTTTATGATGGTTGTATAATAAGTTATAAGTCCAGTATAAAATTACAAGTCACACATTGTCTGCATAATATTTAATATGACTTAAATATTTATAAATATTTCTGCGTTTAATATTTAACGTATCTATTTATATAAATATAACTTAATTCTATATCAGTAAAAATCATGTATCTTACATAATATATTATGGTATTAAATAACATATGACATAAATAAATGTAATAATATTAAATTTGTGTGGGTAATGTTTTATATCAGTATAATATCACGAACTGAATGCCCAATTTGTGAATACAATTATAATAAGGTCAAATGAAGCGATCATTTCGCGAAATATTTTCAAATTTTACAAAGTTTGAAAAATGCGTTTCATTAAATGGACAACTTTTCATGAAAAATAGATTTCATGAAGTGACAACGAAATAACATTTATATTTGATATTTTATCAATATTGAATTGTAAGACGTAATAGTATCTAACTATTAATATAGTTAATGCCTCAAGTTTAGTTATGAGGAAAATGGTTATTAAAAAAATATTTCAACATTTTCTGAAATTATGTATGTACCTGATGTGTCTTTTGAGATATCTTAAGAGAGATTTGAGGTATTCCTGAAAATAAAATTCACGCTGGCTACAGATCCAAGCATATTGTTTTGTCTGTATATATTGGTGGAGTATAAAGTATACTATAAAGTTTGTATAAAGATAGTATAAAGTTATAGTAAATTTTTTTAATAAAAGTTAAATATGAAAATGTGCTACTGTAATATTAACTTTATTTAATTATTTTACTCCGTCGCACGACATGCTAATAAGACGTCATATCTTATAAATACTTACAAAGATATGTACAATTATAATTCATTTAACGTGTGATATGACTCGCCATGACTGATAAATATGTAGGTATACAACAGTATAATATGCAAGGTATACAACTGAAAATAAAATAAAATCACCCTATTGTTTTGTTTGGGAAAAATATAATAATATTTGGAAAAACAATAGCGTCGGGTTTAGAACAAAATTACAATTGCGCGCCCACCAGTGCCTATTGTTCGTAAAACGGACTTACCACATCCGGTAACACGGCGATCACTATCGGCGCCTATACAATATTATAATGTTTTGCTACCGCACTCTCGAACGACCGTATAATATAGTGTATAAAAAGAAAAAAAAATCTCTGAATTGGAACGGAAATCGATTATCGAGCCAATTATTTCACATAGTGATTTATCGAAATCCACTTGTTCCGCGCAGGTCGTTTAAACTTTAAACGACCTATCGAAATTGTTATTATACAAGCATATATCATGATATTGTCGTATTTGCTGACTTAAATAATTTACTGCATAATAAAAGCTGGCGTGCCTGTCTCTAGATTTCACTAAGAATTAGGTAGGAAAATATACATATTATATAACTACTAGCTGTAAAATCCGACTTCACCCGGGAAAAAATAAGCAAACATAAAATACGTCACTATATCGGTGTATCCAGGAGGTAACTCTGACTAATTCAGTTCGCAGAAAAATCGGCAACGATTTACCTAGCTTTGTAAACTAGTTCGACTGAGACGGGCAATCCACCCATTGGATAAAGCACTTGGTGTATTTTCGAAGGCGGTTCAAACAACTTTCTAAACTTTCCTGATGTATCTAAGAACAAACGATGAATTTTTTTTCAAAATTGTTGTTACATTTCATACGATATTGGTACAGGTAAAAGTTAACCCTGCTTTTAACACAAACAAATCGTTTGGATTGAATATGCACAAACAACTTTGGAACCTTTAACTTACCAAGGGCGTGGCGTAGCCTATGGGACAGAGGAAGGAGGGGGTAATTGCCTCCCTATCCATAGCTAACAAATATATTAATGTCAAACGACATTTTAAACTGGGATGAAAATTTAAAAATTCACTTGGTTGCCCCCGTTTCCCCTTTTGATGAAATTTCTAGCTACGCCCTTGTAACCCACTGATACGAATAGTTTCACACAAATCTATAGGATGACTATACGTATACGACATCATATCAAAATCAATATAAAATCTACACATTTCAATTATACCTACCCAGGTCAATGTAGAGATATTAATATATTATTGAATTAGGTATTTTAAAATCGATAACTATTTGCTAGAAACTATCAAGTTGTAAAGTTGTATCAAGAGGTCAGAGGTTCCTAAGCTGTTTAGACAAATGTACTTGTATAACCAATGTATATGTGATTGTTGTTAAGGTACATACCTAATTTGAATTGTTACAGCCGTTGTCATAATGCACATTATGCCCCGCTTATATAAATAAATCTCTAAGCAAATTACTTTACATTTAAAATAAACTTATTTCCCCCCTTTTTAAATACGATGTAGTTATATTTATTTTGTGTAGATTTAATATTATATCTTAGGTACTAGTTAAATATTAAACTAAACAGATAGCACTTAATAGATAATTAAATTTAATATGTATAACATCTGAAATCATGTATACAATAGGTATTAAATATAATATAAATAATTATAGTCGTGTATACTTAAAAGTCTTATAATAATAATAATTTTGAAAATATTTTATCTTTCACAGTGAATGACCACTTTGTGAAAAAAATTTCACGATGTCGCATTGGAGTGATAATTTCGTGAAATATGTCAAAAACTGTGGAAAAGCCGTCCTAACCAGTTCATGAAATAGACAACTTTTATCGGTCGAAGTGGTTACGACACAGTATATAATATTATTTAGCTAACAGACACACCGCCTCAGTGGCTCAATGCATTTTCAGAATTTGGTGCATTCAAACCATTGCACTTGTACAGACGTTGCACTTGTATATTATAGTGCGTGTCATTGCAAAACCGTACTTCTCCAGAACACCGCTAACCCTCGACCCGACTCTGACGACAATTATATCATTCTTAATATTATATTGAAGGCATATATTGTTACCACACTAAATGCACTGTCGTTGGATTGGAAAGACTGCAGTATTATAATATGTTTAGGTACTGCAGTATACACAGTAATACACTTGTCGTGTGCGAACGCTCGCATACTCGGGTATGGGTGTGCGTGTGTGCGTGTGTGTATGTGTGCGTGTGCGAGTGTAGTTTAGGTCAGACAAAAATGCTAAATAATAATATGCAAAACACGCGGTGTGCCGTGTTTCGCTACGTCGTGAAAACAAATTTGTATATCTGACCCGGCGCGTATTATAATAACGTCTGACCACCCAGATGGAATGTTATTATGCAAGGCTATAATAATATAATACATTATAATAGTCGCCGAGTCCGATATATTAAACAAGAGTCCGACGAAAACATAAACGCTGTATAACGTCATATTATACCTATATACAACGATACGTATCGTATGCGCGGCGTATAATATAATGTCCTGCGACCGCATTGTCTCTCTGGCGGAGAGTCTCAGCGCATATACAGAATAATATAGACAGGTATTATATTGTAACAAATATAGACCTATATGGCTATATACAGGGTGATTTGCCAAACGTGTTCATCCCCTTTGTGTAGAGTTATTCAAAATCTGATTTTCGGAATTTCTATATGTATATATTCAAACACTATATAACATTGTTTTCAAGTTCTTGAGATTTGCTGTACTAGATACTTAAACAATAGAAAATACCTCGAAGATACAGACTCCGGTTTTTTTTTTAGATGAAAAACGACGTTTTCTTCTGTAAATTATTTAGTGGATAACTTTTTATAAAAATCTTGACGTATAAAAATCATATTTCGCAAGAGTAGTTTTTGATTTGATTAATTTAATGATGATAGGTTCATGATAGTAAATAGTTGGCTTAGAAGACATGGCGGGTACGGTGATTTGAACAATTTAGCAATAAATTAGTAATAAATAATAATCCGTCAACTTTAATAAAATGGTCAGAGTATAATACTATATCCAATATTACATTCATTTTAGATTTTATTGAAACCATTTTTAAAGACTTTATTATATAAACATTTTAATCACTGAGAAACTACTGCTGGTTAGAATTTTGAATTAGATACTTACATCAAATGTTTGAAAAAATATTCACTGAATAATTTACATTAAAAAAGAAGATTCTCATTTTAAAATAGAAGCTTATGTGGTTGTATTGTCACTGGACACTCGCCAAGTTATCAAGAAATACAAAATAATTTAAAAATTTAAAAACACGGCCTTTAAGTATAGTGATATTTAAAAATTTATAAAATCGGAATATGAATAAGTTCATTATTAAATTGAAACAATTGGGGTGGCCTGTTCGGGGAATCACTCTGTATACTCGTGGACTTACAACGTTTTTTTTCCGATGTCTTACACTTTCTATCGCATACATTCATATACATGTGTAAGTACTTACATATCTTATTGTTTGCATAAATGTTTTTGTTCGCTGGATGGAAAAAAATTGACAAATTATACGCTGTACTACATTAAGTATTATACTATTATGCAATGTAAATGTATTTATATTATTCAAAAATACATTTAAAGATTGGCTAAAAAAACAAATAGATACAATGATTTCATTCGTTAGTGGAGACTATAATATAGCACATGGATATATCGTGTGTGAAGTTAGTTTCCCCACTTTGTCAGATTTACACGGGGAGAAATGTAAGTGTGTAAAAGTAACAACTATTTCTTTGTTTTGATTGATAATCGTTTGAGATGTTTCGATATTTAAATACATTTTGAAGCTAGCCGTGATTTATTGTAATATTTTACCCATTTATAACATGTTTGTGCGAAAAGTTTCTTTCCAAAAACGTTGTAGAAATATCGAATATTTTTTTATTGAACTTAAAAATTATATACGAATTATTTACTCACTGTCGGTTTGGCTCATGGTTGGGCCCATTCTATGTATTATATGTGTTGAATCTTGAATAACCCAGACTTCAAATATTACCTACAATGTCCAATGTTTACAAATTCACTAGATTGGAACGCGAGTCACGAGTCTTAAGTGATTTAAATATTTATTTTTCCCATTTGGTTATGGGTCCCAATATTGAAAAAGCGAAGAGCCCTCGGGCGATTACCGGGTAGCCTAGTGGACTAGACCGACACTAATACCTACACAATTTTACATACATATTATAATATTGTTATATACTCTGAAATATAAAAATGTAAATATATAGTTTTTGGTAAGATATTTTTGTTTAAATAAAGACGTTAAAATAGAAAATACGCGTTATAGATGTATACAAAAAAAAAAAAAAACGATCTAAATAATATTAACTTATGAATATATTATTATATATTGTTTTTAACGACAAAATTAATTTATATACATTATGCCTGCGGGATACGAAAATACTAAAAAAGTATATATTCCGGCAATAAAAATCAAATCTCTTTTTTGGGTTTCTATATATTAATGGGTTATTTTAATTTTAGTGTCTTAGCACTGTATAATATAATATTTCGAAAATGGATATGATCACATGACCGTACATACCCATATAATATCTAATACGTAACGTAATATTTTTTTTTACGGTCCTCCGCGGTTATTCGACTCCGTCGTTTGTAGTGCACCTCTGTAGCACCTCCATAATCTCGACAGAAAGATAATATAAGCCGAGCGTGCGAGGTTCCTAAATAGTATTCGACGCTAATGTCGTATCGTATATTATGCGTTTACACATTACAATAATAATAATATTATGTACGCGTAAAGGTACGTATAATATAATATAATATATATAATAATATAGTTTAAATAGTATAATATCGTAGTATAACGCGTATTGGTGGTCGTCGTAAAATAACCGTTCGCGTGGGCACAAATACACGTGTTGTACGGACGTTTTATGACCGATAGCTATACATGGTATAAATATTTTTATAACGCCGTATACGATTCGATATTTAAATTAGGCAGTGCCTGGCTGCTTTAATATAATAATATTAATAATATGATATTCCACGTGTTTAAATATTAAAACATAATATAGTTATGTATTTTGTGTATATAGAAATAGACATATTATAAATTACTGATATTATAATGTATACATTCGAGAGGATTCCAATACCCAGATTTTAATAATGTGCCTTGAAATTTGCCAAAAAAATAAAAATTTAAATATAAGACGATTTCGATGTCGCTTAAAAAGTAAAATATATCGAAACGCATTTATATCAAATATGTATACCTTTACAACTTAAAAGTGATCCGTAACTGTAATGACTGTTAAAGTGCCACTATTGGTTATTGCTAGTGAAAATTACTTATCATTTTAGCTGTCAAATCAAATCACGAAAATCGATCGAGTAAATTATTTTAGCGGGTTGAATATTATATTCTGTCTTCGATATAATAACATAAACGTGTACGGTTAATGGTTATAGTAGTTGTACCCAGATAGGTATATACATATACCAAGTATCGTAAGCGTAAGTGAAATTCGTTCAATAATAATAATTTACAATTAACAATTTATATTTCTTTTATATGAAAAATGTCTACGGTGCTATTTACAGCGAGTGATAACTAATTTTACGATAGGAAATATTTGTAATAATTTAAAACATTGCTTCGGCTAAAGTGTTTGTTATTTACGACCAGTGTGGTGTGTAGAGGAAAAAAAGTCACTGATAAAAAAAACTATATTGTATTATACCTATACACATACGCTGTATATTATTATAATACAGCAATATGCAAACATTTTTATTGGTTTTTTTTTGCAATTACAGAATTTTTTCTACCGACAAACAAAATAGAAAAATTCCTGAGAAGAAGAAATCAATTAAAAAATATCTTATACCTGTTGTAATTTGTAAATAGCATTAAATTAATTCATAAATGTTAGACATTTCATAGATTATCTAAAGAAAATGATACCTCATTTAATATTACATTGGAATCTTTCAAATTGAACTGCAAGTTTGTAAATATTATTGAGGTTAATATTTTTGAATTACGACCAGTGGCGTCATTTGGTGGGAGCAACTGGGGCATTTGCCCCAGTATAGCAGTATTCACATCAACCTTAAGTCAGCGCATATACCCCCCCCCCCCCACCAACCCTTAACCATTATGGCACTATGCTATAAGTATCTAAGTGAAAAAAATTTTGAATCGGAAAAGCAGTGAAAAGTTGCCCCGGTCTAATAAAAACTGAAATGACGCCACTGATTACGACCAATCATCTAAAATCGTTAAAATTCTTACAATTCCCAATAACAATCAATATTTTTAAACATAAAAAGCTAAATAGTTAAATAGTATAATAGTTGTAAAGCAAATTATATTTTTTCAAAACAATATGAACTTTATATGATGTCCGAATCAAGTAGAAATAAACAGTGAATAAGATTTTCGAAATATATATCATCATGGTTAAGCAGAGTTATCATTTTTTTTTTCGCATACAGA
This sequence comes from Sitobion miscanthi, assembly GCA_008086715.1. Classification (NCBI taxonomy): domain Eukaryota; kingdom Metazoa; phylum Arthropoda; class Insecta; order Hemiptera; family Aphididae; genus Sitobion; species Sitobion miscanthi. The sequence continues at coordinate 88,299,271 of CM017797.1, read as the reverse complement.
AAAATTTGTTAATTTTTTTGTAAACATGACGTATAATACTTAATAAGCATTCTGCAGCGTACAACGGCAAAATATGTCTTCACATCCGTTTATTATAATATTATTTGTTACGTTTTTCACACCGTCGCGCGTCGCCGACGTCGTAGGCCGCAAAAGCGTCACGTGACGTAAAAGAAATAAAACGATAAATTCTAAATGAAAACATCGTAGGTACAGTGTACATAATATACAATATATATATATATGTCTTATACATATAATATACCTACGTACCTATACTCGTATACTATTTTACGCGCGCACGATTTAAAGACGTATTATTTAAATCTGGGTTACGTATGTAACGTGTGCATATACACCTATGTACGCGCATATATATATATATATATATATATGTTGTGTTATATGTATATATTTATGTGTGTACATTATATGATAAAATCATACACCACGCGCTTGTATATAGCAAATAACGCGTCAAAAGTAATAAAATCGCGTTCCCACACGTTTTTAATAACCCCATGCGCGTTAGATTTCGAACGGAAGTAGGTATAGGTATATAAAATATTAATGATTTACGTCGCACAAACTTAATCGCGGTTCGCGTTGTGTAGCTTTGTGTGTGACACAGTGGTCCATAAACTTTTTTGTACACGACCCCCTCAAAGTTTCTAAAAAGAAATTCTGAGAAGCCCCGATACCGCAGGAATAAAAATTTAAAAAAAAATGTGGGTGATAACTCGATCGCGACGGTAATTATTCATTAAATTGCAAAAAGGTTATAATTATTAAGGCTAGGGAGTTGTAGGAGTTGTATTTTTATGCTGTACATATTATCTCAATTCTACGAAAAGAGTCCATCGTACTAATTCATTGAACTTCAGTAAAGCATTAATTTTTGCGCAATAAGTAAATATTTGTGAAATTTGTTTTATTCAAAGTCAATACTTACTAGTCAGAATCAAGCCAATATCAAAATATTATCACCGAACGCTTTATTAAGAAACAGGGAATTTAAGACGCTCATAGAGTGAGCTTTTCTAACCCGTTTAATAATATATTCGTAGAACTAACGAAACAGAATAATACTTAAAATTAGAAAACCCGCGTCTGCTCGCGCGAGCAATCGGTTATATTATTACACAAAAAAGAAAACATAATATATATTATTACCTATGGTAAAATTATGCTTTCAAAAAATGTAAAAATCTCAAAACCACAAGCGTATTATATCGGCTCGTTTCGGACAGAGAGATGTTATCTATGTATCGTAAATACTCAACTGAACAACAGATGGTCCGCTTTTTAAATTATGTGCGAGGGTAGGTGTTTTTTAGATCTTATACTCGCATCGGCATTTTATTAACTGCGTGATACATTTTACGATTTAATTAAAAACCGTATGTATGCCTTAAATGAAACCATCGTATCGATATAATATTTTTCTTCTTCAATAACGGAGTTATCTGATATCTGATTTTTGGAATTTTTAGATGTACACCATATTTTTAAGTTATCGTGTACTACTCAACTCCTTAAGCAGTGCCTTTTGGAGATACGAACTTCTGTTTTTTGAATGAGTACAAGTAAATTCGCAGTAAAACCTAAAACTAAAATTGTAATAATTTATAGTTTTTGTTATTTTTTTCGCGGCTTTGTAAGCCCGTGCGTCATATATACAATATGTTGTGCGCATGCGTGTGTGTAAGATGGATTGGCAGATCGACAGATTTTGTCATTAAATAAAGTTAGATAAAATAATGAAAATTGTTTATTTTAAATTTGCGTATGGGAGCCGTATATTTGATTCAAAATCAAAAGGAGTTGTGGACCCAAAAAGGTTGATATAGTGGATCATTTTTTCGAAAATTTTGATATAATATATAGGTACATAATTCAAAATTTTAACGAGTAGTTTTTGAGGATTTAACTCTGTGTACCAATGATACTAATTAATAGATCTATAATAATGCGGGTTTGAAACATATTATGGTAATAATTGGAAAATTGTAGTAATTTACATTAATGTATCAGTATTTATAATTTATAAAATTGATTAAAGTATAATAATATAAGATCACAATATATTATATTATTACAATATCTATTTTTTTGTGAAACTATTTTTAAGGAATATGATCCTTAGTATATCAAACATTTTAAGAACTGAAAATCTATTGGTTTGAACTTTGAAATATAATATTTAGTCTTTGAAAAGACGAGTTTTCATTTGGGAAACGGAAGTTATTGTATCGCCACAGGACATTCCTCAAGCAGTACAAACAATTTCAAGAATCGTCTTAAACTGTACGATATAAAAATTCCAAAAAATCAGAATTATTATAATAAATTCATTATTGAAAGGAAAAATTGTATTGAGCACGCTCGGTGAAGCACCCTGTATACGACGAAGTGCGATCACACCGGAACTTTACACCGACTTACGCAATTCGTGTACGATGATATATCACTGTTATTTATTTACTTTGCCGTCGTATAGTCTCGCGTACAATATTACATGACAAATCCGGTTCAATATGATAATGTGCACATTTGTATAGCCCATATAATAATATGCAGTCGTTTCAGTGTATAATATACTGTCTGCACACTTGTCTTACGGGCGCGCCTACTCGCAGTGGTGCAATTGTTGCTGCAGGAGTGAATTTCCGTGAGGCGGAGTGGGCGGAGTGTATATAATATCGGATTGAACTCTTTCGAACCGAACAACACCCCCCTAAAAAGCAAATACGTAATCCGTCCGGAGCTCGGAAAAAGTTGTAGTCGAATGACGCAAAAGTGATTGGAAAATTTGCGATTCTGCTCGTGGTGGTGTTGCATACATAATACAGGTTGAAAAATGAACGACTTGCACTACTTCGTCGGTGTGGGTAAGATATATGCTGTTCTAATATCCGTTTTAACGTTTTTAAAAAATTATTTCATGATAGTTTGGGATATTTGTCCCAGTGCCAAATCGCGACATTGTTCCAGTGCCAAATCAAGACGAACAGTAGCTGTTAAACAAAAAAAATAAATGTTCCTATAGGGTACTTAAGGGCTAAGTCATGAATACCTGAGCTTACCAATTATTGCATAAAAAATTATACATTGAAATACCAATTGCATTAAATAAATTTAATCTGAGGCGATAGACCTGCTGCGATTTGTAATTTTCTGGGTTGGTAGATCAATTTTCGATGGTCAAAAACGTTAACTTAAGTTACCAACGACTATATAGTCTGTAATTTAAATTATAAATATGTAAAAAAAAATATTTATTATACTCAGTAGGTTTTTAGTCATTTTACTTAAACAAAGTAAGAACCCACGATAATGAACACTTATTATAATAATATATTACAAAAAGACAACCGTAGTATAGTACATAATATAAATATAATATATTATGAAACTTGTTTTCGTCTATTTTAGGCATGTCACTAAAATATTCCTACTTATTATAATGACCAATCATAAAAAATCCTGATAATATAGTACCAATATTGAATAATATACATAAATATTGTAAAATATGACCTATACGGCTATACAGATCAGTTATTAATACTTTAAATGCATAAATTATTTTTTTTCAAAAACAAGAAATATTTAAATCCTATTCATGTTCGTGAGCGTATCAATAATTGCGCTTCTCATATTTTACGATCATTACATCGATTATTGTACTTAACTTTACCTTCGGCATGAAAAATGTCTTATAGACATTTGTCCAATACAATTCCATCCAGATCAATGAATACTAAACACTGAATTATGTACTTACATTAAAACTAGAAAAAATTGATTACTAAGTGACTGGTTACCGGGGCTAGATTCCTAGAGAACCAAATTTCAAAAGAAGCAGTGATGGCCTCTCCCCTCATAATGAGCGGCACTGCTGTTTAGTAGTCAGAATAAAGTAAAATCAAAGTTGAAAATAAAACATGAAGTAAAAGCGTCTCTACCTCGTGATTAAAAAATAAAATAAATATCTTTATAATAATATAATATATTTTATAACTATGTACGCTTATATTTAAATGCAAACGTTCATAAATATCATTATCAATATTTTTATAATCTTATTATACATACCTAATTCTCTTTCTACATTATATTTTATTATAGTCAGAATCTGTTTTGGGAAGAGTCACCTTGACCTACGTTTTGATTTTCCGCACACATAAACTACTATCGTATATGTAACCTACATCCCCACAACATTAATATATTATAAAATATATATTTAATGAATAATTGTTTTGCAAATCGAATTCATGAAGGTTGTTTTTTTACGCGTGGATTTACTTAGGAGATTCTGAAAATAAAAACGTATACCTATGGAGCTAAAATCGTCGACGGGGTTAAGCCCTCCGCATTAGCCCCCCAATAACGCAGACGAGTTCACTGATCCTGAAACACAGATTTTGTTTAAGGCACAACTGGTCCAAGACACACGTAAAATATCGCCAAAATGTCGTACTTACTTTGACCACGGTAAGTGTGTCGATTCCGTTGGACTTGTCCGACTTGGCACATAATATACCGTCTGTATGGTATTATAAGCGTATTTCGTTCGGTCAAAAATTCGCCACGTGTTATACCAACGTATAGACATTATTATACACGCCACGTAATTTCCCACACCCCTGGGGCACGGTCGGCGTGATGGTTGGTGGGGGGGGGGGGCGGTTGAAGGGCGAATAGTGGAAAAGGGTCTACGCACGCCGCCGCTACCATCTTGGATCCGGCCGCGTGCATTTTTCTTCCGGTCCGGGGGCATGCGTCATGTCCGGCACGCGAGCGGCGCCCGGTCTTATATGACGATGATGGGGGGTAGTATATATAGAGCGGCGTGGGGAAAGAAATTCGAGATGCACCACTGCCGACGCCCCCCCCCCCCCGCTCGTCCACAGTCACGTCCCTTCGCCGAGTTCCGGATGCCATGAATATTGCATTTTCAATTCCGGTCGGCAGCCGCCAGTCCGTGTATACATACTTTATACGACGCCGCACGCTAGGTCGTTATAAATGTAATGTATATATATATATTATATACGTTAAACAGCACGTATGCGCCGTCGACTTTCTATACGTCTCCGCGTGGCAGTGGTTTACGGTGGGGGAGAAACGACACCCCGTCACTAGAGGCTCTTGTATGGTTCGGAAACGTTTTCCCAAAAAATCAATTCCCCTACCACCGCCATCCCAATATGGTACAAAAATACGCGTTACCACGCGATAAAATGTATACCTATAATATTCCAGTGCGTGGGGCATATGACAAGACTATAAAATATTGTACACGGGTCTATAGAGTAGTTGCATATATTATTTAATAAGTATATTATACTCTTCCTGATGCGGCATCGAGGATTCGTATTTTGAGTGCTATGGCTGGGAAGGTATAGGGGACTTCACAAGTGTCTAATTGAGGTTTAGTTTATCGGAATTGAAAAAAAAAAAACATTTTATACATCATCGATATGATAAAAATAATATACCTACCTATATAAATAATTAATAACTAATCAATCCTGAATGTTATAGGAACTATACTTTGCTATAATGTTTCGGGAGTGGGGTCAATGCAATATGACAATAAATAATAATTATTAGTTTGTTATCTCTAGTACCTACACAAAGTCAAATAACTCAATAACTACTCGCTTGAAATTGATTTTGATACGTTTATATTTTCAGAAAAAAAGATCAACTAGGTCAGTGATGCGCAACCTTTTTTGATCCACGACCCCCCAAAATAATTTATTTTTAATACGACCCCCCCTTCTACCAAAATTATGTAAGTGTGTAATTTAAATTTACTTAATAGTCTTAATGTATACACACATTTTATTCATATACATTAAATCGTTAATTTTAGAGCAGTTTTAATATTTCTTTAATTTAATTAATCAAAAACATGAAAAAAAAATACAAAATTAGAGTTTTATAAAATCTAAAATTAAAAAATGTATCATTATAATGATAATCAAAAATTTTAATATTTTTAAAATTATAAAATTACTTTTTAATTATTTTAATGAGAGACTTGAGCTTGCATTGTAGACATGATTGATTCTATGTTTGGTTTGATATTTGTCGGTCGTTTAATTAAAAATGTATCCATATCGTTTTAGCTTATATATTTTAAAATATTAAAATATTAAAAATGTTCGTTTAAAATAATACAAAATACAAATAATTATTACAAGCTATACAAAATTATAAGCATTAATACGATCAACTCAACGGCTCGTACATGACTATCGGACTATTTCATAATAACCGTAAGATTAAATAAAATTACTGATTAAATTCAATTTAAAAATAACCCATATACTGCGTGGTTCAATAGAACTTGTTATCGCAACATTAAGATATGACATAATGTCATAATATTACGATTGACACAGCCATCAACGGTACAAAATAATTTTACTTTGAATAAAACTATAAAATAATATACAATGTACATAGTATAAAACTTTTTTCATTTGGTGATTACTGGCGACCCCCTAATAAAATTTCGTGACCCCCAGGTTGCGCACCACTGAACTAGATAATTAATTTAAAGCAAACAAGAGGAAATGTCATTTAAAAAATAGAATCATATATCACCACAATACACTTGTTATAACTAGCGAAAAAATCCCGAGAATTTGAAAATGTGGTCTTAAAGTGTTTTTGAAAACTTTGAAAATCATAATTTGAATAAATAATAAATGAATAAAGGAAAGAAGACGGTCTGCGCAGCCCATAATATTACTAAGTATATTTTATAAAAATATTGTTATCAAAGTAATTTGTTTTACTATTAGTCACTAGTAATACAGTAATAGTTGTTTGGTTGGCTGACAAAATTTCATTTGAAACCATCGTATTGTGTGCAAAACGTACACTATAATAATATACTTTAAAAATGTCGCATGTAGGTACCTATTCACGAATAATATTTTTAAATTACGACAAAATCACTAAATCGAGACTAGACACGTCGTTGAGTAATGATATTGTTGTTCGTCATTCGTAGTAATGCTCTAGTGCACAGCTAGTATGCTATAATATACGAATTACCGAAGCTATATGAACGAACTAAAAATATAACAAGGATGATATTTTACTTGCGTATAGTAATATTAACCGTACACAATATAATAATATATCGTGACTGTGATGTAGACGAATGCTCGTCTCGCATATATGAGTACCTTTTGAAATCGTTTAGATTAATGAACTACACGCACGGAGCAGTGTACATTATTATTTTTATTATTTATCGTACATAAATATATGTGTGTAATGGTATGCGTGTGTTGAGGAAAAAAAAAATAGCCGGAAATATCAAATCTCGCCGCCGCGACAAAGTCCGCGAGCGCTGTACATACGACTTACAGACGATCTCTCAAGAAGTACATTAGTTGTGTTCTCCCCCCGACCCTCGAACTAAGAATAGAGGTACATCAAATAATAAAATGCACTTTTTTAACCAGCGGACTAACGACGCTTGGAGACGTGTCGAAATCGTTTGTATTTTTGTTTCCGACGGCGAGACGTTAAAGTATATTATGATATAATATGTGACACGTATTTTTTCACCGCAAATTATTGTGAGCGCGGCACAAACCACAACATATTATACCTATTTACAGTAAATGGATAATTTTTTTTTTATTATTTATCGTTTGTATTATACGAATAATGACCGTGAAAGGAACCTTTGAAATGGTATCCAAGGGCGATGCTTTGGCCTCGTATACCCCTATTGTAATGGCTCCTAGAGCCAACGGAATTCAGTATAGCTGTTTTACCAATAGCTATATTTCAGTACATTTTATTTTGTTTTCGGGTAAAGCGTTTATAGAGTATTTAAAAACCGTACAATTTGTACAATAGGTATGTAAATTTGAGAGATAAATCAAAAAACGAACAGTGAAATGGCTAGTAAGAGTCATCTTCCTCCTTCTGTTCGAGAGACTTCTTAACATAGACACCTCTGTTCGGTTAGTATTTATTATAATTTGAGTCTTACATGCTAAGTAAGTATTCTAAGTATTCTGCTCACCAACTGCGCATAAACTGTCTAGTCAGACTGTTCGAGAGTGTTATGGATGCCAAGGGGATCTGTATTTGTTTGTAGTTAACTGATTTTTTATATGAAAGATAAAATCTTTTATAGTATTTTATAGAAGGTGATAGCTGTTTTACTGATTGCGTTTTAGAGATCGTTTTATTGAAGTAGGTAGTTTGTTTGTAACATATTACATATGACGCAACTATACGCAGACAAATCGATTGAAAAACGTGAATATAGGATGAATGCCATTCGGACGAAAAATACATCCTTTTTGGAACCTAATTCCACCAGTTTTCTGATGGGCACAATTTTTTCGGACGATTCTGCAGAATAATATATAGTTATTAGTTATGTATCTTTTTCAACATCGGATTATACTATAATAATTCGCATCTAATAAGTATATATATATAAATATTTATTTATGTAAGCGCCCGTGTGGGCTCAAGTACAGTACTGCCTACATAATACTTAAGTATATAATATACAAAATGAGTACGTCATGTTTATATACTACACAATAAATATAATTTAAAAAATCTTGATTAAATATTACAACTAAGAAAAAAAATATATTTAGGTTATGTTGGCAGAACAAATCTTAAGTTGTTAGCTTTAATATTAGAGTGACCTATTATCAAACATGGAATTAATGCTATTTTATGGAATAACAATCCTATGAGGTGTCCCTGATAATACTCTTAGATCTTACTTACCTCTTTTAATTTCATAATAGGCCAATTCACTCAAGTATTAAATCTAATAGCTTCATCTTGATTCAGCTGAACGAAAATTGTCTGTGTTCACTTCATTCAAAAAGAGAAAACAAGTAACACGCTGAAATCATCGGATATCGGAATGCGACTTTTATGAATAAAATATAACGTTTGTTTTGTTAATCTTAAAAATTGGGTTAGTTAATTATTAAAAATTTACAAACACAGTAATAATTGTACACCCTTGAAGTTGTCCCTCCATAAGTATTTTGGATTTTAATAGCCACTGTATAGGAAGACGTATTAAATTTGGTTGAAAACGATGAAAAACGATTCTGAGAAAAGTCGGTTTAATATTTTGGTTGCCAAGTTCATTAAACAAACTTTAATAATTATTTTTAAAACACTTGATGATTTTAAATTATTTGAATACAATATATATTTTGATTAAGTGTGTCTATAATCCTAACATAATTATACTTTAGCATTGTTTTTATTTTTAAAATAGGTAGAAATATCACTAGATTATATTATATAATATTTTGTTTAGGACTTAACTCTCCCAACACAAGCTGAGCTCACAGAGATTGTTTTAACTGGGTACTGTCTTATGTGTAATACATTAACAATTACGCATTTTTGTGCTAAAAATTAAGTCCAAAACAATACAACTGTCAGTCAAATGGTCAGCATAATGATTATCAAACAATCGATAAATTTAATATTCGAATACGCAATGTTTCAAATTAAAAATCTTTATTTTGGTGCAAATCAAAAATTCTTGTTCAATTTTTTACGTTCACTTGTGATACAATCAATAGTAGCTTATATAGCACTAGTAAATGCACTCGAATATCCGTGCGCGTTTAGTAAAAGAAAAACAAATGAATACAATCACAATACCTATGTCAATGACGTCTAATTATTACATTAAGAAAAGATGAATGGACGTTTTATCTCATTAGTTCTTCCCGGGTAATATAGCGTATATTGAATATATAAATAAAATGTCCAAAAGGTATTTTTAAAACAACTAAATTGAAACCGTTACAAATTGTTAGATTTTGACACACAGAAGTGACTTTTGTAACAACTTACTATGACACGCACATATAATATATATATATAGTATACTACGAACATGAACGAGCGCGTATTTTTTAATGGTATTATTTGTATACAATCCAAACGAATGAGTCAAGATTGGACATTTTCAAAAAGTCTAAAAATAATTCTTAGGCAACATGTTTAATAAACATCTGTCGTCTTCGAACATTTTTACCCGTCCAAGTTTCAGATCGCTCTAGACGATCATTCTTTCTTAACAATTATATATATATAAAGGGGCTATATACTGTGATAATATTGTGCTGTTTGCACCGGTAGTGGTACAGACTATCATCGAGACTACAGAGTGACGGGTCAATTAATAATATTAGAACTTTCAATGGTATCGGATGATTTTAATATCGATTATTATGGAATTGTGTAATAATTTATGTACATAATTAATACATTTCTGACTTTCTTTTAACTTAACTTATGACAAATACCGGGGGACCGATTACTGTATTCCCCCTCCTTCCCCTCACACGATCATGTGGCTGATTTGCACCACCGTGTTACAAACAATTTCGATGGATCATGAATTACTTCCGAACATTGCAGAACCGCTTACTCGTACAAATTATCCACTAATTAATTTATAGTAGAAAAGGCAGGTCTTCAATTATTTTGATAAACAGTTGTAGTTTGTATCTCCACAGGACCTTCATTAAATAATACCAAAAAATCTCAAACATTTAAAATCAGTTCAGTAGGTGTAACGTGTAAGAAACAAAATGCAATTTATAATGTCTATGCGAATTTTTATTGTTTTTTTTTTTCAAAATAACTTTTGAGGCACTTCTTTAAGTGTGAAAAACTGCTTTTTTTAAAAATTAAAATAGAATGAAATTTTAAAAACTATTTACTGTGTAATTTTATGTGTAAAAAATTAAAAAAGGCCCCAAAGTTAGTAGGTATATGATAGCCAACATTTAAATTTTAAATGTCCTATAATATTCAGCGTAAAATAATTTAAGTACTAATAAAAGAAACAAATCAAGTGAATAGATGTGAAAAAAGTGTTTTCGTTTAGTGTTAAAAATATTAAAAATTACCTAGTAATTGTATATTATTGTGAATGTAAAATATAAAATTGCAAATTCGTCAGGGAATGTATTTTATTTGTGTTTTTAATGAAATTGATTTATTCTTCATTATTGTCTAAAGGTGATCATAGAAAAAAATTTTGATCGGCAAAAATTAGTAACGGAATGTAAGCGTAAAGCTTTCGATGATATCAATTCGCATAGACCTAGAAAAATAATAATAGGTGATATTGTCATATTGAACTAAATTGTTTATAGTAATTAAAAAACAATAATATAAAAATTCACGTCAGACGTAGGCTGTATTACTCGAGTTCAAAATAATATCGTACACACCACGTAAGTACACATTAAGACAATATATACAGGGTGATTTACCAAGAATGCTTAATTTTCGAGTTATTTGACTATGTGTACCTACTAGGCATAATAGGTCCACGATAATGGGCTTGGGAGATATGGTGGCAGTAGATGTTAAGGTGATATGAAAATATCAGCATAGGTAATTAATATTAATCTATCAACGTATATAATTTGGAAATGGTCCAAGTATACTAAATCCGATATTACTTAATATATTCTATATTTTTGTAAAATAATTTTTAAGGACTATTATTATCCTTACCGGGTATAAAGTTTTAACAACCGAGAAACTACACTCGTTTGAATTTTAAATTATAACAGTTTGTACGCAATATTTTCAAAACATTATCCAATAAACGATTTACAGTGAACGAAAGTAGAAGGGGGTGGGTTCTCACTGTTCTCGTTCAAAAAGAAGTTTTTTACATATAGACGGTACGAAAAAAAATCTCAAGAATTTAATAAAATTCATTATCGAACGGCGAAAAAATTGGGGGTGGGCGCGGTCTCGGCGAAACACCCTGTATACGATAGCGACGATAATAATAATAATACACTGTACATTATTATTTTATACTGCACAGTAACAGTAACAGTAATAATAATATATCGTATTATAGATAGGGTCGTCGTCTCGCGGCCTCCGTAATGAACGGTTTAGTTTTAATGGCGGCCGCGGGATCAAGATATTTTGCACGTGCGCGTGCACGTGCATCGCGCGGGGGCCCCTCGACGACTATACAGAGCGCGTCGTGTACACAATAATAATATAATACATAACATAATATAATATAATATAATATAATGTGTATACACGGCGGCGGCGGTGCACTATAAAATGCAAGGCGGCGAACACGTGTACGACGGTGAGCGAGGGCGGCCGTCGGTCGGTCTATCGCAATAATTAAGCGCCGGGCAGGGGAGAGCCGCGTGCGCGCAGCGGTGCGCAGGCGGCGTTTTAAAAAAAACTTTCCTCGTGCCGTATAATATTATGCGACATGCGACTTACTTGTGCGTATCATAAATACGATAATGCGGTGTGTAACGTTTTGTACGACTTGGATCATTATCGACGAGAACTGGTCAGCTAGAGCGGCGATGGGTCGACGATGGCCGCACGACATATCCGCTGCGTGTCCGACGCGCACATTGTACCGCGTTAATGGTTACATCCTATATTGTACGTCGTGAACGTTATCCACTGCAGACAGAGTCGGGCACGTCCTCGTATACGTAATTATTCGATTGATTTTTGTACAATTTTTTCGGTACGAAAATATTTTTTTATGTGTACCACATTATTTTTGTATGCCATTTTGTACAGCTTAGATCGTCATCGACGCGATCCAGCGAGCGGCGATGGATCGACGATGACCTCACGACATATCCGCTGCGTGTCTAACGCGCACATTGTTCTAGGTACATTAATAATTGTTACATCTATATTATACGTCATGAATATTGTCCACTGACAGAGTCGGGGACGTTTTCGTATAAATAATAATTCGATTGATTTATTTGCAATTTTTCGGGTATGAAAATATTATTTTTGTACAGCTTAGATCGTCATCGACGGGATCCAGCGAGCGGCGATGGGTCGACGATGGCCGCACGACATATCCGCTGCGTGTCCAACGCGCACATTGTACCACGTTAATGGTTACATCCTATATATTGTACGTCGTGAATATTGTCCACTGCAGACAGAGTCGGGGACGTCCTCGTATACGCAATTATTCGATTGATTTTCGTACAATTTTTCCGGTACGAAAATATTTTTTTATGCGTAACGTATTATTTTTGTATGACATTTTGTACAGCTTAGATCGTCATCGACGCGATCCAGCGAGCGGCGATGGATCGACGATGACCTCACGACATATCCGCTGCGTGTCTAACGAGCACATTCGATCAGAGTCGGGGAAGTTTTCGTATAAATAATAATTGGATTGATTTTTTTACAATTATTCGGGTATTAAAATATTATTTTTACTTGCAAAATGAAATTGTATTTGAATAATTATATCGTAAATTTGTAAATAATACTCTGTACACTAAATACAAACTATAAAATTGACCAACATAAAGTATACCCACCCACTCGACACTTTTCAACTCCGTCCAAATTATTATTGATAATTAAAATGATATACAACTGTCTGTTCGACAGTCACCATGAAGACGAGCGAACTTCAATATACATTAACAGTCATATTCTTCCAATATATCTACTAAATAGTAAAGTATATCAGCTACTATTTAAAATATATTTATATTATTCTACATTTTTTTTACATCCAACGTGTCTTGTTATTGATAAAACCTATCGTACATGTGCTCATACCTCCCAGCTACGGAAAACTTGTCAATAAGCAAAATAAATCATTCCCTGGATAACTAATATCGTAACAAGGTTCCTTAGACTATGTTGAAATCATAGATAGTAAACATAAGGATTGGACATAACCGTCTTATCAGCGGTAATCAAATGATCCAATTGAGGCCAAATACCTAATCGAGTATCGACTATCAATACAAGAGGGCCTCAACTGCCCCCCTCCAAAACCTCGGTCTCAACTGTTCTTAACATTTACATGGCCTATCCATGTATATATATTATTTTATTATATGGTTGCAATATACATATTATTATAACATTTATTATTAGTATTATTATTTTTTATTTATATACGACAAACGTCAATTTTCGAGAATACAATATTATAAGATAAATGTAATAAAAATAAAAGTAGTTACAAATAATAATAAACTTAGATGCGGTATACAGTATTAATTCAAGAGAACACAATATAACATAATATTTAAATAAAGTAAATTCCATGACTCAACATTAAATGCTAAAATTGACCGTCATTAGTTTATTTTCTATTTATTAGGTTAGTGTGTGGTTATTTACAGTATTCGGCGTAAGGGGTGATTATATACACATAGCATGATGCTGAATGATGAATATCAGGGATACGGAAGTGGATGGGAAAACAGAGAGTGACAAGGATACACTGATGTCTGAAAGGATACACTGAACGTCTACAAGGGAACATTAAGAATAGAAGAGACAAACCGGTGATCGGCATCTCGATGACGAGAGGAGAGAGAGTTGGTATATTAAACATACTTATGTATACTTTGTAAGAGCGAGTAGTCGTGCAATGGATGATTAACATTAAGACTGCAGGCTAAATGTTACATTATGTATAATGTATAATATAATATCATCGCGATCGTTCTATGCGCGTGACCTTTGTACCTGATGGCATATACAATGTATATTATAATTATTATATATATAACAATATAATACGGTACTATAGTACTTATAAATACAACAAAAATAGTTTTAGTCAAAAACAGACAAGTAAACCGACTATTTTTAACAATAAGAAAACGTAAGCCAAGTTTAGAGTTAAAAGTTACAAGTTGATTAGAAGAAAAATTATAAATCAACTTATAATAAAAGATCCGTTACAGTTTTTTTTAACTGAATATTTACATTCTATGGTAAAGCTCAATCAGTAAATTTTATGAGAGTAAATAAGTATGTAGGTACACGATTAATACGGAATAGGGGAAATAATAATATAATATAAGAGTAAAATTAATAGAAAAAAATAACTGAAAGAATAAATCACAAGACAAATATATTGGCTTCTATAATGTATAACGGACTCTTGCAATATTATTGTTATTTTTATATTGCAATATTGTTATACTGCGAAAACTTATAGCAAAATCTAATATTATATTAATTTTAACTGACACGCTTTTTTAAAAACGCGTGTGGTACCGTTGAGATACGACCTCTCTGATAAGTAATATATTATACATTATTATATCAATAGGCATGTAGGTGAAATTAGAAAATCAGAATATAAAATTCCCCTTAGTGCTAAATATATAATACGTATATATGGACGGATAAGACCTCAATACGGCTTGACCAACGAAATTTCAAATTTTGTTTTGTTTTAGAAAACATTATATAAGCGGTGCTATATAATATTATTATATCATGCCCAGCAGTATTTCAAAACAAAATATTATAACCTCTAAAAAATTGTCTGCTACGTACTATTATATTATATTTTTGCAAAATTTAAAATATTCGTATTATGACAATCGCCCTGTATACACGTCATAATCGTATGTATCTAAATATGCGATTTTATATGGCATTGGCGGAGGGTGTTTTAAGTTTGCTTCTATATACGGCGCGACGGCCAGTGTAATGGTCAGCCATATTTTTCCATTGTTTTTTTTCCCCGGTAAGTTCGATCGAATTCGAACAACGCCAACAGCCGAAAGAATAATATTGGCACGAGACGGCGCGTATACAACCTAACCAAATATTGTTTTTTACGACCGTTCGATGTCGTTTCTCTGCTGCTCAGATAATGTGAATGATATAAAATATATTAACCGTGTGCGTGATCGATCAATGTGCAGGAGAGGAGACCGGACAAATATTTGTACTCAATTCGTTTGAAAAATTAAAACACGACCAGAGGAAAACAGCGGGATATTTTCAAAAATCTAGATAAATATGAATTAACCGGTGACGACCGCGCTGCTGTTTCTCAAATTAATATTAAATAAATCATTTGAATTACGAACGTTTTTCGGGTTCGCTCGATACGCGAGGCCGTATCGTATGGTTCGTCGTCATTCCATAATAAATTGTGTAGTTTCGATAAATCGCGAATCGCGTTCGGCGGGATAATATATAGTGGCCTTAAAAGCGCTGGTTTTACTCCTCCACGCGAGTCTGCCAAGGCTCTCTGGGCGCGAAAAAAATTTACGCCATATAAGTCGGCGAAAAAAAAAAATCGTAAACGAGATCCGACGACGCGTCCATATGCAACACACACATACATACACACACGCACATTAAGTATTGCGTGAGATTTTCAAACAAAATAATAATATTATATCACGGTGATCGACGGCATCGCACTACCATAAATCGCCAGATCGCCTTGTATAGACCTCTCAGCAGTGCACGGGTCAACCGGCCGGCCGGCTGTTGATATAATAATAACGACAAAATATAATTTTTAAGGCTGTCGGAGCACCTCTCGTATTATATTTTATTTTGTTTCTATGGTCGACCGATTGAGCATTGGGTACCTACTACACCTGTCTAAATATTAGTTTCCGATGTTTCCATGCGCTTCGCTTTTCGCGTTTTGTTGTGTGCGCACAGCGTGATGCGTGATCGGCTTAATTGAGGCGTCGGGTTTTTCAAATTTTCCGCAATTCTATACAATTCGAAAAATATATTATTTTATATTTTAGTCAGCACTTTAATTGTAACATACTTTTCCACTGATCTACTGTCCGATACATATTTAGGGGGGGGGGGTCAAAAAAGACTTGTAGAACTGTCAGATCTTGACAACTATTTTTTTTATCTGAAAAATGAAGACTTCCTAGTTCCTAAGGCTGTATTGAACTCCTATTTTTTTATTTTATTTCAAATAATGATATAATATAATTTGTGTGTTGAGTGCATTGAATGTTATATACACTCATAATTGAAGTAAAAATACAAATTTTTTAACAGCAGTTTAAAATGTGGATTTACGTATTACCGAGATAAATTTATTCGTATTCTTCACGACAAACAATTTTCATGAAATTCACTAATTATTTCTCTAATTATTATTACACCCTACTAAATGTTCAACGTATACAGAATTATTTTTAAAATTTAAATCGGACTACAGGAAATAGCTGTTTAAATTTTTCTTTTTTAGCAGTTACATCATTATATTAATATATAATATAATTGATACAATATAGCAAAAAAAAAAAATTTCAAAACCTGTATCTAGTGACCTGTGTACAAGCTGCATGTGTACATGTTTTGAATTTTCAGTATGCTAACTCTGTAACCATTAATTATATCCTAACTATTAGTATTATTATTCACAAAAAAAATTAATTTATAATGACAATAGGTACTGTTACAAATTATTCAATATTTCTATGACTAAAAACTGATTAGGATTTGATTTTTTTTTTTAAATTCCGTTTTTTAATAATCTTATGTAATACCTAAAAGCTAAAGTAGAAAAGTATTACTTAAAGTCAAACCTTAATCATTTTTGCTACCAGGTGGTAACTACCAACTTCCCCTCATCATAAACGCGGCCACAGTTCCGTTTTCTATGTATATTTAGACCACACCGAGAGCTTGACTTATCTTATCTGTGGGATCGTAAAAACTAAATTATATAAAAATATTTTTTTAAATAATGTAAATATTATATATTTTGTAACTACTTTATATTTCATATATTATAATGAATTGCGAACGTATTCATCACTATTTTCTGAGATTAGAATTTTGTATGATTCTCCGTTAACGGATATAATACATGACAAATAATATTATTATGAACTCGCCGTGATACATTATATCGCAATGTCCTCCATTTATATTATTATTATTATTGAACTCAATACCGTCGAGAGTTTGACGTATGGATAACTGATACACACTCATCGGGTACATCATACGCAAATTGTTGAAAGGTGAGATCATAATGTATTAATTTTTTTGTCACGATACATACTGCGACTCATTTCTAACGCGTGTTCAACAAATTGGTGTGAATTTTTTTTTACCTTAACATATTTGGAACCGATTTATATAGATCCCTTTACCTATAAGTTGTAAATTTAATTCAGTAAGATATTTGTGTATTTGAATTGATGATAATTTAAAAAAGAATATACTCATATGGCTCGACGATATGCTAAGGAAGTTTTTTTTTGCATTTATATAATATACTGAGAAAAATTTGATCGCCAAAACTAAGAGTTTTAACTTTTTTGAGCTTGATTCAATCCATTATTAGTTACTAGTATGGGTTAACTCTTTGGGAATTTTACTATGTATAGTAGGTACCTAGTATGTACTATATATAATATCATATAATATGTGTACTGCAGTGGTATAACGTGATTAGTGATTACTATATAAGTACATGTGAGAATTAATAAGAGCTCCGGTTTACGATATTTTATTTTTATTAATCATTTTTTAATGTCATTATACCGAGTAGACAGTACAGTGCATGTCTATAAACGTTACAAACGTCCAATTAATTTGTATAGTAAAAGGGCGTTTAAACCAAAACGCCCTTTCGACAAAGACCACCCCCTCGCGCGTGAGGGTATATCGGCAAAAGCTTTCTGTCTAAGTAAAATAACTACGATGCAATTTATATAATTGAATTTCCCGCACAGATTTCCTGGAAAAATATTTTGGGTAACATTTTGCGTGCGTCCTTTGTTCTGCGTATATTTCGAAATAAAAAGAGAAAACTGTACAATATTTTTTTAACTGTAAAACGAATATGTAGCGTACGATGTAATGAACTCCACTTCAGACATTTACTAAAAGGCTGGATCTTTGATAAATATGGAACATTATTCTTATCCGCTAACATCACTATGAATACTAAACTAACTATATAAAAAAAAAAAAAGGTGGGTAAGTGGATGTCGCTCTGCTGTACAGTAGGTTACAAGTGGGTCATTGTAATTGATGGCGTTGAATTTGAATTCAATGATATAATATCATTGTATAAGAAAACCGATTCTGAGCGAAAACGGTTAGTCAGCCTATGACATTACCAAGTATATTTGATGATATTATTGTGAATAAAGTAATTTATATAATATTATAACCTATTTACGTGAACCATGTTATCAATTTTCAATCCTTAGCTATAAAAGTTGAACATTTTATAAATTTTTAACTACAAAATAATTATTAAATTATAAATTTGATACATTTTGTCAAAATTTGAACTTAAAATGTTTATAAAAAAAAATTGTGCCTATGTAATTTTAATATTTTTCAACTACTATTAGAACGATATATCAGGAGCCTTATATTAAATTTTCACGCTTTTTTACCCAACAAATAAAATTTAATTGATATTTACAGAAAAAAAAACTAAAAAAATTGAAAACTAACAATGTCCGTAAACAACTCAAAAAGAGTAAAATTATTTTCAAAATTTTACCGTGTATAGAAAATGCTAATATAAACATTCAGTGAAATTTTCAAGTATCTACAGTCATACGTTTTTAATTACAACAAAATAAGAAAATCGTTACGTGAGAAATCGAGTGAATATCAAAAAAATTAAAAATATGAATTTCAAACGCTCATAAAAATTTAATTTGACTTTTTTGTAGACATTTATTTTTTGATAAAGGTAGACAAACTTATGGGTAATCTTGTATTACATTTTTAAATCTTAGATTTAAAAAGAAAAATTTTTATGAATTCTCAACTCAAAATAATTTGCTAATTTTCGTGATTTTTCCGTATTTTGTCAAGATTTGAACTTTAAATGCTTGTAAATAAAAACTGTGACTAAGGATTATTAATTTTTTTCATCTGCCTTTGAAACAATAACCTAGGAGCCTTCTATTAAATTTTCAAGCTTTTTTACCAAACAGATAAAATTTTATTGATATTCATAGAAAACAAAACTAAAAATAATGGAAACTGGCAATGTCCGTAAACAGCTCAAAATAAGTCAAAATATTTGTAAAATGTTATGGTGAATAGGAAATACTAATATAAACATTCAGTCGAAATTTCATGTACCTACGGTTATTTGTTTTAGTTACACCAAAAACCAAAATCGATTTTCTTGAAAACAGATTTTGCGTAAAAATTTCCGTTTTTCCTTAACTTTTCTTTAGTTTTTCATGTCACTTTTGAAAACTACTGGGAAATTTTTTCTTTTGACTCCCCCAAAGTACCAACTAGATTCACTTTCCTATCAGAAAAGTTACTATTGAAGAAAATCCATGCACTTTTACTGTCCTAAAAGGTGATGACAGACAGAAAAAAATAAAAAAGAACACACATCATTGTAAAATCAATACATTCATCGCTTCGCTCAGAATCTAAAATCATTATTATTTATTTTATTTCTAGAATTCAATTATTTCGATTAAATGTTCCAACTTTTTACGGCCGTATTTTTCGTAGGCGCCTGAAATAATTGTCTTCATCTTGACTTTTGTCCGCATATTCATACGGTTTACACGCTACGTCCGATATAATCACGTATACGTTTCCTCAGCCCCCACCCCCCACATATCAATTTTCGTGAATTTTCTTTTGCCAATATTTAGTACGTTATTTGTTCAACGTGATATAATCCCACTGCGTGCCATCGTGTCTCGAGCTAAAATAAAATATATTATTACTCGGAATTCAATCGGAAATAACCTTCTCGCAGCGTTAACTGCAGCAGGTGTTTTGTCTTTTGAATAATATTATTTACCGAACGGATTTTAAACAAAAAAATCAGACCGTTGAAGATTTGCCAAGGAAATGCAATATATTTTTATAACAATTATAATAATATATTTTCTGGGCACGGCCGGTGGTGATATGTACGCTGCGTGTGACGAAGACGCGACGAATTATTATTTCACTGAAATCGGTCGGAATAAAAAAGCTCTCGTGGACGAGAACGGGTTTGGTATGGTGGTGTGTCTTAAAATTTCGGACCGGTCAAATGCCAATGCCATTATTATTATTATTATTATTACGACGCGTATTGCATATTATTATTATTTTTTTGATTATCACACGACGTCAACACGCGTGGGAATACATTATTCTCAGTCGTTCGTCTCTCGTCTCCACAGCTGCAGCTGTATATAGGTAGGTATATACCTACATATTTTAGGTATACGTTATTTACATATATATCATTATTTATTATGATTCCGCGTGAATAATCATTAACGACCAGCGGGGGACGTCGTCGGTGATGATCATTCGTCTGTACGATATATTGTATTTTAGTATACCTATACCTGTACATAAATCGTTTTCGGACGATCGTATTACACTGTGTCCAAAACTCGTACGTACCGCCTCATAAACATACGCGTAGGGAATTTTTTATGAAAAAAAAACTTGGTTTGGTTTGGAGTATTTTAAACTAAAAATGGTTATTTTAAAATATAGCTATCTTTAAGTGCCTACACATATGTTGGCAATGCCATAATATTATTGCTGAACACGGCCAGTTTTGTTATTATTGGATTATGAAATATAAAATTATATAGTGTAATAATCATAAAACAATTAATTTTAATAAGTCTACGAATTATTGTGATCCATCCCAAAATCAGGTGTTGTTGTTTTTTTTAAACTACCGGAAATAATAATTGTTTTTAGTTTTCTTATTATTTGGTTATAGTAACGGTAATAGATTTAAATTAGGTTCTATAGAAAATTATTGTATATCATTACTGCTTACAACAGCGACTTACATTTTTTGTGCAAGTATATTATTATATTATTATGATCGGCGGCTCCAGGCTCGCGGACTGGTAAAAAAGAGCACGGGATGCTGCACAATTTAAAGGGCAAATAAACAAATTTAAAACATGTAGATTATTTATAAAATATCAATATATTTTATTTTGTTTTGAAAAAATATTAAAAATTGAATATACGTTAAAAACATAAATAAGTACCAAGTTATAACGAACTTGCAAAATTAATTTATTAATCGACTAATCAAAATTGTACAATATTATAGATAACTAATGACCGTAAGTCGGTAACGATCTGCTGTTCATCAGGTGTCTCGAGTCTTTAGATATATAATAAATAATATTAGGCAAATATATTTTAGGGCAAGGGATGCTGTAGCATCCCAGCCAGTCCGCGCCTGGGCGGCTCCGAAATGGATATACATCAGACTTACTGAAAACGGACGGTTGGAATCGCGCAAAGTGTGTATATGTAAGATATTTCGATAGGTATATCTGTTTATATTATTTTATTATCATATATGCGCGTGCGAACACCGCCATTTCCGTAGGTTTTTTACGGGCACACTATGCCTATACACACGATATACTCATTTTTTTTCATCGCCATACGAGTATCTCGGATTTCTCACAACGGCGGCGGTGTTACGGCGGTCCCTGAGCGACGAGAGGCTTTTGCGTATAGACATCGTTCGAGTGGAGGTTTTTCGCGGAGGACGATAAAGGAGAGGACACCGGTAGAGGTGCAGGGTACAGGAGAGGTAGACGAAGGGGTAGTAGAGGAGTGGAGCGAAAGTCGAGTAGGGACGCAATAGAGAGAGAGAGAGAAAGAGAGAGAGAGTGACACGGACAGTGCGTCACGAGGGACCTCGACGGAAATCCTATAAGTCAAAGCCTTTTGCCGGCGAGGGGTAAAGTCACGACGCGGGCGCACATATAATATTGATCGGCGGGTGGGGCTTGCCGGAAAAGGTTTCCGCTAATGAAACGGCGCTTGTGGGGTTGCCCCGGGTACACACATGCGCAGGTAAACTCGAGGGACCAAAGTCGGAGTTGCTGGCATCGGCGGCGGTGGCGGCGGTGGCGGAAAGCGCACTGCTCGGTCGACGGCATCGGCGGCATTGTTCGTACGGTATAATATAAAGTTGTATATTAATATCGTCTGCGCATGCGCTCCAAAAAGGCAAGGCCACAAGGGTATGGGGATTTTGTTCCGACGATTTGGCGGCGACGAGACGGTGAGAAAATAAAACTATGCGTTCTCCGTACATGAAACCGTCGTCGAATGTACTGTTACAATATAAAATTGTTATTTTAGTTCTATTATTGAATTTCGTACGATGATAAACGATAGGTAGTTCGGTTACAATATGCTTCAGTTGGTGTCAACACAATAGCGAATATAAACGAGAATTATAATTCGATTTCGGAATAACATATTATTCTATAGGTACCTACTGTGATTGATAATAACTATTATCGTGGGTTTCGATATATATTTTAGAGAATTTAAAACTTTTCCACCTCGACCATGCGACTATGTACTATTACAGCAAATCATAGACTGCAGTCGCATACAGAACACTATACTTTGCTGACGTTTAAAAAAAATTACCAACTATATAATAATAAATATTCTACATATTTTTATAACATATTACATAATTTGTTTACGCATAAAAATCTATTAAAATAAGATTAGCAAAAAAAAGTTGTATAAATAAATCAAAATTTAAAATAATACAATTGATATTTCTTTATTGAGTAAACAAGCGGAGGGCGTAAAGTACAGTAATATTTGAATATTAATAATAATAATATTATAAAATAAATTTAATTATTTAATCATTAAATAATTTTAAATTCCATTGTGAATAACAATTACCTAACTATGTATTCAATTGAAATATTGAAT
Organism: Sitobion miscanthi; assembly: GCA_008086715.1. Taxonomy (NCBI): domain Eukaryota; kingdom Metazoa; phylum Arthropoda; class Insecta; order Hemiptera; family Aphididae; genus Sitobion; species Sitobion miscanthi. The sequence continues at coordinate 88,275,697 of CM017797.1, read as the reverse complement.
GAAAGAAATTAATTCTGTACCTAGGTGGCTAGATGTAGGCTGTAATATCGAAATAATACGAAATAACAAGATGGAATAAAATGATAGGTACAAAAGTTGTCATCGCTGTAACCGAAAACCAAACTTATGATAATGGGACCTTGAACCTCATTTGTACAAAAGCAATATTTAGTAATAAGAGATAAATAGTTATTGTAATACGATGAACATATTGTGTTTTATTTTATCCGTACACGCAGTGCGTTTACACAAGTCACTGAATTACTTCATTCACGAAGTTCAACCATATTACACTTAGTTAGTTCTCACACGGACACGGGCCACGTTAACATTCAAAACATATTATTTCAAAAAGTTGGTTACACAGTTTTTAAATTACATTCGATTTTTGAACTTTTCCAAAAGACTCGTGATGATATAGTCGCAGTGAATGTAAAATATAACATAATGTATTACCTGAAACAGTGTATGATAATATAGTTTTTGGTTTTTACCTATTTAGGTAGGTACGGACGATTTATCACCACTCCGATTTCATATTATTATTTACTCTCCGCCTACCTAGTACCTTATAGTTATAAGTTATACATTTTGAATTAAAATATGATTTTATTATTATGCCATTAATAATATATATATTATACGGAATGAATATTTAATTAAAAAAAATTGCGAGTGCACGTTTTATATATGGTTTTTTATCCACCGTTTTAACGCTATAGAGTTCATATTATGATTCGAAATATATAACTCTTTTTTTTTTATTATTTTAATATCGTGGTTACGCGTAGGTATGTATTATAATAATATATAATATTATTTTATCGCATACGCTTTTCCAACGACCCAAAGAGGTAGTCGATAAAAAAATCGAATGAAATAATATTATCCCATATTTTATGTATGTACGCCGTGTGCGTTGTATAAAAAATTGTTTGCATCGGTCGAACATTGAATTTTAAAGCGTTATTTCGCGTAAAGGGCCCTGGTGACTTGTAGGCTGTAGGTATAGAAAATACAGAAACTATTTCCCAGAGCAATTCAATTTGAATCCGTAGGTTTACTTATTATACAGTGAGGAAAATAACGAAAAACTGTAATGCATTGATACGTTATTTAGTTATTTAAATTAATTTTACTGTTTATCGAAAATAGATTCGCTCGGATTTGGAAATAATAATATTAAAGATAGATTAATTAATATTCATTTTTTTAAAAACATTTTTTCATCGTGGTCAATATATTATATGCAGAGCAAAAAAAATACTGTCAATATATTTTGTGATTTTCCCTGTATTTTGTATTTCAACCACGGTAATAAATGTAAAACTGCATTTACTGATCGGGAAATGATTTAAAATAAATGTCTAGTCGATATTTTATGATAATACTGTACGAAATAATAATCCATGACTTAACTCTGAGTAATGTCAACAAAAATGTTGAACGATCGATCAAACTCAAACGACGAGGGCATATTATTTTTGCGGACCAATAATATAATATTATATTGCCATTCGAATATGTGCTCAGCTGTGTAGTGTATATAATATGACGTAGGTATACGGTAATGGTATACGGTCCGTGCCGATTACGGTTATCTAATGTCATGCTGTCGAAGTTAATGACGACGAAGTATTTTGATTGAAACATTCAAACCACGTTGTTCCATAATAATTATTCGACAATCACATTAAATATAACTTTAGAAGCCTATTACTTTGTCTGTACTCAATTAAATGTCGAGTGGGTATATTACTCTGCAGATGATTAAGTTGGATATTATTTTTACCCTCCGCAAGCCTCTAAATATTATATATATATATATTTACCAGAGTGCAATTCTAATCCGTTTTTTTGTCAGATTATGTAGTCGTGCAGTTATACGAACGGTCGAATCGCTGAAAAAGGGACAGACCTCGCAGCGCCATGCGATCATAATAGTAATAAATAATAATATAATATTATTCGCGAAAAACAAACAGATGTCGTGTCGGCACCTTTGTCCGCGCAGTGCGTTGGGATTGATATTGCTGCCGGAACACCGGACATCTGTTTGTTTTTTGGTTTTGCCCGCTGTCGATAACGAAGTTTTCGAGCTCTCGTTATATAATATGTACATATCATCATAATATTATAATAATGAAATGCAATCATTTTTTTTACGCATTTCATCGCCGCAGCGCATGGCGTGTAACATTATTATTATTATTTTATTTTACACCTATTTATTTATGAGACGCATTGGTAGAACTTTACATTGTATAAAACAACGATAGATCGAAGAAATAAGAAATTCATCAAAGAAATCGACATGGCGTAATCGACAAATTTAGGGAACTCGGAGTTAAACCAAAATTTGTAGGTACAAATTGTGCACGTATCGTGGTGCAGAATTCTGCGCACAGGCTGGTCGTGACCATCGAGAGCACGTGTGAGAGGAGATTGCACGAAAGAGGGAATAGTTTCCGAAGAAATTTGTAATAACGCGTACGCTTTAACTGAACAGAATTCGGGAGAATTTAATGAGTAATGAGCCAGCGAGTGGAGAGGAAATACAATTATTTAGCTGACGTGCTCGAGCAATGCCACAAGGTTGGACATTTTTTTATGTACTCCATAAAGGAGAGAAATCGTGACGAGGGTGTTGAACCTCAGTGATATTATGGGCAGCGTAGGTGAGAAATTTGTTTTGGGTGAACTATGTGTATTGCGTACCTGTATAGTATATAATATACACATACTATGCAAATTATTCTAATATTTTATGTATTATTGTGAATTACTATACCTATACTGTTTTTACTTCAGTGTCGTAGAAACGACGGATAAGTATAATACATATGAGCATATATATAGAGCACATGATATATGAACGTAGGATTTGATGATTATTTTACTTTTGGATTTGTGATAAATTCTTCTGCATATAGTCTCGTGGCAACCGGTAGGAGATAGGAAGGACTCTATAGAGACAATATTATGTAAATACTAATACTTGTTCGTACGACTGAAAATTTAATGGGAGGGTTAATTCACTGCGTATTGGAAAATGGGTCGATTCCCATCCCTAAAAGTCTATACCTACGCTGTGAAACTCAAAGACATCCCTCGGACCAGTCGGTCCTATAGTCGGCACTAAACGGACCTTATTAGGTATAGAGGTACGGCGACCTCAATACAATATAAATATAATTTGTATTCATGTCGCAGAAATAATATACAAGTACGTGTTATTATTTAGATGATAGATGATGATAATTGGTTATATTATATATATATATATATACCTGCTCGGCGTGTTGTGGTTAGGCCATGTAGGTAGTACCTATTATAATAATATATAGTGTAGCTGATAAATATGGTTTTCGGTAAAACATTTTCGAATAAATCGCAGACCGGACTTTACCGGAATATGAGCGGCCTCACATTATTATATCGTATTACATGGAGAGAAAAAATATTTTAGACTTAAATCGTGTGGGCCAAAATTGTAAATAATCGTTGTCCTTGCAGAGCCTTATTACACCACGACAGAATATTATTAACTTCGGATGAGAACGAATTCATTATTCATTTTTGGTTGTTGTTAAAAATCGATATTTTGTTTGCTTACTTTTAATAATGATAATATTATGTACCACGTGCGCTGTGAAATATTGCAAGTTACTCATCTTAATCTGTCCTATGTACACAGCTGTAAACTTATAAGTCGAGATTATTTCCCTTTTTCGATTTTTGCAGATTATCGTGTAGGATTTGAAAAAACAGACTTGAATTATTAGTTTAAAACAAAATAACCGCGGATCAACCTAAACAAAAACCCGAACGGCGTGTTTTATCTGCTCGATAAAAAATCGATAACTATTTCGGAAAAAGTATCTATCAAGACCGTGTAGGAATCGATTCAGACGACACGTGATCGTGTGACTATGATTTGTGATGTGTGATTGACTGCGATTGTATTACGCAGTGTACCCATAATATGCAAGATGAGGTTCGCTACAACGATCGTCGTAAAATAATGTACATTTTTATTATTTATTATTATACGTTGTGGTGCTGGTTTTATGGAGCTGATTCGGACAAAAAAAAAAAAAAAAATAATTGATCAATAAAAATAAAACGCTAATGCGCCGTATACGTAATATCGGGATCGGGATATAATAGAAAACCATTTAATTACGTCTAATATAATACTTACCTTATTATATTATTTTACGACGTCGTTATACTCGCAATATTATTATTATATAATATAATGTGTACATTTTATTTTTATTTTGTCGATAAATTCAAATGCCGGTACATTTATATAGGCACCTATACATGTCATAATTTACGACAATAATAAAATTACAACTATTGTGTCTTCAGACGCACTGCGCGTACCACAGGTATCACTTTATATTATATTATATACGCATCGTACGTGTACGAATTATTTTATGTTTGATTTCAGACACTGATGTTATATTGTTCTAAGTAATGGACCGTTCGCAGCATTTGGTATTATTTAGACGCCATTTTCATCAAGACACGTCGAATGAGTGGTAATTTTGGTCGAAAACCACGTTTTAACTCTGCATCAGAAGATATTTTATAGTACTGCAGCAGAAGTCGTAGAAGTACAAACTATTTACGGTCGAAATCGACCGATTGATCAAAAAGTATTGATAGTGATTGACGAGGAATTTTCAAACTTCTAACAAAAAACCGCTACTGAAAATTTGTAACTTCGAGAAAGAGTCAATAATTCAAAAAAGTCAAAAAGCAAAACAATTTTTGTAGAATGTTTGCAATTCAGGTGACTATAGGTAAGTATTGTAAATCGTAATAGTTGGGAACTTTAATAAATTGAATATAATATTATACTGTATAACGAATAACCACACGATACGTATGTATACATATTATTTGCTATTTGATATCATAATATTGTACTGTATTTTACATTCGCAACAATAATTATGTTGTATTATACTTTATAGCCGTTCATGATTTTTGGAGAAGTTTGTTCGGAGGAGCTCGGATAATATATTATATGATAGTAATAATGTATTTTTTTGCTATTAAATTTTTTTACAACAATTCACGTGCGAAAACGAAACCGAATGGAACACTGAAGGTCCTGAACCTTTATGTTTGCGCGTTAAGGCCAAATTCGACAATATACATCATACAATACACAATATATATTGTTTATTGTGCACACACACACACACACACGTAGAGTGTCCTTCGATGTACCTATGGTGTATAATTGGTGTTTGTTTTTTCATATGATATGTATTTTTCAGGCCGTCTCGTGGTGATTTATAATATCTCAGACGAGCTGGTAGAAAGTACCTATATGATTATATTCGAGTGCTAAATTGCAATTCGCAGTACAATAAATCAACTAAGTCAAATCGAATACATTTTTGTATATATAATAATAATATTAATAGCAATAACAATAATATTATAATCATACTTTATAGTTATAGTAACAATTTAGTTATACCTATGTGTTTCCATTACGTTACAATACTAATTAATTTAATTTAATTTTCTTTCAGAGAATGGACTTCACCGAGAAAAACTTGTATGATGGCTTAGGTTATAAAACGTTTTATACATACAATAGATATATAAATAATCATAAATGATTCGCATACGATTTCATAATAATGAACAAAAGTTAATATAAATATAATATGTACCCTGTATTATTATAACACTTTGTAGCTTAAGAGTTAAATTTATACATATGTATATACAATTTATTTATTTTTATAATAATTTAAAGCGTCAATGGATGACCGAAAAAAAACTTGAAAAGCTTATATCAAGGACATGACTTGGTTTTTTCTTATTATTGCATACATTTAATAATTATGTTGACTGTCGGGAGAAATATAAAATCAAAAACTAATGTGATTTAGTTATAAATAATTAAATTTAACAAAACATGTATGAAGATAGTTAGATTATGTATTTTAATTCCATTATGACAATAACATAAATAAAATTAGTATGTTTGGATAGGAAACAAATAGTAAAATATTTTGATGTTGTCTTTCGAGTTTCGTTTCGCCACTTTCAACACGGAAAAAACAAAACAGTTGTTTGTACTATAACAATTGTACGATTGAATATACATTATAATTGCTATAGGGATAGCTATAAGATTAATAAGATTTACTAAAATATTATAGTCAAGTTGTTATAGTTATTCCTACTGAAATATGCTATTTTAACTATATGTTTTAGTTAATTTTAACATTACAAACTGCATTAACTATAAAATATAGTAAACCTAACCATAACTAATAACTATATTTATTTAGTAATAATAAGTAAATCATTTTAGTTATTTTACCTATAAATAGTTATATTTACTATGATTTATTTAACTAAAATATTATAGTAATTTTTTTTCCGTGAATACGTCAATTAGGTATTATAGATAATGTACAGTGTGATATTAGGAAGAAAGAAAAAAAGCCCGATGGCAAAAAAAGTATTGCTGAATTATAGAAGTCGAGCAAGTCCTAAAAACCTCAAAGTTTATTTGATCCAAGTATTGTATTATTATTATGGTAAATCAACGCTTTTTATAGCATGATAGTCGTCGGACGATGGTTTGCATTAAATCACTAATGCAAATGATTATTAGTCGTGTGACATACGTTTTTCTGAACATTTTAGATTCTGAGCGGAGCGAGGAAACTAGACGTTTTACAATGGTGTTTATTTTTTTTTTTTATATCCTGTATACAAAATTTCTATCAGAAGAAATGCTTCGATTTCAAAATTAAGTACCTTATATTTTAGAAAATTGGATCAAGATGGTACTATAGAGAGGTCATTTTTCGATTTTCTCAATAGTTATTTAATGTCACGGGAATAACTACTGACATATTACGAAAAACCGCTTAAAATGGGATTTTAATTTCTAACGATTTGTTCATCACTATAGTAACGAATAAAAAATTATACTATTATACTATGAGTTCAACTCGAAGGCTATCATAAATAAAAAAAAAATTAAAAAATCCAGACTGATAAACCGTCTCCGCTCAGAATCGTTTTTCTTGTGCAATGATGATAATATTATATCGTCGAATTTAAATTTAATACAATCCAATAAAAACGTCGACTCACTCGTAACCTACTGTACAGCAGAGCGACATTCACTCACCCGCCTTTTTAAAGTCGTAGGTATATATAATGTCGTAAGAGCAGGAGCGTTCAATTCTTTCGGCGCGCTCATGTCGCATCGTTTCCGAACGCAAAACGGACCGGAGTGATTTTTTCATCGAAAAGTTACTTCCGGGCACGCAGCAGCCTCTCGTGCAACGCACTTCCGATCGTTCATTGTTCGGTGCCCTATTTTTATCTGTACGCCATATCGCGCGTATAGTCTGTTTATCGGCGCGTACGCATCGCGCGGGTGACTATATACGGACTCGGACGTGTCCGACGACGTGACGTGCGTGGCCGTTTTGATTCGGGAGTCGCGTGGTTTATTCGTTCATAATATATCGTACGCATAATACGTCATTTATGCGCGAGCGTATGAAAATCATAGACAGCAAAGGGTGTTTTTCGATAATGTTGTTTCGTCCTTCGCCCGTGTGTGTGTGTATACACGCGGAGAGAGTACACGGCAAAGCTATTATAATATATCTGACGGAAAGACTTACGCGGAGGGTTGTGTAGCGCCTATATATATATATATATGTCGTGTCGTGTCGTGTATATATACAGTGTCGGTGGCGGGAACAACCCTCAAGAGATTGTACGCGCCAGGATTAGCGATTGTGTGCTCGCGTATTATGTATAATACGTGCTGCTGGTCGATCAGCGTGCCAAATGACGTCACCACTCGGGTTTATAAACTCGTCACGGTGTCTCTCATCTCGTCCGCGTGCGCATAATAGTATACGAAATGACGATAATAATATATATACGTATGGAGATAGATAGTCAGATAGACCTCCGGCGATACCGTTTTTTTTTTCCACCCCTCGCCGTCGTCGCATGTACGGTCCTCTTAGGCTTCCAGGCAGCACGAGCCGAATTTAATGACCTACAGGGACAATGTATATATAATATTTTCTTCCACCACCGCCCGAGCATCACTTCCCTTCCACCCCTTTGCCGCGACCGCTCATTATATAATATATTCCTATGGATGTATCGGATTTCGATACCGTGTTTTTTACACCGACAGCGAGACGACGATGATAATAGTTATTAATTATAGTGTGATAATCACTGATCGATCCTCTCCTGGGTACATGTTATAATATAATATGATACCCGTGGCCCGAGAAAATAAACAGGCGCGTTTACCTGATGTATACTGCACAGTGGCGGTGGCGTAAGCGGACACGCTCTGTTCACTAGCTGTATAGTCTATTAATTGATTTGCACACCACAGGGCAAATCGAGACAATATAGACACATTGTACGGTGAGAATAAACTGGAAAATATGTTTTGAAAGACGAGATTAAAAGGTTCAAAACGTACTACGATCAACCGCTCGCGATCGTGATCACTATTAGTTTAGTGACATTTGATAGTACACTATTCGATATTCATATACCTACCGTACACTATGATACACTATGATCAATTTTAATAAGTTAAATTGCAAACATTATTAAAATTGGATACACGAGCATGTACTTATTCATTACGAAAACTAAACGATGGTTAACAATTACTTGAAATAATTTACAATATATTTAACTTTCAAGCTCATAAATATCTCGTTTTAAGTATTGTTTATGTATGTATAGTTACTATTTATTTCTGTTTGAAATCGACAACCAATCAATATGACTACCATGTATCCACCCATTTAAATAAGTAATAATAATTATGTATCTATTTAAAATATAGACATTTTTTTCTTCTTGAAATAGTACAAACTGTCCACCGTGTGGATTGTTGTTACTACCCTAAAATAGGACAACATCCGAGCTTTTAATTTTTTCTACATACAAAATGTCGTACCTACAACGCGGTAGCGGACTTTGTGCGATCATATACCGACCGACGGATGCAGGCCAAGGCTAAGGAGGGTGTGGCAAGGGAGAGACGAGTAATGAATGATATGATATTGTCAAGAGGTAATTTGAAAAACGATACTGTGAACACTGTGTGCACGCATAAAACACGCGTCGCGAGTATAATGATGTCCCAATTAAAATTTAATTGGACCTACGTACAGTGTTGTAGCTAAGACTCGGGAGACCGGGGTGCCCAATATTGGAGATCCCTTATGGATTTGCAATTGATAATTAGTCATATTAAGATGCATCAATTATATTTTTCTTTCGTAGTCTGATTAAAGCGAAGATGGATTTAATAAAGAATATAGAACATAATATTTTATGAAATATGAACGAGTGGTGGCAATTTCTTAAAATACATTTACGGTTGACTATTACAGGGGTCGGCAATTAAATTCTATGGCGGTCCAGATAATTTGAAAAAAAAATGTTCAAGGGCCAGAAAAAAACTTAAATATTATACCGAATGTGTTTATTTCTGTGTTAAAAATACAGTTCAAGCTATTTAAAGCAAATTATTCAATATAATATAATATTAGCCAGTTTTTTAAAATTTGATACTATTGGAGAACAACTAACGCGCAGAGTGTTTTCAAGGCGGTGATCAGTTAATCTTTAACGATATTTATTCTTTAAAAACGTCATTTTGGAGTATGAAGTTTCCCGTATAATGTATATTTAGAGTCAAAATACATCCAAATACAACGTACAAATAGATCAAATATCTATATTATGTGCGGAAAACAGCATTAAAAAAAATTTCCTTGGCGGTCCAGATTTTTCCCTCCACGGGCCGCCTATTGCCGACCCCTGGGACTATTAGGTATTGAATATGTTTAATAATTTATTACTTTACAAAGTTAGAAAATATAGCGCACCAACCTGAGGCACCACCTAAGAGAACTTCAGTCTTGGGCAACGTGCACCGGTGCATTGCATCCGCTCACCCCTATCCCCCGCTAAATCTTGCACTGCCTACCTGTGGTATATACTCGAGAACCTACGATAATTTTATAAATATTTGAACATGATGATTTAAATATAGGTACTTAAGAGTTGAGAGGACACATTACCCAGACAAACAAAACAATGATAGTTATCATCAGAATGCGCGCTGCTCTAAAATGTGGAAATCGTGTACTTACGTTATGTATTTTTTCGACAAAACTAGATTTGCGTGAATCAAAGCCAAAGCGTTTTTGGGTTTGGTTTTCACAATTTTTTCCCAGCTTATATAATACAATAAAAATATCGGGTCTTACATACAAACATGGAAACTTGGAAACTTTGAAAATTCACAGAAACCAAATTATTTGATCTAACGAAAAATATAGATAATATTCTTCAATATTTTTCTAGGAAAATTTGGTGGTTTCAGTACCCAGTGTTCATTCACGCCAATCCTGTTTTTTTTTAACTAATAATTACGGGTGAGTATGCGGGTGGCGTCCTCATATATTATGAGCTATACATTGAACTGACAGACCGAAATCGTTTTGCTTGAATATAATATTGTATAATATTTTTTAAATATTTTCGTGTTTTGAGTAAATGTCTTGAGATTCATAATAAGCACTTATTGTGAAACACGAATTTTTCGGTTTAAATATAATTAATAAATAAATAATTATATCATGGTCGATATAGTAGGAGCTCGTATTTTTTTTTTTTATTTCGTTACTGCAGTTCAGTACACAATATGGTATGTAATTGAACGTATTTCGTAGTTATTACTCATTAGTTATTATATATTCTAGAATTCGTCAGAGCTTGTATTATTGCTGCACGTGTTCATTGTTCAGCTTGATCTAGTCGGATTAGCGCGATAATAATAATAACGATTTTTCAAACGAGTCGCGTGCTATATACCCGCTGCGATGAATAATGATTTTGAATATGTGAAAAATAAATTACCATAGTAGGTATATGTGTACATATGATGCCCTTGTCCTGACAAAGATCAATCCGAGATTTATGATCGATTATTATAATATAACACGTTTAATTGTTTTTAAAATTAAACGGCAAGACGGCCGTGTACAGTGGTTGTGATTAACTAAACATAATTCAAATGAAAAGTAATTAAAAATATTGTACAGTCGCATTATAGGTTACAAAAAAAAAATCGACCAAGTAATGAAATAGGAGAGAGAAGAGGTATATTAATATGACATGTGAAATCGATGGCACGAAGCATTCAGACGATCCAGTGGTGTAGTGGATGGTTTTGTCCACGAAAATTGGTGTGAGTGGGTATGGATTTCGGGCAGTGTAAAAAGGAACTGGACACTAGGAAAAATTCAGGCGCATCTGTAGAGGTAGAAAGATGAGACCTAAGAACATTTTGGCCAGCTAGACATCCGGAGTGAAGAGTTTCAAGTTTCAACGCATGTAGGAGATCTCTATAATAGCCAATAAGAGTAAAAAGTCGTGTGAAAAAATGTGAGTCTTTATTTTAAACGCCACCTGAGAATTCGGTTTTTGTCGTACAATATAAATATCTACAAAAAACCAATATATTGTAAAAGTGTACAGAGTTGAAATAATGTCGATATATTTGGCCTTAAATACTTAACTTTGTAACTCGAGAAGTACAATCATTGTGATCGATATTATTATTTTATAATGTTATCTTTGTGTATTGGTGTGATATATTTTCATATATTTCATACTCGTAAAATGTCGATTGGCGTTAATAAACGAATAACGCATTGTGTGATAGACATAATAATATGTTGTTTTATAATTTTATTCTTTCTCTTTATTTTCAATCGATAGAGCTTTATTCGATGTTATTTTTCATGTGTGTGTGTTTTATTTAAGCTTCGACCGAGCAATAGTATTTAGAATCTGGCCATTCCATCGAGACGTCGACTTTGTTATAATCTAATTTTCTTTTTTAATAATATAACCGTTTGCAAACACGCGTATAACGCGATATATTCGTATATTATAATCTAACTGCGATTATTGTCGAGACCGGCAGCTATAGTAATAGTCATCGTCCGGAACGCGCAATAAAACAAGTAATGACCAACGGGTGCTGTGAAAACCGTATACGTCCCGGATCTCGGGTGCGCATATACTGATTGGTGAGGCGCATGTCGATAATTAATCTCCACAGACACACACAAAGTGTACATTATTATATAATGATATTATTAAGCGTGTGTGTGTGTGCAGTGCGGAATCGAACACGTGTTCAATGCCAGTAATTGCGTTACACTGCATCTCGTATTGTACAATGTGCGTATATTATATATATTTATACAGAACCTCAAGTCTCCGACCCCTGCACGCGCGACACAATCGACAATTTATTTAGCAAAGTCCCGCGTGTGTGTGTACATTTTGAAAACAAATTGACGCCGAGAGGTGGACATGTGGCGGCGGCGGGACCGTTGCGAATACAGATGGGACGTTAATAAAAATTTACAACAATATTAATATATTATACGCGCGCGATCGTAATAAGATTTCGCAAATCGAATTTGCCGACGACGACGACGACACTCCTCCGGTGTTGCAGCACCGACGCGGTGCAGTTGGGTGGTGAGGATTGTGCTGTGGGAGAGGGATCGGTTAATCGGGTTAAACGGTCGGTCCGACGTTGTATCGCAGGATGTATGTATGTATATATTATAATAATATTCTCGTCTTGTTTACGGTCGAAAGCCCATCGGCGTGTGCTCCATAGCAATGCATTGTGCGTGTGCGTTTATTAAGCGACGGAGGCTGCAGACGAACGGCCCGGAACGGATGAGCCCGCCGTCAACCCCGACCCAAATGGTCGTGGGGTGTTTGACGGTTTTTTCGCTGCGAATAAAAATACACCCAATATCACTGTCCTACGGTTTGTCCGCTAATACCTATAACAACACAGGACGATACAGGATGACTTGTCCAGCGTGCTAATCGCTACCCCGTGTGTAATAATGAATTCATTTTCAAATTTGGCTTTTTGACTTTTTCTACATATTATAACGTACTTGAAGATCGTATTTTCAAATTCGTGAGGTTTTTTGTACTACTCGAGGACACAGTGCCCAAACTCCTGTTTTTCAAATGAATCTTTTTTTTTATGTCGATGTACCTACCAATTTCAAAATTAGAACGAGTAGTTTCTCCGTTTATAAATCGTTTATACTAAGGATTAAAGTCCTTGCAAATAGCTGTTTCGAAAATTTAAAATAATTAACGTACTATCGGGTACAGTATTTGCTAAAGTACATTTTTACAAATTATAAAATGTGTTGATGGATTAATCTTAGTTGCTAAAATGTTCAGATCACCATAGCATCCATAATCATCTTCCAAACCCAATATGGATATAAAACTATAAAGTCGAAGTTCGTTAAAAAATAAAAAATTTAAACTAAGTTGACTTTAATAAAACACAAAATCAATTTATTTTTATTTGACATAGAAAATAACTTGTACATTTTCAATAAGCAAAAGAAAGAGGTTATTTGCACTCAAGATGTACTTACAAATATTCGACCACCTGTGTATGTGGTACGCAGATATGGGAAGGCTGAAAACCGCTGGTAACCCATCCGACTGTTTAGAGCTCTGTGGTTGCACTGATACATTTTAATAATATAGCTGTAATGCTTTAAATAAAAATATTATGTTCATATCGTTTTGTTTTTTCCGTCAATGACATAAGAGATGTGCCTACTATATATATATATGTACAAATAATGTTGGATCTATAGCAAACAACGATGTGCGCCGTTGTGGAAACCGGTCGGAATCTGTAAAAGCCGTGCCCACATAATACAAACAGTATTCGTATTATGTTTTTTTTTTTTTTTTTGTAGGCCCCAGAATTGCTTTTGTACGTGGTGTAAAACAATAATCGAATAAATCGAGTCCTAACCCGTTGTACAATATTAAAGAACTATAAATTATTACACTGTATTGTTCTATAATAATGTCGTATATAAAGGTACCTATAATATTATAATATAGCAGCTGTGCTCCGTCGGCCCGCGTCAAAGGAAACGTATAAAAAGCAAATTATGTTCGTGGGCGACCGAACGAGACGCACCTTTACGATATTTTAAAACAAATATCGTGTACACGAATCCAATATACGATGGTCGGTACCATCAAAACCGATGGTTTTTACTGTTGTAATAGGTATTTTATGGGCAAAACGCGACTTTAGTCGACGAAACGAAGATGAACGCGCGTGGCATGGCATATAGAGCCAACTAAAATTGTTCAAGGGATTAGAGAGGGCGCGAAGACCAGACCCGATTTTCAGTTCGCTGCCGCCCTCGGGCTACAAAAATAAGGGCAACACTCTTAAGAATAAATGTACCTGGCTATGTTTTTTGCAAAAATATAAATTTACAAAACCGTTCATGTTTCAACGTTTAAAGTCTTTCAATTTATTGATAAATAATAAACACATACTTATTTAAATTCATCTCGTTATTAGATTGTGAGCGGAGCGATGAATGCATTATGGTGTGTATTTTTTCCTGTCTGTCTGTCATCACCTTTTTGGGGTAGTAAAATTGCTAAAATTTGAGAGTGTTTTCTGGCCAAGTTAGATAGTAGAAAGGTTAAGTAAAAATAGTTCTCAGTAATTTTGAAAATAATATTTTGATTCTTCTTGAGCTATTTATAGTCATCTCAACTATTGATCAAAAAGCTTGAAAATTAGATTCATCATAAGTTGTTATCGCTGTACTTGAAAAACAGTTCATTACTAACTATTTGCTCACCACTATTTGGTGGAAATATGAAATTTTCCCGGCCGGATAAGTTCTGTCACTTCGACCCCGTAAAAAAGAAAAATACATATTGTATTGGTTAACGCGCGATCTGCAGGCCACCTGTAAGAGGTCACCCGAGAGAATGAAAACCACGCGAATATTATACAGCAGTCTTCGTCGTCGCTGTAAGTACGGCCGTTGTTGAGAGGTCAAATCGGGTCAGCATTGTCTCACCTATCGGCATAAATCACGACGTACTTTCCATTCTATACGGTTGCATATTTCTACGTCATTTATCATTTGTTTTTGTTTTTTTTTCTGATCAAATGCCAATACGAGTCTCCGGCTGTATATCACAGCGTATATTATTATATTATCATTATAAAATGTGTCGTATATCACGCGTTCGCAAACATGAAGGCAATCCTGCAGTGTGCATTTAATAGGGCCATATTTGAATACTGAACGCCCGATGGTGGTATTATACACCGTGTTTTATGGCATCAGGTGTACAGTCGTTTTTTTCTTTCAATAATCGCATTTAGTTAGCTACGGAATACTGCCGCCAGCCGGGACGTAATGCATTATTATTTCCACTTGTAGTGACAAATCTCGGAATGTGACAAAACATTATACATATAGGTACGTGCGTTATGTCACTTATTATGTCTATGATATGTATTGAACTGTAAATTCGTATATTATCATATGGGTTACAATCATATATCATGATCAGATGAAAAAACGACCTGTTTTCGTTTCACATAAACAATAATATGTCTCGATAACTGGATCAGTGCTTTTAAATCAAAATAAAAATATTGTTTAAATATTGTTAAAAAACTTCATAAAAATCAAAAGTATTTACCTAATATCAAATTTGAACTGTTTTTAATAATAATCAAAATATTTATTATGTATTGCTGTTTTTAAAAAGATTAAAAACGTTAATTTGTCTTAAAATAATAATTATTTTATAATATTATTTGTATAGGGATCTTACGAATTGATTTTAATTAAAATTTTAAATTAAATAATAGCTAACTGGTCTATAATATTGTTAAATTATAGAGGTGTAACTAATAATTAATAAACTAATATACTATTTTTTTTAGGCACGTACAACAGCCACGCGTAATGGACGCGATGAAGCGCACGAACAACGAACCTACACGTACTTATGGCTCGTAGGTAGAAATCAAAATTAAAAATTTAAAAATTATGTTCGAAATCTAATTAAAATATAGAAAACAATTAAAACGATGGTGTGCAACGATGTAAAACTCATATTTAAGATCAATATATGAATTTAAATTTATATAAAAAAAAACTAATATCAATAAAGCCTAATTCAAGCCTTGAATTTTGGATGTTATAGTACAAGCTTTATAGGCGTAACTAAGTACACGTTTCTAGGAGCGGAGGGCCTATAGCCCCAAACAATATTGAATATTATTATAAATTAAATAAGGCATGTTCTACAACTATTTTCCTCACCACGATTTTTCAATCCTAAAACATTTAACGCGTCGTGGGCGTATTGGGTTATCAAAAATCGGAAACATTCCCGAAATAGACCCGGAAATGGGCCAGTCTTCGTGTGGGATATTTTATTAATATTTTATGACAAACATTTTTTGTACAAAATTAATTGCACCACAGAGAGCTCAGCTTTTAAGTGTCCGCTGTTTTAATTAATGTAGGCTCATTAAAATAATAATCATATTAAGTTGTTGGAGATTATCCATTGCATTGTCGTATTTAACTTTGATATTCTGTGTTTTAAATTAATTGACGACTAATTGATTTGTATTAAATGTGTTACTTTATTGTTTAAGGCCAGACGGTAAATAGAATAATTTTGAGTAAGTAACTACACGAATATCTCTAAGAACATAAAAAAAGGTTATTACATTAAAAAGGTTAAACATACATTTCCCAGGTAAAAAAAATGTCACGAAGCCGCCATTGTAGGGAGTATCATGTATTGAAAGGAGCCATATAAGTTTAAGGCCTTCAATATGGTAATATGATAATATGTTTCATATTTACCTAACTAAATAATATTGTTGTGAATTATACAAAGTATACATATATTTAGACATCCCGGTTAATCGATCTTGCACCGTTAAAGTCCTCAGCCGAAGTGTGAACGCGTCTCAATACAAGAAAGAAGTGATCGGTCGCATGTTGTAGAGCTTATTATTGGAATAGTTTAGCTGACTGAAATAAAACGTTATTACACATTTTTCAAAGGTATAAGTGATTTTTTTTTTAACCGTACACAAGCGTGAATGGGGCTCAGCCCAGCCTAGTGCACGTACTTGAACATGGTTTATTTGGTTAGGTGTTTAAAAAAAGTAGCACGCGCATAATATAATTAAGACGCGGAGAAGAGAAGGACAGGAAGTCAAGATTTGCTAGCCTCTCATCGGAGACGATATATACTATACGTAAAAAAGAAACCCGTTTTTGCCTTCCGCGTAGAATATATGTATACATATATATTATAGGATAGCCATTAAGTGATTTTAGAGCGGTAGAAGACTTATTTATATGGCAAACAAATCAAAACTGCGCATTCGAGGACATGTCATAGTGCGCGTTTTCAAAAAAATATGTACACCTTATAATTTATACATATCATTATAAGTATTATGTATATGAATATAAATTGTACATATACATACTTACGTGCATGGTAATAATCACATTCGTGCGGTATACGACCCGTTAAAACGAGTTGTCGAAAAACGTTGTTTTTAAGACATCGACTCGCAGCTGTGAATGACTGCAACAGACGTTCAAAAACGCATAAAAACGTTTGCAAAGTGATTTTTTTTTTTTTTTTGAAAGCGTTTCATTTCTCAGTCAATAACTGCGTTGGAAAAAAAAATAAACCTATTTAATTTCGAGGGTTCTATAAAAGTATAGTTATAATAGTAGTTTGGTAAAGCCGTATTAATACGGTACCTACCTATGTGAATATTTCGGCAAAAAATCAAATTATTTATATATTTTTTTAAATGTCAACCTTCTTAGTTCTTCATGTTTCAAGTTTATATAGTGGAACGAAGTATTGTATGCAAATCGAGATTTCTAATATTTCCATGATACATTTACTATACTCGTATAAGTATACCCCTCTCGTCCGAATTTCAAAATTTATTATGATGCTCATCATGCTCGTGAGTACATGAACAAATTTTTTGAAAAAATCTGAATACTTTTCACGCAATTTCCTGCCCCCTCTAAATCCTTTCGCCACTGAGTAAATCTTTGTTCATATCACTGCTGGACAATTCAAGCATACTCATCCTCATTTTTTCCCACCAATTATGAATTTATTACAATTCATAATTTTGGAATTTTTAGTGTACTTGAGCACCATTTTTTCAATTAATATTAGATACCATAAGAATATCTAAATCAAAACTTGAATAATCATTTTCTGTTTAGTTAAAATGTACCTATATATTAAGGATACTAGTCCTTATTAATTGATTTACAAAAATTTTAAAATATAATATGTAAAACTCAATCTAGTATTTATTATAAGTACTCTGAACATTTTTACGAATAACAAAGTTTCTATAAATATTACTGTATAATTATAAATTGTATACTAATTTAAAAAACGACGCAGTTGATTTTGAATTTAGATACATCAACATTTCCAAAAAAGTCAACAGAAGATACCATGCTCCATTTTTGTTACGAATTTTTTTTTTATTTACTGTAGATTTGAGATTCTATGGCAATAAACAAAGCGTTACAAAAATTGGCCTCACAAAAATCGGTTGGAAAAAAAAGTTGTCCCCAACCCAAAAATATACTAGGACCCATGTTAAAATTCAAAAATCAGAATTTAAATTTATTTATGGGAAAACAATAGGGGGTGGAAGGGAGATGTGAGCATAGTCAGAGAATCGTATTGTACGTTTAATTTAGTGTCCACGCACTTGAGCATTCTTTGGAACAAACCTACACGCCAGACGGAATTAGTCGGAAAACTTTGACTTGCGCGAACAATGATAATACTGCTGCAACCCTCGACGGGTGCGCCGAATATGACGCTTATCACTATTATATTCGGAAAATCATAACAGGTGTCGTCGGTGTCAATAATGATTAGAATATTTTCCAATATGCATAATATTATACGTCATCGTATATGCATAAATTGTTTTTTTTGTTTGCATATATATACATATATAAATGTATATAGTCCGTCGTCCGCGGCCATCTGCGCGCTTCCTACATTGTTGTATTATTATTCACTGATGGATACACACATACGCGTTATTTTAATATTTTACGGTGCAAGCTGGACATGTTGGGCTGAAACACGACGACGACAACGAGTTGCGTTTCGATATCGGTAATGATTTCGGCGCACTCGTCGCGTCCATTAATGGGAAAAAATAGGGGTTGGGAAGGAGATGTGAGCATGGTCGGAGACTCGTCTTGAATATTTAATTTAGTGAACACGCGCTTGAGCATTCTTTGGAACAAACCTACACGCCGTTCGGAAAACCTTGACTTGCGCGAACAGTAATAATACTGCAACCCTCGACGTCGACGGGCGCGCCGAATATGACGCTTATCACTATTATACTCGGGAAAATCATAACAGGTGTCGTCGGCGTCAATGATGATTAGGATATTTTCCAATATGCATGATATTATTATACGTCATCGAATACGCATAAATTGTTTTTTTTGTTTGCATATATATAGTCCGTCGTTCGCGGCCATCTGCGCGCTTCCTACATTGTTGTATTATTATTCACTGGCGGATACACACATACGCGTTATTATAATATTTTACGGTGTAAGCTGGACATGTTGGGCCGAAACACGACGACGACGACGACGAGTTGCGTTTCAATATCGGTAATGATTGAGGCGCACTCGTCGCGTCCATTTACCGATATTAAAAAGCCACGGAAACAATGGCACCGCGCGCGGGCCCTCCACCATCACCGAGCGGGACCGGTGCTGTGATGCCCTCGCGACATGTGCGACGGATATATTATATTATTATTATTATTATTATTATGTATATATAAATATACACGCGTATACAATAAATGTACATATCGGGCGCATGGCGTTTTATTTCGAGGGTGAAGGCAATTCAGAATAAAATAAAAAAAAATCTCAACGAAACAATATATACAGTACAAAAGGATTGACAACGCGTAATATATTATTATACACGTGATATTATTGTCTGCGCGAATTTATAACGGTGGCGACGCGGTGACGGGGAAACGTTAAAAAGGCTTAATCCGTCGCGAGTACCTATACCAGCTATACATTATATAGGTATAATAAATAACAATTTCTGTTATTATGTATAAAAAATATAAATATGTAATGCGACGATATTGCGTATAATACTCGTGTAGTGCCGAGTGCATAGTATAAATGGATACTAATCGCTTATTGAAACGCCAAGTACATGCGCAGTCAAGGGCGATCGGGTGGAGACCCAAAATGTGGGTGAATAGCTGGGCGGTCGTCGTTTGCACATCGTCTGTTAGCCTGTGCAAAATATCGCACGACGTTTGCACATCAACAAAATACCTAAAACTAAAACCGAGATGCAAAGATATGCCACCACATTTTATGCCCATCAATTTTTTCCGCAGATGAAGTCGAGAAATAAAATAATATACACGATTTGTATGGTTAATAACGAACTCTAACTTACTTTAAAAAGATATTGGTATAGTAGGTAATATCGTAATTCATTATTTTGTTGGTTTTAGAACTATGGTTGAGATTTTGAGAACTAAAAATTGCTTTGAAAAATGTGGTCTAACTTAATCGTCATAATCTGGTGTTAAAAATACGTGTTACTACAAAATTGTAAGTTGTATTGCGCATGCGTATCACAATAAAAAGGCTGACAACTCAAAAAATATGTATTTCCGTAGTTCTCCCGAAAACCCCATTGAAATCTCCGTGGACACTGAACAGAAATATTTCGTGTAACATTTAAAACAAAACACATTGCGTTATATTAATATTATGTCTGTTGTCAATCACTCCCGCGAACATCTAAAAGGTTCGTACTTGCAGGACTTGAACGATTTTTGGTTATAAGATATAATACGATAGCATTTTTGTGCTACATTATAATAATCTTTATTTTACGGAATAAAATTCTAATTCCGATTTCAACATGACTACAGTGTACCCAATACAGAATTTACGGTACGCTGAAACCGACCACGCTGTGCTAATATTATGATGTACGCGGATTAAAGTTAAGCCAAGCAATAGTATAACCGCACACGAACACAGATTACTATCGTCTGCATACATCTAGGTATACACGAATATTTTTAAAATTATGTTTCAGATCTGTCCGATAGGCGGTTTTAGTGGTAGTGGAGATATAATGTGTACCGGCGCATTATCACTACCTATCCGTAATACAAAGATTATGTGCATTATTATTAAGACCCCAGCTCGAGGCGATGGTCGTTGACCGTTGTGCGCAGACCATAATATAATAATACAGTTTTATGAATATTTTAATCTTTGAATAAAACACACATTTCAGTCGGCGTTATCACGGCCAGTAAATTTGCATAGAATTGCATCACAACGTGCGGTGTTTGCCGATTTCTAGGATATTCAAAACGAGAGTGGGTATACGATCCAGCATGCGCAATATTATTGTATCTAACTATAGGCGTAGGTATACAACTACAGAAGTCAAATCGCCTACCGATGATTTTTTTCGTCAGATATAGCCGTATAGGTATATATCATTATTTCGTTGAAAATTAATTCAAAAACCGTCAGATGCCACCACCTGCCGTTTACTATTATATAATACTATTATCGTTTTGCAATCGGTATGGATAAAATAAAAACATGAAATCGCGATAAATCGTCGATCGGATTAATATATTGAAATATTTTTACGAAATAATTATGCCATAATAATATATCATCGTCGTTGTCTTTCGGGGGGTAGGTGCTGCAGATATTTAAATAATTTAATATGCGTCGAGTGCGCGCGAACAATGCGAAACATGCGTGCGTAATATATTATGTACATAATATAATATCACATGTTATGATGGGTAGGTACTTACGGAATTGGCGGACTTCAATAGTCGATATTAAAATTGTTTAGCAATTATAACGGAAGTCATATAATACCATGCGACGCATATTATATATTAAAGTCTCTTCCGGTGCGGCGTTTTCCGTGAGTCAGACGGCAAATATTTGGTGTATGCTTTGCGCGGGGGCGGATTGATGGGCATATTGGCTTACGAGACATTTATTGGGTGGAACGTATTAAGTCCTGGTGCGCGCACGATGGGGTCGGTCACCCTTTTATTGCAAATTCTTAACCACCTCCAACCCCCCGGCCACTCGCCGACTAAAATCCCCCACCGCACCCGCCGATCGACCGCGGGACAGATGAAAAAGCTGCATACATATATGTGTATAATATAAAATGCAATATAGCCGTTTCTCGGGTGAAATGTCACGTGGGAATAAAGTCAAAAATCGTGTTTCTCGCGTGCAGGGGACACGAACGTATAAATATATTATGTATATATAGTTAGAGCGGGGTCCTCCTCGATTATCGTAAGGCCAGAAAAAAACCCTTAATCACACCCAACGAAAAGACAAAATGTATATATGAGAGCCACACAACTATGACACACGTGCCTGCAAACGAATATTTATATGTTATTATACGCATTCCTAATAATGTTGTTGTTATTGTTGTTTTTAAGAATATAAAATAAACATAGTATTGTTTTAGGGATCGGGTGGGGTAGTATTATTAAAATCTCCTTCCCCCCAAAAAAAACTCTGGAAAATTCAAAACGAGTTTAGAACGAAAAAAAAAGTTTAAATCAAAATAAAAAAAGTCACAGCCCTAAAACTATATATAGTTATTAGTTATTATTTATATATAACTGTAAAAATTCTCAACAGACGAAAATTTAAAACTATTCATAAAATCAATATAATAGTAGGTATCTACACTTTAGTTTATTATTGTCTTAAATATATTATTATTATCGAATGGAGGTATACATATTATTATTATATCAAACCAAATTGTATACAACAAACTACCACACGAAAAATTTACCAACTTAGGAGTTTGCATAATACTTCGTGCTATGATTTTTAATAATATATAGCTTATATAAGAATAACTAAATCGGAGAAATCGAAAATACCTCTAATTCAAACCGAGCGATGAGATACATTATTGTAAAATTTTATTACAATAACCGTATTCTACACTATAAAAATGTTAAGCTCATAAATGAATAAAATCGCTGCGTACACCTCACGAGACTTCCAACATTGTAAAGTAGTGAGCTAAATTTTTTTACGCCATATATATTCATTATATATATTATATGTAGGTACTCTGTGTACAACAGTTTTTTTCAAACAGCTCGCTCAATGCATTATATTATATACAATATAAGCAAAAAAAAAAAAAAAAATGCAAATGCATCGAAATCACTTAATTTTTTTTTCGAACAATCATGTTTTATGTCTTGAAATAACGCATCAAAAAACCTGCAGAGACCAGTTGACCAGTTTTCGGGCATGATTTCGCTCCAACACGTTACGAATTTATATTTTTATTGCCGAAAATATAATTATCACACTCTGCAGTTATTTGCACGGCGTAAATTTGTTTTGAAACATTATTATAATATGATAAACGTCCACACGTATATTAAATTATGAAGGTACATTAAACAATGTATTGTATATTATGCACCTACATTAAACCTGCAGACATGAAATATTTCGACTGCGAAAGAGTTTTTTTTTTCGGCTGCTGAAAAAATACATTAAAAAAAACCCGTTCGCGTACTTCCGTTCCATGATTTTAATAACATGCCGTAAAACGGCATAAAATGTTCATGCACACACGCACTGCACATGCGTTAATTTTGTATAATTGTAGCGCACAGTTAATGTAATAATATAATATATACACAAACCAGAAATGTAATATATTATAATTATTATATTAAATATAATTTTTGAGCAAACGCGTACACAGATATAATGTATATTATATTAACACACATCGTCGACGCCGAGAGTTCATAACTCCCAAAATATATTAAAGTATATTTTGTAGAATTAAGTTCAGTTGAGAAAGGTTGATGTTAAATGGGGATAAAAAATCGATTTGAGTGTTGATCATTCCAGATCAGTGGCGCGCAACCTTTTTTGATCCACGACCCCCCAAAATAATTTATTTTTAATACGACCCCCCCCCCCTTCCTACCAAAATTATGTAAGTGTGTAATTTAAATTTACTTAATAGTCTTAATGTATACACACATTTTATTCATATACATTAAATCGTTAATTTTAGAGCAGTTTTAATATTTCTTTAATTTAATTAATCAAAAACATGAAAAAAAAATACAAAATTAGAGTTTTATAAAATCTAAAATTAAAAATGTATCATTATAACGATAATCAAAAATTTTAATATTTTTAAAATTATAAAATTACTTTTTAATTATTTTAATGAGAGACCTGAGCTTGCATTGTAGACATGATTGATTCTATGTTTGGTTTGATATTTGTCGGTCGTTTAATTAAAAATGTATCAATATCGTTTTAGTTTATATATTTTAAAATATTAAAATATTAAAAATGTTAGTTTAAAATAACACAAAATACAAATAATTATTACAAGCTATACAAAATTATAAGCATTAATACGATCAACTCAACGGCTCGTACATGACTATCGGACTATTTCATAATAACCGTAAGATTAAATAAAATTACTGATTAAATTCAATTTAAAAATAACCCATATACTGCGTGGTTCAATAGAACTTGTTATCGCAACATTAAGATATGACATAATGTCATAATATTACGATTGACACAGCCATCAATGGTACAAAATAATTTTACTTTGTATAAAACTATAAAATAATATACAATATACATAGTATAAAACTTTTTTCATTTGGTGATTACTGGCGACCCCCTAATAAAATTTCGCGACCCCCAGGTTGCGCACCACTGTTCCAGATAACCAACTCGAAATTACCAAAATAAGATCAAAGCTTAAAAGAATACCTGCATTAATGAAATACAACTTTAAAAGTTGTATTAAATATATCAATACATATTACATGCGTATATATTGTATATAATATATACATATTTTTTTTTTTATTAATTAACAACTTAGGCTATTGGATGGTTTTTTTACTGTGACGGAGGGTACTGTATCTACAACTGTAAGTTTAAACTTGTTTGTTAGTTTGGCAGAATTTTTTAAGGGGCACCCGTAGGTATCTGCCATGCCCGAATGGGGGATGATGAACTCTCACTCCAGACACCATGACTGCCCGAAGAGAAGTTTTGTGTCAAATTACGATAAAAATGACGTATAATAAAACTGTATTCATAAAAAATTTAAAGACATCGTGATATTATACAGTTATGTCATTAGAGCAAAATATATTTGTTTATTATAACTTATAATTTATAAGTGTTAAAAATGTTATGCCCTACAAAAACCTAATTCAACATGTTTTGAACCAAAAATATTTTTTGAAAAAATTGTACAGGACTGTACAATTTAAATTTTTTTAAGTAAACTTTTAATCTAAAAAAATAATTACTCTCATTTAATTTCCTGTCGTTACTGTATAGTGATCTCGATCTTTAGGATTTACGTCGTACGCGCTTAGATACTGTGTATTTGCAGTTTTCCGGGCCCCGCGACTCACGAGCAATGAGCTTTCATCTATGATAGCGGAGACTTCATGACCCTTATACATAATATCAAATTTAATTAAATTAAATTATGTTAATTAGATTATTTAATTATAATGTAATTATCCACTAGCTAAGAAACACGTTTTTGCCCCGTTGACTATAGCTTTTTATCAGACTGGCTGTAACCCGTCGCGCTAGACTTCGCGTTCTGCAGGTCCTGTTCTCGAACAACCTTCTCGCTGCACTGAAGGTCATACCCTGTTTTTTTTTTTATTCGTTGATATCTTCTCCGCCATTTTGTAAAAATACTCTAATATTATACTAATAGAATCAATAACAACAGATTCAACCAATTTCCCAACAGTTTATAATGATGAAATTGTTTGGTTCACCATTTTTTTTTTTTTTTGAGACTTATAATTTGTACAACCATTGGAATCACGCTACTACTTATTTGATATCATTGTACCCATAATTTTTTCATCAGCTAACAATCCTCTGATTACAATATTATCATCGAATGCATAGGGTACGTTTCAAATCATGTTTGTTGATCGATATTAAGTTTATCTGCTCCGATTTTCCATTCAAGTCCACCGTCATCGTTTTCTAAACACAGTGATATATCCCTTCACGCTGAAAATTTAAATCCCCCAGATCTAATTTACTCTGACTTAGCTATTCGTCACAATATTTTACTTTTGAGCTAACGAGATTTATAGTACGTCGAGTGTTACAAGAATTTCAAGAGGAACACAAATAATTCGAGTGATCAAGTTTTTTGAATTTTCGCAACTCGATTGTACATAATATTATAGTATAGATACTACATATATGTATATATATTATACACACTTATACTATAGTAACTTCACCAACAAACTCGTCGCAACGAGCCAATTACGTCGCGACCGTACCCATGCTTATTATAGATTGTAAATTTAAAAGTACACTTGTACGTTATATACATAATAATATTATAATAGTGATGACGATGATAATAATTAATAATAATAATGTAATGTACACCGAAAAATAGTAAACAAAAACAGCTCGTGCATTTTATATTATAGTGGGACGACCTTATAATATTGTATATTATTATATAAGAGCACACCTGCGACATGATATAAATACGATTTTCTCCTGGGGCGCGGGAGACCACCTAGTCAGAATCTGGCGCGCAATATTAATATAGGTACCTATACCTGTGACGCTTCTTACCTGCACACACACACACACACACACACACACACGTAGTAATAATAATAATACGACCAATATTAATTTGGGAAGAATCTTTGAAACCCGTCGGGCATCGCTGTCCACTACCACGACTGTATATTATGCGTCGCGAGTTATTAAAATACGTTATTATTATGCACGCAGAGGAAAATCGAGTAAAGTTACAACACGAAAAAGTGTCGACCGGCGGGCAGGATTCATCATTATATTCACGAGAAGAGCGATCACACTTTCTTTGGGGTGGGTGGTAGTAGTGTCAGCCTGGCACACCAAAGGCCCCCGGAGCATTATTTCCATACTTGAAAAATACAAGCTAAGTCGTTTCAACGGTAAATTAAACTACTGAAGTTCTTAAATTTATTAGACAATTAACTGACTACCTACCTAAAGTTATGTTTAAAAGAACATACATTTTTTTTTTTTGAGACTTATAATTGTACAACCATTGGAATCACGCTACTACTTATTTGATATCATTGTACCCATAATTTTTTCATCAGCTAACAATCCTCTGATTACAATATTATCATCGAATGCATAGGGTACGTTTCAAATCATGTTTGTTGATCGATATTAAGTTTATCTGCTCCGATATTCCATTCAAGTCCACCGTCATCGTTTTCTAAACACAGTGATATATCCCTTCACGCTGAAAATTTAAATACCCCAGACCTAATTTACTCTGACTTAGCTATTCGTCACAGTATTTTACTTTTGAGCTAACGAGATTAATAGTACGTCGAGTGTTACGAGAATTTCAAGAGGAACACAAATAATTCGAGTGGTCAAGTTTTTTGAATTTTCGCAACTCGATTGTACATAATATTATAGTATAGATACTACATATATGTATATATATTATACACACTTATACTATAGTAACTTCACCAACAAACTCGTCGCAACGAGCCAATTACGTCGCGACCGTACCCATGCTTATTATAGACTGTAAATTTAAAAGTACACTTGTACGTTATATACATAATAATATTATAATAGTGATGACGATGATAATAATTAATAATAATAATGTAATGTACACCGAAAAATAGTAAACAAAAACAGCTCGTGCATTTTATATTATAGTGGGACGACCTTATAATATTGTATATTATTATATAAGAGCACACCTGCGACATGATATAAATACGATTTTCTCCTGGGGCGCGGGAGACCACCTAGTCAGAATCTGGCGCGCAATATTAATATAGGTACCTATACCTGTGACGCTTCTTACCTGCACACACACACACACACACACACACACGTAGTAATAATAATAATACGACCAATATTAATTTGGGAAGAATCTTTGAAACCCGTCGGGCATCGCTGTCCACTACCACGACTGTATATTATGCGTCGCGAGTTATTAAAATACGTTATTATTATGCACGCAGAGGAAAATCGAGTAAAGTTACAACACGAAAAAGTGTCGACCGGCGGGCAGGATTCATCATTATATTCACGAGAAGAGCGATCACACTTTCTTTGGGGTGGGTGGTAGTAGTGTCAGCCTGGCACACCAAAGGCCCCCGGAGCATTATTTCCATACTTGAAAAATACAAGCCAAGTCGTTTCAACGGTAAATTAAACTACTGAAGTTCTTAAATTTATTAGACAATTAACTGACTACCTACCTAATGTTATGTTTTTGTATTTTTTTTTTTTTTGAATAATTGAATGTTTAGTGAAAAATATTATCCATTGATATTTTTCTAACGTGATTATTAATTATTTTATGTATTTATTATAGTTGTAGATGTAAGTCTGTATACTTTTCACATTTCAAGCGGTGAATTGGATTTTTCCTGAGAGAGAACTAAATGAGAGTGAGGAAATTAAAGGGTTTGGGTGAGGTAATATAATTTTGAGTGAAATCTAGAGTAGTGTTTGGCTGCTAATTGTCGTACTGTTTCGATTTTTAAATAATTGTGAAGTGTGTCATTGGTTACGTACAATTGACAAAACTAAGGGCTATTGAGAACTTTTTAATTTAACCCAACTTAAAATGTTTAATTATAGTAAATGCCCAACTTTGCTATTTAGTACGATTTTAGAGTGAATAATAATAATTAATCCAAGACCTATTATAAACAAGCCCGAATAAAGGGAATGGGTAGCGAAACAACGGCCCCGGGCCACAAAACTTTACATTCTAGTGACTTCTAATTTTGAATCACACATTTATATATCTGATATTGTAATTATTACTTATGAAATATTGTGTGTATAAAAAAATAGGTACTTTAAAAAAAAAAATATAGACTTTTAAAATAAAACACTTGTTACTTTTTAATTTAATTTTTGCATGGATTTAATATTATTGTCAGTGTCATGAGAAACGTACACGATATTATTCACAATTGAATACCTACTTAATACTTATAATTACCCATAAGGGCTATATATTTTATGAAAATAAAAATACAATTACATAGAGTTTTTTTTCTTTCATATTGGGGACTCTAAACAATTTCACCTCATTGGAGCCTGGTCAATTTTAATCCTAGCTCGATTATTATATATAATATTATGGTGTTACATTGCGTTTTTCTTGCTGAAATCACCGCGAACGGCCGTAAACCGGACGGTTCGATCACGGGCACAATTTTTGTGGTCTCTATCATCCTCGCCGTGAGGAGGTGAACTAAACTGGGTAGGTACATGTCTACTGCAGCAGCGGCCGTTCATGAATCCAAATATGCATTTTGTCGCCGGCGCCGGACTGCAGACTCGCCACCGCCGACGGCCATACAATAATAATAATAATAATATAATATTAAACATCGCATGACCACCGGACGACGTCGACGACGAGGGCGGTATAATATATAATAACACGACTGTATAATATACACACGTACCTAATTACGCCGTTTTCTCGTTCGGACCGGTCGGCATACTATATATTTTTATAACGTACGGCAATTGCAGTTATTAAGGACAGTGTATTACCCGAAAAACGCGTTATAATATTTTAGATTTTTTTTCGTCATTCGATGCCAAGCCCTCGACCGCACCACTCGCCCGCGCCCAGCTCTGGACCTCTGCAATCTTGCCACGGCTCTGGACGAGAACGCGGACAACTGCGGAGAGACGGATCCGAAAATTGTTTTTTCTCCACAAACATTATCATAATAATATTGCGATTTGATGAGGTCCGCTGAATTGCAGTATTCATATATTCATCATTATTCACATTCACACACATATCGTGACGGAGAGTCGTTCATTCGTTTCCCGCAGTCGTGTGTAGAATGCACAATAATAATTCATTATAATATAGTTATAATAATTGCGAAAACGAAGAAAAAGATTTATTTTTTCATTATTAACAACGTTGGAAATCAGATGTATTTGCATGTTATTTTTTTATCATCATTAAAAGAATTCAATTCAAATATTTAATCGAAATATATTGTGTATTCATATACGACTATAAACTATAAATCATAAATAAAAATGCTATTTCTTATAATATATTATTCAAGCAAGTATGACAAAATATATTATAATATGCTATTTGCATGTAAGATGTACTTCTAAAATTTATTTATTTTTATATTTTAGACAATGTTTTCTTTATAATTCTTATTCATTAATATATTATGTAAATACCCATTATTAAATTAATATTTTTTTACCTTTTTATTTTAAATATTGTATGGTTGACATATTTTTCCAATTTTTAGTGCATGTGGTGGTACGCGTATTTAAAAAAAGTTCAGAGGTACATTAAACTCACAAATTCTGGTAATCATCAGTTATATAAAAATTAATTTACAATATTATGCTTTAAATATGGCCAGGAATCTTTTTATTTATAAAGTTTAGATACATAATACCTATGGCTATAGCGATACAGCAGCAAAGTTATTACGCCGTTTTAGAGTGGCTATAAGTTTGTGTAGATATGTTATAAATGATAACGGAAAATAGTTCCCGTTTTAAATTACGTATTTTAAGAAGTGAGCTCTCGTTGGTTCTCGTTTAAATTTGAGATATTGTGACTAGCTATCAAAAAAATAGATTCAGAAGTTTTCCAATATCTTATAGCCGTTTACTTTGAATTCTATGGAATACCTGCAATTTATAAACTTGTCATTGTCACTTGTCAGTCGTTTTGTTTTGGGGTAGGCTAAAGACGACGGAAACAAACAAATTTTCCATCTTGATAAAAAATAGAAAATAATATACTGCTATATTCATATGAGAATAGAATTGTTTCGAATAATTTTTAAATGTAATAAAAAACCGAACACTCAAAAAAAAGTTTGATGGTCGTCAAGCATGTTATATTCTCAGTTTCTAAACGTATTTTAAACAATAAACTATATAGTTCCATATAGATATCTAATTACAATTTTAAAAGAATTTGGTAACCTAGTTCTAGTATATACTTAATACTTATATGAATTATGTGTACCTATCTAAATATCTAAATAAATAATATCGGTATCTAAGTCTAAATAAATTCGGTTTTGACATGTTTTATTAATAATAAAAAATATAACAATATTCTATTTTAAGAAAATTAATAATAAATTCATACTAGCAACTACTGAGTATTAAAAATGTGAAAATAATATTAAATATAATTGCATACTACAGTACCGGAAAGGCTACAAAGACCGGTTGTTGGTCACTCATCTCGCTGTACTTAAAATAAGCACCAATTTAAAAACCCATTAATATTTATTATAATTATATTATAAATAATAATAATAATATTTTATAATAATTTTTATTAATTAACAACGTTACGAATTATATCTATATTCTTGTTAACCAAATCAACAATCGCAACTATGTAGATACCAGTAATTATTGATGAACGGACACAACGAGGACTAAAACTCATGTTTAGAAACCTAAGGTACTATAATATAGGTAGGTAGTATAATAACTGTTTATACTCATATGATAATAACTTTATTAACTAGGTATGTATTTTTTATTGGGAACAATAAATTGCTTAAAATCAAACGGGACCCATTCAACTAGTGCAAAAAAAGTGGGAGGGAGTGGGGATGTTCATAAGCAAAACAATTAAACATTCTTATCATCAATAAACAAAATATTGTTAATTTATCATTATGATGCTATTGTATAAAATTGTTTGGAAAAATCTTTATAAAAATCATGGTCTATGTGGATACTGAATACTGTCTATGTAAAACATTTTTTTGAAAACATTTTGAGGGACGAACGTGATTGGCTCTTGGCTTTTGAAATATCCTACAATATTCTAAAATACCTAAGTACAATGTACAATATGTAATAATATACGACTACGTCTTCTGAGGTTTCCTTAGAGTAAAGAAAACATTTTCATAGGTTGGCAAGCTTTAGTACAGACATTCCACGCCTGCTTGTACGTATTGTTATATTTTTATTTAGACAATGCAAATGCAAAATTAAAAATTAAATCTAAAATATGAGGCCTTATACGACCACTATTATATACAGACATAAATTGTAGCCACAGAGCTTATAATATTGTATACGTATGCACATTGTTATATTAAACATACAAACACTAAACATGCTCTCCCTTTAATTTCTCTAACAATTTAGACATTTAAAATATGGTTTTGGAGTTTTCAAATATACTTATATAAATACCATATTTTCAAATTCTTGAGATTTGTTTGTACTTTACTTCAGGAGTATACCGTGGAGGTGCAAACTTCTGTTTTTCAAATGATAATCCTAGTTTTATTTATACATTATTTAATGGATAATTTTTCTGAAAATTTTAACCTATCGATATCAAAATTTGAACGAGTAGTTTTTGAGTTACTAAATTTGCGTACTATAGACATTGTAGGTCCATGATAATGGCTTCGGAAGATATGGAGGCTGCGGTTATTTAAAAATTATTATTATTAAATGTATTGATCTATCAACATTTATAGTTAGTAAAAATGGTCCAATATAATAAATACTATATACAATCCTATTACATAGGGTTTGTACTTTTTTAATTTTGAAACGTGGCTGTATACAATATTAGTATACTACTATATATATTAACGTTTTCAAAACAATATCTACTAATTCATTTACAGAAAAAGAAGGATGGATTCTCGTTAGAAGGTGCAGTTTGTATCACCACAAGAGGACACTCCTCGAATAAATATTAAGAATTGGAAAATACAGTCTTAAGCAGCTGTAGGTAGCTGGTTATCCGAAAACTACAAAATCAGAATATTTAAATAAACGCGCTTACAATAATGGATACAAATGGGGACCGACATGCACGGTCGGTGAATCACCCCGTAAAGGTTTTTCCGACAGTCACGCGCGCGATCGTATCTGCGGACGGCAAATGAGTTTTCGAGGAAATTAAATTGGAAACGCTCCCTCGGGGGGGAGCGGGCGAGCGACCGTGCCCGCCGCACCAGCCGGCCGCGCAAAGCAAACAACTGTCGAGTGTAGCGTCGCCGCCTGCAGTGTATAATTTCGCGTCGGCCATCTGTCGGGGCGATCGCTGCGAACCGCTTGGACTTTGTGCGCCCCGCCCCGTCCCGACCAAAAGTGCGCAACAACCGCAGCTCGCATATCGACCCGGTTAGACGACGACGGCGCCACCGCACGCTGTCCATAATGTAGTACCGTGTACGTCCGTCAACATGTCGGATTATCTAGGACAGTTGGTCAAAAACATTTTGTCAAATGAGTGTTGGTTTGTCGAAAACGATTCGTCAACAGTTGATTCGTCTGCAATAACACACACTGCGTTTGTCAAAGTGCTTTTCGCCGATAATAATAGAAATATTTTTGTACGTAGGTACTTACTTGATTTTGCAGAATGAGGTTTTTATTCATCGCACTAAAAAGCACTAAAAGTAAATTACATTAAACTAATTCGTCTAACAAACAATATTTTTATCAATTCAACGTTTAAAATTAATAAAATATGTAGTAAAATGATTGTCTTCTGCAATCGTGTTATTATTGCACGTCAATAGCCACTTGCATAAAAAACAACACACATTTTTAAAATTGATATCATCATATAAATATTATACAAAACAGGGCTAAATAAGTTATGTGGAATGACCGTGACGACGTACCACTAATATACCTAATTGGAAGATGGAGAACGGTTTAATATCAGGTGTTATCAACTGAAAGTGAATACTATAAGCGTTGAACTTCCAAACAATCCAAAAATAAGTATTATTTGACCAACTGCTGTACTTTTGACGATTAGTCTCTTTTGACGAACTGTTCGATACCCGTCGTGTCATATTGTACCTTTATGGCTACATCAATAATGATTTTGAAACTTCTTCTGTCAATAACCGACACTGGACAATAGTTATGTTTGTCCTTCAATTTAAGAAGTGTACTACAGCACTTACCTGTTAACGTTGTGACTGAAGTTTAATATTATTGTACTATTGAAAAACTTGTTTTTTCCGGCTAATATTTTAAGAATCAATGATCTATTAATTTTAATTCTATATTACTATCACATCAATTTTACAGTCGAAACTGATAAATAGGAAATTATTATGCTTAGCTTAAATTAAGTTTTTGGTACCTATACAGTTAAAACAATGTAACTTTACAGTCGCAACTGCTACCAGAACTATTTTTAATATACTTGAACACTTATATACGAAGCATTAGGACCTGTTTAACAAAACATCAACAAAATCCTAAAGTTCTTAATAATATCTAAATTATATAATTCTATCTAATTTTTTCTTTGATTATTTTATTTATTTTTATTTATTCTTGTACCTGCATTATACCCTAACATATTTTTACTTGTAAGATTCAGATGTTATATTCAATCTCATAATGTACCTAAATGTATATATTACTGTTGTAAATATTCTAAGCCAATAACCCTAGTAGTTACGGTTAAAAAAAAATATTAAATAAACAATCAAATAACATTGTAAGTATATTAGTGTCAATTTTAGATTCAATTAGTCATAATAGTTTTTTGGTGACTAATATATTGTTTTGGTTGGTGTAAGTTGCAGGTGAACGTGTTCCAATATTGTCATGGCCTTATTTTAGACCACGGTCGTGAATTGTTTGTTTCGGGTTTTCATATCCTTGAGCATTTTTTATTATAGTGTGTAATGTCTATGATGTACAACTGTTAATATGTAAACATTATAATTCGCTTAGTCGTCAAATGTGTAGTTTATCAGATCTAGGTGTTCAACTAGGTTATTTTTCAACTTTAAAAAGTTAAATTGGTTTTTTTGTTTATTTACCTTCCTGCATAGTATGCACCGCGGGTCATGAGAAAATAACCTTCACTCGCAATATAACTGCGTTAAAATATAAATTATCAAGGCTGTTGGAGCACCCGTATTGGGTTTTTGAAGTTTTAGACCAATAAGTTTAGCTTAGTTTATTGACTTCCCGATCGCTGTTTTGGATATATGTATGAATTTATTATCATCTTTTCTAGGTTATGAAGAAAAAATAATTTTTAATTTTTAATTCAACCGGCCTTAAAATTAAAATTATTAGTAAATTATAATGGGTATAGGGGTCAATTTTAATAAGCATTTGAAGTATTTTAGAGTTTTTGGTGATTTTAGGTCTCTCACATTAACGCTAATTATTAATGTGTACACGTAATATAGATATTTCATACATAAAAAAATATGTTCTGCTACAGCAGCATTAATTGAATATTACCGTATTGAAATATGTAATTTTATTAGTAATACGCGTAATATGTTAGACACAAATCGGCGTTTTCAGCGTCCTATATTCGTCCAGTACTCGACAAAATACATGCACTTAAGAACAAAATAAAAATAATAATAACAATCGTGCTGCAGCATATAGCAACAATGCACAATATACAAACGGAAACGAACGTTTTCTAACGCGCGCCGGATTTCCCGTCATCGTCACGCCCGCGTTTTATTATTTCTAATTGACGCACGACAACGCGCGATTCTCTCTCCCTCGCGTTCACGTCGTTGTCAATATCCTTTAAATTTATATTCTGAATTTTCAGACTGACATTTATTATTATTTAGGTCTTATGACACGTTGTCGTATTATTATCATTCGAGGGAAACGCGAATTACCATTATACTGCGGGCTGATTGTTTTATCATAATCCTGCCAGGTGGCTATCATATTTTGTCTATTCCAATATACACTTATTATAAAAATGGTTCTATAATATTAAATAATTAGCTTTTACTAGCTTTTATGTACATAATTATTGAGTTAAGATGGGTTTGCCCCTCCCAGGAAACTATCTAGGGACATTACATTAAATTTAACATATCTATAAAATATTAACTAATAATAAGGCTAAAGCTTGAATTCAAAATGAGTTTTTTCAATTTTAACAGATATGTATTGCTATACAATACCTAGTCAATAATATTACATGATATGTTATGTACACCATACAATTATTGTAGTAGTGATAGAAGTATATCTACTGAACATTGAACCATTAATATTTACACATTTAAAATCGATTGTAAACTGAACGCTTTTTATTTACACGACAAGTGAACAACAGAAGATTTGGTTAG
Organism: Sitobion miscanthi; assembly: GCA_008086715.1. NCBI lineage: Eukaryota > Metazoa > Arthropoda > Insecta > Hemiptera > Aphididae > Sitobion > Sitobion miscanthi. The sequence goes on along the minus strand of CM017797.1, from coordinate 88,239,339 downwards.
GTGATCTTAAATAGTCGATTACCCGATAAGTATGCACAGCTATTGATTCAGAGCTTAAAATCGAAATGAAATTTTTGATTTCACTATCCATGCCTACCTGTATAGTACTAGTTTTTCTCTTTAAATTTTAATTAGGTAATATATTGATTTTTATATTGTTCCAAAATATTGGTTTACCTAATTGTTTTTTTTTTTATAATTAGATTTAAATCATAATTTTTCTTTCTTTTTCATTTAAAATATCACTTTTTATTATCACTATTTTCACGATTTTAATTTTGACTTTTACCTACAAGCTGTGCAGGATTTCGTTCGTGCGTTCCAAACGCGTTGTTACTTGAAACTGTTTTAAGAAAACGAAATATTAGTTATTAACTACCAATGAACAATATTTTTTTTAAATTTTAGATCAATATGTTAAAAATTATAAAATTACTATTATTTTTATACATCATAATTCGCAGGTAGATTTTCCAGGTATTCTAACAAAATGCCCTGAAAATATAGGTAGAAAATATTTAAATAGTTATTAATATTGCTCGAAAATGTACGGGAACAAGTATCGGGAACTATAGAGAATTCCTGAATTTTCCACAATTTCTATGGCTATAACATATATTTTTGTGTTTTTATTTTATCGATTTTGGTGAAAGTAATATCATTGGGTACAATTCTCTTGAATCTCATAAGAGCAGTACAATATTTTTAACGAATTAAAAACTATAATCACACGGCGTCGTAGTTAGGCAATTTAGGTACACAATTGTAGTAATTAAAATATTCTTTTAGGAATTTCGTGTTGGTACTAATACAATCGTAATAATAATATATTTTAATATAACGTGATAAATAATAATCTAATGGGTATTTACTTTTTCTTTGTATTCGATAAGACTTTAAATGTGTAATCTATAAAAATAGCATATTAATAAGTAAATGTGACACAATATAATTATTATCTGCCTAATGATACAGATTATATTAGCTTGATGTGCTTGAGTGGGGAACCCGTTCATCATCAATAGCTCATCCTATTAAATATATATATAATATAATATGTTACTTTTTTTTTAAACGAGCAGATTCATCAGGATGATATTATGCTAGGTGTTTTACTTATTTAAAAGTTTTAATTTATTTTTTTCGTATTAAGTCGAAAACAAATAAACAAATAACTTATATTATAATAAATAAGCATGTCGGTTATAAATTAGTAGTATAAAAAATAACATCAAAGAAAATGTATTCGTCGAAACTTGTTTAATTATATTTAATGATTTCGTTTTATTACAAAATATTTAAAATATAATACAGTTATCCGTCCGATTTGCTACTGGATAAAAAAAAAATAATATATTTTATATAACTTACATAGTACACACACATCCATATGTACATACTATTATACCTATAATAATGCTGTTGTAGAGACCAAACGGTTTTTAAAAACGGATCGATAAAATACGTGGGGTCCTGCGGAGTGTGCATGAAACTGGAACCGATATACAACATTATAATTTATAATATTATAAACCAATGTTATATAATAATATTATATCAAATTGTACATCGTCGGCGGCGATGGCGCGACGGCCGTCTAAGGTAAACAGAGTGGGTCGGTAATTACTATTACTTTAAAAATCTGATCCCACTGATCCGTAACACGGCGCATACCTCGTCTGTAGTTCATAGGTATATATATATATATACCTAAACACTGTGTACAGAAGACTATAACCTTGTCGACTTTTTACAAGTGTTGAAAATATGAATTGTTACTTATTTATGCCGTCTGTATAATGCCAAGCAGCAAATACATTTATAAAATAATACATAATATTATAGCATTATAGCCTCATTAGAAACGTATACATTGGAAGGAGTTGAGGTACAAACCAAAATGGAAAAATGTTTCATAATCTAAACATTATACCCACATCATCAACAATTGTTATTTTTCTAAAGATCGATGTCAAACACTTATGAAAACGTCCTAACGGTAAATGAACAATATTTAAAATTATTAACAATATATACCTATATGTTAAATATTTTTACTTATGTACCCCCTGATTTTTTTTCGGTCTGAACTACACGTTTCATTATTATTATAACTAGTGAGTAATAATGTATAATTTTATGTTTTTTGTATGTGTACAATGCGCGTTTGAGCGATGATGTGACTGTATACTATACAGTGGTGTACCGATCTATTGATAGAGGTTATATGGTTAAATTAAATGTCGGTAAATATAAAGGCTAACCCACAAAAAAATAGAATCGTAAATCTAAAAAAAATGTGAAATATACATGTAATAATTAAATTACGTTTTTATTAAGATACTTCAATAGTTTATAATATTGGTAAAAATGGCGGTATTATTTTATAATAATATTCTCATTCGAACGGATTCTCACCCCCAGAAAGTATTTTCGCGTTTCAATTTTTATCCTAGTTACACTTCATTACTTCAACACATACACACACACACACAAATTACATTTATATAAATAGGTTACTATAGAGTGCAGTGGCGTGCTCAGATTTATTGAAAGGGGGGAGGGGCGGTATGCATTTTTGTTTATTCTCAAATCACGTTATATAGTAGTATATATACTTTCATTGCTTTATCATATATTTTATACGACAAAAACAAGCTAAATAGGGGGTATGACACCCTCCCCCACCCCTTGAGCACGGCTCTGGTGGTTCACACAAGAATTTTTCGTGTGGGCTCACGAAAATCGAATAATGTTTTGTTTGTATATAGACGGTTGCTATTGGTTACAGAAATAACATTATCATATGCGTTATGGTACGGGATTTATTTTTAAATAAAATAAAATAATATTTTATTATTTGTTATTCAAATTTACAGCAAAAAGTAAAATGTCCTTATAGACTTAAAAACTCAAAAACTGCTTGACCGATTTTGACTATACGTAGGTATAGGAAAACAGCAGTGTCAAAAACGCGTGGCACGCACAACGGGTGTATATTCTGTTGTGCACAAAACTCATACAAACTCTTAATTAAGCATTTATATATACAATTATAATAAATATTCTTATGTAATAATAAATATAAATAAAAATACGCCATGGACGTTTGCTACAATCGCTGTAAATCTGCTAAACGTATAGGTACTTGGCCGAACGTAATTATATTTAAGACACAAGTAAGTGAAGTAGGTACGCAAGAAATTTGATAATAATAATATAATATAATAACAGATACTATATAATATATAAAAAAAAGAACAACAATGCATATTGTGATATTTCTTACAGAAACCCGTGCGTAATATTGTGTACAGCTGATTTTATTTTTTATGGGCGTAATTCCAGTATTTTTTTTCGGATGTGCAAGACAGGCCAATTTTAATATAATATGGAATAATATGTTTAGATAATGTTTAGTATATAAGTGTGTAAAATATTTTCTTTCCTTTCCACTTCATAATCCTAATTGCAATTATTATTCACGTCGGCTAATGTGCTTTTCAAATAGCTAGCAGTTGGCAGAATTAAAACTATGTAACACATAAGCAACAATAGCGATATTCACTATAACAGATGGTAACATATTATAATGTTGGGCATACGACTTTTGATCATGATGATCAATAACTTGTGCTGTGACTTTGTAGATAAATGCATTTATTACAGCTTACTATAAAACGTAGCTTCAACACAAAGTTTGAATTATGTACTTAATACTTATGAATTCAATTTTGAAACTTTTATTTTGAATTCTTGTGCATTTTTTAACATTTTTGATTTTGCAGGTCTTTTTTCGATGTTTATACATTGTAACAATTTTCGTTAGTTAACATTTTTTACACTCATTTTATAAATTACTTAATGTTTAATTTTCATCATATAAATATTTTACTTGTTCTGTACGCACGTCACACTTAATTAATACCTATAATATCTTTAATTAAACATAATTTACACTCACTTATAGTTTATACTTTATGGATTTTTATATTTTTTAAATTATGTTTTTTAGTATACAAACAGTGCATTTTATATAGACTTTTTTAAGATTTCAATGTATTTATATGGTTTTTTAATGGATTCATTATTACCAAAACATATTGTTGAAACATATTACATTTGAATACATAATAACATATCAGTAAATTATGACGATGGTGTGTGGAAGGACAATATTATAATTATCACGACATTTTTAAGTCAGTGCGGCAGTCATACCCCACACTCACCCACTGCAAAAGACTCCCTGCAGCTACTATCGTACCAGCCCAATAATGTCTCGAAAACGCACTGCACACTACCTATACCTACTATACATTGTAAGTGCTGTGCACGGTATTATTTACACGAAAAAACGCGTTCAGCCACCGCGACCATGACGTAGGCATATTATAATATCAATATAGGTACGTAATAGTTAATAGCATAATATTATAATATGGGCACTGGCGTTCAACTTTTCTGCAAATACGGATAGTGCGTGTGCTGTATCGCGTTGGAAGTAACATAAGGTGTATGCACAACACTGCTACAATGCAAACAGGCGCGCTGCAGCGATTTAATTCGAATACGCTCGCACACATGGCGGTAAATGGTAATGTACTATATAGTTATACATATAAAAATATATAAATATTGTGTTTTCGCTGGGTGTATCGTGGATACGTATAAATCATCATATTGTAATCTTGTCTGTCGTAAATAAATAGAACCTACTCGCGCGAATCGTCCGATTGCGCGTCATAATAATAATAATATACGCCAAATACTCGAGTACCTATATTATACGATCGTGTGTATTAATAAATAATAATATAGTTTTGTCCAAATGATTGTATCGCCCGTAGGCACGAATCGCCATCAGAATGATTTTTATATAATATGCGTAGATTTTCGTGCGTGTGCGTGGAGGTAGGCGAAAAGAGAAACGATGACATAAATTCAAAGTCGATTCCTAATCGACATCAGACGTGTCGGCGGCGATAATATTATATTATAAGCTTTTCGAACCGTTTTCTCAACTCGTACCTACTATTTTGAAGCGATTGATGAAGTTTTTAAGAAGAATTAAGGATTTTAAAATAATTTTTTGATTTTTTATAACATTTACTGAGATTACTGTGGCGATACATACCATACAATTTTTTTCAAACATGAATCACCTTTTTTACTGTCAATTATTTAGTGGAGATAGTTTTTGAGAAATTTAATTTCGTGCGCCACGTATAATAGGTTTAAAGATATGAGATAGTATGGGGATTTAATGATATGAAAATTCTAGTAGGGAACACTAATATATCAACATTTTATAGTAAAATTTGTGAAAATTGTGTGAGTATAGAAAATACTAGATAAAATATTACAATTTTATTATTTCATATTTTTCTAAAACCATTTTTATGGACTATTATCCTTAAGGAAAGAACGAATGTATTAAGTATATTAGGTACCTAAGCTTTTCACTTAACCGTGTTTAAAAAAATATTACTATTTAATGTAAAACCTATATTTGTTATTATCTATAGTATATTGGTTTTCACAATAATATGTTTTGATATTAAAACAAATACTTCTACAATGGCTGCTATCAGTCACGCAATGCGGCTGAGGGTAAGTAACGTCCGCTACTACTAGTTCCCGGATGGGTGACCACCCGGGTTCGTAGTAGCAAAAACCTTGCCACACATTCATGTGTTGCTTACCTACAGTAACAACCGTAACGGCATTACCGTACCAATAACATTACCAACAATAGTCAATAATCTCTACAATAGCTAATAGTCGCCGCGCTCAAATATAAAGCTATACGACTTAATAAAACTATAAAAATTATCAATAATTACTAAAACCACAATTTGTTGAATTAATGTAACAACTAATAAGTAATGCAATAATATCCTAAAAATTTGTTATAAGTAGGGGTGTATCTATATATTTTGTTATAGCCGTAGGTAGTTAATTTTTTTTAAAGAACATTGGAAGAGTTATTATGTTTAGTATCTAACGGTAATAATATATCGTACATTTCTGGACGTATATATATATATAAGTGTGTGAATATTGGATCGTCTTAAATTTTTGTTTGTGGGGTATACTGTGTATAGTACCGAAGCTTTGTAAAATAATTATTTACTGACACATCGTTGAAAAAGTATTTTTCGTTATTTCTCGACTATATCACATCGAGAGCTAATATTTAAGTATAATATTATTGTTTGCGAAATTGTTGTTGTTTTCGTCGTCGTCGTCGTTGTTATTGTCGTCAAACGAAAGTGTATATTTACGACACTTCGCGCGATTCTACAGAGTACACCTACGACGACTGCGTGTGCGCGCGCGTGTCGGCGAGATTTTTGCAAAACGCCATTGGTGACGCGACCTCGCGCGGCGCGGCGGGACCCGGCGACAGACGCCCGTGGGTTTTCGTGGGCCACGTACGCCGCGTAAGTTTTTGTGTAATAACTGTCCGTCGACGAGTCGTCGCCGACTATGATAATATTATCATATGCGTTGTGTGCGTGCGCGTAGGTGTGCACGTGAGCTTGTGGGACTCGCGAAATATATAATAACGGCGACGATTATAATAGTAATAATAAGGTCAGACGAGAATTGCGGTGTCTGCGCACATACATAATGTTAATATTGTAATGTGTGCGAAACCCTCGCAAATCATATCGGCGACCAACGCGCGAAAATCGTTTTATATTGCGTTGTCGATATTGCATTATATTATGCGCGAACGTCGCGCCGTATATACATTAATAATAATAATAATATGTATCCAAAGCTGGCAGCTGTTATGAATTATATTCGATCGACCGATAAATGACGACCGGAAATCGAAATCGCGAATAATATATCATATTATGTTGGGTAGGTACTAGGTAGGTGTAGGTATACGCGTCGTCCTCCCGGCTACCGTTTAACGCGATAATTTTTTTTTTTTTACGAGTCTTACTGCATTTTTTTCTATATAAAACGCCACCGTAATATTATACTATTAGACCAAACCAATCCGAAGTACCAATAATAACATTATACCTATATATTATATTCGAGTTCGCGTATCTATATAGCTATGTATAAAATAATATGATCTCTCCCCACGGGCGATAATTAATAATAATATGAGATCAAATGCGTATATCATAGGCAAAGGTACTACACGTTAGGGCACATTATATATTATGTTAATAATAATATGCATGAACACGGTGTAATTAATATTACTATATAATCGTTCGAGATCCGTATCTAAATGTACCTAATAATAAGTCAAATTACATGCGTGAACATAATATTATAAGTTATTTATATTTTATTTTTGCAGGCACCTATTTGGAAAATGGGTGTAACTAAACACGAAATTTCGCAAGGGCTTGTACTAAATCGTGGATTACTTCCCAAGGTATTGTGTCTGCTTATATACAGAGTGATTCATCAAGCATGCTCATCCCCATCTTTCATTTATTAATGAATTTTGGGATTTCTAAGTATAAGTACCTACTTACTTAAAAAGTACCATGTTTTCAATTATTTAGATTTGTATACTATTTAAAGAGTGTCGTACGATGATATTGACTTATTTTTTTCAAACGATAGAACCAACCTTTATGTACTGTAAATTATTGAGCAAATTATGTTTATGCAAATTTGTATATGCGTGTAAATCAATAATATTTGAACGAGTATAGTTTCTGAGTTAGAAACATGTATAATAGTCCTTAAAAATGGTTACACAAAAATATAAATGTATGCAAATTGAATATATAGTATTATTATTATTATTTATTATTTAAAAAAAATGTTTACACAAATTAAATATAATTTTTAAATATAAATTTAATATATTAAATATGTTCATACTTGATAGATTAATATAAATGACTGACATTATCAAATCATCATAGCTCCCTTTACATTCCAAATCCAATATTATGGACTTATAACTTATCTTTAGTACACAAAGTTAATTAACTCTTAACTACCAGTTCGAATTTTAATTTAAGTATATAAACGTTTTAAAAAAAAGTCATCTAATTAACAATTTATAGAGAAAATAGATTTATTTTTTTTAAAAATATCTAGGTATTGCTAAAGTACACTTCACTTTAAAATTCCAAAAATCCTATAGTTTGAATAAATTAATACAATACTGAACGAAATAATAGGGGGTTAGTATCCTATGGATGAAAATTGATAATATATAATAAAGTGCATAATATATAATAAATATAATATATAATATTATAGTATGTACCTATTATATTTGTATTCATACCCACCATATTATGTGAATTTACGTGAATGATAAGATTGTGCACATATATCCAGACTAAACTACGTAGGTATTATAGAAAGTAAAGTACAGATTTGAATGTAGATGCAACAGAACATTATTATTATATTATTATATTAGTAAATAAGCTAGTGGTTATAAGAATTCCCAACTATTATATTAAATATTATAATCATATATTTATATATTATCACATCGACAGTTCGTATACCTACATTTATATACTTATTATACTTATACTATGGTTAGTTTTAGAGTTTATCTTATAGAAACTTGGACGCTGCCACAAAATAATTAAAAATAAAACGCGATGACATTTATCATAAGGCACCTCTGTTTTTAACGAAATATATTTTAAATTTTCTACTATCAAATACTATACCGGATTTCATTAATTGTATATATTTTAACGCGTATGCACATAATATCTATATATATTGTTGTAATAGACGCGAATCGCCACAATATTATAACGAACTAATGCTTAAATGTCGATAATTCATCGTATTTATTCCGGTTTTGATTCTTTATAATATATCTATACAGTATATTATATATTATAATACGATTTGCAATTTTAATTTTGAAGACCCGATAATCGAATACGAGGTTAATCGTATGCTTATTAGTTATTCCTTGACTATATAATTAAAAACTCTACACACGCTCCCGCAGGTAAATATCCACACCTATTACACGTAACTAACTTACATAATATTAAAAGTCTATATTCAATAATGAAAATAAATACATCCAATATCCAAATTATTCACGTTAAAATGTATCACATCTAATAACAACACGCGCGTGATAATAATCGCGAAGTACGTTTAGGTGTTGGGATAAATATCCAACCGCATTACTTATATATATTCTAATATTTTGCAGCAAGCAATTTCATTTCATTTTTAACAGATATTTTCAATCTTTTAATATCTATCTGTTTCTGTTTTTCGTTTTTGGTCTAATACTTGTGGCCCTCCCCCTGGTATCCACAGCAACCACTTTATACCCCACCATCCATCCCTATCACCATTGCTATCCCTCCAAACGTTGCTATGGACAACGTTCTCCGCACAAGCTCCGAATAATAATCTTCATGTATTATGTGGTATGACAAAATACCGAACATCAGCGTATATTTTACCACCCACCTATCGTTATTGTTATAGAGCACAAGTAACTACTATCGTTTGCTACAAATTTATCTATAATATAAAAATAGTATACACATATCTTATAACCTATAGCCACCTGATCAGTTATTTACCTAATTACCTATGTACCTATTGCTATGCCGTTAACAGTACGTCACTATTTTATGGAACTTATATGTCATGTTTATGTCGTGTAATGTTTAAAACCAACTTTACAATACCACTGTAATCGTAAATACGTAAATATATAATTTATGTATATCGTATAATACTGGATCCAAAAACACTTCTAAAAGAAAATTCACATACAGTATGGACACAGCGTAGTCGAGGTTTTTTCATTTTTATGTGTAATTATTATACCTATAACCTCTATATATAAATATAAATGTATCAATAGTGAAACATATTATTAAACAATTTATCTAAGCATTCATTTCAAACACGTGTAACATTGAAATAATATATGTTTTTATACTATATCCGTATACGGAAAACCAGCGAGAAGAGACTATAAGCTTAAGCTTATTCAATATTACTATAGTAGAGCTTTAGCCTCTCAAATCTCAAACGCTAATTGCGCGTATGGAAACGTTTGGATCGCTATTTGTATTTGGACGGGAGATCGTACATTCGTACGAATTTCGAAAATGCGCATACAAATGTATACTAAATGCATACTAAATATTAAAAAAATCGTAGGGGTTGCTCTAGGGTAACATATACGTAAACGATATATCTACTGAAGCGAGTTTTTGTCTATTATAGTTATTGACCGCAGCTACCATTTAAATAACCAACGCTCCGACAGCCGATGCATAAAAGTTTAAATGTATTATGAAAACCATAATACGCATAATATAATTGGTATTGAGCCATGGGGGTAATGCGTATATTATTGGCATGTGAATATGACAAAAGCTATTTCCAACTTTTAATTTATTTAGTTCATTAAAATATTAAACATATTATAACCCTTCAACCTCATATATACATATCAAATACATTTATTTACTATAATGATATAATGACGAAAAGTGACCTGAGGATTAAAAAAAATTGTACTGCTTAAATTTTGGAAATCTAGAAAAAATATGATCATAAATCACGATGTGCTAGCGGCATTTTGGTCGGGACTAATTGCAATCCGCAGCTTTGCAAAAACCTGTTGCAATAAGTTCGCCACGAACAGTGGTAATCAGATCGTGACTTCGGACGGCATTTACTGCAGTGATATTGTGATAATGTGACATTTAGAATTCGTCATGATAATATTATGAGATAATTATGTAATAGGTATTAGGTAATAACTTTTAGGATATAAATATAGAATAAACTATTCGTATATAGTGCTCGTCGTAACAATAATAAATTATATTAATTTAAATAATAAAAATGTAATCTTTTTCTGATTTGCTATTAGATTTTAAACATTATTTATCTTCTTTTTTTATTTAAAATTATAAAATATCGCTTTTTCATTATTACGATTTTAATTTTGATAGATAAGCGTATACCGTATACTAGCTGCAGTAGCTGATTTGCACAAACCATATAGGTATACGTGTGCAGAGTACCAGGTATTGTATACACAATTCATATATTATTATAATATAAGTTCGTTACACGATGTTGTGAACCGATGACAATCGTAAGAAAACGTGAAATTACCTATACTGACGAATAATATCATATTATTGACCTTTTGCTATTGTTGACTTTTACACTAAAATAATTTTTTTTTTTTTAAATTTAAAACTGATTTGTATACAAAAATGTTCAAAATATTATTTCGAGATAAATAAAATTATAGGTTTAAACTTTTTTTTGATTTTAACATAAATTTAAACGATTTTTATCGATGTTTAAATTTAAAATCATTTACAAGATCGATTTACAAGCAGGGCTTATTTTTTTTAAATTATAGGTATATATCGCGCAGGTGCACATCGTAGCTATTATTATATTGTGAATTATTTTTTTAAAACTAAATATACCTATACCAACGTAAGGGGAAAAAACTGGAAATCACGATATGGGTCCGTGCGGACGCAGAAACAAAACACGCCGCGCCGCCCCGTGCGATGATTTCCCTTCTTATAATAATAATGTATCGTCGGGTTGCGATTGTTGCGCCGCCTCGTCCGTCACGCTCGGCCGAGTGTGACTTTTTTCCTTCTTCTCTTTGCTTTAGAGTTCGTTGGATACAAAGTAAATGTGCGTACACTTGTTCACATCGATATATTATTATTTTATGCTTGGGTATATATTAAACCCAGGCAAAGTGCTTGTATTATATATACCTATATAATTTGTGATTTACCTAATAAATAACCTCGGAAATTTAGTCCCTGAAAATAAAACCCTCAAAAAAATAATCCCGTTGAAAAATTAACCACTGAAAAATCAACCCTATATATAACAAAATTTATGTGTACCAGGTACCTAATACATATTCACGAGATTTCAATAACAAGCTATGTATGATTTAAAAAAAATAGTTATTTTTTTAGTCATGTTACATTTGTAGTATACATAGTACAATTTCAATAATATATAAATATAAGTATAAGACAAATAGTCAATTTTCGTTTCAGTCAAGTTTGTATTACCAATATATTATAACCATTTCCATAGGTAAAAGTACAAAATACCTTTTTTTCAAAATTCACTTTTACTTAAGTATTACTGAAACAAAAATCATTTCCTACAAAACACAGACAAAAAGTGAAAAATTCAAATATTTTTCAAAATTAAAATTGGACTACCGGAAGTATATATTTTTTTCACTTAATGGTTTTTGCACGAAAAAACGACCAGCTTTCATCTTTCAACAGCCTTAATATAGTCTTTTACCTATTCTTGTTAGTAAATTTAAATAATATTCGAACAATAAATTAGATGCAACACAAATTGATATAATGATATTAATGTAGGTACTAATAAGGTACTTATATTAATGAAAACAATAACCTATATGGTTTACAATAATGTTAATACATTTTTATATTAAATGTATAAATTGGTACTATAGTAAATGGGTTGACAAAAAAATGTGTTGATAGTCATAAACACATAAAAAAAAGTATACGTGTAGATAACACTTTATAAACAAAAGGGTCATAATTGGTTATTCTAGTATTGCAAAAACTAGTGAAAAAAAATAAGTCTTCGCCAAAAAATATCCTGCAGGCTGCGGCACTGTACTAAGTGTAATGCTAACGGGTTTTGAAGATAAAAGGAGGAATGGTGATTTGAACATTTTAGTAATCAATATTACTCTATAAACATTTATAATTTGAAAAATTGTCCGAGTATAATAAACACTGGATCCAATATTACAACTATTTTATATTTTTACAAAACAATTATTAGAGACTACCTATTATCCTTAGCATAAACATTTTAATAACACTGAGAAACTACTTGTTTGAATTTTGAATTAGGTACATCAAAATATTCAAATCAATTATACAATAAATAATTTACAGTAAAAAAGGGGAGTTTTCGTCTGAAAATCAGAACATTTTATCGTCACAACTCACAGGACATTCCTTAAGTAGACAAATAGGTAGTACAACAAAATATTTGAAACATGTGAAAATATGGTCTTAATGAGTAATAAGTATATTTAAAAATTAGAATTAGAATAAATTCATTATTAATGGAAAATTGGGGATGGCCATGCTTGGTGAATCACCTTGTTTATTACCGTACATAAATGCGCATAGGTAGACATATATATATATAATATTATAGCATATACATGATGCGTATTGTAGGCAGGTAGAAGTAATTATTTATTTTTTTGTTTTTTTTTTATCTATCATTTTTATTATTTTTACTATTACTATTATTCGTTCGTATAGTTATAACGTGTTTCATTCATCCGGACGGAATAGAAATCGTTGTAGTGTGACGCGTGCATTCACGATGATGATGGGAACGGCTATAGGTCGCCCTGACGGACGGCGATCGTAAATCGTGTAAATTATAATATATATATCATGGGTAGAGCTGCAGGAGTCGATATTATTGTTATAAAAGGACGCCGCCGCGCGCCCGTGTTGATTTATAAAAAGCGATTTTTATAATACATATTATTATTATTATTATTGTACACGTCGAGGTATAAATTGACGCGTTCTACCATCGATCTTTCAAACGGAACGAGCGTATTTGCTTTTGGTCTCTGATGTTATTCCCCCGCATAGGTAGCCCAGGTAGGCGGACGTCCGTCCCGGGCCTACGCGAGACCGTCGAACGATTTAATCTTATAACAATATTGTGGCTCAAGCCATAAATAATAATATATTATGATATTCAGTATTACTCGCTGCACAAGAATTGCATCCCGAAATTTTTTTTTACACTAATTGTGTCCCAGCGATAAGCACACGAATCGCGTACGATGTAATAAAAATATATTATTTCCCTTCCCACTTATTATGCAGACCGACAATATAGCGAGTATAAGCGAGTATAATATAATATACTAGTATAGTATATAGTATAAGTAGCTACTGGATATTAACATTTAATTATGAATATATCTATTGGTGGATTAGAAATAGTGTTTTTCGTCGTCATCACTTCGGTAAGTATACTGCCATTTGAGTGAAATCTTACTTAATATATCGAATATTAATATTATTTAAAATTTAAAAGTACACTGTTACTCTTGATTTCAAATGACTAATGAGAATCGACTTTTAGACTTTATCTTGTAAATTATTAACCGGATAACTTTAAAAAAAATCTAATGTATCTAAATCGAAATTTGAACGAGGTGGTTTAAAAGTCATATACCTATCATCAGAGCTGTAGCTAGGGCTTGGCGAAACTGGCCCAGCCCAGGGGCGCAAAATATATGGTATTATTGGTATTCTTAATAATTTACATTTTACTAGAATATGCACAAAATAGTTTTACTACTATAAATACACTATATATGACTAAATACTATTTTATAGTATAGGTATCGTATATTATATAAATATTACAATTATTATTTACAAGTGTTTAAGAATAATATGTCGTTATAATATTGCGTAATATTACGCCGGGTACCCGAGTGATATTTTAAGAACAGTTAGTAGCCGATAATATTGGGTTTTTATTTGTGTTGATAGTTGTTTATACTGCTGCTTATCGACATATTATAGTAGTTTTGAAAATCGATTATTATTATTATTAAATATTAGCTGCATGTTAAAGTTAAAATTAGGATTTTAAATTTATTATATTTTAAAGACTTCCGTCAATCGTCATATTTATAGGTTTATACTCCTATTTCAATATATTATTTATTCATTTTATATTAGTCCGTGAAAGGAAGAACTTCTACAAAAGTTCTACGGTGAGTTCCTAATTATTATTAATTATAATTATACAAAATTAAATTAATTTACTTAATTGTAGTTCATAATATATTAAAACAAGTATTAAGTTGTAACCTAAGTTTATACAAAATAATTATTTATAAGAATGTAAATACTAAATATCTAGTATACCTACAAGAAGTCGCTGTTAACATTCGTTGGTTATTATCGATCAAATTTGAATTTAAATAATGTATAAACATTAAAAAAAAATAAAAATACATTTGTCCAATTAATTAATTAATTTAAAATCCTGTAAATCTTATTTGGAGTTAAGAAAAAGAAATAATAATTAATATTAATCTAATTGTCTCCAAAATTATCTTCACAGTTCACACCAAGTATCTATTTTATTTTATTCATTTTAATCATACGGGCTACCAAAAAAGCACAAAAATGTAAAATTTTGAAATGTAAAAAAAAATATTTTTTTTTATTAATATCATAATTATTACTAATAAAAAATAAATAACGAATGCATAAGTCTTTTATATATGTGTGTGTGTGAGAGAGAGAGAGGGAGGGGGGGGTTAAAACAATTTTACAAGGGCAGAAATATGATAAATGGCCAGGAGCGCTAATGAACATTGCTACGGCTTTGCCTATCATGTATATTATGAAGGGCGAATGCTAATATACTTATATACCTAGTACGAAAATGCGGATTTGGTAGATATGGGGGCTATGACAATTTGAACAAATCAGTACCTAATCAGTGGCATACCCAGGAATTTTTTCATGGGGGGGGGAGGGGGTGCGTTAAACAAAATAAGATTTTGATGTTTGTTACCTTATACTAGGTCGTTATTACTAAATCCCGTAACTGTTGGTAATTCACTAATATTAATATTATCCAACATATATCAACATTCAACATTTAATAATTTATAAAAATTATATGAGTAAAGGACTAACTACTAAAGTAAATACTAAATAGGTAGGTACTCTACATCCAAATAGATAATATTGCTAAAGGTACTTACACAGAATTGATAAATGGTACTTACCTAATGGCATAGAACAAAATGGATAATTGTTTGTTAAAAAAATTTAAAAATGTGTTCAACGTTCATTGCTCGTGAATCGTGATAAGAATATATTTGATAAACCGTATTGTGTTATCACTTGGCAAATATTATCAATATTATTGGTGTGTTAATGCGTTATCACTCGTATCCATGGGGATTATTTAAAAAACAAAATCTAGTAATTATTAGCACAGAGTAGATGAAATTTCATCTATTCTTTGTATCTACTAATTACCAAGTACCTATTATAAGTATTATTGACTATTGTATTTTGAGGTATCTATTTACTTACTGTTTAATTGTTCTGCTTTAGTGATTATGGTTTTTTAAGCAGTAGTTATAAAAAAAAAAAATTGTATATTGTTTGTGTAATGTGTAATGTTTTTTAGTTCATTGTATGGGTACCGTTAAAGTGTTTTTTCATGACTGTTGTACAACAGTATTATATTAATATCACTTTTGCGTTGACTACACGTATCTATAGGTTTTTTCTTTTATGAAAATGGACGACAACGATTTGGAAGTACTTGATTGTAATGACACACCCCGTGAAACACCAGAGCCATCTGAACGTGCATCAAATATTGCTGTAGACTTGGTAACTTACAATATACACCTCACAGTTATATACCTGCACTACAAACTTATACTAAACATAATATGCATTTATTTAATATTGTAACATGTTCAATTAATGTTAGTGTGGATATTTTTTCTTGTAGGCTTTGAGCCCAGCCAGTGTGTTGGGCAGCCGTAGACCATCGATTGATGGTATGTCCAGCACTTGTACATCACAGTCAGAAGTACGCTCATTTAAAGATCGTCTCAGAGAACACGTTAATCAAGTCAAGGTAAATCGAATATGATAATATAATAAATTACTTAATTTCGTGAATGGTTTTTTCACAATCGCTATTCCTAGGAAAGAGCTTCCAATACTGTGGTAGTTGAACAAACCAAAATCAAGGTTCAACAAAATGTCAAACAGCCTGCTGAACGTCTAGCACAATTGGTATGTTTTACCGTTTTCTTATTTTAAAACATGTTGATTTATTCATATAAACTGACTATTACTATTTCACATAATATGCATATCATCTTTTATTTAACAAATCTAGCTTAAATTTCTTACACATTTGAGAATAATTGAGTTGGGTAATTTCGGTTTTAGTGGATGCAAAATGTATTCCATATAAACTAATAGGTAGTTTGTATAGAATCTGCGAAGTGTACATTTGTTAACATATCTGCACTTATAAAGACCTTTAAATAAAATTATTTAGTAATAATTATGATATATACATAATAATACAAATCAATAGTTAAGAAAATAAATTATATTATCTTTCCCTAGGCAGGAAATAAAATATTCATATGGATTTTTAGTCTCTTTAAAAAAAAAATGTATTCATTATTTGTTCATTCTATGATTCATTGTAAGTATTACATTTAGTTACATATTATTGATTTGTATAGATATTCAAAATGTTTTTTATATTTATTTTTGGTATTTTTTTATCTCCGTGTCATCTTATTGTAATAATAAAATAACTTAAATTTTATGTTTAGTTTTATATTTGTGTTTCATTATTCACAGTTGTTACAACTTATAACTGCCCCTTAAGTTCTTTAAAAAAAATCAAATATATTATACTTTTAACATTTAAACAATTTTCAATTTAAGAGAATTCAGAGCATATATATATGTTATTTACATCTCTAGGACCTAGGTTAATACTTTTATCTTATGTATAACTTGAGATTATAAAATATAATATTAACAGAGGACTTAAAAATAGTGTAATAATGCCATTCTGTAAATAGTATCCATAAAACTTGGAAATATTTTTATTGTATACAGTTTATTTTAAGTGGACACATTTTTAATTATAAAATATGTATCTAACTGATTACAGAATTTAATAATCAATATAATACATTTAAACTATATTGTTTAGAACATAATTTTATTTATTGTATTTTAAAAACTGTACTTTATTATTATTGCGTCTTTTAATGGGTATCCAATATATCAGTAAACTATTTAATCAATAATAATATGTTCAATCTGTTTATAGTTTTGATGTGTTAGTATATGTAATTTTTGTTTGATAGGAATTAATTGTTTTCCTTCTCTAATTTAACTTATCACTTATTTATTTTGTATTAAAATTTTTTATTTTTATTTTAAGATGAGTTCAGAAAATCAGGTAGTTGCAGCTGCTTTAGAGAAACACGAAAAGGATAAAATCACTAAAAATGTGGTCATAAACAATGTGCATGAGGTAGGTACTTATAAATATTATAATATGTACATAATTTAATGTAGTTTAATAAATTATTTACACAGGTAACTTCAACACTTGCACTGATTTTGTTAATGTGCACAAATAGCCAATACACAAATGAGTAAAAAATATTACATTGAACTGATTTTTGGTAGGTACAAATAAAATATGTTTTTTTTTATAATTATAAATATTCCCTTTAATTATTGCACTTGAATTCTATTGTTAGTTTTACCATTAAGTTAAGTTTCTTTCACGGGCCGTTTCATCCTTATCTATCAACCATAGTTCCTGCAACACAGCACCTGCATTTCCTCACCTGTCTTGGACAGGTGTACTTTACGAAGCATGGACTTAACTGAATCACATCATGAACATATGCATTAAGCTTTTGCATCTGCTTTTATTTTTTCTCACATTTTAAATTAGTTGAAATCTTATACACAAGAGTTTTAGTTGAAAAATAAATACTAATTTGTTAATTTTAATAAGTATTCAGATTTTAGTCTATAAAGTCTAGCAGTAACAAAATGTATGATCTTATTTTATGAAGGTAGACCATGAAATTGAGAGCTACAATTTTTTCACCAAAGTATGGGATCCTCCTTCCAAACCTGATGAAATCCACGAGAAATTAACTGAATCTAGCGGTAAATGTTTAAATTTATTTTCATTTTATTCATTCACAGTATTTATTTTAGTGCATCAAGTAATCGTTTTAAATCAAGGAAATAATTACACAAATATTTTAAAACATCCAGTGAAAATCTGGTAGAATACTTTGGCTTTACATAAAATAATTTTATGAAACATGCTATTATTGTTATAATTGCACAGCAATTAAATATGATAATAATAATAATAGTCGGTAAAATAAAATATAATATTATTTTATGTCATAAAATTAGTTTGAATAAAGGCGCCTACCAATTATAAACTATCAATTTTTATTTTATATTCTTATAGCTCTATATTTATTTATAATTAAATTATTAATACAATTGTTATTAGCATTTTTATGATCTGACCCGTCAAGAAGATTTTATATTCTTTGGATTAAGTAACTTAATGTTGTTAATTTTACAATAAAAATTATTTTCATAATTTTCATAGATGCAGAAGTTGGTTTTTCCAACGAAGAAGATAAAAAACTGGTCACAGAAGATTATTTAGGACTAACAGATGGAGAGGATGTCGATGTTTTAGATCATTCGTTGGTACCATTTTTGAGTACATCTATAAAAATTAAAGAAGCAGCTGAAAAGATTTATTTTATTCCAGATGGATCTCAAGGTAAAAACCATGATTTATAAATTAATACATTTTGCAAAACAATATTCTATTAATTAATTTCAATATCAAAATGTATTTTAATCTTATCAATTTCTTCTAAGTTGTTGTTAAAAATTGTTATTTCTTGTAATGTTTTTAATTTGATTTTCTTAAGAATTTCTTTTTTTTTAGCTGCAAGTGTATAGCTCTAGTTAACATTAAAAAAAAAAAAATAACAGCAAAATAAATTATGTACATAGATTAATAAATAAATGGTTTCAGTGGATCTTGCAAAACGACTGAATTCGAGACAACCGCGATACCTAGAGAGAGAAGGACTTTATGTTGGTACATATCCTCCAGTCCATGAAAAATGTCTAAATAAACTTCAACAAAGACTTCTTAAAGCTAATGAATTGTTAGAACTGTTATGAATATGAATATTTTGAAATAGTTAGCTGATTAATTGGTTGAAATTGGTTATTAACTAATAATTGTTTATGATTTTGTTGTTAGACATTGGTTTGGCGAAGACGGTGAACCTATCAGGTTACCTGATCCTTTAACTAGTCCATCCTGCTGTAATTTATTAGACTCTACTGAAAACAATGGGTTTTTGGACATTAAATACACAGACGTAAGTATATTATTATTAATGTCCAATATAAACAATGACACTGTACACTAATTATACTGATTGTATTCTTTCTCCTAATAATTTATTTTGGTTCCAGGCAATTCCGTTTAAGAGCCCATACAGTTTCAACAACAATTTACATGATTCTAAAGAAATAAAATTTCTTTTAGAATTAGAAATTTCAAAAATTCAGTTTAGTCATCATGCTCTTTTCAGTCGACAACATGTTTTAGACAAGCAACTGTTACAACTGTATTATAAGTATAAGTGTCGTCAAGATATCGCAAGAACAAAAATGTTGTCTGGAAGGTTGGAGGCATTACGTAATGCTAAAGATACTTTGGTTAAGGTCATGTCAGAAGAAAACAATAAAGATTTGCTGGAAAACCATGGAAATCGTTTACTAAGGTTCAAAGATTTATCAAAATTAGTGATTTTGTTTTAAAACTTTTAATTTTTGTTTAGATATAAAACAGAAATTAAAGAAACTCGAGCCCAGAGATTACTGGAAGGTAAATCAGATCGATCATTAGTATCCAATATTTTGGAGACCTGGAGGGACTTGAAAAAATTGAGAGAAAGGCAAGAGTACATTGTTACTAGTACAAAGCTGGAAATAATTGTTGATGACCATGATAATACTGAGGAATGGGAAACAGAGTTTAACAGGTATGTATAAAAAATACTACTGTAGTGATTTATTTTAATATTTTGATAATGTAGGTTAGTAGCTGAGACTCTTGAAGAAATGGGGGAGGAAAATATTGAAACCAATATTCCCAAAGTCCGAGATCAAGTATTTAGTATTCTCTCAGATTCATTAAGATCTCCAGGAGAACCAATTATTACATTTATTATGTCTAAAATTGAACCTACCCCCGAAGATTCTATTACTGCAAAAGAGTAATTAAAAATTTAATTTAAATTTGTGTCATAAATATAAATATAGTAAACAGTTATTTTTTGTAGTGAGCTTCAACGAAGGTTGGCATTGTCGAAACATTCTATTTGGTTTGATGTGATATTTAATGGTCATATAGTGTGTGAATCTACTATGTTACCAATCAATGACAGTTTTTCTGTTGATGTTAATCAGAAATTTGTTGTTGAAATTCATCAGTGGCCTGATACATTATCATTAAACATACATTGTGAGAATCTGAGTTCAAAAAATATGTTTACAAAAAATCCCATAGCAGAACTTTACATACCTTTTCCAATAAGGTACATTGGTTTACCATTGTTAAACTAATACAACACTTTTAATCATATTTTAATTTCAGCAATACTACATTAGATATTGTTGACATGGAAAACTTGGAGTTCAGCTGTTTTGGCAATCAGAACTTTCAAAATGCCGGTGTTGGAAGTGGTGTGGATTTTAAGGTATTTCCAGAAGATACGGAAAATCAATGTTTGTATACTTCTGGTGAAGTTTTGTGTAAGGCTGGTTGGGGCACATTTGGTGATAAAATTTTATGCCCCCCTGAAAATTACTTTAACAGAATCTATTCACAAAAGTAAGTTTTGTTTTTATTTTTTTTATGTAAATATAATGTGATGTACTGATATATGTAATATAATTTATGTAATATATTGTTGTAGTACCAATATTTTATCAACTAAAACGGAGAAGATTTTGAGTAGGATGAATGATTTGCATCCAGATCCTAACGATCCAAATAATGTATCATTTTTTGAGGCTCTAAAAGTGTGTTGAGTACAATTTTCCAGTTAATGTTCTTCCAACTGTATTGAATGAAATTATTTTTTTTTTTTTAGAGTGTTGATGAAGAAATGGTTTTTAAAATGAAATCAAAGTTTAGCGTTAATATTTATAAAAAAATATTGGAATTCTGTTCAGAAGAAGAATTAGATTCTAATCCTAGACTAAAATTATTAAAATTACGAGATCGTGGAGAAATAGAATTTAGAATGGCTAAAGCAGTACCATTAAAAGAATGGCTTATACCAAAAGATATATTTAATGTAAGTTATTTACAATTTATTCTAACAATATTTTAATTTTTAATTTTTAACTTACCAAAAATATTTTTATAGCTATTATTATATTATAATACTTTTTTTGTTATTGATCTAATTATATTGACAGCTGTGGCCATAATTTAGAATTAAAATACTTTATTTTACTATATGTTGAGAAAAATGTGTAAGGTCTTATTATAATTAGAAGATTTTTTTTTAAATTTCCCTTAAAATTGTAAATGCTTGTTTAAACCATTGGCGCCAGAGTTTTTTTATTTACAATTTTAACCAAATTTTGTTGAAAATATCTATGTTATACCTCAAAATTATTGTAAAAAATCTATGCTGCCATATGGCAACACACGGCGTTAATGGGTTAAGCCAAAATTTGTTGTGAATAAGTTTGTTGTGGATCAAAGTCTGTAGCTCTAGTGGATTTGGAAGAAACTTCTTTAAGTTTGATTTAGTCTCAATATTCAACGAGGAAAATAAATTAATTGGTTGTGAGTTAAAAAGAGGATTAAATTATGACTATAATAATAATTTTTAAAAAAACATGTCTGCATTTGCAGTAATTTATTTTATTTTATTAATTTATTATCATACTTATGCTATATATAAATTGTGTGGGACTAATATCATGTGATTTTTATTAAGGAATTTGAAAATCGTGTTGCAACTTCTGAGCTTGCATTGGAAGTTGCTGGTCTTGGGCCTTTGGAAACTAGTAGAATCTGGGGGCGTTATTCAGTTATCAAATTATATGACAAGATACTCAAACAATGCAAGCTTGGTAACAGAAATAAAATAACCAGAGACATCATCGTTGAAGACACTGTTCCTGACATTGGGTATGTTAATTTTGGGTATAAACTCTGTCATAGTGTCGGGCTGTATTTAAAATGTTAGTGTCTAAATGGCACAAATGAAATTCCCCCTCTTTTACAGACATTGTGCACACTGTTAAACCTGACTTTAATATGACTCATAATTTCTATATGATAGAAGCTTATATTAAAAATGTATAACTACAGTAAAAAAAAGAAGTTTTAAAAACTAAGTTATGCAATTAAAAAGCATAGTATCAATATTATTATCAATTATTTAATTTCCAATAATCAATTTAATTAAAAATTATCTACTTAAATTGACTATTAAATTTTAGTTGTAATATAAATATGAATTAATTTGAAGGAATGAAAGGTCTCAAACACACACATCATTTTACATTGATAAAAAACTGAGT
The DNA here is from genome assembly GCA_008086715.1 of Sitobion miscanthi. Lineage (NCBI taxonomy): Eukaryota > Metazoa > Arthropoda > Insecta > Hemiptera > Aphididae > Sitobion > Sitobion miscanthi. Next base: position 88,216,042 of record CM017797.1, on the reverse strand, counting down.
AACAAAATATCTTTTTTTAAGTTAAGCAAATTTAAAACCTTCAAAATATATTGTAATAGATGTAAATTACACAAGATGCGTGCTTTGTTCTATGTAATGCAGTGATCAGTTTTTCCAAGAAATTGTTTGTTTAAAAATATATTTTTGAGGATACACTTTAAATATAACCATTTTTAATATTCCATTTAAATATGGTGTTTGCATTATATTATATTATTATAATTTTATTTAACTACTACTATACTGTTATTATTATTTACAGAACCTTAGGTTTGACATTTATGAAAATGTTTCAGCCGAAACGACCATTACGTCCTAGAAGAAAAGAAAGAAAGAAAATACCAGCTAAAAGCCTTTCAGGACAAGAAATTAAAGTAAACTATTTCATAAATATTATTGTTTTCTAACGTTATTATTTATTTTTGTATAACTTTTCATCCTAGGTTGTTATTAATGTCATGAGAGCTTTTGAGGTACCCGTGAGAAAAAACTCTGATATGATGATGGGGGACATAGCAATGGTTCCAGTACAGCCGTTTATTGAAATATCCTTCAAGAATCAAACGAGTAGAACAACTACTGCTGAAGGTTCTAATCCAACTTGGAACCAAGATTTGCAACTTATTGTGAGGTCAGAATTGTTCATGATATTATCATCTTATTTATAAAATATTAAAATATTCTTAAGTAAGTTAGACAGGTTTATTGACTATGAATAAAATTGATTTATACTCTGTTGAGTGTTAATATTTCCTAAAGGTATAATATTTATAGTAATTGTAAACTTGAAGTTACTTATTATTTTTAACTTGTCACTACTGATGACATGCTTCTGGTACTTATATTTGTGAAGGGTAAAAATGTATACTGCAATTATTAATTATTGTAATAATATATATTTCATGGTAATGGATACCTAATATACATTTTTTATATCCACCACAACTTTTTTAATAAGACACTTTGCCAAACCTGATTGTTTAATATGATTTGTAAATATTTTTTAATACATAAATGTATAAATCTGATTAGATCATATAACAAATTGATTTTGAATTTATATCAAAAATGTATTGAAATATTAAGCATCTATACAAATTGTTGTTTTACTCTTCATTTTCAGAAAAATCATCTGATTCACAATTTGTATTAAAATATGTAGTATGTAGGTTATCATTTGAAAAACTAAAGTTGGTATTTCCACAGGCACTCCTTAATTGTTGTGAAAAATCTAATTATTCAAAAATTAACTACACTTAAAAATTCCAAAAAGAATTAGAATATAACATGCATTATTTGAACATAAAAATAGGGCTAGTATACTTAAAAAATCACTCTGTATATACTTATATATGTATTAAAACTAGCTACTAACTGTATGCTGTCTTTCAAGTTTTTTCATAAAAACAATAAGATTAGTAAATATAGTAAAAAATACACTGTATGAATAGAATGTTATAAAATTTCAATTTTTGATGCAAAAAGTTATAAAAATTAAAATGTATGAATAGTGATATATTAATTGTAACTGATTATCTAAGTTAAATTAAAAGTATAATTTAATTTTAATTTTATGTCTATAATATTTTGAAAGGTTATTTGAGTATCACACAAAACCATAAATAAAACCGATTATTTAATTATTTTAAACAAAATATAGATCATATTTTTAAAAACCAAATTAAATATACTTTAAATTTACAAGTTATGATTTTTTTTTTTTTGTATCTGTTACATCATTTTTGTAATGCACTCTCTACAATGCATTTTTTAGGTATACTTAAATTGTAAATGTTTAATTATTAATTTATGATAATATCAATATTGAAGCGAATACCAAATAGTTTTGAAAAAAAAATCCTATGCATAAAAATATATACCTACAACATAATTTAAAATTAAAATTTTACTCAATAATTTTTTAGTAAAAACTAAAACATACTTATGTCTACTGTTGTATAATATTATGTATATCATGGTAGTGGTACTTGGTTGTTTGTTGAATCAAATAATTAAAAACAAGCTTTGTAATTTAATGTTTAACAAATGTTTTATTTGTTTTTCTTGTAGATCAAATTCAGTTGATTTATGCCCCAACGATGTACAACCTATTGATGACTGCATTCATATAAATATGTATGATGAAATAGTTATTGATATATTAGAAGATGGTAGAACCCGAGAAACAAACATACATCAACGTTTGGAGAGACATTGGTTAGGAAGTTGCATTATACCCATATCAGCATTATTCAACAGCTCTCAAGTTAGTTAATATTATATTCAATGTACAGTAAAGCCTGATTTAATGGACACCTGTAGTGTACTGTACATAATAGACACATCTGTCAACAGATAAAATGATAGAATCTGGAAAAAAAATATGTATTCTAAACACTGTATGTGTAAATTGACCCACTTTGTTTTTGCGCACGCAGAGTACGGGATAAACGTGACAATAGTACAATATGGTTTACGATAGTTCTACACTTTCACGTCGCAAAACACCACAGTGTATAGTGTATACATAGTGAACTGTTGTGTCACATCGTTTTCACCATACTCCGCGTGCTCAAAAAAACCAAGTGGGTCAACTTATGGCGAAAAGAGTATAGTACATTTTAACCTGTTTGTTATAGACACAGGAAGTAATATCTTCCCCTGAAACTTCAAAAACAGACAACAAACTTAGTATCATTTCATATACTAGAATATACTCAAATATAACAAATTTCAGATCTATGTACATACTATGCTACAATGACTAGTTGCATATATATGTATAATTATGTATGACTTATATTTAATATGTGTGTACCTAAATGTAAAATGTATTCATTTTTATTATTGTTTTTTTATAAAACATAATATTTTTATTAATTAGATACAATGTGAGTTTGATTAAAAAATACTACAACAGACACTTGTCTAGAACAGACACTCTTGATGGTCCTGTGACTGTTTGTTAAAATCAGGTTTCTCTGTACTTACATAATATTTTAAAGTATTTTTATATTGTGATCAAGCATTACTTTGAGCTTAGATTATTTTTCAAGACATGTAATAGTTACTACCATTGATTATGAATACTATAGATTGCTCACTATGGTACAAAATACTCTATGCTAAATTTACTAGCAATCCTTGTGTTATTATCCAGAACAACTGACTGAGCGACTGTAGTTAGCAATCTATAGAATTCATAATTGGATGTTACTACTAATTTCATATTTTATTTCTAGCAATAGTTGTTTAATATCTGGTCCTCGCCTATACAATATACCTATAAACAAAAAAACATCTTTTGCCTCTGGCCTAGTGGCCTGTCTTAATTAATGCGTTTAAAATATCTTTATCGAAACTAATTTTGTTTATTATTTTATGGTTAAATGGAAATTAGAACAGGTTTTGTGTAATAAATTTACAATTTAACAAAAATTAAATTTAAAATTTTCAGTACAATATATACTTCTTTTTTTTCTATATTTATTCATTAAAACGACCTCAAGGTTATTTTTAATGCTTATCACAAGTGGGTAGTAGGGAGATCATGTGATCTCTTTACCTATGTATATATATATCACTATAATATGCATGATACTACCCCCCTTCTCCAAGAGGAGGCATGCGGCATGTGCAGTATTCATTCCCAGGGAAATGGGATCTAGTTGGAAACCGGATGACACAATCTGTCGACAGCACGGGAAATTGGTGATCACGTAGAACCACACACATTTTTTGCACTTTGCTATAAATCTCGAACCGATGACTGTGTGAGTCGTAGTCATCTGTATGACTCCTGTACCACTCCGGCCCCACAATATATACTGAGTAAATTAGTATCGGCTACCATCTGAAAGATATGATAAAGTTATGAGCGTTAATATTGTAAAAAGAAGCTTTTGAAAAATTATAAATCTATCAATCACTTTGTTATATGTTACCATTAGTTATATGATATTTAATGAGTAGTTTTGCTAATTTATTGTAAATTTAAATTTGAATCAGTGAACAAAATTAATCAACATTTAATGAGCAATTACGTAATATAAAAATGTGTATTTTGGTATAGAGAACTTTAATGGTTTTAATGAAATAAATATGTTTTGTGTGTTATAAATTGTAATAAATCATTATTGTCTAATTGACCTATGTTTGTTCTTAATGGTTTTTACTTTCAACAAAAATATTAAAATTAAAGTAGGAATTTTTATAAGTTATATTTCAGTATATCACTCACTAGAATATTAAAAAAATGTAATAACTTGTTATTTACCATGTCAAATGTTAATAATTATTATGAGCCAGCATAACTAATGCCATCTTAATTTATTCTAAAAATACTATTAACTATGCATGTGTATAAATTGTATCCAATATCCACATAATATATTATATATATTTATTTTATTTCATTAACATTATTTTCAGATCGAGGGAATATTCCAAATGAACACACCTAGACACCTTTTGGGATATGAAAGACTTGTGTCAAGTTCTGAGAGCTCTCATTATAGGAACTCAACTTTTCTGAGCTTATTCATCATGGTCCAGCCGCCACTGCACCATCCTGAACCTATCAAGGTAAGTAAAATCTTCAAACTAATGAATGATGAACTAATGAAATATTTACTTTCATATATTTACTATTTAATTGTTCCATTTTAAAATATTTGTATTTAATAGCTCTTAAAATAATCTTCTGTTTTTGTTTTAATTTTAAATATTATAATATATTTTAATATTATTACAAGTTACCTACTATAATAATATATTAAATTATTTTGAAGTATTTATATATTTCGATCATCAATACTTATTGTGGTATTTTCTAGTTTCTTTTCCCTTATTATTATTATTATAAATTGCCCCAATTTTAGGGTTTTGAAACTATTTCACAAACCATACAATATCATCATATTTGCATATAATTTTTAATGCAAATATATTATCTTTTTAACAACTAGGTATGAAATTGAACAAATCCATTGTGTTGGTATGTTAAAATTATTATTTTTACATGGTACTAATAAGATATCTTATATAAAGTATAAACAGATATGTCAGAAACATATTGAATTTCTGGCCTAAGCATTTATGACTTATATTCATTATTTTTATTTTTATTTTTTAAAATTATATATTCAGTTGTTTAATGCTTTTAATAGATTCCTGTATAGATATTTATTACTTTGTTTTTATCCGTAAACACATTTTTTTTAATTTGCTCTTTACCTAATTAATACAACTCTTAAAAGTCTCAGCCTATCTAAAGAGTAACTAAAAGATTTTATACCCTCGTCCGTTAATTAAACCATTCAAATTTTTTTCTTTTTTAATCAGTGTAATTGAAAAGTCTTTTGCATGAAACGTGAGATAATTGCAATTATTATCGTTATCTTTTGACCTTTTTTAATTATATAATCTTTTCTTATTTTTTAGAATATAAAGTTGTATCATATATTTAAGTATTGTGTTATATTATACTATTAATAATTTACAGGAGAGGTTGGACTGCAGTGAATCGTTTAATTTTGAGAGATATTTAGAGTATTGGTCTACAGAAGGAGCGAAACAGTTTCCCGGAAGGCCCGTGAAAACCTTGGTGATACACTGCAGCGGTAAATCCGTTTGTGTGACCAGATTCTTTAGGCCGTTACCTCTCCCTGGTACGTACATGGTACACACTCATTATCCCCTGCAGTAATTTTTTTTAAAGTTTTTGTTTTTAATTTTAAGTACCTAGCTAGTTGGTAGGTGTATGTATTATACAGTCAGGGTTTAATGTGGGCATGTGGCACAAAATTACATAGGATTCTTGTGATTTATATTTTATTTTAAGCGTTTCAAGTAAAATTTTCCCATGACCCATACAAAAAATCATTAGGTAAGGAATAGGTTATTATAATATCAACTATATCAAGTTATCAATATTAAATTGATTGTAAGTTTGTTGTATACTTTACATTTGGTTAAAGGGCATTTGTCCATTGAACATACAAAAAATAAATAAATTATATTTTCCTTAGGACTTCATAGCATATACATTTTTTAACGCCTACTTAAATATAAAATATTGTTTTAAGGGATGTTGCGCGCAGATGGGGAGGCTCCACTGACCAATCATTTTTATCAAACTAAAAAAATAAAAATACGTTAGTATAATGATAAGTACTGATACATCTAAAGGATAACATTTCGAAAATAAATAATTACCCATTTTGAAGTAAGAAGAAATTATTTTGATTCAACTGCAAGGCCTCATTCAACATACTATCGTACTTTTAGAAGAATAAGTTTGAAGAGACGCCTTTTAAGTAAGGTCAGAGGTAGTGGGGCCGAGTTTCCTTGCGTCCCCTCATCAACCTATGTATATAGTACAACTACACTATTCTAAGGATAATTTTTTATGATTTCGGATCCTGGTGATTTATACTGGAGCAGAATATTTGTTATGGCCATTTATTTATTCAACATATAGTCGTATAGAATAGATATAGAATATTGAACTATAGTAGATTGTTCTCTGAGTTTTCTCATCTTATCTTGAAATTCTTATAAAATAATAAAATTAAGTCCATTTTTTTTATCGAAAAATTACAAACTTATCACCTACGACCTATCTATATGTATATAGTTAATGTTATGCGACCATTGTTTTATTTATATTTTTCACTCAAAGTAACTTGTTGTTTTTCCCAGTGATCTCCGAGGACGTGCTAAACACCACTGCCGAAATGGTCGCCAGATTCGTATCGCTCATACCGGTGGTAAACAGCAACGTTTTGCTCATCGGCCGATTTGATGTCTGGTTGACCGGGGATGTGAGTATCGTACTAAACATAGTTAATATAATATAAACATATCATACATATCATTTTTTTTTCTATGCATATTAGTTATTTAATATTTTCTTCCCAGTAATACTTTTTGAGGGTTAAAGGGGTTGCACTCGATCGTGTTTTAAGAAAAATACCAAAGTAAAATTAATATGATGGTATTAAGGTAATTAATTGTTAGTGTGTGCAAAGAAAAATAAACATAAGTATATGCGAGTATAATCAGTAAAATCGTTATTCCTCAATATTCACTAAAAACTTTATACCGTTTTCGACGCCAAACACCGTAAACAATTAACTTACTAATCCCGAGAGTCAGTTCTATTAGATACATTTTAGATTCGTAGTCCCATTATATAGGTAGGATTAATATTTTTTTAATTTATCGATTTGCCGCCATCGGTTATTTATTAAATGTAAAAAATTTCCAGTGGTTATTTTCATAACACTATTCCTTCGTCTGTCATCGTTTAGTTTTTTTCTTATTTTAATAGACTGTGCGAAATGTGAGAAAAATAAAAATGTACTTTACGTAATGCAGGCTGCAGCTGTGTGGTGCATCGGCTGCAACTCTTACCACGACTACGCAAAAATAAAACAATTTTATAGCTGATATCGAAGGTCGTAAAGCTACATAACCGATCTTTAATGCCGGACATTTATATTGTATAATTTATAACCATCAAGACACATTGATTTTCAAACGCGTTTATTTATAATTTACTAGCTGTATTACGTAGTCCGGGAACAAATGAAACCGAGATGAGCAATGCACCTGCGGCCGATAGTAATAACTAATAAGTAACTTTTTTCAATTGAGGCATCTATATAATATTGTCAATATAGAAATGTTAAATTTTATTCAAAGAATATGATAACATAGAAAAAGTAAAAATGTTATAGGTGAAAACTTCAAGTGTCTAGGGTTAACCGTTGTAATTGTTAGCTATGAAAGGAAAAACTTATGAATTTCTAACTGAAAAATAGTTTGAAAATGTTCGAAATTTTTCAAAATTTGAACTTTAAATGCATATAAATGATAATTTTTTCGATGTATCTTTAATATTTTTGAACTCACATTAACGAAACTTATAAGAGACCTTGCATTAAATTGTCTAGCTTTTTTAGCGAGTGAAAAACAGTCGAAAAAACTTATACGATTGAACAGACCCGTTTTGACCTTGTTATAATATTATGCACAGGTAGGCAGTTGTAATATCTTTCTGTTGACTGTTTCAGCAACTGTTGGGCTTACTGTTCGGTGGAGGTTCCGGTGTCGACCACGGTCTATTGCTATGTTGTTACTTCGCCAAATTAAACATTCGGTCTTGGTTGCTGTTGGGTACCGGCGTGTCCCGGGGTGAGGCCGCTTACGTGCTGACATCGTGCCCTGTGCCTGACCAACCGGGTTCCAGCCCCGTGTACGACGTCTGGGACCCGCTCACTGGTCAGAAGTACTCTACGTGTGACAGTTTTTCACCCGTACAGGAAGCGTACTGTCTGATGAACGCTGAAAATGTGAGTATCTAAATATTGATTATAAGTTTTATGACTAGGTAGTCATTGGTTCTTTTAAACCTAAAAATGAACATTAAAATAGGTAGAAAATTGGGTACCGCGGCTCTTCTGTACAGTAGTCGCCGAGTATGTCATTATTACAATTAGGTGTGTATTAGATTTGAATTATTCAATGAAAAATTAAGTGAAAAACGATTCTGAGTAGATACGGTGTGTCATTTAGTATACTTATATAAAAGATCCAACTTAATATCTAAAAAAAAAAATCAAAAATATCTCATAACTAACGTAATTTTCAAGTAAATTTTTTTCGTGTAATATAGAAAAACTTGCGAGGAATCTTTTATTAAAATGTCTAATGTTAGCTATGAAAAGAACATTTTTTATGAATTTATAATTGAAAAATCATATGCATATTTTCGAGATTTTAAATGAATCTTGTCAAAATTTGAAATCTAAATGCATATAAAAAAATAATCGTGCTTATATGTGTATTTAATATTTTTGAACTTCTATTAAAAAAATTTACAAAATTCGAAAAATGGATTATGATTACAAATAATAGCTCGATAGTAAAAATATTTTGAAAATTTTACCATAAGTGAAAAGTACTATTAAAAATATTCGGTGAAAATTTGAAGTTTCCTCGATTATTAGTTTTTGAGTTATCCCAAAAAATAAAATAGGTTTAGTTTAAAAATTTCCATTTATCTTCCTTTTTTTTTTTTGATATCGCTTGTATATCGTTTTTTCTATCGATTTCCAAAACTATTGGGAATTTTCGATTTTGGCCTCCCAAATGCACCAACTAGATATTCACTCTTCTATCAGATAAGACGCTGATGAATATCGGAACATTTTTACCACAATATTGTTTAATTAAAATTAGTTAGCTGCTATATAATATATAATACTCATGTCATAATATTTATGTCTTACCCATGTTTAATATATGTATATAGATCTGGCTGAACGTACAGTACGAAAAATCGGTTCCCAGGACCCGGTGGGACGTGACGCAGACCCGGGACTGGAACCCGGCTTTCGGCCGGTACCAGGCTGCGCCCACCGTGGCGGGTTCCGTGCAGCCCGACACGGTGGACTACACGCCGCCGGCCATCGCGGACGCCCGTCTTCTCCAGGACAAGCTGGAGACGACGTTGCGAAACGCGCTGATGAAGTGGCGGGTCAAGTCCAAGACCGTCTGGAATAGATATTGCGTCTCGGTGCTGCGAAAAATCCTTCCAAACCTGGAACGAGAGACGTGGAACGGTGGATACATGACCGCCACTTCTGCGGAGAACGGTTACCTGGCCGAGTTGCAGCACTTGCTCGTCTCCCACAAGGTGCAGCGCGTATTTTATACATCCACTGTAGTCGGGCTATATTACTGTTTGTTAAATATTTATCAAGGACCAGGAGGCAGTCGGGTAGACTATAATATAAATAGTGAAGGGGCGGAGAACCTTTTTTGGGTCACGTGCTCAACATTTGATAATATCAAAGTTAAAAAAAAAATTAAGTGCCGGTAATATTTTCATATTCAGATACGTAAACAAATACAAATGTAAAAACACCTTGGTGTCATGGGGCTTAAAGAAAAATCACTAAAATTATTTTAATATTAGGTTTGTATTTTGTTAGCTTTAAATATTTAATGAAAAACAAGCATCGTCTATTCGATGATTATTTTGTGCTTGATTTGTATTAATTAACTGTGTTATAAACTTTTACTACTTAATGTAAGTTGATACAAATATTAAATGTGGAACGAGAAACTTTTTTCTAAATACAAAATTTCATGGTTTGGATGCAGTGACTTATACAAATTTACAATAATTTTAAAATGTTAAATGTTTTAATATGATTTGTTTAAAAAATAATTTGCTTAAATTACGTAGACTTATATTTGTTTGAAATGCAACTATATTTCCAATTAACATAATAATAAGTAATAACATACTATGGGTAATAATGTTCATATTAGTTTTGTCAACTTCAATCTTTAAAACTACTTCGTGATCCGTAAAAAATGACAACTCTTAAAAAAATTGTGATTGTTCAACTTCTTTTAGGTGTAACTTGCTGCAGTTAGTGTAACTCAGCCACCCTGGTAGGCAATCCGACTACGTCGGAAGTTAGAACGAGGATAACGGCGATGAGCGGCTATATAAGTGCAAACTGAGTGCATGAGACTATGAGAGATTCATTTAAATCGGTCGAGCCGTTTCAGATAATTTTTATTGTTCTATAATCTACACACATGATATTGTTGTATTTTGGATCAATCGTGCTGTTACATGATCCACATAAAATATTTGGTGTAATTCCTTTTCAAAAATAAATTACATCTTGGCGGAGACAAGTATCGAACATCGTTCGTATTTTTGGTAAAAACCGGCTCTACGTTTATCTGGTAACTGATTATTTTTTGCAGAATTCTTTAATTCGTGCCAGATTGTATTCAAAGGGTGTTTAGCCTTAGTTTCTTAAAATAAGAAAATGTCAGCGCGCCATTTGTTTTCCCTCGCTCACCCTGCACGTGCAACATTGCAAATTTATGTATATTTATTTATGTTTAGCAGAATCGACCGTGTGTTATTACTTTTAATACTAGAGCGAATTCACTTATTATCAAACTATTTGAGCTGAGAAACTTTAACCTATGTCCCTACGTTGGTTTTTTACAACATTTTAATTTTCATACGATTTATAAACATTTTTAAACTGTAATAATTTACACGCTCATATATGTTGCATAAAAACTAAAATATCATAAAAAACAACGCATGGACACAGATATAATTATGTTTAAGCTTTGATAGGTGAGTTAACTGTAATATTAAATTTAGGAACACAGTGTTGGTTTTGCTAAACGTAGATTTGCAAGGTCAGAGAGAGAATACAAATAGTGTGCTGACATCATCTTAAGTAATTTAAACCGTTTATGATTTATTATACTTCGGTAATTATTAATATTGATATGAAAAAGTAAATATACGTTCTCATGCTAATAAAATATTATCAATTACATTTTGTTTAATTGAATTTTTTATTTTTGGCCTTCTAACTTTTAATTTTGATAGTACTTAATAGTACATAATAGTCATTCACATCACATCACTTGGGTCCTCCTAAATTTTTTATACTTCCGTTCAAAAATCTTCTTGTTATATCAAGCTAAAATATTGTGGAGACTTCGCTGCGCCTAAAAAATGTCTTAGGATTTTTGCACCAGATTGTGTACCTTTTTTACTGTGTTTATTTTTAATGGTTCATAGGTATTATATTATAAAACGTCACGCTTGTGTATATATTGTTGCAGATGTGTGGATTTCCCATCAACAGACCGTACAGCAACACCGAAGTATTAGTTGAAGCCATACAATCGACGGGCATGCACCTAAATGAAAGTCCGCTGGTGGAGTTCGCGCTAGCCGTTTACGTGCACCCGTACCCGAATCAAGTATTGTCTGTTTGGATTTACCTGGCGTCTTTGCAACCCAGGCGTTGATCGCACGTACAGTTCGAAAATCACTATCATAACATTAATAATATATATAATATAAAGACAATATTATAACTTATCGAATAATTATATAATAATATGTTCATTGCTCAAATTTAGAAATAAAAGTATAAAGTACGAGGCCACTATAGGGCCTCGCCATCCCCCTGGGAGTGGGTAGATCACCCATTGGCACTCGATAATCCACTTCAGGGGTTCGCGGCTCCCCCGATCATAGGGTCCCTCTATCATATTAAAGTTTAATATATTCTGTAGTTTAAAATATTCGAAAACAAAACATTATGTGGGAAATAAATTATCTATACAAAACTTATTTTTTAAATAGTAAAAAGTTCAAGTATTTAATAAGTAATAGTAATTCATAATTTTTTGGTTTTCACGGCAATTACATTATGTGGAAGATAAAATAGTATACAATTTTTTTTATTAATAGAATAATAAACCTATTTTCTGTCAAAAATATTGTTTTTTTACATATATGTATACGAGTTAAAACGTTATAATACTTATAGTAAATGTACAACAGTTCTAACTTGTACAAACGATTTAATTTACGAAACAATAGGACTATGATATATTATTCATCGAGATCCATATTAATTATAATAGTTAATAAGCGATGACTTTTATGTGAATTCTCCCGCTTATACAACACGATTTTATTTCGGCGTGTCTTGGGGTTAAGAAATTAATCTTTTTAAATTTGCATATACTCACACAAATATGATGGCGGAAAGACAGAAGTTTCTTCGAGAGGGAAAAAAAAATTTGACTTTGTCTCTCGCCTCGTTAGATACCTACGTTTCAAATTCTATATGATAGGTACCTATATAATACCCGTTTAATTTATCTTCTACTATAGGTTATTCATTTAGCGATACCAGACTGAAGTTTAAAATTATATAGCATGATATCAATCGGCGTACCTATATATAAGTGCGCAAATCTGTAAAAAGCTCCATTATATATGGTATTTGAAGGGGAAAAACTGATCTGATTAAAAATAAATAAAAAAATATAAACGGCAAGATTCGCGCTGACGTTTGCGTGATTACTCGAATTAATATAATTATAAGTACATTCACGTGCATCCATTAAAAAAAAAACCGTCGAAAGGTATATATAATATGATATTACTACCTACGGGATGATCCTTTTAACGCAAGACACTCATTATTTCAAAAAACATTGACGTTTTTGAAAATATTTCTTTTCAATAATTTCTAGTAGTTATAGATACACAAGAACGTTTTTGGAAAAAATCATATTTTTTATCGTAATTACTTTTTTAAATCGTGCTGTTTTGAAGGTCAACATACAATAATTTTAATTTGATATCCCAAACAAAATATTATTCACAGTATTTCGATCTATAAAAAATCAAATTTCAGACACGTACTTAGTTTATATATTAGTACAGGTAGCGTAGTAGTGGAGCATTTACTGTGTACAAAATATATATAATTGAACCGTAAATAGTTTTTGGAATAATGAGTGTAGTCTTGCCCGGATTACCCGGTAGCAATGCTGGACAAGTTAATGATTTTTTTAAACTTTGTTATGATAAGTTAATATGCACCAATAACAAAAAGTTAAAAGCTAATTTAATTATAGGTTAACTCAGTTAAGTTAAAACTTAATACACACTTTGATAATTTTTTATTAAGTTAAAAGAAATTTAATTTGTTAATACAACGCTAGAGTAATTTTTTTCCAACCCAAAACTAAATTATAGACTATAGCGTTTATACTTTGTACAGTATATCGATATAAGTTAGATTGGAATAATATACATTTTTTTTAATTTTACACAATAATTCACGGTAAATATTTTTTGACATAAAAATTAAACAGTGAAATGCAATGAAATTAAAAACAAAATAAATGAACTTAACTTACTTCTTAAAATGAAAAATTATATTCGTTCATTTCACGTTAATTAAAAAAGAAATTTAGTAAGTTACCAGTTAAGTTAAATTAATAGTATAATAAAAGTTGAAATTAAATTAACTTTTTAACTTAACTTAAACTTTTTAACTCGTTAATGGCCAACCTTGCCCTGTAGGTACATCGATAAATTGTTAGTAGCTATATATAGATAGACATCTCTTTTTTTTTTAAATGTTTAAGTGTTCAACATGTATTTATTCCGTGTTTGTCTAAGTATATTTATTCGCATTGCTCTACGTTTCGTAACAAAATAAAATACTTATTGGATTTTTTTAAAAGAATATGGTCTATTAATAAACTATAATATTTATTTGAGAATTGATCAAGCCCAATATTATGGATCATCACTTTAAAACTTAATCACATAGGTAGGTATCGGTATAATATTAAAAACAGTTTATAAATAAATAAATAATAACACATTAGGATAATCATACGGTCATTCTCATAATACCTATTATTGCAGTGACTGGGTTATGGCCCGTTTTACAATCGTTAAACTAAGGTTAAACCACCGAATTGGCTGGTAAAATCAGTGGGTTAGGCGTACCTAACCGAGGTTTAAACTTTGATTGTAAAACAGGCCCTTAGTCGGGACGTCTGTACAACCAGAATAGGAATAATGATGGATCTTCGTTGTCTGTAATCTCATCATTCGCTTGAAGTACGACTGTCAAATAAATAATTCCCAGAACAAAAAGGATCTGGAATGGGGAAAACACTTTGGGAATTAAAAACCGAGAAAATCACATTTACGTCGATACGAATAGTTTGGAAAAACTATGATATTATGACTTTGGCTTGAACTCGTCTATCGGTCACCGTGGCCAAGTTCAGGTGACGAAGGTACTGGATTGGAGTCGTGGCGGACAATCGATCAATCGATGGCCCCAATGATGTCCACTTAAAAGGAATGCGTCACACCCGCGTGTGCTGTCTCCGTCTTAGACACGTACGATATAGACAAAACGCGTTTACGCACAAATCGCTCAATTTTGGTTCTTGAATAAAAATACCTATTATAAAATTGAACTGTGACAGTATTTCTGAGGGCAAGTCGTTGCGTTTTCTTCCATTATAACCAAAATATAATGTTCATTATACCGTTTAGAAATAGCAAAAATTTCAACATTTTTAAAATGCCTTTAACTTTTTCAAAATTGGATTTTTTTTTTTTTAAAACTCGACGTCTTGCCCTCCAAAAAATATCGTCATCTTTTAATTTTGTAATATAGGTTGTTGTAACACCAAAATTGAGCCCGAGTTCTTCTCGGACTGCGTAAACGCGTTTTGTCCACGTCGCGGTCGTCAAGACGGAGACAACACAATATGTGGCGTGACACTGTGACGTCCGACACTTACGTTGGACACTTGTCAGTTGGTAGGTGTCGGTCATGGGTCGTTGGGCTCAAAAAATGTACAGCTCGAGAACGGAACGCGCACAAACGGACAGCGAAGAACTTTTAGGACAGCTCGTCGGTTCCAAATCCACTCGTCTTCCGTTTTGCGAATTATATTATACCGATTGCCAATCGCTGCAGTTATCGGAATGCGCGGTTCCGGTGCACTGCAACGCTTCCGCACACACACACACACTCAAACGAACCAATAACTAAAAGTGCATTATATATATTTAATAATAATATATACGTATATGCCTACACGATGCATTGTCCATTGTGCGACGCGTATTATATTCATATACATCGACCCACACAAACGATAATGTATTTTACGCAGACATGATATTGTGTGTACGGGAGAAAGAAGACGACGTGCTTGACGCGGTCGAGCGCTTTTTTTCCCCCAAGCACTCTCTGCTCTTGACCCGAGGACTAACTTGTAGAAACTTAACGTTTTAAATGGGGAAACAATGGGATGCAAAACAATATTGGCTTTACTATATATACACTCACGCGCACACACACGCGCGCACGGTGTAGCCATATCCTACACATACAGGAGCAGCTCCTCTCGACTTCCGACGAAAATGGGTCAGCGTATACGTTTGTCGATATAATAGTAATAATAATATTGTTGTATAAAATATATATCTGTATAAACAGACTCGGTGGCGTCGTTATTGCGGGACGCCGCCGTGAAAGTGCAGTGCATATTCGCGCCCAGTTTTGCAGTTTTAGATACGAATTACATATATGCACATACACGATAATATATATATATATATTACGGTGCGATCCATTATTTACGAAATACACTCATCGCTTCGGAATTTACACTAACGTTTTTAAAAAATATTCATTTTACATATTATAATGTCAATAGTCGTGACAAAGCAACGAGTTTGAAAGAAAATTATATTTTTTAACTGATTTTTTTTTATCGCTATCGTTTGTCGAGTTTTGTATGAAAAATACATTTAATAGAGTTAACTATATTTTGAACATTTTTAACTTCATATTCCGAAGCCGAATAATATTCAGAGTATTCTGATTTATAAAAGCCCATTTCGGACAAGTATAGATACTTATATCGTTTATTAGTTATAACTTATAAGTGTTTAAAGAGTAATAGACCAACGTTTTGCGGGGCAACTCTGTACCACTCCACTCCACTCCGCTCCGGTAAACTTTAAATACTGTTGTAAGTTGTAACTCATTAACTACTCGTTGAAAATTTGATTTTATGTATTGAAGTATTCCAAAAAACATTTCGTTTTGGATTTTGGGATAAGGAATTCATAATGCAAGTTGTCATTCAAAAAAGTAAAATATTTAAAATGATAACGATAATGTATAGTACTCGTTACTTAATATTATGTTTTAACTATATAGGGTACTGCAATTTGTTTCCAAGCTATAAAATGAGTTTAAATACTTGTGTAAAAACAAACAATTATATAGGTTATGATTTCGATTTTGGTGAATAAATTATTTTGCCCCCCCCCCCAGTTTTTTACCCAGTTATGCAACTTATGCCACCACATTAATATTTGAAAACATTGTATTGTTATCTGTGTTTGATGATTTAAGTGCAGTGTTTTATCTCGTAAAAATACACACTGGATTGTTAGGAATTTTTCATGTCATAGATAAAAAAAACAATTTTGTTAGTTCAAAATATGTATTGGGTAAATATTATATAACATAATAATCAATGTCTATTAAATAAACATATAGTTACGGTATAATAATTCTGTATAAAAGTTTAAAATACAAAAAAATATATATATATATTATATTATGTACATTCAAAAAAGTAAAAATACGATTTCAACAAACAATTAATAATAAAAAAAAAAAACGTTGTTTTTAAGTGAGTACCTACTTTTAAAAATATATCGTCTTAATTGGCCTATGTTAGATAATACATCGTACAACGGAAATCAATATCTGTTGTTTATCGATTATTTTGGAATAATAAAAAAGTTCTTTTAAAAAAGTAATCATTATTAATTTAAGTACCTACCCATACTTATTCCGATATTCTTGAGTATTAAAAATATTAGTAGGTATATTGAGGACAGAATTTATGTTTATTTTTAAAAATTCTAAAGAAACCGACCGTTTCATGTCTTAACCATCGATTATATTTTATTAGACATTTTAATACTTCCTCGTTGGCTATAGCTCCATCCATCGTCCGCACATGGCACATTAATCCAAAATTAGTGGGGATTACATTTTGAATAAACCCATATCTCCGCCTGTTTTCTAACGCAAAATTTGGATGACCCTAAGGTAGATAATATATAAATATATGATAAACATTATATATAACATAACACAATAATAATATAGTAGACGGATGGTAGTACGATGGAATTTTGTAAGAATAAAGACATCTTGTGTTGTACGTATTGCCTATGTTATGCAGTCCATATCGTATGAGTGCTCATATTATTGTGAATTAATAAAAATGTTCTTTGTCGGCGGTACAATTAATAAAAATATAAATTTAAATAATATCATCGAAAATACTAAATTCCTAACAACAACAACGATAATATAATATTTTATAATATATAACCACTCATCGTAGCAAACTTATCTACACAAAATATTATAATAATGTATAAAATAGTTAAAAAAAAGAACAAAACCCCGAATTAAAAAATTATGTGATAGTATTATTGAATGTATACCAGATAATACCTACAGTATAAATAATATGCATATTATTATTCTATTATAATTGTTGACATGCCGCCGACTAGAGGACTTGAAGATTTTCACAGTTTTTCGTTTTCGTGTCCTCCTTGCCAAACACCCACGTGAACATTTGTCTGGCTTTGAGGCTGGCTTTTATAAAGTTTCGGTTTTTGTACCAATGGTCATGTCCCTCACCACTGTCAGCCCGTTTGAGTCTGATTTGCGTGAGGATGCCCACCAGCAGCTCGTCGACGTTGTGATTGATGCCCACCGACACTTCAATGTATTTGGCTCTGCACGTGCACGCCAAGTATCTACCCTCTGTACAAAAAACGAAAAAAACATTTTCTATTGTTATATTACAATAGTAAATTATCATTTCAAAACAATAAAAAAATAACGAACAATCGATATCCTAATAAAACATCCCGAAAACAATATTATTATTGTAATTTCGATTCCTCATATTATAGAGTTCCGCGTAACCATTCATTGAGCGAACCATCGTTATTTTGAAAAGCAATAGCCTTTTTTTAAATATTTTTTTTTGTTTTGAACCTATATACTTTTAATTTTTGAATGTGAGGATTTTTTCTGGAACATTTTTTTAGGATAGGTTTATGAAATCGTCATTTTTTTTCGAACGCATAGGGTGAGTTGATTTTTGCGATAGCTGACGGTTGTGAATTTTAAACTTTAAAGTTACCATCATAGTATTATTTACTATTTATGACTGTAGGATTGCAGCAGCAGATATTGTTGTTTATAATAATATATAACTTTTCAGAGGTAATGAATATTTTTTTTACATATAGGTAAGGTTAGTCCTTTAGTTCACATAATACCTCTTTTTGAAGTTTTCAAAACATCAGAAGAAAAATAGCTAAGTAATAACTCTCAATTAAGACAATCCCAACACTTTATACTTATTTGTATTTGAATATCTAAGATTTTGTTCACATTTTACAGGTACGTGACTTTTGTAACATTTAATTGATTCCATATGCTTATACCAGGCCGTAGGCGCCAGTCTTTTAATGGACTCGAAGAGACGATATTTTGGAATTTTTAAGAATAATGAAATATGATCGAATTGCTAGTTTAGTCACTTATGCCCGTCATTACTATTGATGTGACACATACTGACATAATTGTGAAGAAAATGTTTAGTGCCAACCAAAATCATCACTCGGCAGTGTACCAAATTTAAATCGTAAATATAACTTTATCGGCGATGTCGCGTGTTTAAATTTGTTCAATAATTATATAAAAACTTGACAAATTGTTATTGATAATAGCACAAAAAAACATTAAAACCGAAAAACGTTTACCACTTAATTGTATGAAACGTAAAAACAAGTTTTCTAATTTAATATTATTATTAACGTGTAATTACCATTTTCAATGTTTAATCAAATATATCATTATTAACATCGTAGTACACACATCGCCTATAGGTATATGTTATAACTAACGCGAATTCGTTCGTTTCACTTGACAGCAATTTTTATCGAATCTGGTACTGAACTACGCATACATCGCAATGAAATATTAAAATACTATCAGGAATATTATGAATAAAATGCTACAAATGCGCAGTTGCATAGTCTAAGAATAAAAAAGGGGGCGAGCATATCAAAGAGACGTATACTGGTCGAAAGTATAGATAGGTATCAATGAAGGTTGGAGAGGTTATAACTGTTTGTATGTACCTATTGTACCTATACGAACGAGTAGTGCGTGCGATTTTCACGCATTCGAGACGTCGCCGTTAATCGCGCTCGAGATTATAATATAGGTACCCAATAATAGTAATAACCTATACAATATAATATTATTATAATAATATATTATTATTGTATTATACCGTTGGGTGCGTATCGATTTCTTTTGTTTCGGGTCGCCGCCGTGCGTATAGGTTTTAATTGTTCCACAAATCTCCTCGCGCTGGCTATTATAATAATTAACGGTGCGCGGGGGCCTCCGCGTATAATATAATATTCTCCAATTATTAATGTTGTTATCGTTGTTATTAAACGATCTATACAATATTATAATATACGATGATATTATGTATTGTTGTTACCACTCGGCCGTAACGGTATCGTTGACGTTCTTGTAAATAAGATAGGTATACCTAATGCGAATTCAGCTATACTCGGCCGTTCCTATTGGAAACAGTAGGTAAGCAACCTTACACAACCACGTCTATACCATGTAAATCGCGGTTTTAACAACAACACTGTGTACCACAAAAGTCGAGTAACGCAAGTCACAAATGGCAAATTTTACAGGAGAGACAAAACACAATGTTTGTCGCAATGGACTTGCGACTATATACTTCAAAACTATTATTTTCTATTACTTTTCTTATGTATCACGCTGGACAGTATGTTTCAATACTCCTGTCGAAGTTCAGTACTTAAGTTATTATATACTGCTTACTATCAGCCATGAATTTATTGTATATTGGACTTAAGTTTCAATACCTTAAAGATGAACACAAAAAGGATGTTCTAATTATAGAACTATCAACTAACTCAATATTCCGAAAAACGGACTTACGTTAACTTATTTACTTCTGTGGTACAACACTGTATAATATAAGCAATTGTATAGCTTAGATTTTTGTTTATCGTAAATAAAAACATAACAATATTATAATTGACAGAATAAGTGTGGCTGGTAGAATGGATTACCGCCCCGAACGTGACGCATTGACTTTGTCTGAAACTCCTCAACGTCGTTATAAGCTCTCAATTTAACGAGAGGCCTTTTATAGATTCTGAGTGGAGCGAGGAATGTACTAGTTTTATAATGATGTGTATATTGTGTATGATAATTTTTGTTGCTGTATTATGCTGCATTCTTTACAGCGGGTAAATGCTTCGATCTTCAACTTCAAAGGTTACAGGTAGCAAATTGATCTAGTTGGTATTTATTATTTTTTTTTTTTTTAGAGAGGTGGAGTAGAGGGAGAAGAAAGTTCTTTTAAAAATAATGAGATAAAAAGAAATAATCGCAGAACTTGTTCTGCTGTATAGTAGTTGTCGAGAGACGAGAGTACCTACTTCTGAAATTGAGTAGGTCTCTGTAATCAGTAATGGATGTGTTAAATTTGAATACAATGATCATATAATTAATAATCATTGCATATGAAAAATATTGTTAACGGAGACTGTCCGTCAGACTTTTTTTTATTATATATATTTTATACTACCATTAGTAATTTATTTTACCATTACCTAGTGAAGCACTTATGTGGTAGATAGAAATAATTTTTGCTGAAAACATCGCATATATTATTAATTAATTATTTATTATAATAGAAGTCTAATACATTTTTAAATAACATAAATATAATATAGCTGATGTAGGTACTGTTATTAAATTGCTGTATAATTAGGTTATTTACAGACTAAAGTGAATCGAAATATTTTCACCGTGTAAAGTAAAATATAATAATATACGTGAAAATGTCAAGTCTACATGAATGCAGCAAAATAACTAAAATCGTTATTTTTTGTATCCAATTTCGTAAAAATTTGAATACTTCAAATGCTCTAAACGCTCATTTTCAAGGTTCGCCGATACACTTGATATCTACTAGAATACAGCGGAGCGTATTCAAAGATTTTTTTCGTCTAAAACTAACGGTATTCGGAGGAGATGTAGGCAGTTATCTCTTCCAAAATTACTTCTGATGATGTTTTGAACGCATATAATATTATTTATTTGGGCTATAACAACAATAAAACGTTAGTGGATGCGGGATGTACACAATTATATGTATAGGCATTGTCTATTATCAATTGGCTATTATATGGCACGTTAGCCATTTGTTAGAACAACTCGGTTTGCGGTAATGGGGGTGGCAATAGACAGCGAAATAGTATATTGTGTGGCAAGGGCGGGAAGTGAGCTATTTCAGACGAGGGCGACGTGTATGTAGCACAAGCCACGGGTGAGGGCCGCATTTCATCCAAAACTGAAATTGGACTGCCACACATACCAATTTTTTTGTCACGTTTCTGCTCTCATCGATCACGCCAACACGTCAAAGGTATAATGAAGGCTGGGATCTATGCAACTGATGGCTGGTACTATAACTCTACGAAAACAATATTTCACGAAAGAAACGATTTGGTTTTGTTTATTTTAAGCGTCACGCATGGAGGTTATAATATGAATATAAGATGTAACCGAAAGTCTATGTTTTGTAAGCACCGTGGTATAGATTTTGCAGAGGATATGCGTGATATTTGCGCTCAGTACTTTTGGAGATTTTCATTTTACCGCCCGGCACTTTTTGGGATTTCCACTTTACCACCCGGCACTACGGGGATTCCCACTTTAGCGCCCGCTAGACGGAAAAAGGTCGCTTTCCAACGCTTCAACTGTCATCGAAAACTAGACTTTCGTTGCAGACGTGACAAAAAAAAGCGTTTTTGATTCGATATTGCTTTAAAAAAGTCCGAGTAAATATGATATTTAATGATAATAATAAACAAATACACAATTTCTCGTCCGGATGTTTTCGTAGCGCCCTTGTTATACGATCTTGTAAGATTTGATGTATCCATCTTATTCGTTTCAATGAGTAAACAATAATATTACGCGATAAAAAAAAACAATTTTTGAATCGTGAAACTTTTGCTCCTTGTAACGAATAATGTAAACAATTAGTTTTAGACTGTTTGAAAGTAAATTTGCGAATCACGCTTTAGCATCTAGAAATAAAACAAACGGACTGTAAAAACGTAAATGGCTTCCGAAGTACTATTTTTTTTTTTGGAATTAAGTAGAGAGTATCTATAATTTTTAACTTCTTATTATAGTAGTTATATAAGAGTAAATATTTAATTTTTGCATCTATTATTTATATTCGACCATCCCCGGACAAGATGACCTTACAAACGATTCCATACAAATATATACACTTTGTTTAAATTCTTTGATTTTCAATCCAACATCTTTTCATCTAATAAATACTATGTGTCACCTTATACATATATTATAATATTATAAGGAACTAATAAGCATAATTTTCCTGTAGAGTAATAATATGATTGGATATTTCCTCGAACCATAATAATATGTCACTTCATGTCATTGTAATGATTATACCTACTTGCATCAATATTACCTATTATTATTGCCTACCTACTTCTATACTTATAATGCTAATTATTGTGGTAAGTTAAATTCATTTTTGATGAAAATATTGAATTTATTGTATTGTTAATTATTATAATTCTATATCATAATACATAAATATTTGTATCATAATATAATATTATTGTCATTAACCTTTGAATACTATTGACTTAACGTAAAGCGGTATCTATATGAATAGGTGTGTGATATAAATAGGCAATAGCTTAAAATGTTTAAAAATGTCATTATGTTTAGTAAAATATAAAAATATACGTATGAATGAAACTTGTCTTGTGGTATTGTGAAACATTTTTTATGTGTCCCACGAATAGGAGAAAATACATTGGCGTTAGACGGTCACAAATTGTGTAATGAAAGAATCTAGGACATTTCCTCGCTATGCTCCCTGTCACCATAATCCTTTTTATCAACTTGACATTTATGAAGTTTTTTTTTACTAAACTCTTCCGTTAGTTGTAAAGACGACAGAATTATCACTGTACCATTAACAATGGTATTTCCTAATACTTAAAATAATTTTAGACTTAGAATTATAATTGATAATCGATGATGTTTAGATAAAAAAATATACCTCCCCATATTGATTTATCATAGAACGAGGGTTTTATATCTGAACACTTTCGGTAAGAAACTACATTAATATAACTTTACTGTAATCCCTCTCTTTCTCGGTGACTCGACAAACCTATACAATACGCGATTACTGAAATGTGCACTTGAATATTGTGTGTAAGTACAATTACTAAACAATAGTAAGCACCATATTATTATATAGTGTATTGTTATTATTATTAAGAGGCGAGTCTTGGACACTGTCTCGATTGTTGTCCACTGAAATAATGTATATTCGCGAATCGCAAGTATTATTTTCATTTTTAATAATGTTGGTTTCAATAATGGTCTTTTGTACACTATACATATATGCTCTAAACGACGGTATGAAATAAATGGGATGATACGTTTTAAGAGACTACACTACATTTTTATGTCAATATTTTGCTGTTATAAAAAAACTGTTTTTACACAATATTATTATGTTAAATAGTTTGAAATACTTAAAATAATTTTCGTGAGCGTCTGTAGTCGCACATATAGATGTGTTTTATTATGCAGCCTCCACGCCAGTTTTTTCTAGTCTATTAAAGTAGGTATATAACTCAAGGTGTGCTATATAAAAACGGATGGATTTTAAGCAAAAAAAAAAAAAAAATTAAATAATTTATCGAATTACATTTGTATTGAACTTCTAAGATTCTGTAACAAATGCAGTTTGTATTGGATAAAAAATTATCCATATCAACTGGATATACTCGGTAAGTCATTTTCTCAAGTTTAGGAACGCTATAGTGCCCAAACTCAAATATTTCTTGGGAGTGTCGTGGGGGGAGGCTGAGTGAACAAAAAATATTTTATCTCTACCATAGATTCTAAATCCGTGAATTGAGCGTTCATATAATGTACATCATGCAAAGCGGAGGGGGGTTCGGCCTCATTGGCCCCTCCCGCTACAGGTGGACTTGATCGTGCAGTTATCTCATGTGAGATGACACGATGACTGATTGTTAGTTTGAAAAAAAATGTCTCTATTGCAAACGCACGGTGTGTCTTGGACCAACACTTGATGACGATTGTAACTGCATTGGTCTACCAACACAACTATCGCACTGGCCTATCCATTTATCCCCACCCATCAACGAGTAACATCTGATCCAAATCCATCCGTATATTATGGCGCACTCTGTATAATATATTATTAGGTGTGTAATATAATACGCGTACCTTGAGCCGTCACTTCTCTACTCCTGGCCATGTCGACTTTGTTGCCGACCAATATGGCTGGTCTCGATCGTAACATTTCGTGTTCACGAAGGTTCTTCAGAATCGTCTCAGCAGTTTCGAAACTGTTTTTGTCCACCACCGAGAAAATCACCAGGTACGCATCTGCGGGTTTGCTCCCGGACACTCGGTCTTCCTTTGTCTATATACACATAAATAATTGCATAATTGTATAATAATACACATTATCATAAGCTTTTTGATTTTTTACGAGTCGTGATTAATGTCGCATATTAACAAAATGTCAGTAAATAAAGTATTTATTTACTAATTAAAGAGTTACACATATTTTAGACTCTGCAAAAACAAATGTCAAACGTCCAACAACTTCACAATCTAATACACACAAATCCTTTGCAAATAAAACCACGTGTAACAATACATATTGATGGGAAACTAATAGTATTGTCTCCGAAAGTTATTAGTAGCTACTGCTAATTATAGATATGCTTATGATTAAATAATATGATATATTATATGGCATATTGTGTATGACGATTGACGGCTACATCGACTACAGAAAAACACATTAAGTTGATTTATTAGGATTGGCGCAAATTCAAATTTAGTTCCGGGCAACTTATAAGAAATTCTCCCGGCTCTATATGTCGCTCGTGGCTGCAGTGATGTTTACCCTCAGATAATGCGTGCATAGAAGTAACTTTGGATGTCATTATTAAACATCATTGCAGGTCGTCGATCGTGTATAGTACGTGGACAACTCTGACACGCATATTTCTTTTATTATTCATTTAAGTAGATAATGAACAATTTCATTTGTGACCCATGAATTTAAAAAGTACAATCAAATATATTGTAATTGCATGTTAAGTCTTAAAATTAGAAGGAATGTACACAAACAATAAACTATGGAATTAATTATATAAAATATGGTTTAATAGTTATTATACCTAACGTCCTAACATAACTAAAATTATAAAATGAGTAAAATAAGTAAAAAATATTCTGTATAAACAACGGGATATTATTTATTATATATCTATTAATATATTATTTTTATTGTTTTTTCATTAGTCAAATTGAAATTTTATTTTTAAAAATCTTTGGAGAATTACAATTTTTAACGTCGAAGTTTAAAATATTATATAGTATTTTTTGAACCTTAAAATAAGAAATAGAATTGAGTTAATCTTAGTTAATCTACTCATTATAGATACATTGTTCATCAATACTGTTCATAGATGTATTAAAATAATAAATAAAAATCGTCTTACCGAAACTTCTCCGTCATTGATAAACCTCAATTCAGATTCTTCACCGTTCAACATAATGCACACCGACTGCACTGACGACTCATAGTTGTCTGAAATAAGTTATAACACATAAGATTTAAAGTTATTAATTAATTGTTATGTATATATTATCATATAGCTGTATTCTCCGGCGTTTCATACCCGGGACAAATGAAACCGAGATGGGAAATTCACCTGCGTCGAATAGTAATAAGTAACTTTTTGTTCTTACGTGAACCAATTGCAAACAAAAATAAACGAATATTTGGTTATGATTTGAATAAGTATAGGTAAAAATATATTATAATACTTATATTAATATAGATTTGGTGTGATATATAACAATGCCTGTTGGTAGAGAAAAATGCATTTTTGTAATTATTCGGCTTGGCCAGTTAGAATATTTGTCTCGAACAGCTTTAAAAAATTGTCGGATTTTTCAAAAAGTCCCAAATCACGGGCGCGCTGTATAGTATAATAAAATATGATATATAATACAGCAATAATAATATATGGTCATAAACGTTGTATGCAAATATTATGATACAGTCGCTTCATTGGTCTGGTCGGAAATACAATGTCGAAACTCAAAACGAGGGTTGTCGCCGAAGAGCCTGGCAACTTATCATTGTCCATAATTTATGATAGTAGTAGATAGTATACTTATCGTGTTCGTAGTATTTGAAGTAGTGGTAGTGATAGAAGTATTAGTTGTATACTGGTAGTAGTTATAGTGACAGTGCTCTATCGCCAATGGATTTGTCGTAGCGACGAGGAAGGGTCGGGAAAATGGTTAGAACGCCGTTTATCGGAGAATAGGTCGTCTCGGGTTCGGCGGCATCACCATCACCAAGGCAAATAATAATACAATTATGACAACAATTATAAAAGGCTATAATAATTGTTACCATAATTACCTATTTTATATTATATAGCTACGACTGTTATAGTGTTATATTGACATTTAATAACACTATGTGAAATGTCCAGGGTTGGGGAAATAAGGAAATGGTCCTCAAAGAATAAAAGAAATATCTCGGGAACGATGTATTTTAGGAAATCATTGTTGCATATTGATTACTGCAAAAGCGACTGCATAATCGAAATAATTATTGCTATATTATGTTTCCGGTTAAAATCTAGTATATCTTTAATTTTTCAAAAATAAAATGTTGAAAAAAGTTAATACAATTGATACAATATAGAATAATAATCCTATAATATCTTGCATGTTTGCATCAAATGCAGTTGCAATGGCTGGTGCGTTCCGTTTACTCGGTAATTTTATTTTGAGTTATTTTGGAGAGAAACAATTATTTCTAGAAGTATTATAGGTACTTGCATGCAAATAAAATACTGAATTGTTATTATTCTTATTCTTTTCAATATTAAAGCAATAATTTCATTTTACTTTAAGTTTTATAAACGGATAGTGAAGTGCGGCATAGCGAAGGATACTCTTCAAAGTAATACGTTCTATAGTTCAAGACTTCTCATTGTAATTTAATACAAAACTATTCGTTCAATATGCGACGTTTATATATCAACCTTTTCCATTGAAAGTATAAAATATATACTGTTTTAGAATTTAAAATTATGGGTCTCTATTTACAAAATTAAAAACCTAAATTTATTTCTCTGAAGAAAAATAATAAAAAAACTAGATTTTTTTGAAAAGACAAAGTGTTTAAAGTACTTAAAATTATTAAAAATAATAAAAACGAAAGTGTCACTTTTTAAATGAATCACTCCGTATAACTCTTAAATGTGAGTGCGTGACATCGTAAGAAGCCGATACAAATATGTTTAAACTATATTGTTTTATTATATTATAAATAATAAATATAAATTAATACATTCTAAAGGAAAACCAACCTCTTTGCCTCTCATAGGCGTTTATGTATTCTGAAGTCATAAACTGACTTATGAGAGTGGTCTTGCCCACTCCTCTTGATCCCATCAGTGACACCGTGTGCGAAGTTATGTCGTCCCCGCATTCGTTTTGCCGGTGTTGTTGCTCCTGCTGATGCTGAAACTGCTGTTGTTGTTGCACCTGCTGGCTATTATTGTCGTACAGGATCGGTGGCGTGCATTCCTTGGGGTCGTCTTCTCGGGCCAGGCTGTTGCTCCTCGACCGGCGTTTCCGAAACGAATCTCCTCTGTTCACAATACCTGTCGTTTTACAGTATTTTTAGAAAAATATATTTGTATTTACATAATAGAAATACAGGCAGGCTGCCTTAACATAAAACAGTGCATTTTAACGTTTGAGCATTGTTGTTTGTTTCAAAACGTATGTCTGTTATATACAACATCTTAATTTACGAACATTTTATGTAATTTCAATACATTTTTTTAAACTCTTGTCCTCATTATTAATTGTTCCATCCTAATGGGTTGTGGGTGAAACTCTAATCGGATCTTGATTTATTTTTTAAAATTCATAATATAAAGCAAAATAAGTTTTAAAAATTTATTTCGATTTTTCTTAAAAATTCTTTTAAAATACTCATTTAAACCACCCTCTAATAATAAAAATATGAATAATTTTCTGCTAATAGTTTTTGTTTTAGAAAATTTTACTTTAATTTTTATATAACTGATTTAATTTTGGATATACCAACAGCGGGATATTTGGTACATGATATCTTAAAAAAAATTTAATTCGATACAGTTTTTCTTTTAGCTACAATTGGTTTATTAACACTATAATAATTTTCCATATAGTTTTCTTGTTAATATGTAAACAGTGTAGTACACTTCTTCATATACTGCGTGGTGTGTTCAACTCACCTTTTGACGTAAAACTAAACGACCTAAGCCTGTACGAGTTTTCGGGATCTTCGGGTTCCGAGAGCTTTTTGTTTTCGCCCGGCGGCACGTCTAAGAACGCTCCGGATTTCCTGTGGTTCGAGTTGACTTTCCTGGAAGAAGGTTTCCGTTTGAACGCCATTCCGTCTGCAAAAGGGGAACTTTATTTATAAAACGATTTATATACTCACTGAAGAGAAATATAACGCACTCACGCACGCGCATTCTCATGTGTGTATATCAAAATATGAATGATAAATAATAAAACCCTAGTCGGCAACGGATCAATGGCAAGGCGCTGTGCCAAAGGGCCACTCCAGATACGCTTCTATATATAAATCCATGAACCGACGATCCTTTGTCAATGGGCGATGGGCTGCGAGTCGTGTACGCATATACCACGGCTCGAGTTATCGCATATTATATATATGTACACGATTTGGTCTTTCCGCGAGAGACGGCAGACGGAGCGAGACGGACACATTTTACACACATGCTATACGCGTCTTCACATATTATTTATTATAACAAATGTAAAATGTAGATGTTTGTGTGTATACAGAAATTGCTGCGATTGAAGAGACGTCCGGAAATCCGTTTTAAAAGCGTTGTAAAAACGTGTCGTTGCCAAACCATACAGCATCTATTTTCAAGTCTACACGCTCTATTATTATTATTATTATTTTTATTTTTATTCGTCAAAACATCGAATTCAAATTGAAATATTCGATACGGATCGGTATTTTGTTCGTCTTTGAAATTGATGTAATAATAATGACGATGGTGAAAATATTATAATATGTATTATAGTGTGTACACGCGTGGAAACGGTAGAACAAAGCTAAGGGTCGATTATTTTGATAAAACCTGAACAAAATTGTAGTCAATACAATTCCAAAGATTTTCATCCTCAGAAAACATCATGTTATTATATTTCTCAAAGACTTTATTTTCCACAGTTATTTCGATTTTTATTTACATTATTTTGTTCTGAGTTACATGTAAATGACGTGATGATGTTTTGACCAAACATCGCGGAAAATTGAAGAGAAAGAAGAAAATAGCCATAATATTGTTGACACTTTCATAGTTTTTGTGTGACAAGGGCGAGAAGTGAGCTACTCCAGTCGCCCAACATTGAAATTTCCTTTCCGCACGAGCCACAAATACTATTTTTTTTATCACACCTTTGCGTGCATCGATCACGTCAAAGGTATTGTATAGGATCTATGGAATAACCAGACTATTCTACGAAAACAATATTTATTTAAAATAAAGACAATATTATAGTCTTATTAAAACCCGACAAAATGTTTAAGAATGAGGGGGGGAGTTGCAAAGTATAATATATTTGGCGGGGCCTAGTTTACCCCCGTCTCCGCCCATGGAACCACCGCTTTTGGCTTCCGTTTCCGCCCTCTGATAAGTGTACGATCTATAATATCGCGTAGGTTCTGATGATATACACAACACGCAGCTGTCGTATATAGAGGTACATCAGTAGCGCGGTCGTTCGTATTTGGCTCGGCAGCGACGAAAAAACAACAATCGTTGTCGACGATTTTGGCACGTTCCCATTGTAAATCACCACTCCTACTGCGGGCGGCCGTGTTTCTGTTAATTGCTGCGCGCGTTGTATAATAATATTATGTACAACGCATATACAGGACGGACCATTCATTTGACTTCATTAATTTTCCAAAATAAATAGAAATTTAGTAATTATTTAAACCTATTTTTTTTTTCATCCGTAATCGGATGCAGCCGATGCTGGATATTTTTTTATATACACGTTGATATATAAATATCAAATATTATATTAGTTTAATGAACAGTTTTTATTTGTCTTATGATTAGGGTTTTTAAGTTTAGACCGACAGAGTAATAGATCACGTTATTTGTGGGGATACTCCTAAAATAACTACCTATAACATTCAAAAAAGTATTCAGCAGTTTTTTGCTATCCATGTAAATTGAAAAATATTTTAAAAACTTAAACAACGACTTCGACAAAAAATAAGATTTAGGTATTAAACACGGGTAACAGTGAAAACAAATTCTTCGAATCATATACTATAATAAGTTAAAACACAAAACCAGATAAAAAAAAAAAACACATGTCCATGTAATATTATTGTATATGTGTTGTCCCTCCACATCGGAGCTGCTTATTGGACGTGGGTCGAAATAGTTTGAAACATATACCAAAATACAACTAAATTGAACTTATTTTGACTGATTTCGGGTGTTCGACCTCAGCGACGCGTAAGTAGGTATACGTGTATGTGTGTAATAATGTTGCGTCTTGAGAAACGACTGCGACGCGAATGTTATATAATTTATGTAAGACAGTGTTCTTTGTATTTATAGACTATATACGTAAAAGACAGGACTCAAGTTTTATGGAAGCACAATGGCAGTGTACTGTCATAAACATCAACTACTATGCGTGTATATCACGACCCCATGCGCGAGTTTCGAGGAATAAAGCTTATTTTTTTTTTTTTTAAGACCTCGTTTTATTTAGAGATTTTATATAAGCTTTTTTTAGGAATGCGTTCTGCAAAGCACTCGAATGATGTCTGATTTTTTGTCCAGAAAATATTATTATTATGATATTGTATTTAACAGTCTTGTTAAAGATACTTTTTAAAAGAATTCAACTACCCTTATTTTTAAAAGTATTTATAATACGTATTTGATACCTACTCAGAAAAAAAAGTAAGCTTTTAAATGTATTTATAGATACTTTCAAATAGTTTTACGTTTTTCATAAACATTTTCTTTTATCTACCTACCAATATATCAACCAGATTGATTTTTTTTTGGAATTTCCATGCTTTACGTAATTTTATAGAGCATTCTACAACATATATTATTTTGGTGTAACTACAAGTTGCTAATTTGTTTTCTTAGTCTATTTATTTGAATTTCAGTTGAATATAATATTATATATTATTAATTATTGTTCCAAATATTATATTCTACATTCTTTATTTTTTTTTATTTTACTTGATTAAGATTAAAATATAAAAGAAAAAGAAATTAAAAATTAGTATTTGATTTTAAATATTGATACTTTGGGAAAGTATTTAAAATCCATATTTGAGTAGGTACTTAAAAAGTATTAAAATACATTTACAATAAATTCTTTAGTTTTTTCTCAAGCACCTACTTTACAAGACTGGTATTTAACAACTTTTCAGAATATTGTAGTAGAAATAATTATTAAGCGTGTTACTTTGTATGAGCTTATTATAAGATAAAGGGACATATTATTGAGATTTTATAAATAAAAAAAAACCCCCCTATTACGTTGTGGTCGTATTTTAAAACTGAAGCTTAAGGACGTCGAAGCCAGTGCGTTTTTAATAAAAAAACATGTCTCAGAGAAAAACTTTTACGTCCCGTATAACAGTCGGATTTTCAAAATTTTTTTTTTTAAAAAGATAAAACATTTTTTAGGTCGGATCAAAGCCTGATTTTCCAAAATATAATTTTAGAAGCTAAAATATATATTTGAATTATGCACAGCATTTTTATTTTTCAAACGCATTTTTCTACCCCCATTTAAAGTAAAATACAAATTCGGGCCTAAAAAATATTTTCATCTTTTAAATAAATAAAAAATCATCATAATTTGACATAATAATAAAATGATATTATCATTACATCAATATGGCAAGGCGTGAGAGTTTTTCCTGTGAAGTCATTTTTGTCGAAATAATACTCCGTATTAATCCCCCCTCCCCCTCTAAATATGTATCAGGTAGTTGATTAGTGGAAAAGTATATATAATTAAGGTAGCAACTAAAATATTATAAAATATTTCATAGAACATTTTATAGAATTGCTGAAAATTGGAAAAATCGGCACCGACGACACTGCAGAAAGTCTCTTTTGGACAATTTAATTTACTCACATAATATAATTTTAACATTTTATTTTTTTCATCTTGGGTATTGTTAAGCCACTGTCGTCATTTGATTTTTAAATAGTAACGTCTACAGAAGCATCGTGTGCTTCAATAAACTGTATACAGATCAGCTTATGGGAGGAGGGTGCGATGCACGGGGCCCTCAAGTTTGAGTTTGTTTAATGGTCCTCGCTCAAGTTAGGGACCTAGTTTTTCTAACTTTGTAAAGAGATAAATTATTAGGAATATTGAATAATGGTCAAGAAGAAAAGTAACTCAAGAAATTACCCACACCCGTCAATTTTAAACTGCTATTGACACAGCTATCCCTACCTGGCATGATCCAAAGGTACCTAACTATTTGAAATGTTTTATTTTTTATATCCATTTTCACTTGTACGAAATACCAAAAAAAAATATAATTGATGTAGGTACCAGATGACTTATAAATATCAATTTTTTAAGGGGTTTCCCGAATTAGTTGTTACACTCCGGTCTTTCGAGCCTTAAATTTGGCACTGGTTTGCAGATTAAAATAATATATTGTCAGATATCGTTCGGAGGAATCAGAAGTTGTAGATAATTCATACATCGTAGACTAAATTGTACTTTCCAAGACGAACGATAGTAACCTGTTTTGGGTCACACGTGGTAATAATATCATTAATATACTGTTTTAGTGCTGTCTATGAAACTTTTCGCAAAATGCCAAAACGTCGTGTTTGCACGTTTATATGCAACAATTTAAAATCGTCGAATTATAAAAAAAAAACCAAAAGTTTAAAAATAAAATAATTATTATACTAACATATTATATTCGCTTGTATCGTAACTATAACTCTTACACGCATTATATTATAATGTATTATGCGTATTATAATATAGCGGTCTTCGTATTGGCGTCGCTACAAAGATAATAACGATTTTTACGAACCCGATGTTTACGTCTCGCATATAATATAGACGTAGCTGCAGCCTGCAGTGTTATATTTAATAAATATATTATACTAGTTGTACGACTGACGTGGGGCTATAAAACGTCTTACCTACTATAATATTGTCGCTCGAGAAAAAATTAAAAACTCAGTCATTGCGGAGAAATAAAAACCGGGTTTTTGCGTGCCAAAAACCCGTCGAGCGTAATCGTCCGAATCTATGAGAGAAAATGAAAAAAAAAAAAAAATAACGCATATCCGAAAACCGGAATTCGCATGTGTGGAGTGACTTTTCTTAACGTCTTTTTACGTGTTTTCGGACGAATGCATACGAAATTAAAACAACGACGACTGCTAGCACGCCGAGTAAATAATATGCTAACGTTTTTCTCGTCTGTTGGACTGCAAAAATAACTTAAACGTCAACGAGGACAGGGTGTGGTGTTGGAGAATGGAGTAAAAAAGTTCACTGGCGCTTATCGGATGGTTTCGATAGAGAACTGACTTTCCACCGAAGTCCATGTAAATTTGAGTACTTAAACGTGCCGGAGCAACAGGTGTTTTCACAAACAAAACGGGGATTTGACAAAACGCGTATTTTCTTTGACATATTATCATACTTTTCCTGCTGACGGTTTTCATGCTACCGACGGGGATAATGCGCATCAAACCAATAAAATATGCACGACTTCTTCTACTCATGTGCTGCTGATAGTTTTTCGCTACTGGTCGTATAACACTATATATATATTATATTACACTCTTCTATGTGTGTTTAATAGTAGCGAGTTCGGTGGATTATTCTCGTGAGCGGAAGTATAATATTTTACGACCCGCACGGGGTATTATTATAATATAAGTATGAATAAAATCGTTTTTCCACCTACCGATTTCGCAGACTCTGCCAAAGTCTCTCGGACGATATTCTATTTCTACGACGCATATTATTGTACACACGTGTATTATATTATATTATATTTTATAAACACGCGACGACGACCCGACAATAGGTAGTTATAATATAACCTCGCAGAGTTTTTACGACTATTGTATCATGCAGGCGTATGCTATATTAAAATACAGGGTGATTCATCATGCTTGCAAGCTACTAACCCCTTTTTCCTTCGATAATACAGTTATTCAAAATCTGGTTTTTAAAATTTTTAAATATTTTACTTAAAGAACATAATATTTTAAAATTCTTGTGTACTACTTAAGGAATTTACTGTGCACATAAAAATGTTTGTTTTAAATTATAACTATCCCTCAACCTTCCTACTGTAAATTATTTATCAGATAATTTTTTTGAAAATGTTAACGTATATATATCTAAGTAGATTTTGAGTTATTTAATTTTGTGTACTATAAGAAGTAAGGATTACTATTCGGTGGTAATGGGTTTGGATAATATGGGTGCTGTGATTTAAACGTTTTAGTTACTAATATTAATGTACCAACGTTTATGATTTGTAAATTTAGTCGAAATGTAAATAATATAATTTGTAAATGATTGCAATAACAATATATATGTAAATACATACAGTTTACGTATCTAAATGCTTACGAATATTTTTTGTGATTTCTAAATCATATTTTGCTTTCCTAGTATGAACATATCAATGATAACTGAGAAACTACTTACTTAACTTTTGAACTATAGGTAAAACAAACACTTTCGAAAAAAATATCCACTAAATCATTTACAGTAAAAAAAGGGTTGGTTCTCGTTGAAAATTGGAAGTGTTGAACGTTTATATTTTATACATGTTATTATGGAAACACCATAGTAAAAAATGCGGTTACGTTGTGCCTTTGATATAATTTTTAAATATATTTTTTTAACTTCAGAATGTTCACCAGTACAGTAGTAACTATATTGGTTTGATGGCCAAATATTGTAAATCGGCATTTTGAAAAGAAGACTGAATGGTAGTTGTGGCATAGGAACTCGTAGGAAATTATAGGCAGAGTGTAGTGCATCGTGTACGTCAATTAAAAGGTCGTCAAGTCTTTATAACGATATTACATCTTATCATTACCTTGGGGCGAAGACTCGTGGAGCCTTGGGTCGCTGTAACCACTGCGGACGCTCGACCTGCTGTCGCTGAGAAGCTGACCGTGCTGGGCTCCCACGGCCGCGGCCACCAGTGCCTTTTTCCGGATCGACCGGCCACCGCTGGTCCGGGCGCTCTGCGACCGAACGGCCGGTCGACGTCGCTTGTTGTCCTCGGCGGCCGCTATGGCGGCCGCGCCGCCTACGTGCCTGTGAGGCGGAGGCGTGGACGCGGCCGCCTTGGCACAGGCCAACAGGTATTCGGTGCTGCCGGGTGGGAAACCGAACGCGCATATGGACGCCGACCGGGCCTTGTTGTACAGCAGGCCGTTTTCCTCGGCCGCCATCTTTGTCGTCAGCTGCCCTCGTCGCCGTCAGCAGCCCTTCTCGTCGTCAACAGCCCTCGTCGTCTTCAGCAGTCCTTCTCGTCGTCAGCAGTCCTCCAAGTCATCAGCAAGCCTCCTCGTTTTTGCGCGTAAGATGGCCGTTTTCTGCGAAAGACAATATAATATTCAGGTTCGACATACCTACTGAATAATAATAATATGTATGCAGCCGCGCGCTAACGTTTTTGAGGACCATATTTTTAGCTGTATGATATACAAAATTATTTTAGTTTTATTTAATGATTTTCCCGGAGATAAATGAATCAGAGATGGGAAATCCACCAGCAATGGACGGTAATAAGTAACTTATTTTACTTATCTACAGGCTACAACCAATCGCAAACAGATAAGTACAATTTTAATATTATTAATAGCGATCGATAGCCACCATAAAATAGTTGTAAAATCTATTATCTAAACATTCATTTTCTTCCTTCGACAGTCAAAATCGGTCGGGTATTTGTTGGTTACTTTTAAGGCTCAGCCATACGATTTGCTTTTATATTATAATAGCTGTTACCGATGGCTTATATTCTGATACTATAGTGTACCTTACTAGTTGCCCGAGATCCCAAATGATATGTGTTCGAAATTTGGTGTCAATTGGTTAAGAACTGTGGATTTTAAACGCGTCATTTAAATATTTACCACACTAATAATATCTGAAGTAGCCGTCTATCTATTGACATTATTTTTATTGAAAATGGTCCAGTTGATTTTGAGTCTATAGAGGACAAAGAAAGAAACATTCATTTGTATATTTATTTATTTATTAATTTTTTACTGATAATAACTGCCCCGGTGACTTAGGCCATTGGCTAGAATATATTTAACATTATTGTTACATTAGGTATACATTTATAACTAAAATTATAGAGAGTGATAAAAAAAAGAGAGACATATAAAATTAATAGTAATACATTATAGGTGTATGCATTCTAAATTTGTAATATTATATGAATACATTACTAAATTGTATTAAGAAGTTCTGTATCCCTTAGGAATTTGAGAACATTAATATATTATTATTATTTATTATAATTTATAGATATTATAGTGTATTTTTTATTTTTTAATAGAACCGTTGTAAAATCCTAATTCAATCGTTTGTAACCATTTACTTACATTAACTACGGACAATAAATAATAAATGTTCTAAAATAAATTATTCCAACATATTATAGTTATAGTTTGTTAGGTGTACTTTTTATTTATATAATACTAGCCGTATTACCCGACCTTGCCCGTGTTAAAATTAATCTATATATTTCTATCGTTTTCCGTTTTGCTTCAGTGGAAATATATAATACAAACTCGCATGAATATAACAACTGCAACAATAACTACAACACAAATGCAACAGCAAGCTATTCCACTTTTCTTGAAAATCATTTTTTTATTGTTTCGAATGCGTCATAATATCTTAATGGTTAATGCTGTTCAAAAATAAGGTATGTCCAATTGCTGTTTACAGAGATAACGTGCAAATGGACTTAGCTAGTTTAATATTTTATGGTCCAAACAAGGTAAATCCTGGTTTTTGCAGCTAATATAATATTGATATTATATATTTTCTGATTGATAACAATATTAAATATTATATTTTATGATGAAAAAGTCATGGAAGTCCATGCCAAAATAATAAACATGAACAATATTATTACACTCCATGTTGTTAAAATCAGTTCAAAGCATTATTCAATAATTAAGTAATATTCGTGTTAACCATCACTTATGCTGGTTACTGGTTTTAAGTCATTATTTTTCTTTTCTTTTTTACTTAATATTAAGTATTTACTTGAATATACAATTACATTTTATGAGCAAAACCCGTGTCAAGTCCACATATTTCAAACTTAAATACATAATATATGCACTAGAAAAGCCATATATTGAGATATGATTATAATATGACAAAAATATGTGTGTATTACTCAATATCATTGTTTGTTATTAAATTACATTATTTTTTTAATTTTCTATTGGCTAAATCCATTCTTACTTCTCCTAAACAATTGTCAAAAGTGGACTTGCATGGTTGTTGCAGACTTGCAGTGAATATTTCAATTATAATTTTTCATTAATGATTACTCTTATATGATTTGCTAATTCTTAATAATTCTTGATATATTTTTGATATGAGCACAAAAAACTGGATACCGATTCTTGTTGATCGTAAATCTAATATTTTTTAGATTGGTAGCCTTTGTTTATGTATTTACATAAGCAATATAGGTATTGTCTAGAATTAAGATATTGCAAATCATAAAAATAATCATATTAATATTTATTGTGTTCATAAGTTTATGATTTTAAGATTTGACAATACCACTGTTTACAATTACTGTGTTTTATTAAATTAAATAAAACTATCATAGTATCAGTAATAGTGTATTATAGTAGTATTTGAACCAATATTAATTTTTAAATTTTCTAATAAAGTTTGACCCACATTCATAAATTGCGGCAACTGAATATTTTCATAAATTATTGATTTTATGTTTATTGAAACATAGTATTTGTAAACAGTAATACACATTTAGGTATAATCAATACTTTTTGAAAATATTTACTTTCCACAATTTATGAATACCTACCTACGAGCAATTTTACTAAATACCCACGGCTATTTGTTTATTATTCTATTCAATTTTAATTAAATATTTTTTTTAATTTTTATTTCGTTTACTTTAACCAATGGCAAACATACAATATTTATACAAAAATATATTCGATTTCAGTTCACCAAAACAGAATCCCTGTGTGAGTCCATACTTTTGGTACGAAGATATTATGCCATTTTCAAGTCTCTAATTATCATAGTCTTGGCTCTACGTTGATCTATAGGTAGTTAGA
Source organism: Sitobion miscanthi (assembly GCA_008086715.1). Taxonomy (NCBI): domain Eukaryota; kingdom Metazoa; phylum Arthropoda; class Insecta; order Hemiptera; family Aphididae; genus Sitobion; species Sitobion miscanthi. Next base: position 88,176,870 of record CM017797.1, on the reverse strand, counting down.
TATTATAGTAAGTTATCACTTATAATAATAAGGGAAACTTTAAAATGTACGATATGTCATTATATGGTACGTAAATTTATTGTGCGATATTAATTTTAATATAATAGTTAACACTTCATTACCACCGCCACCACTACCACCACACACACTCACACACATTCACATATTATGTATTCGCTCAGTTGTCGTAACTCGTAGATATAGGTACAGTTTTGGATCTCGATTCGATGCTCACCACTATATAAAACAATATATCTAAATATCTCAACACTATTATGTTATAGTATAAAATTATTTATATATTATTATGCAATTTGATCAATTCGACATAGTTATTGAGTTTTATTCCATATGCATGTCAGGCGTAAGTATTTTTATTACGTTTATTTTTTCCTTTACCCGGGCTCAAGTAAGTTAATAAAATATAAAAAAATGATATTATCATAGGCAGATATAATCGTTGTTTATGGGCTGAATATTATGTAAGTAGGTGGTTTTGCGGGGAGTGAAATAGTCAATATGTTTGAAAATAGAAACGGTATCGCTGCCGGGGATAAATAATTGATGTTTCGAATTCGTCTAACAGCCGTTTAAAGACGTCGTAAAATATATATATGGACCACTGAAAAATATTGTTACGTGACGTATTGCGATCAATTATCGTGCATAGTGTATATACGATGTTCGCTTTGACGGATAATAAATTCCAAAAAAAGCAATAAAACGTCAAGACTTAAAAACTAGATTTATAGATAGAGAAAATGAGAGTGCATATTAACAAATAAGTATTAATGATATTATAGAGAGAAAAAACATATATTTTATTATTATTATGTTAGTCTGCTGCAGTGTGTTTACAATATCAAACTAAATTAGCGATTGAAGCTGTGAAATAGGATTGATTTGAATAAACGATAATTCAAAAGAAAATCATAAACATTGATTTCGGTTAAGTGATGAAACACGTTAACACTCTACCTATTATTATGTTTGCAAACGTTTGATTCCATATTATCGTTTATTCGTCTTTTTAGTTATAACATATTATATATTTTTATGTTCAGCTGCGTTTTGTTAATTTTTTGGACCGCCATATTGTGACTACACAGTCAGATTTATTATGCGATTCGACGAAAACTCTATTAATTATGATATGGGTAATATAATAAAACACTATTGTATTATAATAATATAGGACGATATTATGTCATATGCAAACAAGTTCACTGCGAACGTTTCTAAGTGTATTTTATAATGCAACGAAATAATAAACTACAGTAAAATTCCACACTCCATACTTAACAACCTTTATATTTTTGCGCCTTCTTTTTAATATTGGCTAGTATGGATCTATTTTAATTACTTTCTCATATTTTAATATTTTTAATAGTGGCTATTATAAATTTATTTTGAATAGAACCGTTATTAAACTATTTATTCGTTCAACTGTAGACTGTAGTATTAAAATATTTAAATGAATAAGACTCTAGTGAAATAGTAATTATAAGAACGTAATTTGACGTAGAATCAAGAATTTGACACTACTTTTATTGATATATTAAATAAAACATGAAACGTTCGTGTTTATATATTTTAAAATATGGAAAAATATAGAAAAAAATAGATTACCTATGTGTATTAACATGAGGTGATTTTTAGTGATTATACTGATCACATCTTTAAAAGGACTCTTCTGAATATGCACATACCAATAAAATAATAAAAATCTCAGCCCACCTACTCATATTGTTTTGCAGTAAGGTATATTATACTAGTTTGTCAAGCCAATATTTTGACCGTGTACCGTTTAATATTATTATTTAAGATGACGGACGGTACTTGTACGTTTGTTTGGCATCTGTCGACCGACTTATATTAATTATTATGCGAAACATCAGCTATATAGCTACTATATGGTCCGCGTACGTCAAACCTAAGTTTCACCAATTTAATGTATTTTATTTATTTTTGTCGATTTTTGAATGTAGTTGCAGCAATAATTATCTCGTTAAATCTCCCATGTTGGCCGTTCGTCACGAATAATACGCAATATATTTTTTATGTTGTTGCGTTTTTTTGCAAATCGTCATAAAAATGTTAAGTTTACGTCATAGTTTTGCATTTGACTTACCATAGTCATTTTTTTCTTAATTTTTTTTTTTTTAATTGTTCGAACGTTTTTCTGTAATATTTATAACTCTGTTTACGCGTATTATTGGCGATCGAAGTACGTTTACGATGGTTTTCTGTCACAACCGCGCCATGACCACACGAATATTATTTTGTTTTCGTGTTTTTTTATTTTAACCAATGCAAAGTTTAGTATAGTTTGTTATTAAATATATAACCAATAATATCGATATGGTTGAAATTCGCTTAGTCGAACATTTAACATATTTTATACTCACTAGTTAATATTATTATCGACAGTGACGGCTACAACTGCGTGTAAATATTGTACTTTGTTCGACAACACTTGGTTATTTTTTTCAATATGGAAAATGAAAAGAATTTTGAAAACTATTTTTATGCGTGAAGAAACTGTGTGGGATTGAAAATATTCGGTGCTCACTATGTGCGTTGTCAACAAAATATTATTTAGAAATCCCGACATTGAAGCACCAGCAGCGGTTGACTTTTCTTTGTGGTATAATATAGTTTCATCATAAAACCTTTTATTAAAAATAAAATGAATCTCTAAGCGCGTTGGTATTATTTCATCACCCTATCATTAAATTTAAAGACGCTAATATTTTATAAAAACAGATTATATATATTAGGTATATGTATACAAACATATATATTCGTCTGAATTTATCACCGAGAATTTAAACATATAGGTAATTTTATTGGCTGAGAAATTGAAAGAATAATACGCGTCGACAAATTACGTGTGATAAAAAAAAAAAATAATGATAAATTGCTTTTAATTAGATTTGTTTGTGATGTAATTAGTATTATAATGCGTATATTATTATTATTCGTTTGACGTATTTTAATTGTTACTTCGGTAGTTAGATCGTTTTTAGTACTAGATACTCGTCGAGGTATATTATATATTACGTATATATATTTTTTTTTTATTGAACATAAAAACATCAGCTACTAGGCCATTAGTTATTAATATACATTTGATTTACATATGGTTTAAATTTTAATTGGGGGGACGAAGTGTAAAGTGGACTAAGGCGTCGGTTGCGACGCGCACCGACGCCGGTTCAAAACCTCGGCCGCGGGCAGCATTTTTCTTCGGGCAAGTCACCGTGTCCAGAGAGAAGTGCCGCCATCCCCCACCCGGGTATGGCAGATACCAACGGGTGTTCACTAAAAAATCTGTCAAACTGTGTAAACGTGTTGAAAACCTACAGTACCCTCCCACATGGCAAAAACCACCCAATGGCCTAAGTTTTCGCGGGTTAATTAATAAAAAATAAATTTTAATTCAAGCATTAACTATATGTTATAAAATGGTTATTTCCATTAAGAAGTTGACAATGTTTTTATTTGATGGGGAATCGGGTTGTAAGGTTTATTTTATACTATTATATAGGTATTGAGTTGAGAGTAGTTTGTAGTATATGCAATGAAATTTTAATTTTAAAATTATTTTCTGAAAATACAATACTCAGTGATTCGTATAATTAGATGAGTAGATCAAATTATATGAGTGTAGTACATAGTTATTTGAGTAAATTAAAAAGCTAATGGAAGAGGCTTTAAAAATAATATATATACAATCACTATTCACTATACGTTCTAAATGCATTTAGAATTTAAAACTCTAACTAGTGCCAACTGACAATTACCATTTCACCTAAAAACATTCATATGACTGGTGAGATTGGTTATACATTTAAAAATAAGCTTATATCCTCCGTTTAACAACGCCAAAAAAAACAAAATAATTTTCGATGTTTTAGCAGCACTAAATCAATAGACGTTTGCATTTTATAATCTATGTGTATTTTGTATTATATATTTATTTATTTAATTTTGGTGTAAACAACAGTACAGGGGTGGTAAATTTGTTTATAGTATTTAGGATTTAATTATAATATATACAATATACATACGTTAGTATTTTAACCAGATCTACGAATTTAATGAATTTATGTATTTTCCTCTATACTTTGTAAAACGAATTTTAGTTTGATCTAGATTTCTATTTACTTTATACTATAGTGCATACATTAAATTAAATTTGGTATATTTTTAAATATTTACTGACTATCTATTATTGTTTATACCAGCATGATTGAATATACAATACAATATTATGGTTTTTTTCTTATACCCCGAGTGGTTCAGGTATCGCTGGGCAAACACTTTTATAATATACTCGTCTTATGACTTTACTTAATACGACGTCAAACTGTTTTAAAGAAAACCACGCTACACACACTCGTCATGTAGGCCGTTGCTAGAGAATACTGTTATATAGGTGCATATACGTAAATACAGATGGAACAAGTATGGAGCACTTAAAAATGAGACCACCGTCGTGGTGGTCGGGGAATCAGCATGGGGCGCGGGCAAGGACGGTTTTTAGTTTTTATTTTTTATTTTTTGGCAAAAACACCGTGCAATAATATAATTTTTTCGATGCATAGACGAAAATTATTTGGCAAACCGTTTTCAGGTTGAGGTCAAGTGTTTTTCATCAGAGAAATCACACGTTGGCCTTGCCGGGTTCACAACGCCGTGTAGGAAAAGAATACAGTATAAAGACACCGGAAAATTATAACGTGATTGCTCTCCGCGCGTGTATTATTGGATGAACGTCTCGTCAGCAAATCGCACGTGCTATAAACCGTCGCATAGACACACAGGTCTTGTGTTGTAAGTTTAACAGTACAATAATAATTGTATTATTAGTATTTACGTGTTATAAGTATTATTCTTTATTGTTATTAAGGCGTTATGACAAAAGTACCTAACAAGTTTATTTAAAGATACAATGAACACGTCTTGGAATATGGTTTGCGACGGCCGCGGCAAAATACTGTACGCGGAGTCAGTTTACTATATTCTGCAGCAGTATTCACAGGTTTCTGTGTAGAAAGCAAAATATTTTTCTATAAACTTTGATATACCTACCTACATTAATATTAAATAATATATGAATTGTTTCATTGTATTAATAAGTATTTAAAGTTAAGATTTGTGGAACATTTTTTAGAAAAATGTTTTGCTTCCAAACGAAATAAAATAGATACAAATTTGATTTATTTTTGTAAAACTAAGTTTTCTAAGTACTATGAATATATTATTTTTTTCAATACCACAAAATAATATCAACTTGCAGAACTAAGGTAGCTGCAGTCAACCGGATTACCATATTGTGCACACGATAAGTACTAATTATAATCAATAACGTACCAATCTATAATATATGTACATATACTGTTATACATAATATTTTTATAATACATCCTGCTTAATAAGCTATTAAATACGCGTGTAATAATAGGTACATAAAAAATATTAACAACTATGGAAACTGATAAATTACCCTCAGATCATGTACACGGGTTGCAAACGCGTTGGACTCGATTTATATCGTTGTTAAAAATATTTAAAAAAAACACACGAACGATCAATCAAGCAAAAATCGGAAGCGTGAACCGTTTATCGAGCCGTACTTGTACCAGCAGTATATCGTGTACACTTTGTGCCATATATATTATATTATTATATATACGTATAGAAGGCCAAATCATAATTAATTGGAAAATTTTTGGTTATTATTTTCTCTCTCAAAAAATACAAAAACAAGCGCGCAACAATTGCCGGAGCGTCACGCGCGATCGAAACGTACTCACGCCCCCGCAAAATAGACTGATGGAGGGTACCTAAATCTATACCTGACTTAAAATTTCACGGTCGTGCGTTTTCAAACAAATATTATTTATTACTTATATAATGTATAGTTATATACAACCGCGGGACTTAATGTTCTCGAAACGTATTTTTTTTTAATTAGTGTTGTTTTGAACCCTAATTTTGAGGTTGATTTGAATCCAAAACGAACCAAACTTTTTTTTATCTCCCATTAAAGTACATTAAACACTAATATTATTATAGAGTACATTATCATCGAATATTGTGATGACGAAAATACAAAATAATATGATATTTGACATCATAAAAACAATCCCGTTTCATTTCTTGTTTTAGTTTGAATACCTATCTCTCTTCGATAAATCGAGTAGTTCGTATCAAGAAACATTGCTGATAAACATGATTTTTCTCGTATATTCAAGTGGAGATAGTTTATTAATCGATAAACAATGGAAAACAGCAAACGACTATGTATATAAATAAATGGTTTCATGAAATGTCGGGGGGCTTTCAACCTGTAAAACCCCATATTGTGGACCCTTCACTCCACCATAATATTATGATTTGGAAACTTTAATCTTAGTACGGCGGTCATTAGTCGTTAACTGCATCGAACAAGTGTGCGCGAGTCAGCTTCTCGTCTGCGTAACTGCATCGATAGTGACGCGCAGTGTGCGATAATCGATGTAATATTTTACAATCGAAACGATATGTTGATTTTTAATTTAAAACAGTAAACGTACTTCATTTTATAATATTATGTCAAAATTGTTTTTACTTTTGGGTGGAAAGGTGATCAAAAAGTAATGGAAAACAGCTGCAAACGGATCAATCTAAATATTATAAAGGATCTCGTGAAATCCAGTGGGTATTTATCCCGGAAAACCCCATATTATACTGGACCCCTCCTTCCACTATATAATATTATTAGGAGACTTTAATCGTAAATCATTAGATCGGTGGTCGTTACCTGTAAGAAGCAGCTTTTCGTCCTCGTCACTGCAACGACATCCGCGGCGTGTGTGCAATAATCGACGTTGTAATATTTTAAATCAAAAACGATGATATGACGACGTCGTATCGATGGCGGCGGCGGCGAGACGGAGGATTATGTCTTCGCCGAAGTTGTAATCGAATGCGGTAACCGCGGTTCCGCCGTCGGTGATACCGCGCGTACAGATACTATACCGCGGTTATGAGTTTACGCGCGCACGCGGCGAATGCTGTTTCGTGATTGGTTTTATTCGCAATAGTACTCCAAACACGAAAGACAAACTGATGCGGTGCTGCAGCGGCTGTACGGACGTCGGCGGTCCGCTGCAAGTCGCCGCCGTGAATCGTCGTCGGGCCTGCGCGCGTCGCGTTTTCCGTTCTCCCCGTCCGGCAGACAGGCGTTTATAAATAATCCACGCGTACGTGGCCGTCCGTCTTCTCGTGGCGCGTTTAATTTTAAATTTTAATCCATTTCGAGTTCGCCAACCCGATCGCGGGCGCCGAGTCGTTGTCGTCATCGTTGCCATGTATTATATAATAAAAATAATAATAATAATAATAATTATAGTTATAATGAAGTATTATAGGTACTATTATGAAATGTACGTGCGAGCCACAACGTACTATACACCGAAAATGTCTTACACAACTTTTTCGCTCATTGGGCATCGTCTATAATATGTTTACCATAAGTTTATCACAATAATAGAAAAAAAAAACCATAGCACGCTACTCTATATCATTTCCTCTACAAGTAAAAACTACGAATCATAAAATATATTATGTTTTTGTTAATAAGTAATCACTAACCTTACGAGAAATCAGTCGGAAACATTTTATTTTATCTTGCCCAAAAAGATATATATGTTGAAAAAAACCTAGTTTCAAATGTGAACAGTCCAGTTATGCAATCGATTGCACAGCCGCAAGTACTGAAACTTATAGTTGTTTAAGTCGATCGACATGAAAAAAACGTGTTTTAAGAAATGTAGAATGTATTTTATATTTTCAATCCGCATTTTGCATTTCAAAAGAGAATTTTATATTTTTTTCTTGTTCAAGTAATAATTATAAGTTTTATATAATATAAAATATTAGTTTTTTCTTTGATCGTTAACATTTTGTGTTAAACGTCCTGTATAATAATGTATATCCTAATCGATCATTCAAATTGCAAGGCATTGTACTATAATCAATTCTCAATTTTTTACTTCCACCTGACATTTATATATTTTTATCCACTCATAGAACATTTTAAGTAGTTATAAATTGAATGCACCACTAAAGTATAGCACTGTACATCACAAGAACTTCATGAAGAAGAAAAAATTTTTTCTTCAATTTTGATAAATATGTCATGACAATACATTAGTAAACCTCTAATGTTTCGTTGTGTAATTAACTTGCTCTGACGGAAAGAGAAAGAGAGAGAGAGTGAGAGAGATTTAAATTATAGGTTGTTACTTGTTACAGAAAATAAGTCTACGCAATGTTATCATCTCAATTTATCCTTGTAAATTCCCATATATTACAAATATTAACACTTTAGTCATTTTCCCGGTATGTTAAAATATAGTTCCCACCAGAAGTTAATGAATTAATGGACTACTTTGATTATACAAATAGGTTGGTTCAGAAAAATGTATTAAACTATAACTAATTAAGAGTTCTATCCACTAGAGGTAGAAAAATGCATGATGCATTGAAGCAACATTAAACGGGGAACGTTGAACAAAAACATTGCATTTTTACTCAAAATAATATTTACCTACAATTTATGTCATCAGATATTAAAATAATCATTTTTATACAGTAGACATCTGACATGATATAATTTTCAAAGTATTTCGACCATAAGCTATTTATAAATATTTTAAATATTTAACTTGAATTAATGTATGATTACATTTTTATTTGAGAGTAAAAACCCTTGAAAATGTAATACAATAAGGTTCCTCGGATGTTGTTCTTACAACAAATAAGAAATTCAGAAATACCTAAATTGCTAAAAATTTTTTATAAGGATTCTAAGTTAGGTTAAAATTTTGCTACTAAATGTTTACGAAATTCGTAAGATTACTAAAATTTATGAATTATTTTCCAGTTTCAAATTCATAGATTTTTTTAATTTTATCACCTAATATGCTAATAGGTTTAAACATAATATTATGATGAAATTCCTCATGTGTTTATTTATTAGAAATTAAAAACATAGATTAACACAAAACCACAATTATATTTTATATAAGCGATTGAAGTTCAAATTTTGGTGACGAAATAATTGTGTATTTAATCGATAGTAACGATTTATCATCAACCTATCATAAAATATGTTATAATTATTCAAAAAATATTGATCGTGGAAATATGAAACATTTCTCTATTACTTATAATTTTCCATACAGGTAAACAATTACCAATTTTTAAGATTTTTATGTATCAATAACACATTTTAGGATTAGCCGAAACTTTTGAATATAAGGTTTTATCCGAAAACCTTAAAACCTAAAAACTAGTTTACCTAAAGTGTTACTAGTAGAAGGTAAACAAGTAATTAGAATATAAATACAACAATAATAAAGTATCTTTAAACTGACAGACCAGTTCAGCTCAGAATCGATTTTCATTGTGTACAATGATTGATCATTGAATTCAAATTTAACACATCCATAAAAGTGACTAACTCATTGACGAGGTACACTCAATACCTAGATTCTATACAGCACATTCTCTCATTTTTTTTGTTGCCATTTATTCGGACTATTTCTTTGGACTTTTCCCCGGACTTTTTTACCGTTTACCACATAACATATATATCCCGAGAACGAATCGAATTTCACATGTGAATGATTATTTTTATCCATTTAGAGTTGAGTTTGCCAACTCGACACCGCGACCGCACCGATTCATCGTCGTCACGTTGTATAACGATGTGTGCGACAACGACGACGGCGTAATAATAATATTTATATCGTCGATGACGCGACCATAAGTCCACAGCTGTATGCCACGATTACGCATCCGTTTTCACGGAATAGAATTTTTTAAACAATTCTGTTTCTGGTAAATGTTCTAAGTTTATAATTTATATTAATACTATTTAGATAATATATTTGCTAGATGTGGAAATGAGATATTTTTTCGATTTTTTTTTTGTCGAAAATGATTATCAAATTAAAATAACTTAAAGTTTCGATCACATTGAGCGAATTTACTTGCTACTTTTTAGTGAATAAAGTCATACGTGAGTAAGTGTGTAGTGACTAGTCGGATAACACGTATTGAGATGTTCAACTAGAACTAGTCAAAAATCGTTCCAAGAATCGTGACTACTATACAGCTAGCCACTAATATAGTCGGTAAGAAACTTGTAGTCTTTAGTACACTCAATTTTTCTAACCATGTTTTTCTTACATTCATAATAAAATGTAGGAAAAAAAAGCTACGGAAAAAATAATCCACGGTGTGCAGAACCGGTGCGTTCTTATTAGGAAAGAAGTATTGGTCATCAACTTAATTTACGGTCGACCTGCAAGTTTTAAAAACGCGATGAGTAAGCGACTAGGCTTAACCAAGCAAGTATTTTTGGTGGCATTGAGTACCAATGTAATCGAGGCTTCGAAGTAGATGTATAATATACGTAAAAAATGTATAATAATATATTAATGTACCTACGTCATTCGCTTATTTTCTTTGAAAGTAGTCTAAAAAATACATTAAAAATTATTATAATTCAACAAGTATAAAATACATTCACAAAAGGGATTCACAAGACGTTTTCAGTTCTAGTCCTGTGTTAGTTAGTCACGTAAATATGCGAAATAATATTTAAAAAAAACTATTTATGTGGGCTATAACACTATATTTAAGTATTTTACTAACAATTCACATAATATTATAATACAATATAAATATTATATTAAAATAACCAAATTTTACCGTAAATAGTTCATGATGTAATAGACGTAATATTATTTTCGATGAATTAAAAAGCCATGTTTAATTTCTTATGGTAATATATCGAACATTTTTGGACCGTTTTATAAGTACGTGGATTGTGTTAATTTTTTGTGCTTGGTTGGTACTTTGATATTAGATATTTGTCTAGTATTATGTTCATGTTTACTGTTCAGTTTTAAAAGTAAGTTTTTTAATTATATAAAGTACCCAAACTTTTTACTGGAAGTACATTCATATATTATATAAGTATTTTGTGTGGTATGTTGAGTGTTTTTTTAAATAATTTTTAGTATTTTGTATTTTTATTTAGTATTTTTTGATTGGATCTATAGTTGTTTCATACGTACCTCTCCGGTTATAGAAACTATATTAAAGAAATTAATTTAGATTATCATTTGATTTAATTTAGATATAGAAAGGTGATATACTAATATACAGGTACAAGTGCAAATAAGAAATTATATTTAGCTTTTTTTTAAGTAAATTTTAGTATAGTTAATACCAGCAACATTGATAAATTAGGTGTATTTTTATTACTTATAAATAATAAAAATAAGCTTTTAATTATTCAGTAATAATTCCTTTTTATAAACTTTAAATTGTATGTCCACATATTTTTTTATATCTAGACCCAGAGCACAGATTAATGTATATTTTGGCAATTTTTAGCAGAAAATAGATGGATGTTTATCAAACCGTTTCTTAGTGCATTCAGTTCAAAGCGCTGATTATTATTAGGTACTTATTTGCTACATATTGCAGTTTTTAATTGAAAATACCATTAGTACTAATATGCAAGATACATATTAATAGTTTATGCAGTTAAGCTGGTGCCTATACGTCATCGACGATGTTATATTTTTATATTATATAATACCTACCACGATGACGTCGCAGGGAGTAAAAAAAGTTGTAGCACTCACGTAGGTACCTATTTTAGAACATTATCATCAGGATCTCGCTACATATTATATAAGTAAGTTTTATTATGAATTAAATTTAAAAATGTAGAATCAAAATAAAATCCATTCGTCCGTCTCATGAATCATGATGAATGTAAATCCATTGCCCTCAAGTTGTTATGGTGGTTGAGATTATATTGTGACGTTTAGGCTAGTGATTTTTAACAGTTGTTTAAGATTTAAACGTCAACGACAATATAATACGTTGTATATATTATATATATTATATATTTTGGGCTCGGATAGATCAGGACTGTGATAATATTTGATATGAAATCGAGAAGAATAAATAGGCCAGACTATTGTATATTGTTGTCCACGAAAAATACTGTCTATTAAAAAGTTATAAAATAAGTTTAATATGCGTTCCGCATTTCTACTCAATAACATTTATTCGCTATTGACGTTAATAATAAAAAAAAGTTCTTTTATAATAGTTTTCTCAGTACTTTCCAAATAATCAGATATTAATATAAATATATTATAATAATATACAGATATATGAATTGTACTTTTTGTTATATTTGTATAGTTTTTATTGTTAAAACGATAAAGTATATTTACAGTCAAGAAAAAAGTTGGTGTACCGCATATTATACTATAAAGAAAAGCCAACGATTTAACTAAGGATTACAATAGGAAGGATCAGTATTTCTCGGTGATTCGCAACAATGAGCAAGCGTGTCGAATCCACTCAAGTATAATTCATGCAGGGTAATTCATCAAGCATACTCATCTCTATTTTACTTTTAATAATGAAATTATTTAAATTATGATTTTTAAAATTGTCTAAATACTATACACAAAGACAAAAGATTTTTTTGTACTACATAAGGAGTGTCCCGTGGCTAGAATTAGAACCTCCCCCCCTACATGTATCCATACATTTTTGCTGTAAATTGCATACTAGATAATTTTTCGGAAACTATTGTGTATAGATACGTCTTAATTCAAAATGTAAACAAGTTGTATCTCTGTTATTAAAATGCTTACAATAATGATATTAATCATTAAAAATGATTTGACAAAAATATAAAATAAACCCGATAGACGTATCATAGGATCTAATATTTACTATAGATGGCACATTTTCACGAATTGTTAATGCTGATACATTAAAAATATTAATTAGTAATTATTAAAAAAAAAGTTTATACCTCTACAGGACACGTCTTCTTAAATAGAAGACAAAAAATCTCAAGGATTTGATAATAATGTAATATTTTTTAAGTATATTATTTAAAAATTCCAAAAAACCGACTAATAATAACTGTGCTATTGGAGGAACTGGGCGTGAGCGTGATTATTGAATCATTCTGTAACTTTGTTTCTGGCGCTATTGACTCATAGGTAAGCATATCCAAACCCAATAATATAATGTAGTCTCGTTTAATATTACAAAACGACGAGTAACGAAAAAATAACACTAAATATGAGACGAGACAAGATGACATTATGATATAATATATATATATATATATTACGGCTGTATATCATAGCGGTAAAGGAGTGATTAATCTAGACGGCTGAAGACGCGTGAGCAATACGACGCCGGGAAATGACGCGTCTTTACAGCAAACGCGGTTTCTGCAGCGCTACTCGCCGAGGACGCGGTCAGTCTGAAAGAAATTTATGTGTCGTCTAGTGATTAATTTCCTAGTCGGATGCGCCAAATGAAAATAATTACTTGCAATTTTTTTTGTTTTTTGTATTTTTTTTTTTTTTTGTTCTCGGGCGAAACGTAAAGACTCCCCCTAATGAGCTTTCAAAGTTTCGTAATTACAATAATGGATTTGATTGCTTAATACTATATATTAATATAATGTATACGCGAGTAATATTATTATCGAACGCGGGTGTATATTATTATAAATTAAAAAGTTTAATTAATTTTTAATCAAAGCCCACGCGGAGAAAAGAAATAACGACAATTTGTTTTAGCACCAACGATTGATCTTGGTTTTGCACTGAAAAGGAACTTTTTTAGAGGGTGTGAAATCACGTTGGAGAAGTATGTGTTATTTTTTTTCGAGGTAGCTACGCGCACAATTTAGAAACTACAATAATGTTTTTGTATTATAACACTATATTGGTTTGGACGTTGTTAAAATATTACATTCTTTTGTTTTTGATGCGATCAAAATAATGTGCGTTAATATTCTACAATATTTATACACAACTGCAGCCGTACTGCCGGGTTGTCGACGTTACAGCTGGTTTGCCGGGTCTTGTTCGATTTAACTGTACGGGCTTATTACCACAATCGGACTACAGTGAGTATGCGTGTGTATCTATAGATATATACAATAACGACAAGTATATATACTATTAACTACGATCGACTATCACCACCTACACACTACGCTGTACTTACACTCGGAACCGATAGACCCATCAAGTCCTTCTCGTTACAAATCGACATTAATTCGTCTGATCTCTCCCGCTCGGCGCTCCGCCATATATTTTATACCATGCCGCCACCGTGACCCTAATAAAATACAAGTTGCAACGTACGTTTTCTCTGATAGGTGTGTGTGTGGATGTGTATGTGTGTGCGTGTGAATATATGTGTGTAATTCATGGAACGATATATGATCGAGCTTATGTACGCCGTAAGATGATAATGACATTCATTATAATATTATTATGTATACAATTTTGTTTTTTTTTTCAAATCTATTTTAAATGATATATTTGAATGGAGGTTTGTACGGATTTTCTATTTTCACAATATCTGTACCAACTAAGAATAGTTTTCTAAAAATAGTAAATATAATTATAATATGATTATTTAAAAAAAAATTGACACTACAAGATACCTATTACACATTTTTTTCTCAAACTGTACAATGATAACTAACATTTTTAATTCTAACTACTTATGTGTAGTTTCCACACCTGCCTCTGCAAAATTGGTTTTTGAACTCCAATCGAAATGGAATGGAAGGTTTTTCATAACGCAGTAATAACGAGAAACAATATCAAATTAATTTATTTTTTTAGAGTAAAAACATGTATCTTATTAGTAATTAGTTATTAGTTACTAGGGTACCTAAGTAAGTTCCAATTAATTTTCAATTTCATAACAATTTAACTATAAAATGTAATTTTTTTCAAAAAATAATTGAAGTATAATAATTAGGTATCTACCTAATAATAAATTTAACATTATGCTGTATATATTGTACTGACATGTTGATAACACTAAGTTAACGTTGTATAATAATCTTGTAGGAAAAATTCATAAATGGAACAATTTTTACAACATGTTATATTTTTAAAAATCACATTATCCGTTTTGTTGTCGAGACGAATTTTGTTTCAGTGTATTATATCATAAAAACAAATTTTTAGTGTGTCATTAAACTATATGAGTAATATTTTAAAGACGAATAAAACATTACAGCGACAACAAAATAAAACGACGAGACAATAAACATCTTCGTATTCATGAATATTTATAACATAATATATTGGAAGCAATCCAAATTTGATCGAACCAAAGGATTTCAACTTAAGATTATCATGTTTTCGTGTATTAATAAATTATCAATTATAAAAATGTTCTTGTATAGGTATACAATTAACGAATAAAATAATTCTCCCCCAAAAAATTATTATTATACCTGAAAATAATTATAATAATATAATATGTATTTTTACTATTCTTATTTTGGCCACTAAAATATAATTTACTTAATAATGACGTGCATTGTTGGTTTAACAATTAGGTAATTTTAAAATTAATAAGCGAAAATCTAAAATGTTGTATTACTACATTCACATTTAGATTCTTACACTGCTTGATTGAAAAAGAATGTGAATGGAAAAATGTTTGATGATAATACTTTTCCCAGGAATATTGAACACCTGTATAATGTACAATAATAGAACTGGATGAGTAAGAAAATTAATATATTATTTTTTTCTTTGTTTATTTTATAATATCATAATATTGAAGATGATGGACAAAATCAAAATTAAACACCATAATATGTATGTCGCAATGATTGGGAATCGGAAAACGTTGGATGACCAAGATTCGGTAAGTAAGTTCAGCTAATTCAGTCAATAATTATTATTAATATTATTATAAAGGTAACTTTTCAGGGATATAAACAATAGTTGTAATTACTTGCTTTTTTTAAAAAAACAAAACTTTATAATAGATAAGTAACTTCAATTTATGATGCAATACCTCAATTTAAAATATTACTTTTTTTACGAGGCTATGAATTTAATGAATTAACATAAATTAATGGAAGGAATTAAATTTAGTATAGACATTTGTTTTACATTAACTCTTGACCTTATTACACAAACATAAAATATGCTTTTTGCATAATTGAAGTTTTTAGAATAATAAAATTGTCATTTCATGTTTTTTATGTTTTTACTTAAAACATTTTTTGTATTAAAATATTTTTTTTATTATGTTTTTGGTCAATCTGTGATGTCAATTCTGATAATGTATTGATATATCAATATTCAGTTGTAATGTGCGTTTTCTTTCTGAGGACAAATTATTTTTAGTTTGTCATCGATAAAAATAGTAAGTACTGCTGCCTTCAATATTTAGTTACTAAATACCTACAGAATCATACACTTCACATATTACATTTATATGAATAGAAATGGCAAAAAAAGTAATCTCAACCAAGGTTTATATAAATGTTTTTTTACTATTAGAAATACAATTTTTTAATTATATGTATGTTTGTATTTTTAGAATATAAAATGTATGTTTTCGCATATTTTGGGGTTTCAAGACGTATGTTTTGCAAATATTATTTATTCGCTTGTGTATGCTTATATTGAACATTTATTTTAATACATTCACACAGCCCTTACTTTTATCTAATTATATCAAAACATCCTTACATCTGTACATATTCAAGTTTAACAAACGTAAACGTTAGTAAAATGTTGCAAATTTATTTTAATACAAAATAGGTATAATACAATCAGTTATTGACTATATAACCATTTTATCATAACTTGTGAACGTTTCTTTCATCCCTAATCAGGTCATAAAAAATCAGTTTAATTATCAAGCGAAAAAATTGACAGTTAAAAAATAAATGTATATTCCAGTGTCACGGAGTTTTTTTTAAATAATAATAATATTGCAGTTTTATTATTTATGTAATGCATTTTGGTTTAATATTCACTATGACCGTATAATAATAAAAAATAATATATTATATGAAAGCGTTCACCACATACCAGCTTCATACTGTTTTTTTGAAGAAAAATATTGTTATTAAATATATTTCTTAATGACTTTAAAATTTGTAAGTCACGAGATTTATGTAGTCTGTCTTTTTTTAGTCTTACGTGCGCTTGGCATGGTTATTCGAGACTGCGACATAATATACCACCCGAAATGTGTTCCAAATCAGAAGAAATATTACCGAAGCTTAAGCGAAAAATTCGTACAACGGTGTGACGTACTAGCAGCCATTTTAGTGTTTTCACGATAGCTGACAATAGTACAATAATTGTCATACGATAATATGATACTATGGATATGAACAAAGCAGTGGCTCCAATACAAATAACAATACTTTTATTTTGCTTATACTGCAACAAATCATAATAATAATATATATATTATGAGCGTTTCTGGGCTTTTAACATCGAAAGTTGAACGCTAACGTTTTTGTTTCCGCAAATGCCGTTTTTTCCACATTACTAGAAATGTTTTCATTTTTCAAAATTACTTTCTCAAACGCTCACGATATTTGAGAACTATGATTTTGTATATAAACGCATTCTAAAAATACAATTTATAAAATTAAATTGACTATAATACACCTATTATACGGGTAACGAATCAGTGTCTGTCCACAATTTGTTCCATTATTTAACGTTGGGTTATGCTTTTTCTTTATTTATGATGATACTGATGTAAAGATTAAATTAAATACACCGTGACATGCGTATGACGCGTGTAATAGTTAATTGGTCGGACGATTTTATCATTTTTTGTCTTTAGCGTCGAGCTCAGCGCACATAAGCTTTTGCGTGATGGTCGTACATGGCTTAAATTAATTTTAAATTAAAACCACTGTTATACATTGTATATTATTATTAAATAAAAACACTGTTACGGCTATCCAAACTAACGGTCTATGTCAGTTTGCCCTCCCCTCCCCCACACTAAAAAAAATCTTTAGATTAAACATTTAATATAAGGCCGCTGGATATAATAAAAATATAGAAAAATACGTAAAATAGCATATAGTGTAAAAATATAAAAAAAATCACATAATTTTCATGTTTTTAAGGCCTTTCACAATAAATCTCATACGCGTTGACATCCCCTCTTTTAATCTTTTTACAAATGGAAAAAACGTGAAGGGTTTATTTTTTCAAGATTTGCCATAATTTACATGTCGATTTAATGTTTCAGACCTCATTCATTTTTCGGCCCTTTAGGAGATATATTTCATACTTATTTCATTGAGCGTCTAATATGTATCGTGGGTACATATATTTGAAATTATGAATGATATTGGAAATTTCATAGTATTTTTATAATAGTGATGTTTGAATAACGGCGACACCGTCGCTGTGTTAGCCAAGTCCAAAACGATGAGAAACACATATCGACAATGCCTTCGTAAAAATGTGATTCTAATAGGGAGTTAGATCTTTGGAATTTTTCTATTATCATTATGTTTGCGTTCATATTATGATATAATATTCAAATATCAAACAATTAGTGGTGACTCAAGTTCAAAAAGATTTTTAAAGATCTTAGTTGTCATTTCTAAATGTCGAAAATAATTATAAGCATTACTATTGCAGGTAATTCAATCGATTTTTCACGTGATTCTATAACGAGTAGGTTAGGTTTATAATATTACTATAATAACGATTGTTTTTGTAACGGTTCCGTGTTGTTTGTTTAATTCAATGCGTAAACAAAACAGAATTCTGCAAAAGACGTTATAACTATATATTCGTATATAGGTCACGCGCGGGTAATAGTTAAACTTATTTACGCAAGCCTGATAAATATATATACCTACGCGTATATTATGTAAAATTATTATCTTTCGTTAAAACACAAAATAATATCGTAGGTAGGTAGAGGTAGGTACATGATATTATCCAACCTGACCTCGTGAAATTATAATTTTTTTATGAACTTTTCTACGGTACTTCAATTTAATTTCTCTGAGTCTATTAAAAACTTTTTCACGGGGGGCAAAGTCATCATCAGTCATCACAGTCACCCATAATAGACGTGCATAAATTACATTAGAGTGGAAATTTCGAAAACTCTTCACTGAAGTAATATGCGAGTAAACATGCATAATGTAATCATTTTTCCCTTATATTTAAGCACGCTTTTTAATCATTTATTTTATAGTAAGCAGTAAATATCTTAATTAAAAATATATATTTTTAAATAACTCATCATTTGGAAATCAGGTACGAAACAGCGAATGATGCACATTACGGACCAGACAAAATAGTAATGTCCGCAGTAATAATATTTGCAGTGCTACTGAACGTAGATCACACATCTTATAAGAATCGTATGTTATATGTTCTGTATTTCAGTCTTATTTGTAGTTTGAATTGAATTTTAATAATAAATCACCAAATCATAGTATACTGTAAATGTTAACGTGTCTATATAACAACGCAGTGGTAATCATAAATATATTATGTACGTACCTATCACGTTTATTATATATAGCTTATATTTATATAAAATAAGTTGTAGCACGCGCAATCTCACAAAACCAATCTTTTTGATTGAGAAGAGCACTATAGTATTATTATTGATACTTTACGATTTATATATTTTTTTTATACAATATATCAAAACCGACATCAGCTGTAAATATTGCGAACCAACGTTTTTATTTAATGATCTCCATGAATTTTAATATGATTTTAAATCTATTATTTTATATATTATAAATTATAATAATAAAATAGTCAAAGGTACAAACTGCAAATCGATAATCCAATAATTATTATTCGATAAGCCGCATAATAATATAATGTGTTTACGTTCCTCAAATCAAATATTAATCTTTATTGTCCTAATTTCAGTTATTATATTTTATAATACTTAATTATTTTTTAAAAAATGTAAAATATAGGTACCTATTAAGAAATTGATTTGAATTCTTTCAAATGTTCGGTTTGGGTCAGATAATAAAATTTCATGTCAGGATTCGTAAAACCACTATTATACATAACGATTTTGCCTAATCCAGCATTGTGAATATGAATACTTATAATTTATTAATATATTGAATACCACCAATGGTTATATTATAGTTCCAACATTTCGATTTAAATATGTACCGGTATATAAAACGTCGGAAATATTGTCTGTAGATTTAAAAAAATAAATTCGAAATTAGATTCGGTTGTCGTATAATAAGTATAGGTACGTAGAAAATTGCGCGTTTAATAATTAGTACGATAATAGTGACTATAACAGTATATAAATTGTATATAAACACCTGCACGAGTGGTTGCAGTTTTCATGCATATAGAACTGTTGTTAATCAGTGCGTTGTGAAATTGAACGTTCGTCTCGTATAATAATATAATAATCTCGCGTGAGTTTAAATTATAACATAATACGTACGTACTATACCTATATATGAATTGCGTAGGACGACGGATTTGATCGTTTTGCGGTATTGATTGTCCGCAAATCGTCGTCGAGTAATTTTTAGCTATATAACGTGTATATAGATGAGGTACGTCTAGAGAGGATTGAAAATCAAACACTGCATACACTATAACAGCTGTGTACAATATAATTATAAAGTGTATTGTATATTATTACTATTAATAATTGTAACGTTATCGTAACGCAATACATAATATAATGCGTATTTCATCCATTCGCTATTATTAATGCAGACAATACAATAAATTGCAGTCTGCAATAGTGTACAGAATAACTCGCGCGAACAAAATATATTGCCTATACCACTCTAATAACATAGTACGCTAAATAGATGCCTTTATAGGGTGTCAGCATTTGCGAATCCGCTGGGGCTAAGGGGCTTTAGCCTCCTCGCGCTTTGGAAATGTTTTATATTATATATCTATATTTATATATTAAATAGTTCATACGTCCATACATTTATAATATAAATAAAACTGTTAATATTATTACCAAATCTTATCTATAATTTTATCTATAATCTATTATGCACTGAGATTATAATTGTATTTTGTCTGAAAAAAATGTAGCCCCTCCCCACCCATTTCAGATTTCAAGTTCGATTTTTGTCAGGGTGTTTCTCCACGATTCGTTCCAGTAGTTTTTGAGTTGATTCGTTACAAACGAACAAATCTTTCCTCTTTATAATAAATATAAAACATGTAATATAGTTAACATATTATATAAAAGATAAGGTGACTGACTGGCTGATCTATCAACGCACAGCCCAAATCACTGGACGGATCTGGCTGAAATTTGGCATACAGATAGCTATTATGAGGTAGGCGTCCACTAATAAAGGATTTTTGTGAATTCAACCCTTAAAAAGGAAAATAAGGAGTCGTAAGAATACACTATTGGCGCCATCTATCCAGAAAAATCAAATTTAAATATATATAACATTGGTGCCAAAGTACAAAACGTACGAACTTGACATTTGGTATAGTGCTTCTATAATGATTTAGATGTGCAATAAGGAAGGATTTTCCGATATTCACATTTTAAAGAGCTAACCTTTCTTTTAATTTGTTAACAGGGCCGACAAATCTAGAATGAAACAAAATGTCAAAATGTTTAGATACGTGTTCGCGCCTGACCACGGACCAAGATAATATAATGGACTGGAAACGAGATGGTCGGCGGGGGTCGGAGGCCACCAAAAGGTTCCCCACACTGCTCACCTAATGTTTTCAGCGCTACCGGTAGTTTTATTTGGCTTCACATTTTGTATCTTAGTCCTTGTTTTATACAGATTGCGACTCTGGGTTCCCATCGGTAAGTGTCAGGGTTGCATCTTGTACGTACGTCCGTGGCCACTGATAAGCTGCTCGTTTCCAGTCCATTACCTATATTATCTTAGTCCGTGCGCCAGACATTAACAGCGCACGGCAGTTGGCAACATTAGTACGTTTCGTGGCCCCGACTGCAACAGTTGCAGTCACTGTTGTTGTTGTCGTCGGCCCCATCCACGATGGTCATACACAACAAGAGTGGTGCGCGAAAATGTTTGTTTCGAACAGCTGATCGACGATATGAGAAAAGCGTGGTTCACAATATCAAACAACAACGTAATATTGTAAAATATCTATATTTATATATTTTGTAGTACCAAGAGAAATAACTATAATGAAAAAGCGCTGACTGTAATTCTTGTCATGACAAGGTCGTCGACTTTTCGTCTACCAAAATATAAGTTTCATTGAGTAGGTAACCTGTATGTCTTAGATGTAGCTACGTCGAAAGCGTTAGTGTTATTGTTCGAGAAAATTCTCGTAAATAAACAAACATGGCATGTGCATGTGTTTTATTCCTGTTACACGGTGTTGTTTGTGTGAGGAAAAAACGTCCAATTTTTCGACGAATCGAGTGGTCGGTGTTTTTTAGAAAATCACCGAACGCGGTAACGGTTGAATTTGTTCGCCGGAAAGGAAGTTGTTCATCGGCAAGGAAGGTGTGCACAATACTGGCCAGAAAGTTGTCCACCATTTACACTGGTAATTTTACAAAATATTATAATATATCACGCACGTAATGCGTAATGACCGTACGCGGGCGTGCGTATCCGATCGTTGTCAACGACCCGTTTGTCGTCGAAACGATTAAGGGTAATTTTCACGGTCTTCGTCGTCTTAACGCGGTGTTCGTAAAATTAGATCGATAAGTTCTCCCTATACTTTGTGTATATGGGGTATAGGATGGAAGTGGCGGCGCAACAAATTTCACCCCGGGAATGTCGGTGGTGGCGGTGGCATTCCCATGTATCGTTCTGATGAAAGAATCTCATCATCCTTTAATGTAATATCATCATCGTAGTCACCCTCGTCGAGATCTTCCTCATCGTCTCCCGCCTATTACGAGCCTACCATTTAAAGTTGTTAACTTTCTATAAACTGGAATTAACTAGGTAATGTATTATTTCAAAACTCGTGTTTTCCAAGTCTCTGTTAATTCAGTTATTACTTATTAACAAGATTATGTCGTATATTATTTTCATTAAACCGTACAGAGTATAATATTGAATTTTACTATATACAACAGCTTTATATGGGGGGGGGGGTAGTGAGGTACGGTCACTCATATGCACAGTATGGAGTTGAGGGGGTATTGGTATGACCACTTATGGTATGTTAAAGTAGTTTCTAGCTATGTATCCGATAATTAAATAGCAGTGTACATATAATTTATTATGCATGCAGATGTTTATATATATGTTTACAATGTTTACATATGTCTATAATGTATGTAAGTATGTGCATCTCTCATTTGTATGTATATGTTTCTGATTATAAAATAGTTTATAGATTGATAAATTGATTAATACCCGATAAATTGGGGGTGACTTATAAAAAATGAATTAAATAAACTGATTAATCGTTGTAAAAATGAATTAATTTGAATAATCGAGCCGGCCAATATGTATGTATGTATATGTGGGTGGGTTGGTTAATGAATGAATAGGAAATAATTTAGTAAAACTGTGATACCTATTTGGTTGATAGTGAATACCTTTATCAGGTTATTTATGCTACATGGTTGGTAAAATAGTAGACTATTCTATGAACAATTGGGTGCGGACGTGAAAGCATGAGTTAAGCTATAGGGAGGGTGGGGTAATGAGATTTACTGGATTTGTGGAGGAGACAGAACATACCAAAACATATTATTTTTAATAGATTAAAAACAATTACATAATTATTAGAACTTGAAAACGTATTTTTTTAAGCAACTATGTCTATAATTCTTATAATAATTTTGTACAACCCGGTAAAATACTATTATACAAAAACAACACTTTTATTGCCCTTAAAAAATTTCCGCCTGGAGTAATCATGCCACTTTCCCGCCTTTCCATTACCATAAAAGCGGCATTGAATTGTCAATTTATCACAGTCGTCGACCGCTGCTCGTGTATGAAATATTCTGATTGAAAAAAAACAATCGTACACGTTTTCGGGAGAGATGAAAATTAAAACGTGAATTAATAATATTTGAACTGGGCACCGGTAACGCGAAACGGTTATTGGATTGTATTGTTATTAATTTCGAAATGAAAATGTTTGATTTCGTTAAAACGGGAGACTATAATTAGTTTAAAAGTGTTTTTATCGATGCTAAATATAAATTATAATATATTAAATGACATGACGTCGCGTTGTATTTTTATTATGTGCGTTCCTTAATCCGAATTATTTTGAACATTGCAGATTTGCAGCCATGCGATATTCCTTATACACAAAATGATTTCGTGTTCTCGTTGAACCATCGTTATTTATTTAAAAGTAATTCGTGTAGGTAAGTATAACGAAGATGAATAAACGAAATTAATAAATAAACAACATTCGACGTTTGCGAGAACGCTGCAGAGAGAGTATAACATAATAATATACAGCGTATATCCTGAGGATTTGATGGTTTAAATTGCCACGATGTTATAATATTATCAACTAACTTGTTATATTACCCGGAGTTTGACCGAGGACAAATGGAACCAAAATGAGAAATCCACTTGCAGCGGATAGTAATAACTAATAAGCAGGTACCTAACTTTTTTTTCTTCTGCGTAACCAATAATAATTGCAAAGCGGAAATAACCGGATATGACTTTAATATTATTTACAGCGGATAAGCCATTTTGAGATATCTGGTTCAATGAATTATCCAAACCTTCCTTTAATCGTAAAAATTAAAATTCGGTTGAATGTTGTTTGATTTTATAAGCCTCAGCCATCATACACTTTGCCATTCATATATAGATTACATCTAGCTGTTAGCCCTGACTTGTATTCTGATACACTTATGACTCGCCAGAGATCCGAAAAATGTGTCTAAAATATTTGGTGCCATTTAGTCAAAACTGTGAATTTGTATATTAAATGTCATTGAGATATAATCAGATTAATAGTTTATGTAGCCCTCTATCTATTATAATATATATATCCATAATATCCGTTTTGCTTCAGTTGAAATATTCTCAAGTGTTTTTTTGTCAAAATTGGTTGAGTGATTTTTAGTATATAAATCTCAAACATACACTTTAACTCTTATATATCGGTGTTGCCGAATTTAAAATGTATATGAATTAGTTCTTTGTTGGACTTATATTAATCAAAAACTCTCAAAATATCTATGAATTTTTTCATTAAAAAAGTAAATAATATGTTCTAAAAAATGTATTATATAAAATATTTAAATATGATACCTAAATTATATGAGACATTTTAAAGTGACCTATAGGGTTGAAATACGAAGCTAGGCCGCTGATCAAAACTGTTGTGTAATACTGTAATTACTGTAGGAACATTTTTTTGTAAACTGTAATTGTAATTTTGAACATGTTGTCATTTTATAATACTCGAATTTATGTAAATAAACGATGGCGGACTGGCGCGAAAGCAAAGCGTAGGTAGTCCTACCCTGGTTCGGAGATTCAGCTGATATTTAATAATAAAAAATTAGTAGTAGTAGTAGGTATAGTAGTAATAGTAGACGTTTAAGTAGTGGTTATTTTAGTAAAAATACAATACCTAGAACTAGCATAGTGGTTTTAGTGACGAAAGCAGGTTTTTAGGTTGAATAGTGTTTTATATATGTATATGTATAAATACTTGTTTATTATGGGTGCATGGTAGATTTTACATCCAGCCTATATTCATTGTATCGATCAAAAACGTACAACTTTATTCCTTCTAATTTTTTCTTTATTAAAAACTAATTACGTAGCATAAATGTGAAAATGTTAAATAATATAGCTAGGTCATTATTTAAGACACTATATATTATACATAACATAGTTGGGTTACTATATAAGAAACTATATTATGTATTAGATATAAACTTAGATTTGTATATACTATAAGTATATTATGTCTCATCGGTGTTATTATTCTTTGATTTTGACCGAAGATTAGTGTCATTGCCGTCTAGGACTTGTTCTTTATATGCGAAAGAGTAATGGCCAAAGACATAATTTCAAATATAAGGTTCATAATATAATGTTTCTGATACTTTGTTATTTCATAGAATTAATAAAAGTTGAATCTTTTTCGATTTATCTTGGCCATAAGTAGTGTTAAAACTGCGTTTAGTTCACTAAGTCACTACACATAAGAGATACGATAGAGCATACTACAAAAGCTCGACAAAGGTTTATTCGATAAAAACACTGTATAATCAATAATGTATATTAGATATATACATTTTTACCGAGTAATTCGTTAAACGTACGCGTATCTATTTTGAAACATAAAAATTGAATTTTGGATGAGTAATTTATTACTAATTTAAGCTGAGATGAGCAGAGTGGAGTGGTAAGATGGGTATATACCTAATGAAATGTTGTTCCACTATTCTGCTCATCAATACTTTAATACCTATACAGTATAGTATATTTAAAAGTTATAAATTATAACTAATACTACCATTGGTCTGAAATTTGATTTTTATATAACGGAATACTCCGAATAATATATTATATGCTTCAAAACACGAAATTATAAATGTATGTTGTCAATTTATTATTGTCGTTCAAAATAATGAAAAACTTAAATATAATAACAATTATTATAATGCGTCTGGGCCGCGGTCGTAATAGATGTGTGCAATGTGTCGACGTGTTTGTTTTCGCGGTATGTTCGTCTCTTTCGGCAAAGGGTTGACGGCCGCCGAAGCCGACGGAGTATATATAGTATTATATATTATATGGGTTTAAATAGCATGTGCACTGATTTATCGCGTTCCGGACAAGGGCAACCGCGCAATGTGCCACTGTATAATAATAATAATACGTAAATGTCGGCGCCGGGGATGTGTGTATAAAATAATGTATATAATATATTATAATATGTAATACTATATACGCATTCGAAAAGATCCGCAGCGCCAGTTTTTCGTGAGGTTATAATAATAATATGCCCCGCGGCGTTGAATATAAATATTATATAAAATGCGTGTGCACAAACCTCCCCGACGGTACATTCGGGACGATACGTTTTTGGCCATATATACGGCTGCGGCCGTGGCGAGTTACTGCACCCCGTCGGATAAAAAAATATAAAAACATACAAATTTAGAAAAACCGTATTTTTTTAAAAATTTTTTTTTTATTATCATTTTAGATTATCAAAATCTATACGCGTACATAACATTATTATTATCATATTATTATTTTGTGAGCATGTTCATATTCTATCGCGCGAACGACAGTATAATATTATTATGTGCGCAGTGGCGTGCAGATAGCGTCTATACACAATGTAATAATAATATACGCATCGTGTTTTTTATATAGATTTTATTATCGTCGCACGTCGGTGGCCGTTTTACGGGGCGAATTCTGCAGCATCGTCATTATTATTGGTTTTACAGTGACAATTCCGGTTGTCCGGGTACCAGCTACCACTGCAGATATATATTCCACAAAAGTTTCATGTGTAGCCATCGATGTCGCACTATCGATTGAATATTTCATCTGGTTGGTATAAAACATAATAATACATGAAAATAATTTTTCTACGTAATATTTTAAGTCGTTATAAAACAACATTTTTCTTAATAAGTTATATTTTTAATTATTTTTTATTCTCATTAATATATAAATTTCACACATTTTTAATGACGACAAGTATTTTAAAGCATAATATTTTTTGAAGTTCTTCGATCCAAAAAAAAAAAATCAAATTTTGGACGAGTAGTTCATGTGTTATGAGTATTTAAAGAATGGATGAACTGAGAGAAGTGGTACAACTGGTACATGGGTACGCTACAAAATGTTGGATTACTACTCCACTTAGATAAACTATAAATAGGTACTTATAACTAACGAACTACTTGTCCGAAATTTGATTTTTACAGATCGAAATACTCTAAATAATATTATTCTCTGGAATATGAAATGAATAATATACCTATGTTGTCATTCAAAAGAGTAAAAACATAAAAATGATAACGATAAAAAATAGTGTATAATTTAACTTTTTTATATTTTTACTTTTAAGTTATCAATATAATGGGCATCTATACTTTATGTTATACATCCAACTTTTTTTGGCATTTAACAATATATAATATACAATTATTAACTACAATTTACAAAGGTTAATGATACAATAGAATAGGTTATTCATAACAATTAACAATAGTAGTAATATAAATAATAAATTCGGTCCAGATGACAATAAATATAATTAGAGGACATAATCGTATAAGATATATATATGTAATTATTTATTTATGAAATTATTATTGTTGTGTAAAAACGTCATTTGCTTTACGTTTGAGCCAACGAAGACTAAGCTTGTCACTAGATGGAAATATTGGGCACTGTTTGCGTGTTTTTGTTTGTCAAAAACGTTGGTCGATATAGATTTTTTTATTCAAATTTTAATCATGAAAAGTGTGAAGTCTGTGTGAAGGGCTTCGTTTCTGACGAACCAGGGCGTATTTTAAATTGTTTATATTATTTTGGACTGGAAAACTTGAATTTTATCTATATAATATGTTTTGGCACAATTTCCCCAAATGGGGGTAGCATAGATTACTATTATAACAGGTTCTGTATTGGTATTGACGAAGTGTGAATACACTGTTGTTGTTTTTGATGGGTTTAAAATCATTTTCCACTTTTCGCCCGGTGATTTATTAACTATTATACATTTTTTTCTAAAAGTATTAGTGTGCAGCGACTTAAACTATTATGCAAAAGAAATATTTTCAAAATCATAGTGTTTTTTTTTTCAAATAATAAATGTTTTACGTTAAATGGATCATTCTATACATACAACTATACTATTTAACTATACAATTTACAAAATATAGGCACTTGTAAAGATATCACTAATTGCATACATTATATTATAATATTATAATATATTCATTCGTCCAAGAAATATAATAAACAAGTGTGGTCAGCGTGGAGTTTTATACGGTTCTAATACTCGATAATGTGAATCTCATTTCTCCCTGTTAAGATACCTACTATAGGTTTATATGTAGGTATATAATAAAGTTATAAAATATTTTGAGACTTCATGAAAAATTTCAATTTATTTTTATTAGTTTACCGGGAAAAGTATGGCGTATGATTAACAATATTATTTTAATGTCAATAATTTTAGTTTTGCCTCTTTTTTTTTTAAATTAACATATAATATATTATAACAAATTTATATTTTTTACTATGAATTTATAAATATACATATACCGATGTAGGAAATAAATTGTTTTGTTTCGTTATTTCTTTCTGTTTCAATCTAAAATTGTTCTACATAATATACCAGAATAGATGGCAAAATAACACAGCTGGAATATAAGAAATGTTGTAACTATTGAAATGTCTATTAATTATTAGTCTACCTGTTATTATGTTTATTCTTAAAATAAATATTTCACGAATTTTTTGCGTGTTGAAATCGAAATATTTCAGACACTTTGAACACTATTTATATTATTTATTCACCGGGAAAATCGTTTTTCAAACCAATAATGATTGCCTAACCTAACCTACATTATACAATATAATAAATTATATATGTGCATTAATATCTATCTATGTGTATTATGATCAAACGACAAAAACTGCACCCTACCTCGTGGCCCATCAAAATCCTGCAGCTGTATTTAATCTCGCAAATAGACAATTTTTTTTCTCTTTCAAATTTTTTTTTTTCATAATATATATAAATGTATCAAATCACTACGCGTATAAACTTTGCACTCGAGTTTCACGATTCGCCGCGTCGGCTTCCGCAGTCTGTTGAGCAAATATTATACGCTTGAGTTTAAACGGTTTTAATATGCTACTATACATGTAGAATTAAACGTATATATATATATTATAATAGCTTAAACGTTTTTGAAATATTATCGTAATATTTCGTAAGCAACTCTTCTTCGTGTGGCTATATAATATTATATTTAATAGTCTAATTTTAACCGCGCATACATCATATCTATACATATTTATAACATATAGCTATACATTATAATAATATATACCTACAACCTACACAATATAATATATATATAGGTACCCAATAACATCAGTAGCTGATATATATACATATTTTATTTACTGCCGTGTCGATCGCGGATTATCTAATGATTCTTTAAATTAATAAATTACTATTTAATATTAAATTATCCATATTATATGTTGTACAGTTGTGCTGTTGTTGAGCCGTTTCTTTTCACGATGTCGGTGTATTTAATCACGAAATAAAGTTGTTTTCAAAAATCAATACCATCGCGTAGTTCTTTCTCGTGAGTAGATCATTTTTAATAATTTATTTAGTATAGATATAATGATTATATTTATAAATAATGAAATGTTTCTATATTATATAATTTAGTAGGTGCCTACTCAGGTTCAATGTAGTTTATTATAGGATATAATATACATAATATATAGGGACTTATACATTTTAAACCACATAGTTGATTTTATTATATCTCAAAACGTCAAATATTTGTTTATTTATTTAATGTAACTAATCATCCAGCTATCTATTATAGCTGTAGCGTTTTATGTCACAAATGTGCTTAGGTATTAAATTAATATTTCGCACGTACGTCCGCGTTTAAAAAGTGACGAACGTTGAACGCACGCAAACATAATAATATATACAATAATACACACCAATTATTATATAGGTACATGGGTACTTATGTACTCGTAGTTATCACGTTCCCTTACTGGGATTCAATCACCATTTTTTACATAAACGTTTTACCACCAATTATATGTTTTAACGTTTACCTAACAATTAAAACCATAAAAATACGGTGCACACAATAGTTTATTATATTTTAAAACATCAAACGTTTTATTCCATCTAACTTTATCTAATTTTATATTATTTTTTTTTCTTTTACTGAATATGCAACAAATGGTGTTCATATCACATAGTGATAATTAATATAAGCAACAATTAAATATATTAAAAAAAAGCAATTAACTATTTAGATCATATTATTTGTACAGATATTAAATACTTCATCATTGTTGGTACCAGGCAAACCGTTTAACGTCTCATTATTTCAAAAACCTGTAAATGTCATTGAAAATTTATCAAAAAAATTATATTTTTCCAACTTCTTATTATTGTAACTATTTAAATATTAAATGAAAACATGCATTGTTAACTATTTATAACGAAGCAAAAATTTTTTTGAGTACTTCATTGCATAAAAATCGAATTATTGACGAGTAGCTACTAGTTTATAAGTTATAAGTATTTAAAGTTTAGATGAGTGAAGTGGCAAACAGGGGTACCCCGCAAAATGCTGTTTCACTACTTCACTAAATCAAAAACTTTAATACGTAGGTAGTATAGGTAACTATAAATAAAATATTATTATAATAAACTACTTGTTCGAAATTTAATTTTTATGGATCGAAATACTCTGAACAATACTCTGCTTCGGAATGTGAAAACTGTATGTTGTCATTCAAAAGAGTAAAAAACATAAGAAGTAAAGCGATAAAAATAGTAAAATATAATTTTTTACCAACAATTTTATTTGGAAACGACTTAAAATTATATAAAAGAAATATTTTCTAAAACATTAGTGTTTTATGAAATGAAGAGTGTCTTACGTTAACTGGATCATCCCGTGTATGGTATATCCTGGTTAAGAGTAAAATTGTAATTATTAATATTAATATACATTCATAAACCTCTGATATTATACATTTTACTTTTATATAATAATATGATTGTGATCTTGACAAAGGAATTTTTTTCTCCAAGAAAGCTTTTACGATATTTCATTTACTCCGTTGTCAAAATTCTCATCGTCGGATACTGCAACCATTAAAAACATTGTATATTTCTTTCAATGGACCTACGCACTCGTTGGCCGAACAATTACGGAAACAGCTGGTCGAAGTCGTGTTTATAATAATGAGGCACATAACATAAAATATTTCGTCAACATCCGAAGTCTTATTATACTATTTTATAAAAGAATAGCATCGCGTCGTTTCCGCGTGCCGTCTTATAATATTTAATATAAATAATAATAGACGCGTCGGCTTGGGTATTAAGCATTGTAATATAATAATAATACATAAACGCCTTGAATAGTCATCAATTCAACTGAATGAAAACGAATTCGATTATCGTTGACGACATTGTATATATAAAGTCAAAACGGGCGTCAAGGACCCTATTCGTCGTTGATCGAATCGCCGACCCGAGTGTTTTAAGAGTGGGGGCCGGGGGTGGGGTGAGAGACATTAATATGATATTATGATTAAAGCCGATCGACGGCGGATAGTGAGATTTAAAAAAATATGTGTTTACTCTGCACCGCTGTACTGAAGAAAGGGCAAACGTCAGTTATTATAATAATATATGTTGTATACTTTGTTCACCGCAGTATGAATTACGAGTATGAAAACTACGAATATGTCTATATTATAATATATATTATTAATATTAATTATATAGTGTATTCTGCTGTTGGCTAATATCGACATTGAAAACGCGCTATTATCGTTTAGAAAATCGTTTCTCGTGTGTGATTGCGGCGAGGGTGGTGTACGAAAATTAAACAGCCGTACAAACAAATCGTTCAAATAGACGCGTTTAGAATATAGGAAAAAAAACTTTTAAAAAAAATTGCGCAGTATAGGCGGACTCGAGGCGGGCCGTGGGGAGCGTTGGCCCCGCCTCTCGATCAGCTATTAGCCGACCAATTTATTTTCAGTTAATTATTATCATTGCAATTTTAGCATCTCCTTGAATACGACGAAATAATAACGTGTTCAAAATTAAAATCGGTAGAATTAAAGGGGAGCTCTAGAATTTTAAATAGACGATTTTTTTTGTCATTTATAGGTCTATAAAAAGGGGAGAGAATAATGAAAGTCAAATTAATTATTTCTTGTCGTCTATAATATTTTGAACAATAAACCTATGATATTCGTATATAGAATTTATAATATTATTAATTTACTTTTAAAGACAAAGTTTAGGAGTTTTCACAGATTGATTGTGGAATGTGGGTGGTTTAAACCCCACAAACCGCACTCCGCCCTGCAGATAACGCTCGAAGATACAACACACGTCTTAACACGATAATGACAATACCTATACCTAATAACAGTTATATTTTTAGTCTTAAGTCGTATCAAAAGTAAAGTATGACGATGTATAGGATATCGAGTGGCGAGTCTTTTAGATAATATTTTGTAAATCTCGAGGACGACGGTAGTAATAATTCAACAATATTATATTCCGAGGCACGGCGGCGGCGGGGCGAGCGAGTTTTCGTCCAAAGTTTTGGGCCGCGAGAGCGCCCGCGTGCACGTGTATCGAAAAAACCTATATAAGGTAATTGGGTGGTGTCGGTGGTGGTGGCGTATGTGAATGAGAGCGCGCGGCCAGAGGAGAGAGAGAGGGTCGGGGGGTTGGCGGTTTAAGGCGAGGCGAGGCGTCACAAGGTGGCGGCAGCGGCGGTGTCAGCGGCGGCGGAGGTCGCGAGCGAGTATTACGCGGGTGTAGGTGGGTGACGAAGACGGGGTCTCATAGACGGCGTGGACGGAGGACCGGGTGTCGGGCGGCCCGTGCCGAATCAATACGACGCGCGCGGCGTACAACTATGCGCGACCGCCGCCGACCCCGCCACCACGTGCCGGACCACCACCGCCGCAACGCTCACGAGAGTGTTGGTGCGCGCCAAGCGGAATACCCGGGCGGCGGCGGCATGGGGCGTCCCGTCGCCCAGCTGCCGGATCGCGCAAACAACCCTGGAGAAAGCTCTCCGGGACCACGGCGCGCACGGACAATCGCGCTCGCGGACGGACGGTCGCTCGCGCACATACACACCCGCACACAAACACACAGACACAGACACACACAGATACATAGACACACACACACACACACACACACACACACACACACCTATACACCCGCACATGTAATAATACGCACGCGCGTGCGAACACGCTTTTTCCTATTTTGCCGGTCCTTTTTATTCCACATCTACTGTCGCTGCTCCGCGGCGGCGTCTCTCTTTCAGCCGCTCGGGCGCGCGCGGTCTCTCTCGCGCTCTCTCGTGCGATCGTCGTCTCCTTCTCTCGCTCACCATCGTCCGCAAAGCGCACGGCGCGCGCGTCGCACTCTGCACCACGTATAGGTACGTCGCGTACGTGTGTATACGCGAGCCCGGCTCCGTGGGCATATCCCGGCTAAAGTCGTCCGCCGCGCTTTTAACAAGTATATTTATATTGTTGTTGTTGTTGTTATACGCATTTGACACGCCGATAGCGGCGCACATTTACCGCGTGTCCCGTTTTAGTGATTTCGTGTACGTATTTCTCCGACCGACGAGCCCGGCCGTGTACGACTCCCGGGTACGTCGGGAGAGGAAAAGGCGGCGGTCGGCGAACCCCCCCACCCACACACCTCTTGAGCACGCAGCTACGACAACCGCGACGACGACCGCGACGACGACGTTGCCGTATATGGTGCTCTGGCGACGGCCGTGCCAGATCGGTGGTTGGCCCGCGGGACGACCGCGACGACGCGCCGACAGCACCACAATCACCGCCCGTACCAGCCGCAGCGGCCACGGGCACGATGACGTGTGGCGGCCGGCGGCTATCGCCGTCGTATTACCGACACCACCGGCGCCGGTGCCGGCACACCGGCGACCCGCAGCACAGCCGCCGCGGTTTGAACCACCAACACGATCACCGCAATCATCACCACTACCACCACAACTACTACCGTCACCACCACCATCGTCATCATCACCACCACCACCACCATCATCATCACCGCCAACACGACCGACACGGGCGCGGCCAACCCCGGTTGCGAGCAGCCGTGGCCACCGATAGCCGCGCCCGACTGCCGTACCCGACCTCCGACGCCGTGGCCCCGTCGGACGCGACGCCACTGCCGTTGCCGGCTATGAGGCACGCACCCGCTGCCGCCCGCCGGCACTCTTCTTCTTCTTCGTCGTCGTCGGCGGCGGCCGTCCGCCGCATGTCCGCGTGGCTGGTGGCCTGCGTCGCATTTTGGGCCCCATCGACACCTTGCACGCACGCCGCGTGAGTATGCCGTTTTTTTTGTTCCGTCTTATCAACATCGTTTGTGCACTTATCAAAATATCGCAAAGAGCAAATTAGTGAGGTGACATTGCAACGGTAGTGGGGGGGGGGGAGGGGGCCACTTAGGAGTTTTGCACTTTTGACTGCGCCGAATCGTTCGTGCGCCAAGTCCCATAGTTCGTGCACAAACTCTTTCCAAGATATCACAAAACTAAACGAGCTAGACCTAGATATCATATTGTAGGTATTGGACCTTGCGAGCAACACCTTTTGCACTTAAAAACCGTACCGGTGAGGTGGCGGTGTATATATTTTATATTATATATATAGTTACACTCGCTCTGAGCAGAGTGCCTTTTCGGGGAGAGTCGTCTTATTCGAGTACCTCGCGCAGTTTTGAGGGACTCGGCGGGGTTGGTGTACACAGATAATAATATAATAACAATAATAATATAATAAACGCGATGAACAGCCACTATATAAACGACGCCACCGCTGTCGCGTCCTCGAGACGTAAAGAGCTCGTTCGAGCCGGGACTTCGGTGTATAGATATATAGATGTTAATAGCGAGGGTATGTCCTCGAAACGCGCCCCACACACAATGCCCGGGACTCGAGTGTAACGCACCACTACACATAATAATATTATATTATAATATAGTATTGTTATCGCGTACAAAATATAATATTATTGTTGTCGTATATTCCAGAAGTCCTCCTCCCCTATATCAACCCCTCCTCATTACGTCGGGATGAAAGGCCTAAGCCATGAGCAGGAGACGTATATGTTTGGGCGCGACCGCGGTTTTTCACCTCAGATGAGGTAGGTAGGTGTACTTACTGTTTTCCCCCAAATTAAAAAAAAAAAAACGAAGGTACTAGGTTTTCATTTTTCTCTACACATTTTTTTTGTACTTTAATCACGTTTATTTTCTTCTAAAATGTTTCAAAATCATATTCAAATTTTAATTATTAAAACTATTTATTTCATATTATGTTGTATGTACGAAATGATGACACAAACCATTCTCGAATTGTATTTATAGGTAGGTTATACAATATATAGGCTGGTAATTTAAAAAAGTACGATAATTCATAATTATATATTATATATTTTTAATTGGAAGTTGATAGCCGTATCGCATTTTAAAATTATTATAAAAATGAATATTTCACTATTTAGATCCCAATGATTTGTAATATTCTTTACTAAAAAATTATAGGTACGTATTAAAATGAATAAGAGGGTGGTGATTTCTTATTTTGATAATGGTGAGAATTCGGTGGCGGAGGAAAACAGCCTAGATTTGATTATTTTTAAGGAAAACAAACACTTGAGGATCACATTATCTCATTTTTGAAGCAAAGTGCTCACCACGGATCTTGTGTCCACAATACTTTTCTCAGTTAGGTTAGATAGGTAATAGGTTTATACGTCGTTGTGTCGATACTCGCGGAAATGTAAAAAGCGTTTTTCCTCAAAACGAGAACGCTGTTTATATCGATAT